>CM064971.1:17860755-17923703 GCA_032847665.1 Solanum chilense | reverse complement strand
TCACGTGTATACAACCCGAGTCTATGTAGAGTCTCAAGGATCAGTACGGAGACGTCTGTAATTATCTCTGAGAGGTTATAAATACTATTAGGAAACTTCCTTTTATTCATTCTTAAATATCTATCGTGCGTACCTGGTCCTTTTTTGATTCTTATCCTTTCACTCCATTCTTTGTAACTTATAGTAATGACTCATGTGTGGTTCCTCATGTGAGTACTTAATGTCGTGAATCGTTTAAATTTTAGCTCTGGCATTAAAGTGGAAGTAATATAATTATAGAAAGGATATGTCATTAGATTAAGAATGTTTAAAAATTTTAAGGGACAATGTAAGATTAGTTACTCTAGTAAAGTGAATAGTACTTGTTGGGTATATACAATATTTAGAGTGGTTGAACAATTGAAGGTGGAATGATTAAAGGGATGACTACATTATTGAGTTGTAACTTTAGAAACTACAATTAGTAAGATTATCATAACATGAATGGAGGTCTTAGAAAATGATGCACCAATTAAGGTTAGAATTCTACTACAGTAGTATCGATGCTTACGTGGTTAGAGTTATGGAGTGTGTTACTTTTGATATTGACCTGACCTACGAAAGAATATATATAGCTTGGGATAAATATAAAACTAATTTGATAATATTTTACAACTATTTGATGGACAAAGTGTGAGACCTATTTGGAAATGATCTTCTAAATATATATGATGTGTTCTAATGGTGGATTTAACGAACTTTCACTATATGTACTAATGGTATATCAAATGGAATATATTGATCCTTAAGTGTAAATACTAAATACTTAAGGATTTATTTATTGTACTACATGCTCACATGATAAGAATTGGTGTCGAATTCATATTTGAGAAACCAACTAGTTGTTAGTACAGGTGGATGTTTAAGCATTGTTTATAATGAAACTTTTAGTGGTGGATCTTTGGTATGATATTGATATGTTCAGGTTGTGAAATGTGTTATGTGTTTTTCAAATGAGTGTTGATTTCACCGTAAACTCGATGTAAGTAGACCTTAGAATGATAAGCTTACAAGTAAAGGAAGTCTCAACAAGTATACTTGTGTTAACGTGATTGAGAATTTTAGTAAAAAAATTGCGTATAAAATGTGTTAGTCTTTTGACTATGATTGGTGATTAGTGTGGTTGCAACGAAAGTTGTGGGAGGTGTATAAACACCGCTTGAATAAAATTTTAAGGAGCTAGAGTCATAATGAGTAGTAATAATAAATTAGTGAGATATAATGTTGCCTTCAGAAAAGGGTGAGAGAGTAAGAATGTTTTCTCTCATTGCGAGACTACGGAAATATCTTCGCAGGAGTTGAGAGTTGGGTTCAAAGTTATATGAATTCATCCATTTTGCTCAGGTTATAGTAATATATAGTGTCACAAGATTACCACATTTGTTTAAAAAACTATTGGATAAAACTTGAGAAATTAGTGCAACATCGTTAAGCTAGAGTATCATGATTAGTTCATTTGTAGTTTTGAGTTTGATAATGAGTATGATAGAATTTAGCGAAACATATGTTAAGGTGGATCAAGAGGCAATCAATGATAAGCTAAGATATGAGTCCATAAAAATATTCAAGGGATGAGCTAATGTTGATAGATAAAGGAATCGAGTTACATAGTCTGATTCAAAATTCAAGTTTTTGATAGTGAATTTAAATTTTTGGTAGAGTGTTTTGTCAAATATGGATTGGTAAGGTAAGAAATGATCGATTTCATTGAGTATGAAGAATTTCGATGTACCTAAAAATAATTTGAGTGGTAAATTTGATTAGATTTGATTGTTAAAGAACCTTAGGAAGGGTTCCATCTATTTTTTTTATTTAGAGTATAAGATAAAATGTCATGGGTTGTCGGCCAATGGACAAGTTCGGTAAGTGCGTCATTGAAATAAAACAAGAGTCTAGTGTGTTGATTAGTTCAAGATATTTATATTTCTCAACATGGGAATGATTTAAAATAGATGAAACAATAAAATCCCTCCTATTGATCTTTGGTTCAAAATTGGAGGTTATATAGAGTTTCGCCTTTGAGTTTGGGATATGACTATGAGAAATGAATAGGTTGGTACAGACTTACTAGAGGTTTAACAATGATTTTTTATAAGATTGAATTATCTTTAGGTAATAAACAGTGACGTACGGAAGATGTTACGTTTTTATGTTTGTTTGAGGTTGTTCAAATTATGGTAGATGACTTATGGGCCGCTACATTCTGAATTGAATGTTTTGAGGAGATTGAAACTACTTCATTGATCGAACTTTATAGACTATATATCGTACTATATAGAAATTTGATGGTGAATACTAGTTATGAGCTTATCGTATCCAAAAATTATTGGAGTGACCAAGGATTTCTTTGAATTTTTACATTAGGTACATGATGGTTTGAATATAAATTGAAATATGGTATCTGAAAAATTATGTGGAATGGACATTAAGTATAATTCAATGGTTGTACTTCGATGGAAAAGTATTTTAGATTAAAAGTTAGTGTTATCAGTCTTGGTGTGACGCATATCTGCCATGTAATGCTTATACAGAAAGAGACAAAACCATAAATCAAAATTAAAATTGAAAGCGATAATAAGTTTTCTAAGAGAACATTGATACTAGTGATGGTTCGAGTATAGGGTAAGTATCTGGTGTGGTTATGATGTTTGTTAGTATTAAGAATGGTGTCTTTATTAAAGTGTTGTGAGAGTATGTGGGGTTTGCTAAATCAAATAGGTGTAAGATTGTCATGGGAATCAGATTGGTTGATTTTAGGTGGCTAAAAATTGATGTATGTAGTTAGATGAATGGGATTATTTGTTATTGGCATTAGGAAAGAAGTGTGTAGTGTTATTCAATCTTGGTTATGTATATTCTTATGTGACCATCTTCTTCCTATTGAACACTATTTGGTGTATGATTCACTATTCATATTACACGTGTTTCCACATCTATGTTTTAATTATTAGTGGTGGATCGGGTGTACCGATCCTCTTATGTCATCTTGATATGATAGGATCCTTGGACAGAATTTTTCATTTCTGTTATGATAGATTTAGTGTTCTCGGAGATAGTTGGAATATACTAGTAGTTCTACACGCACAACCTTACATATGAGAACTTATATAAGAGTTATTATGCAGAGTTACAATTGTCTAAGAGTGTTGTTAGAGGTTTTGCATTTTGAAGTTTACCGCTTGTTAAGTGGTTATTTGATTATTCACTTTGTGTTAGACGACTTTGATTCTCTATTGATGAGTACCAAATGTCTAAAGACCAGCTTCTTATAGATTAAACTCATGAAATGATCATGATGTTAGAAGGGAACCTTGATAAGATATATGGTGAATTGTTAATTATGAGTGTGTACTGGTTGGTAAAAGATCACTTATGATTGTAGCCGGTATCGATTCATAATATTATATTGGTTATGTGACAATATAGTCATGACGATGATTGTGTTAAGTACATTGGGTTTCGATTAAAATTGGATTCATGAGTTACTCTGTCGCTTGGTAATTACTCCGAAATAGATTTGCCAAGCGGTTCTTAGTAGTTGATCTTGATGGAATGATCTTAAGGAGGAACTCACTTAAGGAGAGGAACAACCAACTGGTAGCTCACACCTTAAGCTTTTGGTAACAGCAGTTATTCTTTATTCTTTTTTTATTTTGTTCAAAGACGAACATGAGTTTTAGTGGTGGATAATATAATGACCCAAAATGTCATTTTTGAAAATTTTGAATATTCATTTAACTAGAGTGAACTAATTGATGGTTACTTGTTACATAACTAATTTTCGTAAATGCTTAATGGGATAAATTTATAATTAGTTTAATACAACTTAATCATATTGAAAAATAATTATTAGGGTTGAGAATAATTGGGTCATAATTTACGGGGGGGGGGGGGGGGGGAGAAGAAACAAAAAAGAGAAGGCAAGACCTCAGCGGAAAAATAAGTTCATGGGGAACTTGTGCGGCGTGAACAAGGAGAATGTTAGGTAAGTAAGTAAATGTGTATATGTGAAGCTAATTTTTCTACTCTTGTACAGATTGTTGCATATATTATATATATATTGATAAAATTGCTATTGTTGGAAGATGAAAGACTACTAGGATATGGGACTTTCTTTTACATTAGTTAGTATTTTGATGCATTAAGAGTTTGGCGAAATTAAGTTGAAATTGATGTATGTTAGTTAAAATGGATTGTGAGTTGTTTTGAAAATTAATGATAACAGTGGGTGCCAAATTAATAGGAACGGTGGGCCAATGATTGACCATAATGAGCCAATCATTGGTTGGAATAAAGGATGGCAAGAAAAATTAAAAAAAATAACTTCAAGTTCCACGCTACTGTCCCTAAGGCAACCAGTTTAAGTTTTACAGTGTTGGTTATTATATTATGATTCAAGTTTTAATATATCGGTATATATAATTAAAATATTAGATGTATGGTATTTTTGTGAAAACCATTTCAATCATGCTATTAAAATAAATTGGGGTTTCACCCTAGATTTTAAACTTGAAAAATATAATAGCTGAAATGTTAGCAGGTACCAAGAATTATGAACTTGATTATAAATTTGGGTGGATTTTTAGGCAAACGCTAAATACATGGTAATGTGAGTGTTGCTAGTTTCGAAATCTTTATTATGAATATATACTTGAATAAATTGCATTAATTTGGAAGTTCAACGAAATGGGAAGGCTCAAGTCTCGAGTGAATTGCGAATAAATTGAGGCAAGTGAATTTATAAACTCTTGTTTAGTGTATGGAATGTGTGTATTTCCTTGTGGTATATATTGGAGTGTAATGAGAATCGGTGAGGTGTTGATTTGTCCACATTGATAAATTCAATGATGAAAAAGGGGTAACAAGATGTGACTAATTGTTTATGTGTGATGTGTTGAGAAAAGTTTGAAAGCTTGTTGAATCATTGTTCATGTGTTATCATGTTTGTGTTGTTGTGAATTGTGCAATGTTATGAAAATGTTCATCTCTTCATTATTAGTGTGAACATGTGATTTGCATTATTCTGAGACATGGTTTTGACAATTGTTATGTGCATTCAGAAATAATGAGATCTTAATGAGGATGCACCATTTCGAGGGACGTATCGCATGCCGCTATGGATAATATATATAGAGAAATGTATCATGCGCTGATATGGTTACTATTATCGAGGGTCCTATCATGCGCCGCGACAGATATGTGGGCAGATAAGTCCCCCATGGTCCCGGACTAATAGACAGCGAGTGTGTATCATTAGGTCAGACAAACATCACTTTACCTGACAATGCATTTCATTGCATTGCACTTACTCATTATTGGTGAACCTGACCTTGTGTGTTGTTGATCTTGTAAGTGCTTTTTGTGGAACTTGTGAATGATGAATATTGAGAATGTTGTTGAATATATGAGTTTGTTAGAGTGTTGTTGTTGTGCTGTGTGCTTTGTGAATTGAAAATTGTTAGGTTGAGATGATGGTATACAAGTGGTAGTTGTGGAAGTTGAGATTTGATGAATAATGAGGTTGTTGGTGAGGAGATATAATTGTTCAGGTGTTATTGTTGAATTATGGGTTATGTAAACTGTGAACTCTTAGGTTGGGCTGGCTGTATGCAGGTTGTAGTTGTTGAGGTTCCATTGGAGTGGTAGGAGTACCCATATTCTGTCCCATTGACTTGTGATTAGAGGTTTACTTGCTGAGTACCGTGTGGTTTGGTATTCACCCTTTGCTTCTACTAATTTTTGTAGGTTATGAGCCTTGATTTTTTTGTACTTGTCATTCTCTTCTTTTCGAGGCTTCTTGGAGATATGTGAGGTAGTTGTTTGTCATCTCAACGGACTTTCTTTCTCTTTATCTATGATCTTGTTCTATTCTAGAAACAAGTTCATAGAGACTATTTTTTTCTTTTGATTCAATCATAAAATTTAAGAGTCTTATGCACGTGACAACCAGATTTTGGGGGTATTTTAAGTTGATTATTGATTTCTGCATTTTTATTGTAATAATTGAGTTTTACGCTGACTTGTCTTGGTGGGATAAGACGAGTGACATCACATCCATTTTGGGTCGTTACAAAAAATAGTATCAGAGTCCCAGATTCATAGGTCTCACTTGTATACAACCTGAGTCTATGTAGAGTCTCAAGGATTAGTAAGGACACGTCTGTACTTATCTCTGAGAGGCTATAATACTATTAGTAAACTTCCTTTTGTTCATTCTTGAATCTCTATCGTGCATACCTGGTCCCATTTAGATTTTTCTCCTTTCACTCAATTCATTGTCACTTACAGTAATTACTCGTGTGTGGTTTCTCATGTGATTACTTGATGTCGTGTATGGTTTAAATGTTAGCTCTGGCATTATAGTGGAAGTAATATACTTATAGAAATGATGTGTCGTTAGATTTAGAATGTTTAAAATTTTTAAGGGGCTATGTAAGATTAGTTACTCCAGTAAAGTGAATAGTACTTGTGTGGTATATACGATATTTAGAGTGCTTGAACAATTGAAAGTGAAATGATTAAAGGGATGACTATATAAATGAGCTATAACTATAGAACTACAATTAGTAAGATTATCATAACATGAATGGATTGCTTAGAAAATGATGCCCCAATTAAGGTTAGAATTCTACTACAATAGTATCGATGCTTACATGGTTAGAGTTATGGAGTGTGTTACTTTTGATATTGAAATGACCTACGAAAGAATACATATAGCTTGGGCTAAATACAAAACTGATTTTATAATATTTTACAACTATTTCATGGATAAAAGTGTGAGACCTATTTGGAAATGATCTTCTCAATAGATATGATGTGTTCTAGTGGTGGATGTAATGAACTTTCCCAATGTGGTAGTAATGGTATATGAAATCAGATATATTGATCCTTAAGTGCAAGTACTAACTACTTAAGGAGTTATTTATTGTATTACATGCTCACATGATAAGAATTGGTGTTTAATTCATATTTGAGAAACCAACTAGCTTGTTAGTACGGGTGGATGTGTTAAGCATTGTTTATAAAAAAACTTTTAGTGGTGGATCTTTGGTATGATATTTATATGCTCAGGTTGTGAAATATATTTTCTGAATTTTAAGTGATTGTTGATTTCACCGAAAACTCGATGGAAGTGGACCTTAGGATGATAATTTTATAAATAAAGGAAGTCTGAGCCAGTATACTTGTGTGAATGTAATTGAGAATTTTAGTTAAAAAAAGTGCGTAGAAAATTGTGTTAGTCTTTTGACAATGATTGGTGAGTTGCGTGATTGCAAGGAAAGTTGTGGGAGTTGTTGAAACACCGCTCGGATACAATTTTAAGGAGCTAGAGTCATAATGAGTAATAATAATAAATAAGTGAGATATAGTGTAGCCTTCAGAAAGGAGTGAGAGAGTAAGAATGTTTTCTCTCATTGCGAGACTAAGGAGGTATCTTCAGAGGGTTTGAGAGTTGAGTTCAGAGATATATGATTTCATCCGTTTTGCTCAGGTTATGGTAATATATAATGTCACAGGATTATCAGATTGGTTTAAAAAACTATTGGATAGAGTTTTGAGAAATTAGTGCAAGGTTGTTAAGCTCGAGTATGATGATTAATTCATTTGTGATTTTGAGTTTGTATTAAGTATGATAGAATTTTTAGCGAAACATATGTTAAGGTTGATGAAGAGAAGATCAATGATAAGCTAAGATATGTGAGTCCATAAAAATCTTCAAGGTATGAGCTAATGTTGATAGATAAAGGAATTGATTTACATAGTTGGATTCAAAATTCAAGTTTTTCATAGTGAATTTAAATTTTTGGTAGAGTGTTTTGTCAAATATGGATTGGTAAGGTAAGAAATGATTGATCTCATTGAGTATGAAACATTTGGACGTACCTAAAAATAATTTGAGTGGTAAATTTGATTACTTTTGATTGTTAAAGAACCTAAGGAAGGGTTCCATCTAATTTTTTTTATTTAGAGTATAAGATAAAATGTCATGGGTTGTCGGCCAAAGGACAAGTTCATCAAGCGAGTCATTGAAATAAAACAAGAGTCTGGTGTGTTGAATAGTTCAAGATATTTAGATTTCACAACATGGGAATGATTTAAAATATATGAAAGAATAAAATTCCTCATATAGATCTTTGGTTCAAAATTGAAGGTTATATAGACTTTTGCCTTTGAGTTATGATATGACTATGAGATATGAATAGGTTGGGTACAAACTCAATAGCGGTTTACAATGATTTTTTACGAGGATTCAGTTATCTTCAAGTAATAAACTATGACGCATAGAAGATGTTATGTTTTTATGTTTGTTTGAGGTTGTTCGAATTATGGTAGATGACTTATGGGCCACTACCTTATGAATTGAATGTTTTGAGGGGATTGAACGTACTTCGTTCATCGAACTATATAAACTGATTTTTGTGCTATATAGACATCTGATGGTGAATACAAGTTATGAGCTTATAGTCCCCAAAAATTATTGGAGTGACCAAGGATGTCTTTGAATTTTTACATCAGGTACATGATGGTTTTGAACATAAATTGAAATATGGTATCTGAAAAATTATGTGGAATTGACATTAAGTGTAATTCAATGGTTGTACTTCGATGGAAAAGTATTTTGGATTTGAAGTTAGTGTTATCAGTCTTGAGTGTGACTCATATCTGCCATGTAATGCTTAAATGGAAAGAGAGGTAACCATAGTTAAAAACAAAAATTGAGAGCGATAATATGTTGACTATGAGAAGTTTGATACTAGTGATGGTTCGAGAGTAAAGTAAGTGTCTGGAGTGGTTATGATGTTTGTTAGTATTAAGAATGGTGGTTTTATTAAAGTATTGTAAGAGTATGTGGGGTTTGATACATCGAGTATGTGTAAGATTGTCATGGGGATCAGACTGGTTGATTTTAGGTGGCTAAAAATTGAATGATGTAGTTAGATGATTGGGATTATTTGTTATTGGCATTAGGAAAGAAGTGTGTAGTGTTATTCAATCATGGTTATGTATATTCTTATGTGACCATCTTCGTCCTATTGAACACTATTTGGAGTATGATTCACTATTTATATTACACATGTTTCCACATCTATGTTTTAATTCCTAGTAGTGGATCGGATGTACCGATCCTCTTATGTCCTCATGATATGATAGGATCCTTGCACAGAATTAGTCAATCAGTTATGATAGATTTAGTGTTCTTGGAGATAGTTGGAATATACTAGTAGTTCTACACCTACAACCTTACATATGAGAACTTATATAAGAGTTACTATGAAGAGTTAGGATTGTCTAAGAGTGTTGCTAGAGGTTTTGCATTTTGAAGTGTACCGCTTGTTGGGTGTTTATTTGATTATTCACTTTGTGTTAGACAACTTTGATTCTCTATTGATGAGTACCAAATGTCTAAAGATCAGCTTCTTATAGATTAAACTCGTGAAATGATTATGCTGTGAGAAGGGAATCTTGATAAGATATATGGTGAATTGTTCATTATGAGTGAGTGTTTGGTAAAAGTTCACTTATGATTGTAGCCGACATCGATTCATAATATTATCTTGGTTATGTGACAATATATTCATCACAATGATTGTGTTAAGGTCCAATGGGTTTCAATTGAAATTGGATTCATGATTCACTCTGACGCTTGGTAATTACTCCTAAATAGATTTGCCAAGCTGTTCTTAGTAGTTGATCTTGATGGAATGATCTTAAGGAGGAACTCACTTAAGGAGGGGAACGGCCAACTGGTAGGTCACACCTTAAGCTTTTGGTAACACCTGTTATTCTTCCTTATTTTTTTTCTTTTGTTCGAGGACAAACATGAGTTTTAGTGGTGGATAATGTAATGACCCAAAAGATCATTTTTGAAAATTTTGAATATTCATTTAACTAGAGTGAACTAATTGATGGTTAATTGTTAAATAACTAATTTTAGTGAATGCTTAATGGGTTAAATTTATAATTAGTTTAATACTAATTAATCATATAGGAAAATAATTATTATGGTTGAGAATAATTGGGCCATAATTTAGGGGAAAAAAAGAAGAAACAAAAATGAGAAGGCAAGACCTTAGCGGACGAACGCGGAAAAATAAGTTCCTGGAGAACTTGTGCGGCGGGAACAAGGAGTATGTTAGGTAAGTAAGTAAATGTGTATATGTGAAGATAATTTTTCTATTCTTCTACATATTGTTGCATATATTATATATATATTGATAAAATTGCTATTGTTGGCAGATGAAAGACTACTAGGATATGGGACTTTTCTTTTACATTAGTAAGTATTTTGATGCATTAAGAGTTTGGCGAAATTAAGGTGAAATTGATGTATGTTAGTTAAAATGGATTGTGAGTTGTTTTAAAAATTAATGATAACAGTGGGTGCCAAATTAATAGGAACGGTGGGCCAATGATTGACCATAATGAGCCAATCATTGGTTGGAATGAAGGATGGCAAGAAAAGGTAAAAAAAAACATAACTTCAAGTTCCACGCTACCGTCCCTAAGGCAACTTGTTTAAGTTTTACATTTTTGGTTATTATATTATAATTGAAGTTTTAATATATCGGTGTATGTAGTTAAATATTAGATGGATGGTTGTTTTGTCGGAATTATGATATTAAAAAAAATTGGGATTTAACCCTAGACTTGAAATTTGAAAAATATGATAGTTTAAATGTTATTTGGCACCAAGAATTATGAACTTGATTATAAATTTGGGTGGATTATTAGGCGAAGGCTAAATACATGGTAATACGAGTGTTGCTAGTTTTGAAATCTTACTATGAATATAAACTTGAATAGATTGCATTAATTTGGAAGTTCAACAAAAAGAGAAGGCTTAAGTCTCGAGTGAATTGTGAATAATTTTAGGAAAGTGAATTTCTAAACTCTTGTTAAGTGTATGGAATGCGTGTTTTTGCTTGTGGTATATGTTTGTTGTAATGGAAATCGGTGATGGGTTTATTTGTCCACATTGATTAATTGTAATGATGAAAAAGGGGTAACAAAAGTCAATGTGATTAATTGTTTATGTGTGATGTGTTGAGAAAGGTTTGAAAGCTTGTTGACTCATTATTGATTTGTTATCATGTTTGTGTTGCTGTGAATTGTGCAATGTTATGAAAATGCTCATCTCTTCATTATCAGTGTGAACATGTGATTTGCATTATTCTGAGACATGGTTGTGAAAGTGTTATGTGCACTGAGAAAGAATGAAAACTTAAAGAGGATGCACCACTTCGAGGGATGTATCACGCGCCACGATGGATACTGTACATCAAGGGACATATCGCGCACACAATGGTTACTATTATCGAGGATCATGTCATACGACGCAACTGATGTATGGACATATATGTCCCCCATGGTTCCCGGACGGAGAGACAACGGGTGTGTATCATTTGGTCAGGCATGCATCACTTTACCTGACATTGATTTTCATTGCATTACACTTACTTATTATTGGTGAACTTGACCTTGTCTGTTGTTGATCTTGTAAGTTCTTTCTGTGGAACTTGCAACTGATGAATACTGAGCATGTTCTTGAATATGTATTTGTTAGACTGTTGTTGTCGTGTTGTGTGCTTTGTGAATTGAGAATTGTTAGGTTGAGCTGATTGTATACAAGTTGTAGTTGTGGAAGTTGAGATTTGATGAATAATGAGGTTGTTGGTGAGGAGATATAATTGTTAAGGTGTTATTGTTGAATTATGGGTTATGTAAACTTTGATTTGTTAGGTTGGGCAGGTTGTATGCATGTTGTAGTTGTGGATGTTCGGTTAGAGTGGTAGGAGTACTCGTATTCTGTCGCCTTAACTTGTGTTTAGAGGTTTACTTGCTGAGTACTGTGTGGTTTGGTACTTACCCCCTGCTTCTCCAAATTTTTGTAGGTTATGCGCCTGGATTTTTATGGTGCTTGTCATTCTCTTCTTCTCCGAGGCTTCTTGGAGATTTGTAAGGTAGTTGTTTGTCGTCTTAACTGACTCTCTTTCTCTTTATCTATGATCTTATTCTATTCTAGAAATAAGTTCATTGAGAGTAGTATTTTCATTTGATTCAATTGTAATACTTTAGAACCTTGTACACGTGACAACCAGATTTTGGAAATATTTATAAGTTGAATATAAATTTCCGCATTTTTATTGTAATAGTTGAGTTTTAGCTTGACTTGTCTTGGTGGGATAAGACGAGTGTCATCACGTCCATTTTTGGTCATGACAATCAATAAGTCTACAACGAGTGGATTGTTTTTTTATTAATTAGAATTTACCATAACATAAATAAGGGAACATTTATTCTTGCCTATAAGAAAGATACTTATTGACATTCATTTTATGTTGGGTTTTAAAAGGTGTGAATTAAAAATGAAGAGATGTGACTTTTATAAAGTGTTGGGATTTTATGAAAAGGTTGTCAGCTCTCCGAAAGATTATGAATTTTTCAAAGAGCTGTGAGTTTTTTGATATGGCGCAATACGAACCTTTTCAAACTATCTTTTGTACGTATTCATTGAAGATTCTATTTTAATGGACTACCTTTAAATAAAAACAACTCATAGTTTCATCGCGAGGCCCATTTATTCATATAAAGAAAGGGAATATTAACAAGGGAAAATTGTATAAAATAGCAAACTAATAACCTAAATTAAATGGAATAGCTAGGGTAAGATTTAATTGTGCTCCATAGCAAACATTATCTAAAATTTGCCAGCGTCTCTCTCCCAGGCATCTCGCTCGCCACTCTCCATTCTCGCTCGCCTCTCGCTTTATACACAGAAGTGTATAATTCTGTTTTTGTTTTGTATAAAGCGAGAGAAAATTGTATATACACATGCAAAAATGTATATCTTCATGTTATACACTTAATTATACAATTTACAAACATTTTACTTCAAATATTGCAGAGAAAAAGGCCAACGAATTATACAATTGCGAATTATACAATTGCAGTGAAATACAATTTTCTCTAGCTTTATACAACAGAAGTGTATATATTGTGTTTCTGTCTTTGTATAAAGCGAGAAAAATATATATCTTCTTGCTATACACTTATAATTATGCAATATACATATATTTTAATTCGATTCAACTATATGCAAAGCAAATTATACAATTGCAGCGAAATAGGCCAGCGAATTATACAATTTAGGCCAACGAATTATACAATTTAGGCCAACAAATTATACACTTGTATATGTATAGCGAATTATACAGTTTTTATGTTTGTTATGGAGCCCAATTATGCAAAGTTTGCTATATTATACAAATATGATTTTTTTGTTTGCTATATGTGAAAGTTGCCCTATTAACAAATTACCGAGCCCAAAAGTGACCAGGTCCAAAATCACAAGCCTAAGCAAAAGGTAAAAAATATCCAATGGAAATAATAAGAACATAAAGTATATTCGAAAAATGAGAAAACAAACCGTCAGAAGCTTCCAGCTCCTTCCCCAGAAGCTCCTCTAAAATGCTAATCATCATACACTTTCATTTTTTTTATTCAAGATACAATCAAGGTGAGATCTTTAATTCTAGCTACAATAAAAGTGAGATCTTTAATTCTTATCCTCCAATGATAAAAGAGTTTTAATGCTTATACTTTTGTGGATTTCAGGTGATTACACATTGATGAAATCGATCTCTTCTTCAATCCATTGAACCAATCGAAACTCTACGCTTAGTCATTCAACTCATTACTCTACCTTTTTCATCTTCGAAACAAATTATCATGGAAGTTGTGAATTCATCAGTTATATCTACTACCACTAAGTCCAAATCTGGTGTAAATATAACTAGTCATGTATAATAAGTTCTACTATTGTCCCGAAGCTTAACTCTAGCCTTTAAAATGTACAGATCCAGTATCCACATATGCTATGACCAAAAATAAAGCTCTCTGTTTCAGCTCTATTTGAATGGGTTGAACCCCATTCAGGATTAGTACCATCATTTAAGACTTTATTTAGATGATTTTACCACAATGAAATCGGAGAAAAATTTATGTTGCATCCTTTTGTACGTTTTTGCAGATCTGCCTTATTGATGGTGAATTTTAGCAGAAACTAAAGTTTGGATTTGGTACTAATGGACAGTCCAAGCTCTCACCAGGTGTAAGTATACAAATCAATTGAATTTACTTCAAACTTTAGCTTATCATAATAAAAATTTTACCATAGCAGATTGAACTTACATGTATTCTGTAATGGATCATGGACTATGATACACATAAATCTATTATCTCTGTTAATCGTGTAGATGCCTCCTTATGTATGATGTAAAATATTTATCTAGATTGAGTATCTTCATTTTTGCGTTGTAAATTTCTTTAAAGATAAAACTAAATTAGTAAAAAATTACTCAAGAATATTTTATTTTTCTAAGGGAATGTTTACTCTTGCAAAATATCTTTCTCAATCTACCGATGATATTTTCAATTCCACACTCCAAGATACTTTCCACTCACCCTAAAAAATATGCTGTCATATATAGCTACGACATCAAATTCGTCACTGATTATTCTCTTTTAATGACAAATTTTATTTTTCGTGCTTAAATATATGAAATGCATACTGTTAGTGACGAAACATAAAAATTCTTAGCAAAGTTTTTTAGACTAATGTTTCCAACCAAAAGATTATTGGTGTCATTTTGTTAAGTAGTGTTAGTCACGAATTTATTTATCGGTGACAAATTTTTCATCACTAATAGTGTATGTAATTCATGACAAACTACGACATCAAATTTCGTCACTAATTATTCGCTTTTAGTGACAAAATTTATTTTCGTGCTAAATATGAGATACATATTTTCAGTGACAAAACAGTTAATGTGTAAATAGTAGAGGTCAAGTAACTGTGTAAATAGTAAGAGTCAAGTTACTATGTAAATAGTAAAGGCCAAATTACTGTATACTAACGGTAAAGGCCAATATGTATGTCTATATAAGAGGCATTTGCCTTCATAAATAAAATAACTCTCATTCAGCAATCTTCTCTCATTCTCTCTTTTACAATATAATCGATTCCCTCCATTGGTATCAGAGTTAAGTTAAAAAATAATTATGGAAGACAAATCAACTATGACGGATGATCTACAAGAGCAGGTATATTATTTTATATTCATGAGTAGCTAAATTAATTTATTCCTGAAAATCTCTTGTTAATTGTAATTGTTTATCATGTTTGAATAATGTTATAATAACCATCTTTAGAAAGTTTGCTACAGAAATATTCTTGGAATAAGTATGCCCAGACTATGCCATCCTAAAGTTGAAACCGGTAGGCAGAGAAGGCCGTTTAGGGGAGTAAACAAAGTTGAGGCGCTGTTAGGGTAATTAATCAAAGAAGAAAACTGTAGTAGTGACCAGACGAGATGATTATTAAATCATTATTTTTGCATAATAAACAAGTATAATTTATTAAGAGGTTGGAAGGAATAAAATTTTAGTGAAAATGAAAATGATAAAAATGGATACTTACCTACTAAACGATGATGTTAATTATAAGATATTACTACTCTATATACTAAAAAATCTGAGTACTGATATAAAAAGAGAAATTTATGACAAATTGATAACATATGAAATAATAGAAATAACAACCCACGGTTGGACTGAGTTAACCATACAAAGTATACAAGATGAACTTTACTATGACATATATGATTTATATGATGATATAGATATATTCAGAGATCAATAATGACTGAAATATGGAGAAGACGAAGTATAACTCACAAGATAAAATTTATTAAAAACCCACGTAAATTAAGTAAACTTTTTAAAATCTTATACAAAAAAGAATAAATGAATAATACACCAAGTAAAACAACAAAAATAACGAAAACTAAGATAGACAAAAAAGTACGAAAAATATGGAAAAAGTTAAAATCCTTATATATAGAATATGAATTATCACAACTAGTCAAAACAGATAACGATAAAAAAGATCATTTGATAAATATAATTTCAAAAACAGAATACAAATATGTTTGCTATTTGAAAAAACAGTATGAACGAAGAAAAATATAAACAACAATTAATAGAAAAAATAATGAAAAAAATAACTGAAAACTTTTACTTAAGCTTATACCTGAGTGTTTAATTATGTGTATGAATTTTTCTAATAATTTTATATGTTCATCTTGTGTCTTAGAATATAGTAATATATCATCTATATATACAATACAGTTTTCTAACTGGTTAAAACAGTTATCCATAAAATGTTGGTATCTACCTGGTGCGTTTTTATATCCAAAAGGTAAAACATTCCATTCATAGAAACCTTGCGGTATTGTGAATGCTGTTAATTGTTTAGATTCTTCTTCTAGTTTTAAGTGGTAAAATCCTGATTTACAGTCAAATTTGCTAAAATAATTATATCCTTGTACATAAATATCCATAGCAATGTTTTGTTCACTAATGTTTCCCACTAAAAAAATTATTCGTCTCATTTGTTAAGTTGTGTTAGTCATAAATTTAAAGTCACCGGTGACACATTATTTCGTCACTAATAATGTATCTAATTCATGACAAAATATTTTTTGTCTTATAATTTATTAAATTTTTGACAACAAAAAAAAATTCATCTAAAAAAATTTGTTGTTAAAATATGTACAAACTAAAGTTTGTAGTTAAATATTATAAATTTAAGCTATGACAATTTAGATTTGATTATGACATTTTTTCTTCACTATTAATATAAGTAATTGGTGACATTTTATTGTCTCTAATCAATCTGTGATTCAGTGACAATAGAAAAATTGTCACAAAATATGTAAGGGGTTAAATAGCGACGACTTAAAATTTATAGTGAATAATTTAACTATTTCCTACGAAAAAAATTTATGGCTAAATAAAAATTTTTTTGCTACAAGTGTTCATAATTATAAGTGACAACCTACAAAAAGAATAATACATGTGCTTCATAAGAAATAGACGGAGTCCATTCGTTATTTGACAAGTGAAAATATTAAAACCAAATAATTTGGTCGATTTTGTATAAATGGAAAAGTTCAATACATCAATTTTCTTAAATTACGCAATTATAAAATGTATCATTTCACAAATATAATCCATAACACTTTTATTTTTTTTCATTGATATACTTTCACTGATAAGCACGATATAAAAATTATTTCTCAAGTCCTTTTGCTAATTTTTGTGTGTGTCTATTGCTTTGTGATTAGTAAACTACATAGACTAAGTCGATCTATTTGCTTCCGTCTATAAATATGTGCATATTTAATAGTAATTCCACATACGTACGTAGAGTAACTATACAGAGATAACATCGACTTAGAAACTTAAACTTTGTGAAGGTGCGATATATTTCATGATTTTCTATTAAATTTTCCCCTCAGTGTTAAAATTGAAATAAATTAAAAAAATGAAAGCACAAATAATATAAATGGACTAACTAGGATTTCAAATGTATAATGAACTAACTATAGTGATGGGTATCAATATTCAACTTGAACCAATTATTCATTTTTAAATAAAATCAAAAGTTTAATTTTAAATAAAGTTATTATTGTACTAAATAATTTTTAAAATTTAAATAAATAAATAAATAAAATGACGAAAGTCGTACTGTATATATTTAAAGATATTTTAATATACTACACAATTTAATTAAAATATAATCTACATTTGAACGAATTATGAGTGGTAAATTTCATATATTTGTTTATGAGTATAAATAATCATATAATATATTGTTTCTACAAAAGTTAATTTTATAGAAGTGAATGAAGTAAAAAAATAAAACAAAAATGAAAGACAAGGGAGAGTTGATCTGATGTAAGGAATTTTCACTTCCAACCTTAAGGTTGTGAGTTCGATTCTCCAAGACAGAGTAATGTGCAAGCTCCTGACCAGAAGCAATGCAAACCTCGAAAGACGACGAGTAAGAAGACAACGAGAAATATACCAAAAGACGCAAAGATTTAACGTGATTCGGTCAATCGACCTACGTCTACAAAGGAGACGAGCAATCCACTATAAATATGAGAGTAAAAAATACAGAGAGAAACAACTTCAACCAATTTACTCGAAATACATGGGAGGTTCACATAAGTGATAACGCATCAAACTTGTGACCCATAAATTCTCTCCATAACCAAAACTCTCAAAACCCTTAAGACTACATTGTGAATGCTGATTAAGTTAGAAGGAATATGCCTCTATTTATAGTCCTAAATCTTTTCTGACCAGAATAAAGATTAGTCAATCCAAAACATTTTCCTAAAAGGAAAACCTATTTATGATAAGAAATATAGGGCAAATAAAACCCAACATATTTAAGATTCTCCCTTATAGATGTAGCTTCAACTACTTATGTTGGTTGTATCATGAATTATGTAACATTTAGCTACTACCATATTACCACTATGATCCCTGATACAAAATGCTGATACACTAGTACTACACTTTCTTAAATTAGGAGGAGGGTTCCTTAAAAGAGAAGTTAAGTTTTTACTATTCCAATTTTGTAAGAATAGGAGTCCAAGAGTAGTAGCGGCATTTTCCCTTTAAATCTAAAAAGAATGAATTTTAAAATTATATCATTAATACCTCTGTACACTCTAAATTGTGAAAAGGAATCCCCATGAATAATAGTATTCATTCGCTTCCACAAATCCTGAAAAGAGTCTACAGTCTTTTTCTTGAAACAAGATCATTTAATTTTTTCGACTAATAATCTTGTCATCCGCGTCATTAGTGATCAAATCTTGGACTAGTGCACCAACTGAAACAACTTTTTTTAGGATTTATACTAACATATTATGTCCCGTAATTGTGGCATGACTAATATTTCTAAAAATATTTTAATCATGTAAAATAATTTTTTTTAGAAAAAAAGCTATAGAAAATAGAAATTACTATATTTAAAAAAATATATATTTTGAATCTTGAAATGATATATTATTTTGATTTTGATAAATTATCGGAAAAGATTAATAGAGGTGGATTTTTATTTCATTCAATAAAAAAAATGAAACATAATAAGTAAATTTTTTTTTTTTGAAAAAAAAAGGTTGTTAGTTGCAGGTAATGGCAGCAAAATGAGCCTATATTTTTGTGACCAGCTCAAACCGCCCTTATTTTAATGGGTATGGTGAGTGATTTCTCACATGGGTAAAATATGGGTTGATACCATATTTGACCAATAAAAATATGAGTAAATTACGTGTAAAATATGGGTAAAGTATGAATTATCCAAATGAGTTAAGCTACTAACTTTTATTTACTAAAAATTCGATATCACTAAAAATAGTGTAATTTCTCTTCCTTCTTATGTTATTCTATAAAACTAACTATTCTTCTCTCTAATTAAAAAGGTGAAGTCTTTGACCCTCCAAAAATATATAATTTTAATGTACATTTTTTTTGTTAATTATACTTACATTTTATTTATTTAATTAATTTTATATAGGATAATCATTAATAGTGTAAAATAAGCAAATCATGTATAAGTATTGGCATCGCTTAAAGTGCATTAAGCATGTTTTAGTCCTAAATACAAATATTCATTTGCTTCCAAATTAAAAATATGTTATCTTGTTATTACAGAAATTCATTTTACATTGAAAATTTCTAGGATTTTTTTTATGATACAATAAAACTAAATGAAGCACGTTTAACATTTTCATATAAAAAAGACTAAAATATCTTGTCCATATTTAATTCTTAAGTAAAGTACTATTTATTCATGAAAATATGGGTAAATTGTGGGTGATACGTCTAGAATCCGGGAGTTTTTAAGGATGAATCATCCAAGATTCACTTATTCAAGCATCACTGAGGATCCAAAATACTTTGTTAAATAGCTTGCAAAGGTTTCTGAGATTATGCATGTTATTGACACTGAGAGAGTGGAACTAGATGCATATACCAATTGAAGGGTGTCACTAGAATCATAAGGGACCTACTTTATCATCTTGTAGTGCACCTTAACAAATGAACAAATGTGAGTATAATATTCAGAATTCATAGAATTTTAGAGCTAGATCTGTGCATGCTCAAGGTACATAGTGTGGCAACAAGAGATAATTGGGCTCCTAAATCTTCTAAGTTTGATGGGAACCACCCAAGAACGTGTCACAATGGCTCCACTGGTTGTTACAAGTGTGGTCAAGAAGGTAGTTTTATGAAAGAGTGTCATAAAAATAGGCGGGGTAGTGTATTTAGAGGCAATAGAGCCCAATATTCTTCAATTGCTCCACCAGACGGGGCTGCTGCACCTAGAGGTTGTACTTTCCGAACTGGAGGAGGAGAAAACCGCCTGTATGCTATCACAAGTCACCAAGAGTATGAGAAATCTTCAGATGATTTCACTAGTATGATCAAAGTATTTACTTTTGATATGATTTTTTAGATCTAGGAGAAAGCCTATCTTTTGTGACTCCTTATATTTCCCTTAATTTTGATATTCTTCCTGAGCAACTTCTTGAGCCCTCCAGTGTTGCTACACTTGTTGGTGAGTCTATTCTAGCTGAGATTGTATCGTGATTGTACCATTTCCGTCAATCACAAAAGCAACATGGATGACTTAGTTGAGTTAGATATAATTTTGAATTCATTCTAGGTATGACTGGTCTCATTCTTGTTATGACTCAATCGATTGAAGAACTCGAATTGTGAAGTTCCAAATCCCTAATGAGACACTTATTGAGTGGAGAAGTAGTTGTGTAGTGCCTAAGGGTCATTTTATTTTGTAACTTAAGGCGATAAAGTTAGTTTCTAAGGGTTGTTCCTATACTTTGTTAGAGTTAATGACTCTAGTGTTCAGATGCCTCTTATTCAACCAGTCGCAGTTGTGAGTGAGTTTCCAGATGATCTTCCCGAAGTCCCTCCTAAGAAAAATAGACCTCGATATAGACATTATTTTTTATACTTCTCATATCTCCAGTATGCCATATAGAATGGCACCAACATAATTGAAAGATTTAAAAGAGCAGTTCAAAGATCTCCTTGAGAAATGTTTTCTCTAACCAAGTGTCTCACATTAGGGCACTCCGGTCTTACTTGTGAGAAAGAATGATGGTTCATTAAAATGTGCATAATTAACTCCAACTGAAAAAGGTTGCTATCAAGAATAAATATCCTCTTTAGTGAACTGATGATCTCTTCAATTAATTTTAAGGTGCGACTTGTTTTCAAAAATAGACCTTAGGTTTTGTTATCATCAGTTGAGCATAAGAGAAAGTGATATCTCTAAGAGAATTTTTAGAATTTGTTACAGTCATTATGAGTTCCTTGTTATGTCCTTTGGTTAGACCAATGCTCCTACAACATTCATCAATTGAAAAAATAGTTTACTACTACCATTTCCCACACTTTCAGCATGAGAGAGTTATCGGGCTAAGGTGGAGGCTTAGTATAGTAGCTACTTCTCGATGTTCGAGAGAAACTGAGTTGATTCGGGGTAGTTAGTCGAGAGATAATTTACCCCCATTAAAGTCTAGACAATTTTTAAATTTACAGAAACTCTTCTATTAATAGCATGTACGTGGTAGTTTAGTTAAACTCATATTCCTATCACATCCCAAGAATCCCGTCCCGTTCGTATATTTCGTACTTTATGCTGTTTTTAGTTGATAATTTGCCTAAGAACTCCCATTCTTAATTGAGACTTGTGTCACTCTTTTTGATTTATTATGTTTTTAATCGATAATTTATTTTAGCTATGACAAGCATTACCGAATTTATACTTTGTTGAATTATTCTCGAAATCACTCCCTATGGGAACGATCTGAACCCTGTGTTTAGGTGATATACTGACTAACAATTATGGACACTTAGAATTGGATGAAGTGCCTTTGATGACGTTGGTCAGTCTAATATTAGGTTCTTCTCTTGTGTTATACAGGGGAAAATGATTTCTAAGGGTTGCATATATCATCTTATTTGGGTTAGGGATATGGAATCCAAAACCCCATCCTTGAGCCGTTCCCCATTGTTACTCAGTTTCTAGAAGTGTTTCCCCATGATTTACCTGGTGTTCCCCCTCAAAAGGAAATTAAATGTCATTATTGACCATCTCTTAAATAGACAACATACCTCTATTCCTCTTTATTGTATGTCCGCAACAGAACATAAGGATTAAAGGGAGTAATTGTACGATCTATAGGATAAGGGTTTAATCTGACCGAGTATCGCTATATGGGGTGCTCAAGTTTGTTTGTTCGAAAGAAAGATGGTTCACTTCTCATTTGTTTTGACTAAAATTTTTTTTAACAAATATACCATTAAGAACAAATATCCACTTCTAAGGATAGATTATTTGTTTGATCAACTAAAAGGTGGAAGTAGTTCTTTAAGATTGACCTCTGGCTGGATTATCAACAATTGAGGGTAAAGGAAGATGACATTTTGAAGATGGTTTTTTGAACATAGTGTGGGCCTTATAAGTTTTTAAAAATGTTGTTTGGCTTGACTTATGATCCGATTACATATATGAATGATGAATAGGGTGTTTAGACAATACATTGACATGTTTGTGATTTTGCTTATCGATGACATCTTGATATAATCAAGGATTGAAGATGAGTATACTAATCATTTGAAGATTCAGTTACAAATTCTCAAGGAACAACAACTCATTGCAAAGTTTAGCAAACGTGAGTTTTGGTTAAGATCGATGGCTTTTCTGGTACGTTTTTTATAAGCCTATTGGTGTAGATACTAAGTAGATATATAAGGTTAAGAATTCGCCGAGATATCAATCCCCTCAAGATATTCTAAGTTTCTTAAGTCTGTTTGATTAATATAGAAGGTTTTTCTTAGAGTTTTTTCTTTAATTGCCTCTCCATTGACGGCATAGACCCAAAATAAGTTCAAGTTCATATGGTATGAAACGTGTATGAAGAATTTTTGAGAATTAATAGATAGGGTTATCTCAACTTCAATGTTCACTTAATTAGAAGGATCCAATGGGTCTGTGGTTTATTGTGATGCTTCTGGTGTTTGTATAGAGTGTGTTCTTATGTGAAATGGGAAATAATGACTTATGTTTCATGATGACTTAAGATTGACGAGAAGAACTACCATACCATGATTTGAAAATAGGTGGTTGTTTTTGCCATAAATATTTGGAGGAATTACTTTTATGGTGTTAATGTTGATGTATCCATCGACCACTAATGTTTTTAATATGTGTTCAAACAGAAAGATCTAAATTTTTGCTAATGAAGGTGGCTTGAGTTACTAAAGGATTATTACATGATATTCTCTATCACCCAGCAAAGTGAATATGGTGACGGATGCTCTTAGTCGGTTATTAATGGGTAGTGTTGCTCATATTTAGAATGGGAAGAAGAGACTGGTAGAGATATTCATAGATTGGCACAATTGAGTGCTTAGTTGGTTGATTCTTCAAAAAGCGGTGTTATGGGACATGATGGTTCAAAATGGTCTTTTGTGTTAGATGTTAAAACAAGAAAGATCGTGATTCAAATATTGTTGAATTGTAGGATGTGGTGCTTAAGAAGCTATGTTGAAGGAAGTGGTTTGCTTAAGAAGGATGTTACTATGAAATTTCATCTACAAACCGATGGGAAAGTAGAGTGTACTATCCAAACATTGGGATCTATGTTGAGAGTTTGTGTGGTTGACTTTAAGGGTAATTAGGATGATCATTTTATTTTGATTGAGTTCTCTTACAATTATAGTTATCATTCCAGAATTTGTATTACTCCATTTGAGTCTCTCTACGGGAGGAAGTGTAAATCTCTTACAGGTTGGTTTGAAGTCGCTGAAGTTGCCTTGATAGGTCTCAATTTGGTACATGAAGCAATTGAGCATGTTCGTCTTATTAGAGTAAGATTGAAAACAACTCAAAGTCGACAAGTCTATGTTGATGTTAAGAGGAGAGACCTTAAGTTATATGTTCATGATTGGGTCTACTTTATAATTTCCCCAAGAGGGGTGTGATAAGTTTTTGGAAAAAAGAGAAGTTTATTCCCCAATATGTGGGACCGTATCATATTTTGAAGTGTTACCGTAAATTTTCTTTATGAACTTTATTTGCCTAATGATTTGGCATTGGTGCATCCTGTTTTTCATGTATCCTTATTGAAGAATGTGTGGGAGATCTTACATCAAATGTTTCTTGGAAGGTTTGGCAGTTAAGGAGAATCGTTCATAAAGAAAAATTTTGATTAAATTTTGGACCGACAACTTAACAAATTTAGAAATAAGGAAGTTGCTTCTGTGAATGTTCTTTGGAGGAATTAATTAGTTGAGGGCGCAACTTGGGAGGATGACGGTTATATGAAGTCACATTACGCTCATATATTTCCCTACAACTTAGGACATTTGATGGTCATGTATGGTCAGTAGGTAGACCTACCAACCATATATGGTCCCCATCAATGGATGGTAAACATTTAAGTCTCTAAACCTTACCTAAGATTGGCCAGGACGATCCCTAGGTTCGACAGTTATTTTAAGAGGGGCTTTTGGGTATTTCTCTAATTATATTAACCCAATATTATTTCATTTTACGTTCTATGATAATCCCTATATAAGTGTTTCAAACCCCCAAATTACCCAATTGAACTCATTCTCTTAAATTCTCAAAGGTTGATCTAATTCTTCCCCAAAATTCTCTCTCTAAAGCTTGAAGAGCAAATCTGGTGTTTCAAGATCATGTCTCTGAATTCACCAATAATTATTGGATTTTAACATCAATGTATGATAGTATTCACCTATGAAGCCCTATGCTCCATAGGGTTCCTAAATTCTCCTATTTTAGAAATTAGAATCTTTAATTGAAATTAGGGTTTTATTCAATCAAATGGGTTATTTTCAATGTAAGATCAAAGTGATTATTTTATGTCTTTTTATACTTCAATTGAAATAATTACATGTTTTCAAGTTTAATTCACTTGGATCCATGCATGATCTTTGGTTATTAGATTTGATCATATGATGAAAGATGCATTTATGAAAGATGAATTTATAAAGATATCCATTTTTCTTTATGAAATTATTGTAAGTGATTTGATGCTGCTTTGAGAGTGAGGCATTTATGTTGTTTTCCATGGTTGTGAAAGGGTTTTCTCATATCAATGGATTCATAAGGTAGAAAGGTTTTCACAGGCAATTTGAATAACTATACATGAGCTATTATAATGAACTCTAGCTTAGATTGACTACCTAATTGAGACTTTATAAGGATAATAAGACAAGAAAGATTAATGACTATTCCATGGGATTTATACTTAGCACCAATAGGATATTGATATATAAGCTCTCCGTAGTTGAGACCAGGTTTCTAGTAGAAATCTCCTTGTGTCATAAGTATGTTTTATAAAAAGTTATCTTAGATAGACATTAGCTAGTGGATCCACTTTAGATTAGATTTATGGTTCTCACCTTCGCAAGTAAGGACATCTCTTTTTGGTGTGGGATAGACACCAGATTCCATATTACATCTCTCATAGTCTATGTCGGTTAAAGGTAAATCTCTCACAATAATGAACTATGGTTACTTTCTAAAAGCATCTCAAATTTATTTCAAAAATGTTTCGCTTGCATTTACCATGATTATAACTTTTTTTTTTGTAACATGTTATTTTATGATTTATCTTGGGCGTTGCATGTTCTATGAAGTCTTTTAGCATGATTTCATAGTTCTTATGCATTGCTATAATAATTGGTACATTTCATGTACTAACGTATACGTGTTCCAACATTGTTTCACTAATGTACGGTCTGATCGACACTCCTACCTCTATACTCGTGGCTAGTGACCCCTTTTAGATATTGAATATTGGTGAGTTCTCATGTTGCAAGGATCAAGACTCTTTTATTGCTTTCGTGACCTTTGATTTTGGATGTTGTATGTGATGTATGGGTTACGTCACAATCACTCCTTTGAAGTAACAAATATCCTTGAGACCTATGTTAATGCTTTCACTACTTTTTTCAGACTATTTTATATATGATGCTACTGTAAAAATCTTGTAGTTTTCTATTATGTATGCTAAGTGGCTTGTGTAGGGTCTATTGGGGTTTTATACGTCATGTCACAAATCGGGTGTATATTGGGTCGTGACATTTAGACCACAAAATAAAATGTTCTGAAGTTCTTATGTTATAAAGTCAATCTTTTTCATTTGTTTTTATCGATAGTACTTAATGAGGTTTGTATTGTATAGATCGATAAGCAACAAAAATCTTTGATTGACAGTGAATAATGTGGAAAATATGGATCAATGATTTATAATGATGTTTAAAGGTGGTATATGAGGTGGTGCATTTATGTTTTTAATCTAATGATTTGCCATTGTTGATTCATACAAACGAAGAAGAAAAGTTTAATTGTTGGATTTCCTTTGTCAGTGTTAGAAAAGTAAATAATAGCTCAAATTCACCATTAATTGTTGACTTTCCTACGAGTTTTTTCATAATTGAATTAAGAGAATACGAGGGGTGATGGTGATGATGACAATGGTGTATGTACAGGGACAATTTTTTTTTTTTTTTAAAAAAAAAAGTTGAACAATTTTTCCTTTGTTTTTGTCACAATTTTTTAAATGTTAGTTTGACTTAAAATGCCATACATACATTATTTATTTGACAATTTTCCATGTCAGCATGAGTGTACTACAATCATTTTATGTTTTTAGCTAATTGTCAAAAAATGCTCAAATGGTTCTAATTCGACTTGGTAGATGTGTTCAATAGGTATATGTTGTAATTGAGATGTTCAAATGAAATATGCGGACAACTTTTAGGGCTTGTAGATGACTTAGGCCTTAAATAGTTTATAGCACACTAACATTTATGACATATATTAGAGCATAATTTTTTTTTACTATGGTGAAACTTTGGGGAAACCTCGACTAATTCCTTGAGATACATGCCACGTCCCACAAATAATTTTAGATTAATTATTTTGAAATCTTTTCTATTTTTCATAAACTTTGTTTCAGGTCAAGAAACCACAAATTATTAAACAGTCATTTTTAGATGAACAAACACCATACATTATAGAAAGTATAAACAACTTAAATCTTCTCTAACTACCATATGACAAAAGAAGACTATACTAGTGCAATGTTCTGACATGGGCAGTGAGGAAGATGTGTGGTTATGAAATACAACAGGTCTTTGACAAAATTTATGCCATCAAATTAATATTCTGCTGATATTGAGAACTGTTACTTTTGCTATTTCTGTGACACAATGCATATAAAACAAAGACAAAATGGTGGTTCTATCTAGATGAGCTTACATGATAAACAATCCATAGGATAAATTGATCAAATATCAAAGGCTGCTAAGTTTAATTCCAATATTGCATCAAACATATACAATCAAAGCCTAGTTTGTCCCCTATTACAAAACAAACCAAGTACACATCAATAATGAAAGTTGCAGAAGCTTTGACGGATGAAAATGTGGTAGCGAATGACTTGTAAGTATGAATACCGTCCTATACGTTTTTATTAACTTATATATTATTTGTTTTTGCAGGTTTTCCTTGTTGTTTGCATATCAACTGTTTTTACTTTTCATGTAAAATATCACGAAGGTTCTTTGTTAACTAGGATGTAATCTTTGCAATTTATGGAGGTGAAAAGCTGATGTTAAATATCAATTAATCGACTTCACGAATGAAAATGATGCCTCCCAATTCTCCATGTTGCTGAGTGTTAGCTATGTTATCGTTGCGATAAAAGTTCAAAAAAGCTTGTACTTCCCTTGAATATCTGTTGTATTCCATTGGAATCTTAATACCATTATAGACAGATGAGCACATACGGAAAAAGCAATTGCTTTCTTGGTATATCGTCACATATGCTAAAACATTATATGTAGAATTTGCAATTAAGGAATATAGACAATTAAAACTCATCCAGCATTATATTTTCCAAGCTTTAGTTAGGCACTAAATGTCTTGTCCCACATCGATGACATAAGAAAAATATAATCATTTTATAAGAACTTGACCTAAAATTATATATTGCTGAGCTTAGTAGCGTGAGCTTGTAACCCAAGTGGGAGCAATAAGATGATTGGGACAAATCAAATCTTCGGTAATTGACACAAATTGTGCAGTGGGTTGGGTTTATCATAAATAAGCGGTTCTTGGTATAGTATGAAGTATTATTATTCAGAAACTAATAAATAATAATAGTACATTGACATGGCAGTGGGAGAAGATAGGGTAACTCGCCCCTCATTGGCTGGCTTAACAGAGCAGCTCTCTCGCATTACATGACAGCCGATCTGCGGCTGTCAAAGACAAGTTCTCGCACACTCTCAGGTCACCACTAGAGATGTCAGACTGTTATTGATTTGGACCATCATTTTTTTATTTTTCCAATGTTCGAATGAACCTATTATTTTATAATATTTGTACCGATATCAATTTTTCAGTTATTTTGTCTTATATAAACAAAAATTAGACTTCCAAAACAACCTAACTTTATTTGTTCTACATTGAAAGAAGTAAATCATTCAGCTTCTACTTTAGGAAAACATGTTTCAATCTCTTACTGATGAGATTGTTCATGAACACCTAAAAGAATATCAGAGAATTTTGTGTCGACAAGGTCACCTAGTTGACAAACAAAGCTTATGTTATCTTTGAGGACATCAAATGCAAAGAAAAGGTTGTCGTTGATCAGGTCAATGTGAATATTTTATCTTCTTCCCAACAAGAAGCCCGGAGAATATCACAGATAGTAGTTTTTCCTATTATTTCATAAAACCATCTAGTTTTATTTGTTTATCCATCGTACTGTCCAACTGTCATTGTATTTGAATGCTCACAGATATTTATAGAAAAGAATAATCTTCTACTGCTATATTAGTTTGTGTCAACTTTATTTAGGCTAAAAAGAAATGGAAATCTTAGACAATGGATATGTTTTTTATGTCGATTTCATAGGGTATTCATCATTGCAATGTAACTTTTTTGATTTCATGTACACTCCAACATCTCTATAACATCTTTTATATATACATTTTGACTGCTATAGCGAAATGTTATGATAAAGTACACATAATAATATAGCATATCATGAACAATTAGTTCTAGAGAGAACTTGGCCGTTACAGCGAATTGTTATATAGTGGATCAGATAATTGTTATAGAGAGTTCTGACCGTACATAAAATTAAAAGGGGATTACATGCAGTAGAAACAACAACATAAATAAAACCATGATATGAACAGCTTAAATATGTGTTGTATAATCTTAATTGTTTTACGATAACAACATAGTTAGATAATTAATCAATTCATCCATGAATCCAACATTGGCTCACCAAAACTGAGCTCCACCTGTATTGATACTACAACTAAATAAGATTTATGTTCAATAGTTTGGTTGATTAATCATCACTATAATTGGCTAGGTTCTAGACTTTACTAGACCCACATCTCCAATAGATATTATGAGTTTCTTGGGGTTTGATGGATATTATAGAAGGTTCATCGAGGGGTTCTCATTTATTTCATCCCCATTGACTAAGATGACTCAGAAATAGTGAAGTTTCAATGGTCTGAAGCTTCTAAGAAACATTTGGTAATTGAAAACTATGTTGACTACTACCCTGGTATTAACCTTACCAGAAGGTACGCAAGGTTTTGTCATATATTGTGATGCGTCCAAAGTTGTACTGGGTTGTGTATAAATGTAAAATGGCAAGGTTGTAGCTTATGTGTCCAGATAACTTAAGGTTCATTAGAAGAATTACCCAACCTATGATTTAGAGCTTGTTGTCGTAGTGTTCGCTTTTAAAATGTGGTGTCACTACCTTTATGGTGTTCATATGGATGTGATCACCGATCACAAGTCTTCACTATGCATTCGTCAGAAAGTGCTTAATCTCAAATAGAAGAGGTGGTTAGAGTTACCCAACGATAATGACGTAATACATCACTAATATAAGGCTAATTTTGTTGTTGATGCTTTGATCAGATTATGTATAAGTAGTACCATCCATGTTTAGGAAGAAAAAAAAGAATTCGCCAAGGATGTACACAAACTTGCACATTTAGAAGTCCACTTGTTGGATTCCAGTGAAGTTGGAGTAGTTGTGATGAATGTGGTTGAATCTTTGTTAGTAACTGAAGTGAAAGACACACAAGAGGAAGATCCTATTTTTCTTGAATTAAAGACATATGTTCATAAGAAAAAAGTAATGGCTTTTGAACAAAGGGGAGATGGTATATTGAGGTATCAAGGAAGGTTGTGTGTACCAAGGGTGGATGAAATCCAAGAGAGGATCATGGGGGAAGCTCATAATTCTTGATATTCTATTCATCCAGGTTTAACAAAGATATATCACGATTTGAGAGTAGTCTATTGGTAGAGTAGTATGAAAAAGAGTATTGCAGAGTTCGTTGCCAGTGCCCAAATGGTTAACAAGTTAAGATAAAACACGAAAAGGCTCGATGGTATGACTCAGAATACGTAGATTCTCGAATAGAAGTGGGAGACAATTAATATCAATTTTATTACTGGTTTTCCGCAATCTCGTATGCAAAACATGATTCCGTTCTGGTAAAGACCACCCATGGGAAAGCTAAATTAAAATAAAGATGAAAAGATAAGGAATACCCATATGCTAAAACTTATATATATGAAAATTGATGAGTTTATATAAAGAAGTTATTAACTAAATACTAAGCTGAAACTAGCTATGACTGAAAATAGCCTCTAACTAACTAGAAATGTTTGTACATAACCCAGCTATGTCTAGCAGAAATTGAAACTAAACGACTAAATACTGAAAATAAACTCATGACTATTGTCCTCGAAGAATAATGACTGATAACTGATTCTGCTGAACATGAGATCGATAATCGATCTAAGCGTGATCTGGATGCTAAGATCCTCAACCTGCATCACGAGAAGATGTAACACGCGTAGGTGTCAGTTTTTGAAAGGAACTGAGCATGTAGGATATAGTAAAGGTGAAATAATATATAAGTGAACAAGCACAAAAACAAGTATAGTATTTTGAATATGATATATTTAATTCTGAGCTAACTAGAGGCAATGACCAAATTTATAACATGCCAAGACTGAATACTAACTTATATGTAAATATGATCAATGCAATAGACTCTGACTGAATTATGGGAGCTACTAATAACCGATAATAAAACCACATGAGCTAAATGTGGAGTCCGATGTATGCGCCCCATAAAGAGGACTCAATATACTCTTCCAGAGGTATAAAGTCATGCTGACGTGATCACTAAACTGATGCCCATAAAAGGGACTTACAATCTACTTGGCTAGTAGTTTTGGGACTATTCGGGTATGCTTAAAACTAGTCCAATTCGATATTAGGATACTCCCATTAAATTAAATTATTAATACATTACGACTAAATTTTTGTAAATACTGAATAACTCAAAAATGATCATGCATACTACGAATTCAACAATAATTCTAAAAATGATGCATTACTAACTGAGGCATGTGTAACTTGATAACTAAATATTTGACCTAGAATGTGTAATTTAAGAACTAAAGAAATACATAGCTAGGGTTCTGAAATTCATGTAATTAACTGAATATTAATGTAATAATCTGATTTGGATCATCCTAATATCTAAGAACTAATAAGCCAAACATTCAAGAAACCCTAAGTCTAGTTATGATATGGGAATTAAGAAACTGACTGAAAACTAGGGACCTAATGGGTGAAAGGAACACACTAGTGAAATCCTACATACCTGATGATGAATTCCACAGAGAAATCTTTCGGTTTTTCAGGGCTTGAATTGATATAAACATTTTGCATCCTTGAACTAGGGTTCTTGACCTTTTTATTCTATCTTCCTTCTAATTTTCTAAGTTTTGATTAATTATTTAACTTAGGTAGGTTTTAGTTAAGTTTCTAGTCTTAAACTAACTAAACTCTCATTATTTAGGGTCTAAGAGACGTATCTTAGGGGTTAAACGAAATAGGAAAAGACCAAAAGACCCCTGACTTAAAAAAGTTGTCAGAGTCACTAATAAAGTCGACTGACCGTCCATAATGGTCAATCGTCATTTGTGATTCAGAGTTGAAAGTCAGCTGGCAAAACAACAGAGTTAACTGAGGGATCGTTAGTCGACTGGTGGGCCTTACTAGTCGACCATCGTTTGCGGCTGAGAACTGGATGTAAACTAATCAGTTGACTTAGTCAACTAACGAACCGTAAGTTGATTGACACTCTATAGTGGTCGACCATTATTCGCGACTAAGAAATAAAAGTTAGTTGTTGAATCGACGGTTTTGAATAATGGACCATAAGTTTACTGATGGTACGTACTAGTCGACCGTTGTTTTTGACTTATAATTGAGTCACCTGGCCCATCAGCGGAGTCGGTGGATGGAACGTAAGTCAACTGACGGTCCATAGTTGGCACCGTCCCTGGCACCTGCAACTTCAGAAAATTTGCATTATTTTTTTTATCTATTTTTTATACGGGGTGTTACATTATCTTCCCATTGGGAGAGAGTTGAAATCCCTACCACTAAATACTGAGAACTGAGTTTCTGACTGATTAGAATTCTTTGGAACTATTACCATAAGGTGGAGTGGAATTGGAAGGAAAGAGGTGAGGATACTTGGCTTTTATGGATGCTTCTTCTTCCCAAGTAGCTCCCTTTACAGAGTGACTCTTCCACAGAACCTTGATTGAAGCTACCTCTTTATTTCTCAACCTTCTAACCTGACGGTCAAGAATTTGAATTGGAACTTCCTCATATGAGAAGACTATATTTCACCGCCACACTATCTAATGGCACTACAGAGGGTGGGCTGCCCATACACTTCTTCAAGAGAGAGATGTAGAATCTGGATGCACTGCTACAGTCACATGTTAGTAATTCAAGGGTCTTTGCATTATCATTCTTATGTTAAAGACTTAGGTTACCATTTTAGCCAAATTGAATATTTAAATCTTTAAGTATTCCAGTTATCTTGTTATTCAGTTTAGTTCAGTTCTTTGATCATTATAGTAATGATTGTTGTCTTCCCTTGAGTTATGTAAGCCAGGCCAAGGGTCTGTTCGAGGCCAACGATGGTTTTTGAGTGCCGGCCATGTCAAGGATATATATTTGGGGCGTGTCAAAATTGGTATTAGATCATAGAGTTCAAGATTCTTAGGGAGTCTATGAATTTATGTCTGTAAAGTCCTAGTTATCGGTGTGAAGCGTGTCACATCTATAATTAGGAGGCTGAAAAATTTAGGAAATTCCTCACTTCTTTCATATTCCTTTCGTGCGTTTGAGTCATCTCTCAAAGTTTCTCTCTAATTCGTGCATGCGCGTGTTTCAGATAACCTTGCCTCCACGAAGAGCAGTAAGAGGTCATCTATCTAGGAGGAATGTAGAGAAGCAGAGTTGCCCAATGCACCTGAAGTGCAACCGCAAGGAGAAGTTTCTAATGCTGAGTTCAGAGAGGCAATGAGGATGCTCAGTTAAGTAGTAACCAATCAAGTTTGTCATAAGAGAGGAGCTCAACAAGAAGTGGCTAACACTTTGAGGATTCGTGAATCCTTTAGGATGAATCCTCCTAGTTTCACCAGTTCGAGCACTACTAAGGATCCGGAGAATTTCGTTGAGGAGTTGGAGAATGTTTTTGATGTGAGGCATGTTGTTGATGCTTAATGAATTGAGCTAGTTGTATATCAACTGAAAAATGTGGCTAGGACTAGGTTTGATTAGTGGAAGGAGGGTAGAGATAAGGATGCACCACTTCCAAGTTGGTCCTGTTTGGAGAAGGATCTCTTGGAGCGTTTCTTTCCTTGAGAATTTAAAGAGGCTAAGGTACAAGAGTTTCTTTCACCGAAATAGGACTCCTTGAGGGTGCATGAGTATGGGTTGAAATTCACCCAATTGTCCCGCTGTGTACCTAAAATGGTTTAGGACATGAGGAGCAGGATGAACTTGTTTGTGTTTGCCTGGGTCGTGCATCAAGCGAAGAGGAAAGAGCTACAATGCTGATAGGAGACATGGACATATACATGTTGATGGTTTCTGTGCAGTAGGTTGAAGAGAAGAAGTTTAGGGATAGAGAAGAGTATAGAAGCAAGAGACCCTAGACAAGGAGTGAATGGGGCCAGCATAAAAGTAATGCCAACCAGTCATCCTTCCAACCAAAGAATTTTGCCCCATCATCTACTAATGCACCTACATATAAGAACAAGGATGAATACTATTATCAGAATTCTAGAGCTAAGCCTGCATATTCATATGGGCCGTGTGGTGCGAGGGGGTAGTAATCCTCCTTCCTACACCAAGTGTGGCCAAAACAACTCTAGTATTTGTCATGAGGGCTCAAAGGGTTGTTTCGAGTGTGGTCAGACCAGGAATTTCATGATAGAGTGTCCTAATAATAAGCAGGGAAATGGTAGTGGGGGAAATAGAGCCTAGGCTTCTTCAGTTGCCCCACCAGACAACGGTGAAACTAGAGGAGCTACTTTCGGAACTGGTTGAGGAACAAACCGCTTGTATTTTATCAACAATTTCCAAGAGAATGAGAACTCTCCAGATGTTGTCACTGGTTCAAGTGTTTGACTTTACTGTATATGCATTGATACACCCATGAACGAGTTTATCTTTTCAAAATCCATATGTTGCTATGGACTTTGATATTATTCGTGCTCAATGTGTGAACCATTCAGTATCTCCACACGTGTTGGTGAATATATTATAGCAGAAAGATTCTATCGTGATTGTCCCATTTCCGTCAATCACAAGAGTACCATGGCTGATTTAATTGAGTTAGACATGGTACACTTCGATGTCTTTCTTTGTATGGACTGGCTTCATGCCTTTTATTCCTCAGTTTATTGTAGAACTTGAATAGTCAAGTTTTAGTTTCCAAATGAGCCACTCTTAGAGTGGAAAAGCAGTTTAGCAGTGCCTAAGGTTCGTTTCATTTCATACCTTAAGGCGAGGAAGTTAGTTTCTAAGGGGTTTGTCTATCACTTAGTCCGAGTTAATAACTCTAGTGTTGTTATACCTCCCATTCAATAAGTTCTAGTATTGAAAGACTTCCGAAAAATCATTCCAGATGATGTTCATAGAGTCCCTAATGAGAGAGAGAGATAGACTTCGGTATAGATCTTCTTCCAGATACTCTTCCTTTCTCTATCCTGTCATATAGAATTGAACTAGGAGCATTACAAGATTGAAAGAATAGTTGAAAGATCTGTTAGATATAGGTTTCATTCAACCAAGTCTTTTAACTTGGAGTGCTCCGGTATTGTTTGTGAGAAAGAAGGATGGTTCCCTTAGGATATTTATAGATTACCGTCAATTAAATAAGGTTACCATTGAGAATAGGTATCCTATTTCAAGGATAGATTATTTTTTCGAACTTCAGGGTGCTTCTTGTTTCTCCAAGATTGATCTTAGATCAGGTTACCACCAGTTGAAAGTTAGAGAATGCGACATTGCAAAGACAGCTTTTAGGACCACATATGAGCATTATGAGTTCTTGGTCATGTTTTTTGGGTTGACGAAAGCGCCTGTAACATTCATGGGTTTTATAAATAGAGTCTTCAAACCTTATTTAGATTTGTTTTTCATCATCTTCATTGATGACATACTAATATATTCAAGGAATGATGAAGATCATGCTAGTCACCTCATAATAGTAACTCATACTTTGAAAGATAAAAAGCTATATGCCAAGTTCTCCAAGTCCATTTTTTGTCTTAAATATGTGGCATACTAAGGCCACCTAGTTTTAGGTGGTGGGATTAGAGTTGATACCCAAAAGATAGAAGCAGTTGATAGTTGTTCTAGACCTACGTTTCTAACTGATATAAGGAGTTTCTTAAGTTTTGCCGGCTACTATAGAGGATTTTTCGATGGGTTTTCATTAATCGTGTATCTTTTAACCAAGTTGATTCAGAAAACAATTATGTTTTAATGGTCTGAAGTGAGAGAAAAGCTTTTCGGTGCTAAAGAAGAGGTTGAATACTGGCCAGTCTTAACCTTACTAGAAGGTACTCAAGGTTTTGTGGTGTACTATGGTTCATCTAGAATTGGTTTACGTTGTGTGTTAATGCAGAATGGAAAGGTTATACCTTATGCCTCCAGACAGTTAAAGGTTGATGAGAAGAATTATCCAACCCATGTATTAGAATTGGTTGTTGTAGTATGCTCCTTGAAGATGTGTCATCACTATTTGTATAGTCTTCATGTGGATGTCTTCACTGATCACAAGAGCCTAGAATACGTGTACACTCAAAGAGAATTTAGTTTTAGACAAATGAGGTGGTTAGATTGCTCAAAGATTAGGACATGAGCATTCTTTACCACCCAGGTAAGGCTAATTTTGTTTTTGATGCCTTAAGCAGGTTTTCTATGGGTAGTACCTCCCATGTTGAGGAAAAGAAGAAGGAATTGGCCAAAGAAGTGCATAGACTTGCACGCATAGGAGTCCAATTCATGGATTCCACCGAAGGAGTAAAAGTGATAACAAATGGGGATGAGTCATCATTAGTGTCAAAAGTGAATGAGAAGCAAAACCAAGATCCCATTTTTCTTGAAGTGAAGGCAAATGTTCATAAGCAAAGAGTATTAGCTTTTAAACAAGGGGGAGCTGGTGTGTTAAGATATCAAGGTAGATTGTGTGTAGTTATAATGGATGGACTTTCAGAATTGACCATGGAAGAAGCTCATAGATCTAGATATTTCCATTCATAGGGGTTCCATAAAGATGTACCGCGATTTGAGAGAAATAAATTGGTGGAATGGTATGAAGAAGGGCATTGTCGAATTTCTTGCCAAGTGCCCGAGTTGCCAACAAGTTAAAGTAGAGTACCAAAGGCCTGCAAATGATTAATATGGATTTCATCATAGGGTTACCAAGGTCTCGTAGGTAGCATGATTTAACATGGGTGATTGTCGATAGAATGACAAAATCATCCCACTTCTTGCCGGTAAAGACCACTCATTCGGCAAAAGATTATGCAAAGTTATATATTCAGGAAGTAGTGATACTTCATGGAATCCCACTTCGATCATTTTAGATAGAGGTGCATAATTTATTGCACAATTATGGAAATCATTCCATAAAGGTTTGGGTCCGAAGGTGAACTTAAGCGCTGCTTTTATCCTCATACGGATGTGCAAGAGGAGCGTACTATCCAGAACTTAGAATATATGTTGAGGGTATGCTTTCTTGGTTTGAAGGGCAAATGGGATGTTACCTACCTCTCATTGAGTTCGCTTATAATAACAGTTACCATTTGAGCATCCAAATCCCTCCATATGAAGCTATTTATGGGAAAAGATGCAGATCTCATATTGGGTGGTTCAAATTTTGTTAAGCAGGGTTGATAGGACCAGATCTAGTTCACTAATATATGGAGAAGGTGAAGATGATTCATGAGAGATTGAAAATGGAACAAAGCCGTCAAGAATCGTACAGATGTTAGGAGAACGCCGTTGGAGTTCAAAGTGGATGATTGGTTATACTTGAAGGTTTCACTCATTCAGGGTGTTATGAGCTTTTATAAGAAGGTGAAACTTAGTCCCTGACATATTGGAGCTTTTTGCATAGCCAAAAGAAATGGCAATGTCGCTTATGAGTTAGAGATGCCACAAAAGTTATCGACAATTCATCCAATGTATCTCTATGTTGAAAAAATGTGTGGAAAATCCTTCATTGATCGTACCAACAAAAAACATTGGGATTAAGAATAAATTATCCTATGAAGAAATTCCGGTTTAGATTTTAAATCAATAAGTTCGTAAGTTGATAATAAAGGAGATTGTATCAGTCATGGTCCTTTGGAGGAACGAATTTGTTGAAGAAGCTACTTGGGAAGCTTAAAAGGATATGAAAATAAGATATCCACATCTCTTTGAATCATAAGAGAATGTAGATCAAAGTACTAATTCTCTTCCTAGTATCTTATAAACTATGAGTAAGCATGTAGGTGGTTACTTTGGTTTGTTGAGTGTTGAACTTGATGTTACTATCCTTAGCATAGTAAAAGAAATTTCATTCGAGGATGAATGTTCCAAGGGAGAGATATTGCAACATCTCACAAATTTGAAATAGCTAAGAATAATCTTATAAACTAAAAATATTTATTCTTTGAAAAAAAAGGGAAAATTCTAGAAAATTGCCTTAGTTAAGAAAGTGAGTTTTGGTCATTTTCAAAGAGACATAACTTCTATCTTAGGATGAGGTAGATGTAATACTTGAAATGGTTAGAAAGCACTTGAAGAGATATTTCCAATGCCACCGGGTTTGCACATTTTTGATATTGTATGAGAAAAATATGTCTATTCGAAGTTGGGTTGTTGAAGAAAGGAAAGTCCCAATCCGGATTTAAGGAAGGACAAACTAGTCTTTTTTCACTAATAAATTTCATATTTCATTTTAGGGGTTTATTTGGGATAATAAAAAGTTTTAATACTAAAAATTAAACTTTACGCTTAGGGCTTGGAGAAGAGAGAAAAGAAAAAGGAAAGGAGAAAAGTCAAGAATTCCCCAAGAACGCCAAGTTTTGTGAGTGGAATTCGTCGGGGGTGATCCCTATCAAGGTATGTGAGATCTTTTAGTGGTGGTTCAGTTCACTCACACATCAAGATTGTTTCAATCCCATGTTTTTGAATTTATTGAATGAGAATAGTGAAGTTCTTGAAGGACATGGTTGAATTTTTGTTAATTGAGTAGTTGAATGCCTATTGTTGCTTTGATTCATAATTCTGAGTTGTTTTTCGAGTTATCTCTATTAGGGATTGAAGGTACTAATAATACTAAGGGTTTGGGAAAAGAACTATGGAGGTTTTGGGGAGTTAGCGTTGAAAAATGAGATGAAAAATTCGTCAGACGTCACCTGAGCAAGGTCAGACGTTTCGTGCCACATTTGCACCAGAGAGTCCGGGGCGGCGCGCCTACTGTTCACCTTGATAGAGCCTAAGACCAACGATGTGTCAGGCATGGAGGGCCATAACGCGCCCGATTTTTTTTTTCTCCCAATTTTCGTAGTTCAGTCCGATTAAGACCTCCTAAGGCATTTTAAAACTTCTTAATGATTCTAACTACTCTAAATGACTTCTAATCATATAGAAATCATCCAGAAACACGAATTTACAACCTTTTATCCACAACATCAAATTCAAGATAAAGTTAGAGCCAATTCTAGAGATTTCGTAAAGTTCTTTCATGAAGTCTTTTGCAAATACTTGAAACTTCTTTTAAGACTTAAATATCACTTGAGTAAGGACTAAATATTAGAAGGAGAAGTTCATTTAAAGTTTCAAAAGTTTTTCAAAAACTTTTTAAGTGTCGTTTTCCGACTTAAGCTCGAGTTTAGTTCAGAGTAAAGTGAGGTATTCCCTCAAAGTAATATATGGGAACTAAGTATCACATTTAAAAAGAAGGGAAACTGAGATTCCCAAAGAGATTCGGGCTAGTTTTCAGTTAAAGAGAAATAACTTTCTAAATGAAGCAAGCAGGGAAACTACGATTTCCAAGATAGCCTTTGAGCTATGTATTTTTAACACTAATCTCAAAAAACAGAATCAGTGTGTTTTAAAACATAAAAGCTAGTGTATTTTTGGAGTAGTATTAGGCAACATATGGGACATAGTCCAAACAACTCACATCCCTCATAAATCCTGTAGCCACCACGGTTAGAAAAGGGTGAGACTTTTTAGATGAATCCTTTTCATAGTAGACTAGTGGATCCATTAGGTTGTTAAGGTCTTATACCTTTGTCCGGGTATAGGATACGTTGACATCATTATCTATATTGTTTTATCATCACTATAACTCTTAAGTGATGGTTGTCGGTTAGAGAAACTCCCACAGAAGTTAAATGTATTTATTTATATACATTAGTTTAATTATATTTTTACATAAATCTCAGAGTTAATTGTATCCTTGTATAGATTAAGTGATTACAGCATGTTTTCAAATTTTTTTTTCTTTAAATCACACTTACTTTTAAATTCATTTGTATTGTAACGAGTTAGTTATTCTTTAGTTTAGCACAGCCAAGTGTTCCTTCTTACTCCTTTCAAGATTAAGTTGTTTTAGAATTCCAACTCGATTGCTTGAACATTTAATGTACCGATGCCTGTTTGCTTGCATTGTATCATGACGTAGAAGCATATAACGAGGATCGACATCCCGGGCATCGTTGGTCCAGTTGAGCACTCTAGAGTCAGTTGGTGAGCCTCCTTTCATTCTGGGTGACTCCTTTTATTGTTTCTATTATTTTATTAGGATGTTGTGGGGTCTCTTCCAACAATTATTTAATTTTTAGAAGGCTTCATAGATAGACAATCATATGTTAGTAATTCAAGTGTCTTTGCATTGGGTTTCCATTTTCTCCAAATTGAATGTTTAAATCTTTAAAACATTCCTGTTATATTATTATTCAGATCAGTTCAGTTCTATGATCATTATAGTGTTGATTGTTGTCTTCCACTGAGTTAACTAAGCTAGGCCAAGGGTCCCTCGAGGCTAGCAATGGTCTAAAAAGTGTCGGCCACGTCCAGGGTGTAGGCTCGAGGCATGACAGAAAATTAGATACCATCCACATTTATTGGGGTAACATCTCTCACACATATTCAAAACGAATAGTTGGCCGAAATTGTGAACCTAGCATACACATTTATGTCAAACTTACCTTAACTAGTATAAAAATATGACAATTTTCAAAAAGTGCACATTTTATTTCTAAATTTTATGGCTGGTGTATAAGCAAAACTTAATGCACATCAGGATCTCAAATACACTAATATTACAAAGCTTTGTATTTTATAATAATATACTCAAACCATGAATCATAAAAATGGTCTTTTTTACCGCCATGCCTTGCCCTATTATGTTACCACTACCATCAATGATGGAAAAGGTGTAAAATATGTTGTAATAACCCCATATAAGCTGCAGAATCAATTTGTAATGGTTAATTAAGAGTTTATCCGCTACGTCAATCAAATAATAAATGTACGAATGAAATCTATTATTTGATAAATATTATTTATGAGTTTTATTATATTAATTAGGCCACAAATAATATAAGGAAAAGTTGCGCGGTTACGCAAACTTATACTTCTTAATTACTCATGATAGCTATTTTTCTATAATTAGTATTTGCGATGAACATTATACGTTAATTACATGGACTACCTTCGAGTTTGTTTAATTACTCAACATTTTTTTATGTAGGGTTCGCCAGAATATACAAATACATATGTATAATACACAATTATCTAGCCGATATACGTATATAATTTAGCTCTCTCCCACTCAATACCCTCTCTCGTTCGCCTATATTCTGCCTCTCCCAATCTCACTCACATCTCTTCTCTCTCCCAATCTTGCTTGACATAGATACAAATGTATATGTATAATATACAATCATCTAACTGATATGCACATAAAGTTTATCTCTCTCCCTTTCTTTACCCTCTCTCACTCGCCTCTCTCCTCCCTCACCCAATATCGCTCTCCTCTCTGCTCTCTCTCCCATTCTCTCTTACCAGATATACAAATACATGTGTATAATATACAATTATCGAACCGATATACATGTACAATTCACCTCTCTCCCACTCTTTACCCTCTCTCCCTCTCTTTCCTCTCTCTCACAGTCTTGCTCGTCTCTCTCCATCCTATAACATGTAGCTACGAATTGTAATTATCAAACTATAACTACAGAGAGTAATTAGGTTATCTTTGAGTGGCTTTACGTGAAATTTCTTCATAAAAATAATGGAAAATTTTCATAGCAACAATATTTTAACTTTTAGTAGGACTCATTAGAAACAAATTCATTATTTATTAATTATGTCATTGTTTTAGTTTGTTAAGAGATTAGTTATGTATTTATTTTTATTTTATTAATTTGAAAGATTACAAATAATTAATAACAGAGAAAAATATGGAATAAATTTTTTTAAAAAGGTATAAAAAGATTTAAATACAAATTAGTAACGTTTTGAAAAGAGCATAAATAGTCATCTTTTTGTCAAGTGTTTTTTTTGCTTTCTTCTTAAGAACATAAAAAAATAATTAAAATAATTTAGTTTGCCTTCCAAATCATTCATTTGATAACTTTCAAAGCTTATTCAAGTTGAATACGACATATATTTGAAACATGATTCTTCAAAATTGATGACTATAAATTTGTTGCATCCCGTGAATAATTGAAAAACAATCAAGTATTTTTTTTTTCAATTTTTTTATTTATTTGAATCGGATAATCATATATGTCACGAACAAGACTTTTTTTTTCTCGTTGAATATGTGAAATCTTGTATGTATTGGGATTTATAGCTTTTTCAGATATTTTGTATCCAAATTATGATGTATAACAAATGAAATTGTTTTTTTAGTTTAGTGGTTGTTTTTTCTGTTTGAAATGCATCCAATAATTTGTATCCCATTAAGTTAATGTAGCTAATCAATCATGAACTATATGTTGAATACAACAATATATGAATATAAAAGTGAGATGAAAATACAAAATTATAAATACAAAGTGAGATTGAATATAAAGTTGTGAATACAAAAATAAATACTTTCTTCATATGAAATACAAAGTGACTTTGAAAGGTAAAATATAAAATGATCGATCATGAACTATACGTTGAATACAACAATATATGAATACAAAAGTTAGATGAAAAGACAAAGTTATAAATACAAAGTGAGATTGAATATAATGTTGTGAATACAAAATAAATACTCTCTTCATTTGAAATACAAAGTAACTTTAAAAGGTAAAAGTAGGCACATAAAATACAAAACATGTATAAATTGAGATTGACGTACAGAATGAATACCCAATAAAAGAGAAATACAAACTTCTCCATATATAAATTGAGATTGACGTACAGAATGAATACCAATAAAATATAAAATTGTTAGCATACAATTAGGAAGAATACAAATTAAGAAGGAAATACAAACATGTTGGTATACTAATTGTGATTGAAATAAATTGTAAAAACAAAAAATGTAAAACTTTTTGATATATAGATAGAATGAATACACAAATAAACTGTTGATTCACACATTGTAGACATAGAACTGTTTTACCCGAATCTAAAAACCTAAAAGCAAATACAAATATATTAAAAATCAAACAAAATAAACATATGAATGGATTTTTAGATTCTAATAAATGTAAAATATTAAAACGAAATCAGAAAAAAATCAAAAAAATTATTTAATCGACTAAAAATCTGAGATACATAAATATTAGATGAATATGCAAATAAATTTACATAACAATTTTAAAAAAATAATGAAAAAATCTGTAATGTGTACAATGTGAAATATAAACCATAAACGCTGATATTGAAATCCGTAATATGCAGAATCCAGAATACATACCGTAATCAGTAATCTTAAACAACAAATCTAAATAAATCCAAATAAATAATGAAAATTTCCTTGCCAATCGAGAAATCAATTTTAATTAATAAAGATATTTCGTTTAACATAAAGAAAAATACTTGAATTAAACTATATATTTTGATGAACAATTTGTGAGCAACTTCAAGAAAGAGAATCTGGATACGTGAAAAAGTGTTAGAACATGAAAGGTGAACAAGAAAGGTTATTGGGTATTAGATTAATCAGTAGGAGTAAAATTCCAACAAAAAAAAAAGAGGCAAGAATCCGCCAAACTCTCTTAACAAAGAAAACGAAGGAGTTCTGATGATTGGTAATAGTTTCTCTTTAAACTGTTTGAATGGTGGATGCTTTAAATTTGCTTCATCGCTATTGTTCACGGGTTAAAGATATTGTAATTTCATTTAGTAAGGAAAGAGAATCATAAATTAATGGGTATAATAAAAAGTGTTGTTATTTTCAGTAAATATGTTAGGTATTATGACTTAATTGTTAATTTTCCCTAAAATAATAAGTTACATTCTCCCACTTGGCCTAATTACCATATAACTATATATATTTAGTTGCACATGTAATAATTTTTTGTTAAATGTTTATCATACATACCACAATATGAATGTAACATCTCGAAAGCTAGAAAGTAGAAAGGAAAAGGAAATACATATTTTTGGCACTGAAGTAGGTTCTTCGAATCCAACCTACGAACTATAGGAATTTCTACGAGTCATAGGAAGGGATTCCTTGACTTTTAGATGAGTTTTTGGAATTTCAAGATTATAATGTTTGAACTTCGAATGAGCAGGTTATACCGCAAGAAGGTTGACGAGTAGTAGGTGGGTTTCGTAGAAAGATTTCAGACTCGATGAATTTTTAAAACTGAAAATTGGATTTTTTACATGTGGATTCAATAGACCATAGGAATTTAGACCGACCACTCATGGAATGTAAGGTGAATTTTTTGGATTTCCAGTGAGTACTATGGTTGACTAGTACATACCATAGCAAGTTCTACGGACTGTACATTTTAACCATATGAACCATCCGTCAGTTATTTTTAACGGTTTTGGGGTTTTCCTATGCATTAAACGTCCATAGTATGTAATTTTACCCCTAGTTCTAAGACATATGACTATCCTTCTATCCCTAAAACTACCGTAAATATCTCATTCACTCAAATTCCTAATTCATATCCACATTCATATTCCACAACTATCTATCAAGTTCACGAAATAAGTCCAGGGCTTTAAAATCAAAGTCTCATTTTTCACCATTGCTTTTGGGTTTTAATTTCGAAGGTATGTAGAATATCATCGATGGGTACAATTCACCGATTGAGTTCCAAAAGTTTCTCTATTCTCCAAATTCAATTTCATCAAGTTGATTTGGTTTTCATTCAATTCCTCATGGGGTTGTAGTTGTGTTGATTTAATCATTTGATTTGATCTTATTATTATTGTATTGATTCAATTACAAGTTTTCCAGTTGATATCACATGAACCCATGCATTGACTATGAATATTGACTATGAACTCTCAAAAGACATGAATTTATAATGAAAATATGAATCTATAAATAATATTTTCACAAAGTTTATGCATGATTTGTGAAAAGAAAGGTTTTATGATATAGGTTGCTTTGACATAAGCATCTATGAAATGGAAAGATTTTGTCACATACTAAGGAATCATCATTGGCGAAAGGTTTGCTCGCACATTGATCTCAAAGACATGAATTTATGGAGAAACTATGAATGTACAACATGATGTTTTTACGAAGTTATGCATGATTTATGAAAATAAAGGTGTTATGATATAGGTTGCTTTAAGATAAGCATCTATGAAATTGTGAAAGGATTTTGTCACATATTAAGGAATCATGATTGGTGGAAGGTTTTGTCACACATTCTTGATTCAAGATTTAATGATCTACTCTATGATATTTTAAGCTTGGATTAGTAGCTTAATTGTTTTCTTCCGCGTTGATAAGATGATTATGACATTGACTATTTCGTTGGGATTTAACTTAGCATTGATACAACTTTGAGGTGGAATCTAAAAAGGGATAGTTTCTAGTAGGAACCTCTAATTTAAAACTATTTTACCTTGTAGAATTTTCTTGAATGAAATAGTTAGTGGATCCACAAATAGAATATAAATCATGATATGGATTTATTCCTTGCAAGTAGACTCTCATTTCTATCTGTGCGAGTTGCATTGGATTCAATGTTGTAGCTCGTATGGTCTATTTTTTTATTAAAGCTAATATCTCACAAAAAATGTAAAGCTACTTAAAAGGTTTTATGAAGCTTTCCTTATGATTTTAAGATGCATTGACCATGTTTATGATTTACGATTTTTCTTTAAATGATATCAGTATGTTTAGCTTTGTTATACATATCATGTCTTTGATTATGTACCCTTATGATCAACTTTAACATTTTTATGCATGCCCCTCATACTTAGTACATTTAATGTACAAATTCATACATTCTCCTACACTATCTAATTAACGTAGTGTCCGATTATCTTTCGCACGCCGTTTGTTTCTACTGGATTGCCTTGTAGATGGAAGAATTGGTGACTCATGTTTTGAGGACCATGTCACATTTATTAGTTTCATGTTTTTTTTTTTATGTTTTCAGATGTTGTACGTGGTGTTCGGGTTACATTCTGACCACTTCTTTTGATGTATTAGAATGTCTTGTCAAGACTATGAGTATCTTTTTTCTTTTGATCTTTAGCTTTCCTATTCTGTGATATTATTTTTATTTTTATATATTATATTGCGTTGTATGCATATTAAGTGATTTTGTAGGGCCTCTTGCGGTCTTATATGCCATGTTGCGTACAGGGTGCAATTTGGGTCTTGACAATTATATGCAATAATGTCTTCTAGACATATCATTTAAGAGCATAGAACTCATTCTGAGTTGGGAGTTATGACCGTTTGAAAATGACCAAAATCCACTTTCCTAACTAAGGCAATTTTCCAGATTTTTCCTTTTCTTTACAAAAATGATATTCTTAGTTTCTGAGCTTGTTCCTAGCTAATTCAAATTTGTGAGATGTTACAATGTCTCCCCCTTGGGAACATTCGTCTTCGAATGAGATTTTTTTCAGTAAGGTAAGGATAGTGACATCATTTCAACACTCAACCAGAAAAGCAAGTAACCATATGCTGACTTATAGTTTATGTACAAGAAGAGAATTAGTACCTTGATCTGCATTCTCTCTGAATTCAAAGATATGTGGATATCTCTTCTTCATATCATCTTTAGCTTGCCAAGTCTCTTCTTTTATAAATTGATTCCTCCAAAGGACCTTGATTGATGCAACCTCCTTTGTTTACAACTTGTGAACTTGATGATCTAAAATCTGAATCGGGATCTCTTCATAGGATAAGCTATCTTTAATACCAATATTTTCATTTGGTAAAATCAATTAGGGATCACCCATGCACTTTCTCAACATAAAGATATGAAATACCTGATGAACCACTGCTAACTCATGTGGTAGCTCCAACTCATAAGCTACATTGACAATTCTGTTGGATATTCTATAAGGTCCAATATACAGAGGACTAAGTTTCCCCTTCTTAACAAACCTCATAACACCCCTCATGGGTGAAACCATCAAGTATACCCAAACATCAACTTCAAACTCCAACGATCTTCTCCTAATATCTGAGTAGGATTTTTACGACTTCGTGTTGTTTTCAATCTCTCTTGAATGACCTTCACCTTCTCCTTTGCTTGGTGAACTAGATTTGGTCCTATCAAACCTGCTTCACCAACTTTAAACCACCCATTGGGAGATCTGCATCTTCTCCCATAAAGAGCTTCATATGGAGCCATTAGGATGCTAGAATGATAATTATTGTTGTAAGCGAATTCAATCATAGCTAGGTGATCATCACAATTCCCCTTGAAATCAATCACAGGAGTTGTCAACATATCTTCTAAGGTTTGGATAGTACTCTTTGCTTGCCCATCTAACTGAGGATGGAAAAAGTGCTTAAGTTCACCCTTGAACTGGAAAAAATTATTGAACTATGCAGTTAAGTGTGCATCTCAATATGAAATGATCAAAACTTGGACTCCATGTAGTCTCACCACCTCCTTAATGTATAACTTTGCGTAATCCTCTGCCGAATGAGTACTCTTTACTAGCAAAAAGTGAGTTGATTTTATCATTCTATCGAAAATTACCCAAATTGAATCATGTTGTCTACGAAACCTTGGCAAGCCTGTGATAAAGTCCACATAAATCGTCTTCCACTTTCATTCCGGAAGTTCTATATTTTGAGCCAAACGTCCAGGTCTTTGGTGTTCTACTTTCACTTGTTGGCAATTCGGGCACTTGGCAACAAACTCAACAATGTCGTTCTTTATATCTTCCCACCAATATACCTCTCTAAATTTGCGTTACATCTTCATGGAACCCGGATGAATGGAATATATGGAGCTATGAGCTTCCTTTATGATTATCTCTTGGAGTTCATCTTCCTAAGTACACACTATCTACCTTGATACTTTAGCACACCATCTCCCCCTTGCTCAAAACCTAATACTCTTTGCTTATGAACATTTGTATTCTAAACAAGCAAAATGGTGTCTTGGTCTTGTTTTTGTTTAACCTCTGACACTAGTAATGATTCATCCCCGCTGGTCACCACTATTTGTCCTTCTGTGGAATCCATACGTCTGACTCCTAAGCATGCAAGTCTTTGCACATCTTTGGCTAAATCCCTCTTTTCTTCTTCAATATGGGTGGTACTTCCCATGGATAACATGCTTGAAGCATCAACAACCAGATTAGCCTTACCTAGGTTGTAAAGAATACTCATGTCATAATCCTTTAGTAATTCTAATCACCACCTTTGTCTGAAATGTATCTCTCTCTAGGTGAACATATATTGTAGGCTCTTGTGATCAGTGAAAATATCAACATGAACTCCATACAAATAGTGACGCCATATTTTCAAGGCAAAAACTACCGCCGCCAACTCTAAGTCATGAGTTGGATAACTTTTCTCATGAAGTTTCAACTTTCTAGAGGCATAAGCTATAATCTTACCATTCTGCATTAATACACAACCCAAACCAACTCTAGATGCATCACAATACACAACAAAACCTTGAGTACTTTCTGGTAAGGTCAAGACTGGGGCAATAGTCAACCTCTTCTTTAACACTTGAAAGCGTTCACACAAGCTTCAAACAATTGAAACTTAACATTTCTAAGTCAACTTGGTGAAAGGAGACGATATAGATGAAAATCCTTTAACAAACCTTATATAGTAGCTGGACAAACCCATGAAATTTCTTATATTAGTTGGAGACGTGGGTCTAGGCCAACTCTAAATTGTTTCTATCTTTTGGGTATGAACTTCAATCTCATCACCAAAAAATATGAGTCCCAACATTGCCACGGACTTAAGCCAAAACTCACACTTTGAGAAATTAGTAGATAACTCTTTATCTTACAAAGTCTAAAGAACTATTCTGAGATGACTAGAACGATCTTCTTGATTCCTTGAATAGATAAGTATGTCATAAATAAAGACCATAACAAACATATTCAAATAAGGTTTGAAGACTTTTTTCATAAGGTCTATGAATGCTGCTGATCCATTAGTTAAACCAAATGACATGGCCAAAAACTCATAATGCCCATATGTGGTTCTAAAAGTTGTCTTCGAAATATCACATTCCCTAACTTTCAGCTAATGGTAGACAAATCTGAGGTCTATTTTTGAAAAATAGGTGGCACCCTAAAGATTATCGAAAATATCATCTATCCTTGGAAGAGGATTTATTATTGACTGTAACCATATTCAATTGATGATAGTCTATACACATCCTAAGGGAGCCATCATTCTTTCTTAAAAAGAAGAGCAGAGTGTCCCAAGGTGAGACACTTGGTCTAATGAAACCCTTATCTCACAGATCATTCAACTATTCTTTCAACTCTTTTAACTTTGCTGGTGCCATTCTTTAATGTGGAATGGAGATAGGAAGAGTATATGGAATAAGGTTTATGCAAAAGTCTATTTCTCTCTCTGGAGGGGCTTCAGGTAGGTCATCATGAAAGATTCTGGAAACTCCTTTACTATAGAAATTGATTGAAGGAAGGTACCTCAGCACTTGAGTCATTTACTCGTATGATGTGATAGATACTTCCCTTTGAAACTAACTTTTCTCACCTTAATGAATGAAATGAAATGACCCTTAGGCATTGATTAACTACTACTCCACTCTATAACTAGATCACTAGGAATCTGAAACTTGACAACTCGAGTTCTATAATATATTGATGCATAACATGCATGAAGCAAGTCCATACATAGAATGACATGAAAATCTACCATGTCGAACTCCACTAGGTCATCTATGGTGGTCTTGTGATTGACGGAAACAAGACAATCATGATAGACTCTTTTCGTTAGAATAGACTACCCAATAGGTATAGAAACACAAATGGGTTCACAAAGTTTCTCATGAAGAATCTCAAACTTATTTGCAACATAAGGAGTTACAAATGACAAACTTGCTTCTGGATCTAGCAAAAAATAAACATCAAAATTAAAGAATTTGACCATACCAGTGACAACATCTGGAGAGTTCTCTTGCTCTTGGCGAATAGTGATTGCATAACCTAAAGTGGATCCTCTAGGTGCTTCCCTATCTGGTGGAGAAACTGATGATCATTGGGATTTGTTTCCTGGATTTCCACTGCCCTTCCTATTCTTAGGGCACTTCCTCATGAAGTTACCCCTGACCACACTTAAAGCAACCAATCTGGCCATCACAATATTTACTTGGGTAGGTTGTACCACAATTATGACATGCCCACCTACCTTCCTATGCCACACTTCCTTGAGACTGTGCTGCTCTTGTTATTAAGTTCTGCGAATTCTTCTATGATACTCACCTTTGTTTTTGGCCTAATGATGGTGCAGGACCTTTTTATTTATGAAATTGTGGCCGATTCATACCACAATTTTGCTGCCTAGACTCATTCCCCATTTTAGTTTTCTTGCTTATATACTCTTATCTGTCCCTCAACTTCTTCTATTCAACTTGCTGCACATAAGCCACCAATATTGATATGTATATATCGATTATGAGCATTGCAGCCCTACCCTCTTTGTTTGATGCATGACCCAAGCCAACAACAAACAAGCTCATTATGCTCCTCATATCCATAACCATTTTCAGAGCATAGCGGGACAGCTGGGTGAACTTTAACCCATACTCATGCACACTCAAAGAGTCCTGTTTCAGTTTAAGGAACTCCTCTTTCAATCCTCATGAAAAGAAACGCCCTAAGAAAGCTTCTTCAAAGCAGTACCAACTCGAATGTGGTGCATCCTCATCTCTTTCCTGTTTCAACCATTTGAACCAAGTCCTAGCCACATTCTTCAGTTGATATGCAGCCAGCTAAACTCTTTCAGCATCAATGACATGCCTCACATCAAAAGCTTCTTCAGCTGCTCAACTAAATTTACCGGATCCACAGTAGTGCTCAAATTGGTGAAACTTGGAGGGTTCATCCTGAAGAACTCACGGATCCTTGAAGTGTCAACCTCTTCTAGTCGAGCTCCTTGTTGTTGCCCAACTTGGTTTGTTACCACTTGGCATAGCATCCTGATATCCTCACAGAACTTTGCGTTGGTAATTTTCCCTTGAGGTTGCACTTCAGGTGCAATAGGTAACTGTTATTCCTCAACATTCCTCATAGCTAGAAGACCTTTTGTTGTTCTTCGTGCAGGCATGGTTATCTGAAACACGCGCAAGCATAAATTAGAGAGAGACTTTAAGAGATAAACTCTAACGCACGAAAAGGAATATGAAAGAAGTGAGGAATTCCTAAATTTTGCAGCCTACTCATTATAGATGTGACACTTCACACCGATAACTAGGACTCTATAGACACGGATTCATAGAATCCTTAGGAAACTTAATCTCTGTGCTTTGATACCAAGTTTTTCACGCCCCGAGCCTCCACCCTAGACATGGCCGAGACTCAATGACCATTGAAGGACTTGAGCAGATGCTTGACCATGATATTTTAACCCATCAAAAGACGTAACTGAATACGAGAAAACATTCTTATAAATTAACTTGAAATAAATAATTTGGACAAAAGGACACTTAAGTCTTATAGCAAAACATCTGCAGTACAACGAAGAGACTCAAAACTAAAATGTCTGACTGTCTATGAAGCCTCTATAATACCACGATGGATGTTAAGACAGACCCCACAACATCCGATAAAATAATAACCGAAAGCAATAAATATGTGTCCTCCAGAATGGACAGAGGCTCACCACTAACTCTAAGTGATTAACTCTATCAACGAGGCACTGGATGATGCTGATACTGGTTATCTATGTCTGCATCATGATACAATGTAGGCAACCTGGCATCAGTACATTGAATATACGAGTATACGAGTTGGAATGTTAACAACAACTTAAGCTTGAAAGAGAGTAAGAAGGAACACTTACTTTGGCTCTTGTCCACTAATGAATAACTTGACTTAATATAAAGCAACAAAACATATGCTACATATTAAAGAAGGTAAAATAATGTAAACACTTAGTTCGTTAAAGAAAATATAATAAAAAACTCAACTTTACATATATATATATATATGTATATATATATATATATATATATATATATATATATATATATATATATATATATATATATATATATATATATATATATATATATATATATATATAATGTGAAAGATTCTCTTAACGACAACCACCGCTATGAGCCTAAGTGGTGATACAACGTCTTGCCCATGCTTCCAGAACCGTCCTATATTTAATTTGTCATCGCATAGAACTATTTAACTTTGCGGATCCACTATCTTAACTCACGCGATCATCTAAAAAGTTGGTATGTTAACATCCACGATGGCTACATGGTTTTCTTGGAGACTTGAGTTAATATGAACCATCATCCCCACATTGGTGCTTAATACTACTCCCAGAATATATTTTAACTCATGCATTTAAATACAACTTCCTGTTTTAGGTTTAGATAATTGCTTAACATACAACTTTAAAAAAGCTCTCTTGAAATAAATGTTCCCTTTTCTTGCTCAAAATTCTTTTGGAAATATTAGTTTTCTCTTATTATTAGTGTGAAAACATTTCTAAACTCTTAGGGTAGACTTAGTTCCCTTATAGGTTTTGAGATATCAACTCAAGTCTTTACACTTTACTTAGCTTGAAACTTCAGTCTTAAATCAACTCTTAGGAATACTTAGGTCGCTTATATTTTCTTTGTAGGAAGAACTTCAACTTTTTTCTCTTTACTTAACAACTCTTTTATCTTTACTTAACTTGAAATTTTTTACTTAAAAAAACTCTTAAAACTTTTATTAAAGACTACTCAAAACCTTTAAGAACTTCGCTTTGGACATGCTTCTTAACTTTAGAATTGACACTCAACTTTTTTGAAATTGATATGAAATTTCCTTGAATTAAATTATGAATTAATGGTTATGATTCATGTTTTTGATGATTCCTAGTTATTTTGAAATCATTTGAAGTAATTAGAATCACTAGAGAGTCTTAGTACACCTTAAAAGGACTAAAATAGGCTAAACTACGAAATTGGGCAAAAAACGCCATGTATTCACATCCGAGGCACGTTGCGCCAGGCCTCAAGTTCAGGGGCATCATTTTGGCACACTGCAGGCGCGCTGCCCAGGCCCTCAGGCGTAGAAAGGGTGCACCGCGCCTGGTGCTGCCGAGGTGTGGCTGATGAGTTTATCCTCTCGTTTTTCAATGCTAACCCCCCTAAACCTCCATAGTTCTTGTCCCAAATTCTTATGATCATTAGTACCTTAAATGCCCAATAGATCTAATTAAAAAAAAGTGAAATTATGAATCAAACAACAATGGGCATTCAAATAAAATCTACCAACTCAAATTCGACAAGATTCTTCAAGAACTCACTTCTTAACATGTAAACAATTCTAAACCACTGAATTGAATCAAGTTTGGTGTATGAGTGAACCAACCCAAAATGAAAGATCTCGCATACTTTGATAGGGATTACCCCCGACGAATTCCACTCGCAAATCCTTGGTAGTTCTTGGCGATTTTTTTACTTTTCTCCTTTTCCTTCTTCTTTTCTCTCTTTTCCAAGCCTTAAGTGTGACTTTTATTTTTCTAAAATGAATTAAAACTTTTTTTTACCCCAAATAAATCTCTAAAATGAAATAGGAAATTAATTCGTGAAAAGACTAGTTTTGCCCTTCCACAATTCCTGATTGGGATTTTGTTTACCTCAACAGTCCAACTTCTGATAGGCATATCTCCCTTATACGATATCGAAAATGCAAAAACTTGGCGACATTGGAAAGATATATCCAAGGTGATTTCTAAGAATACCAAGAACTACCCCTAACTCATCCTTATGTAGGAGTTATAGCCGTTCGCAAATGACCAAAATTCACTTTCTTATCTTAGGCAATTTTCCAGATTTTTCCTTTTCTTTCCAAAAATAAATATTTTTATTTTTTTATCTTGTTCCTAGCTAATTCAAAATTTTTTAGATGTTACAAAATGTTAGATTTAAGAATATTAAATGATTGAATCAAGAATGACTTATACTTAAAAAGGGGTATTCCTTTTAAATAAGCAGACAAAGAGAAGCTATCTAGCGGTATATAGCGGCTTTGAATGAGTCATGACATGCACTTTGTATTTGACTCTTGATGTGTTTGTGTTATCTATTTCTCAAATTCTGAACCATTTATAAACTGAAATTGATTTATGTATCCTAGCAGCACTTTATATAGAAGGGTTGAGAAGCGGTGCTCTTTCCATGTTCCCTCTAATAAACCATTTTCATGTTGTTATCTATCATTACCTTAGGGTCATTTTGAGATTTTTTTTCCCCGATAAGATCCTCTCTTTTGTCGTCTTATGGTGCCTGCGAAGGTTTTCAATGATAAGATTCTCTCCTTTTCCCTTTTTCTATTATCTTTTTGTCTTATGGTGCTAGGGTTTCCTTATAAGTCTCTTTTTCTCTTGATGATCAATTGTGTACACAAAACATATTGAATCTAATATTCTCAAAGTGTTAATTAGAAAGTTAGTTGCTAAATAGAACCATAAGCTTATCAACAACAATACTGGACCTATTGAAGCCAAATAAAAAAATACCCCATCTCTTACAAATAATAAATATTAATTTTTTTGATGGTATGACTGAACCCAAAGGGGTTGCCAATGTATCATTAGAGATCAGGATGAGCATAGTTCAAACGTTCAAAGAGTGGACTTTTTCTTATTGATTGGTTTTTTATTTTCTTGGGATGAGGGGGACCTTCATCTTCCAAACCATAAAATGCCAACTACATTTTGTCACTGTATGTTAAAATACATTAGATGTAGTATCTTTTGACTATATTCGTATTAATAATTATCCCTATGATTTTTTCCTCTACATCAGTAAGGTGTGTTGTTCCTTTGGACAATACTTCCTTGATAAGATATGGACCTAGCTAATTTGGAGCAAACTCTCGCTTAGATTTTTTCTTGTACAGAAGAATGCAATTCAAGACAAGTTGGCCTACTTAAAAATGTCTTGTGTGTACCCTTTTGTTGTATACACGAGCCATAGTTTGATGATAAATCTATCCAAAACAAATGTCCACCAATCCTTTTTCATCTATTAATGTCAATTGATATAATCGACTTTTAACCCATTAAATATCCTCAATTTTAGCTTCCACAATTCGATCTGAGAGATTAAATTTCAACTTATGCTAGTGTTACCGCCTTGATTTCATACACGAGAAAGTAAGTGGTTGCACCAATCAAAGTGTGTGTTGTCATACGATAACCCTAATATGTGAAAGGTAAATTTTCATGCAATTTTTTGATGCCTTGAACCATCTTTCCGAGGATATTTTTGATGTTATTGATGGAATCTTCCCACGACTCCATTCGCTTTTGACCGGTATGGGGTAGAATTGTGATGCACTATTTTGAATTGGTATATAGATTTGCAGTGTTGTATGTGATGTTAAATCTTGGGGGTACCAAAGTGTCAAATGATGTTAGAATGGACAAAATCCATAACTGTCATCTTAATATATACTTTTAAAGTGACTTCCTCCACACATTTGGTGAAGAAATAAATTGCAACCAAAATATATTGATGTCCTTTTGAAGCTTTTGTTTCAATTTGTACGATGACATCCACTCCCAGTGCATGGAAGGTCCAACGAGTGGCCATAGGGTGTAACTCTAAGGGATGTGAATGAATTAAAATACCTTGACATTGATGATCTTTTTTCAGAAAGCAAAAGCAATCCAATTTCATCGTAAGCCATTAATACCCTACTCGAAGTAACTTTTATATCAACGCCACATCCATTCGTTTGTGATCCACATATCTCATAATGTATTTTGATTCATGATATTCTCGTCTTCTTCAACATCCATATATCACAAAAAAATTATATTTAGCGATTCTTTATGTTAAATTTCCCGCTAAAAAGAAATCACTAGCAAGGCGCCTAATAGTTCTTTTCTAGCTTCCATTAGCATCTTCTGGATATTTTTTGTCTGCAAGAAGGTTCTTTATATCTAGCTAGGTACCATGTCTCACCATATGGTTCTACTTCAATTGTGTTAAAATCGTATTGTTGTTCACGAACCTGAATTTCCCAAGGAGTGATGCAAGTATTTCTAGGATATGGAAGCATTGAGGCCAAAATAGCAAGGACATAAGTTAAATCATTAAGAAGCATGGGGATATATCTAAACTCGGTGAACTTAAACATTTTGCTTAGGTATTTCGCACATTGTTTGTTTGGAACAATCTTGAGGTCTTTAGGTTTTCATTCTCCTTGAGATTGACGGACAAGCAAATCTAAATCTGCCACCACAATAAATTCTTGTACTTCAAAATCTATTTTCATATTTAGAGTCATGATCCATGCTTCGTCATTTGTTGTGTCATTTGAATAGAAGAAATAAAATCGAGATTTTGCTGGGTAGTGTTGCCCTGTGGGCTATATGAGAATCGCCCTAGTCCTTGCCCCTTTTGTGTTATCTATTCCATAAAAGTATAATTCCCATTGTGAACAATTAATTTTTGGCATATTAATTGTATATGTATTTGTATTGTTTTGTTTGTGAATGTTATTTTTTTTATTGTCTTTCTATGTGAAAAAAATGAATTGGCCCAAAGGGATCAATTTTGATTGAATTGAGCTACTTTGAATCAAATTTTAACAACCTAATCAATTTTAAATGTAGTCCAATAACTATGACTCAAATTTTAATCTCCACTGTTAAGATTTTTTTATCCAATGACTATTTTGACCCTTTCATAATATAAAACACCTCAAAAATAAGATTTCGGCCCTATTATTTTTTTAAAAAATTCCATTCTCCCCTTTTTTCCAACCAATCCTGCAGAAAAATCTAAAACTAATAATCACTTTCTTTTTAGATTAATGGAGTTCATGTCATTCCCATTATATACCCCTTACATAAACGTATATAGCTCTTCAATGACTATTTTGATATAAGTTTCATGTCAAAACTTCATCAAACAATTTTTTAGTGGTTTTTTTTGTGACCTCCATTTACCCAGAAACTATATCAATCTTCTCATCTTCTCATCCTGTTTTCAAACTCGTCAATATCACAATTTTTTAAATCATAGAAATTATTTTAGTGCAGGATTATGACTATTTTTGTCAGATTTTTCTTTAAAGTTTTAGTTTGCTAGTCTGTTTGAATTGTATTATTTTTTAAAATCATTTATTTTTATCTTTTATTTATTTTATAGTGTTTGATCTTCAAAATATATTAGATGTTATAATTTTGTGTTAGTGAGCTGATTTACTTTTTAATATTTGGTCTTTTGGTCCATTATTTATAGTTTATTATAGTTACTTTATTTATAGATGAAATATAATATCGATTTATTATTTTTATTTAATTATTTTCTATAATTTGTTTCCTGTTATTTTACTAAGGGTCGACAGATCTTTAGTTTTGAAATCAATTATTGTGGTGATGGAAAAATAAAGTTAGAAAGTTAAGTAACCATGATGCAATTGACATTGGATAACACGTGGATGCACGTGACCAGGAACTAGTATATATATATGTGTGTGTGTGTGTGTGTGCGTGTGTCTGTATTTGTGTGTGTGTGTGTGTGTGTGTGTGTGTCTATGTAAAAGAGAACTCTAAGCCCAGCCAAGCGGCGCCACCACAAACGAGGATTTCCTTTTAATTTATTTTAGTTCCAAAAGTAGCCTTTTCTTTTCATGAAAAGTTGTGACTTTTATGAAGAGTTGTCACTTTTATGAAAAGTTGGTCCTTTTATGAAAGGTTATAACATTTTCGAAGGGTTGTAACTTTTCCAAGGAGTTATAACCTTTCTGAAACAGACCTTCCTATCCTCCAAGATAGGAGTAGGATTTGTGTCCACAATACTGTTATCATACCTCACCTATAACATTACAATGGAATGCTCATTTGTATGTGGAACATTTTTAATTTTAGTAATTTAAAATCCCTTTTGGTAGAAAACAAATATTGTGAATAGAATTAATGTGGACTACCATAAGATGTTTCAAGTTTTTCACTTCAAGATTATTTTAGTGGAGCAAACGGAGACATAGCGTGTGATCTGTATCACAAATAAGATGCATAAAACCACTCTATTTTAATCTAATTACTTTTGTTCCATTCATTGCTATAAATTAACAACATTCAAAAGAAAGCATTTGACCCTAGACTTTTAATCATTACCCTTGAATCATTTTGTTTATTTATCTTAAAATTGACCTTACATTTTTTTTGGTCCTTCAAACGTTAAAATAATTTTAGGTATAGGTACTGGGGTCTTTTGGTAGAGTGTTTCAGAATAGTATTGGATATAGTGTATAACTAATGTTGACATTAGTTATGCTACAATTTTTTCTTATCTATAGCTATCTTATTTCCCAAGCCACTGCTCAATCCTCCTTTTCCTGATTGATTGAAGTATCAAGGAAAGACATGAAAAAAATTATTGGCTCAACATGCAACTAACCAAAGATAAAGAGTAGTAAAGGAAATATGAGTAGCAGTATCATGTCAAAAGGAATCAAGAAAGAAACTCTTCTATTATTGCGGTTACACTTTCAAAATTTCATCATGAGACCTAAGTATGACATTTTCTTTGTTAAGAAAGATCAGTGGTTAGGTATATTAAGGGTGGTTTTATTTTTACTCATGCTTATCCATAAATTAATAGTTATTGTATTGTTGATAACATAGTTTTTCTATATATTTGATAATGCTGGATAGGAAATATAATTTTCTACATTAGTTATGCACCTTATAATATTGCATATGTTGTATTTAACTAATACATGTAGTAGATTTTCTTATTATATCTTACTGAATGACTCCCAAGTGTCTTCTAATTTGTGGTCTACAGTATTCAAGAAATGATTTTTGGAGTGTTGGTAACACTTCATTTAGTTTTTTCATAAAGAAAGATATTTTGAGTAAATTTAATTTTCATTGAAGGATGAATTCCGACTCATGGTTTCCGTGAGCTTAGAAACTATACATTTGCTATCGATTGATCTAGATTTCTTCCTGATAGGCTAATAGTTTTTTTTCTTTTAATACTATGTGAAAACAAGACACATACTTTCGCTTTATTTCCATGCCTTTGTATCGTGATGGTTCTCCTATAAGATGGAAAGGGATCTATAAATTCAGAAAAGTATTAAATTTTACAACAATAATATTGATGAACTTATTACATAATATACATATTTGGGAGAAAAGAAAATAAAAAATTTCCACATCCCCCTTAAGAGTACACTAAAAATTCTTTCATATCTTTTATATTGGAGGTATTCAACCATATGTTATGTTATTTTATTGTGATCCACAATAAATACTTGAAGTTAAATATGGGAGTTGGTTGAATTGAAAGACTGTGTATGTCTATAGTGTATTTATAACCTTTTCACTCATACATTGTATATGATAACTTAGTCTTTCCTATTAACCGTAGGAAAGAGTTGACGACATATATCTTACGAGAATTATATGTTCATAGAATGTTGCTTGAATACTCATCTACAATGAAAATGTAGAAGAGAATTTATATACTTTGTGCGACAAAAAGACATCAACAAAACAAATACAGAATACTAGGAAGAAGATATATAGCTTAAAAAAATCATGGCGTGAATTAAATCAAAGGGAATATGCTACTAAATCTCGATCAAATTTTTGAAGCACCAGAAACATCTCATAATACATATTTTCGAGGTTTATATATAGGAGAATTATCATAGATTTTCATTAATTTTTTTCATAGAAATATTTTCCTGCCTCTTCAATAGTAATTCTTTTGCTTTTATGTTGGATTATACTTTTTTATTATCTCTTCCCAAATAGTTTTTTCTTAATACATTTATTTTTAAATTTTTCTTCTGAATATCAACATCATAAAACTAAATTTATGTTTTTCCATATTATTTTTGGGTATTAATAAAATTTTAAAACCTAAGTTTAGCGCGTGCGAAGTAAGGGTAGATTACATAGTTAATGAATAAGAGAAAATAAGACTTGCTAAAGGGAATTGTAGTCTTTTTCAATTAATCTTCTCTTGGAAGAAGAAAAAAATAAAAAATATATAGGGGTCCTCTTGGGTGGTACATTGGCATGACAAAGGGCCTTATACACACAGTGACACTTAAGTTTTCAAGAAATAGGCGGGTGATTCGTCTTCTCAACCTATTTAACACCTTTTTTTTCTTTCATTTGACAGAGCTATCAAACCGCAAAGACAATCTATCTACAATTGGTTTGTGGAATACTAACAAGGCTTCTCTCTGTGAGAATGTCCACAAACATGCTGAATTACTAATACCCAAGAAAAAAAACATTTTTTCAATCTACCCGAGTATCCATGAATAGAAAGAATACTTACTCCAATCTCTCTAGCCGCCTCATTTACATAACATCCATCTTTTCTCTTGTGAGTCACAGTCCACATTTTTCCTCTATCATCATTTCTCCCTTTGGCTTATGAAATTTTCAAATTGTAAAACGTTAGCATAATGAATTAAGAACATATTCATCTAAGCACGTTATATTAAACAACCATTTCAGCTCTTCTACAGCAAAACTCTTCATATCTTTGGAATGAGGAGTTTGGTTCTGTCAAATCCGGATACAGATTCCTCTTGCAATGTTTCTATAGGTTAAAGAAGAACAAAATGAACAATTAAATTCAGGGAAAAATTAACTTTAGGTTTCAAATGTGTACGTTGAGTCGTCAAGAGCACTACAATTCTCTTTTTTCCCTTGTGGTCTCAACAAATGGAAACTAGAATGACATTTTGTCACGACCCGACTCAACACGCTGGACGTGGCCGACACTGGAAGTCTATTTTTAATCGCCAAGCAAACCCTCATTCAGGGTAACTACAAGAGGAAGACTAACTTTAGCATGCAAAAACTCAAACTCAACTTTAAAAAGCTTCAAGTTAAAAGATTAACTCTGAATAAAAATAATATATATTCACCTCCCCATTAAATAGGTAATTTAAGTCTTTAAAATATTTAACAAAATAAATGAATAATACATACTTCTCAACTATACTAACTATCTATGAAGCCTCCAACTAATAAAGATGCAAGTCGGACAAGACCCATGACATCCTAAAAACTAATATAACTGGAAGGTAAATGAAATCCTCCTTAATAAAGGAGGCTCACCATAGCTAACTCAAACTCTAGGATGTATCAACAAAGCTCCTATTGATGATCTTTAATATATGTGTGTGCATCATCAAAATATGCAGTCCAAATGACTCATTACGTGGAATATAAGAGCATGTAAGGGGAATTATAAATCATAAACATAAGCTTGAACTTGATAAAAAGGAAATATACTTACGTCTTTTCAAACTTGCTCAACTCACGGAATACTCAAATTTACTCAAAAATGCTCAACCTACTAAACTCAAGAGTACTCAAGCATAATATAATCAACTAAGAGATTAGATTCTCAACTTTTAAGATATGATAGTCGACTCAATGAAGCAGATATCAACTCATGATACTCAACTTAAGGTACTTAACTCGAAATATTCAATTCCGTATACGTAACTCAACTCATTTCAATATAAAGCAGTTTAAAACAAGTGCAATATAAAGAAATGTTGTTTAAAACATGATGTCAACTCATCATCAGAATATCATAAAAGACATACCATGCTTCCTTTCAAAGTTTACTTGTTCAATGCATGAATTGAGTCTCATAACCCTTCATATTAAGCACAACCAATTCACAAACCATACAATTACTACTACGGGAGTTTGTCTAACCGACAACCACCACTATGAACCTAAGTAGTGATACAACGTCTTGCCCACGCTGCCAGAACTATCCTATACTTTATAGTCATATAGAACGCTTAACTTAGTGGATCCACAAACTTAACTTAAGTGATCATCTAAAAAGTATGACCCTTTGATACCAATGATGGCAACATGATTTATGCAGTCTTGAGTTAATATGAACTTGTATTCCATATCGGTGCTCAATACTACTCCTAAAAATATACTAGCTCATGGCGTTTTAAAAACAATTTCTTTCTTTGGTTTGAGATAATTACGCAAAGGCTCTCTTGGAAACGATGTTACCTTTCCTTCTCAAATGTAATTTTTTTTAAACTCTTTGGGAATACATATTCCCCATATACTTCATTGAATAAATTACTTCAATCTTTACTCTTTACTCTTTAATCAACTTGAACTTTAAGTCTTCAAAACAAAGTGAAAATGTTTTTGAAAGACTTTTGAGAACTTTATAAACTTTACTTTAACTTGCTCTTAACTTCTAGACTTGACTCTTAACTTTTCTTGACTTTGATCTTAACTTTCCTTGAATTGGATTATGGATACAAGGTTCATAATCTTATTTTTAAGGATGATTTAATGATATTCAACTTGGAAGTTCATGCGGAATTATAATCATGAACTACTCAACTCAAGGACTCAAAGACACCTCTCATCTCAAGATTTTTCAACTCTAAGGAATTATGGGAATGAACAATTTAACTCAAGGACTTCATGGGTAACATATTATAGTCCCATGAGTAGAAATATAAATTCAAATGTGTTATAAACTTATTACTCAAAACTTAGAACTTGAAGATGTTATTCCTCTCAAAGATACTCAATTTGTGGAGTCCATGAAAAATTAAGGGTCATGAATAACTCGACTCAAAGGTCTACATACTACATGGAACACATGTATATGAATCTTCTCATTCACTTATTTACTTTCTCTAAACATAGTTCAAAGTAATAATGCATCTCAAAGAATTTACAATAGAACATAAAGGCTTTCTTGAACTCTACTCTTAACTCTTTCTTAAATGTGAATTATGAATTCAAGAGTCTTGGTTAATAACATGGAGGATCTCATAATTACAAGGTAGAGTCTTGAATAT
>CM064971.1:17847555-17859555 GCA_032847665.1 Solanum chilense | reverse complement strand
TTCAGGATGAACCCTCCAAGTTTCACCAATTTGAGCACTACTGTGGATCCGGTAAATTTAGTTGAGCAGCTGAAGAAGCTTTTGATGTGAGGCATGTCATTGATGCTGAAAGAGTTTAGCTAGCTGCATATCTACTGAAGAATGTGGCTAGGACTTGGTTCAAATGGTGGAAACAGGAAAGAGATGAGGATGCACCACATCCGAGTTGGTACTGCTTTGAAGAAGCTTTCTTAGGGCGTTTCTTTTCATGAGGAATGAAAGAGGAGTTCCTTAAACTGAAACAGGACTCTTTGAGTGTGCATGAGTATGGGTTAAAGTTCACCCAGCTGTCCCGCTATGCTCTGAAAATGGTTATGGATATGAGGAGCATAATGAGCTTGTTTGTTGTTGGCTTGGGTCATGCATCAAACAAAGAGGGTAGGGCTGCAATGCTGATAATCGATATATACATATCAATATTGGTGGCTTATGTGGAGCAAGTTGAATAGGAGAAGTTGAGGGACAGATAAGAGTATATAAGCAAGAAAACTAAAATGGGGAATGAGTCTAGGCAGCAAAGATGTGGTATGAATCGGCCACAATTTCATAAATAAAAAGGTCCTGCACCATCATTAGGCCAAAAACAAAGGTGAGTATCATAGAAGAATTCGCAGAACTTAATAACAAGAGCAGCACAGTCTCAAGGAAGTGTGGCATAGAAAGGTAGGTGGGCATGTCATAATTGTGGTACAACCTACCCAAGTAAATATTGGGATGGCCAGATTGGTTGCTTTAAGTGTGGTCAGGGGTAACTTCATGAGGAAGTGCCCTAAGAACAGGAAGGGTAGTGGAAATCCATGAAACAAATCCCAATGATCATCAGTTTCTCCACCAGATAGGGAAGCACCTAGAGGATCCACTTTAGGTTATGCAATCACTATTCGCCAAGAGCAAGAGAACTCTCCAGATGTTGTCACTGGTATGGTCAAATTCTTTAATTTTGATGTTTATTTTTTGCTAGATCCAGAAGCAAGTTTGTCATTTGTAACTCCTTATGTTGCAAATAAGTTTGAGATTCTTCGTGAGAAACTTTGTGAACCCATTTGTGTTTCTACACCTATTGGGTAGTCTATTCTAACGAAAAGAGTCTATCATGATTGTCTTGTTTCCGTCAATCACAAGAACACCATGGATGACCTAGTGGAGTTCGACATGGTAGATTTTCATGTCATTCTATGTATGGACTTGCTTCATGCATGTTATGCATCAATATATTATTGAACTCGAGTTGTCAAGTTTCAGATTCCTAGTGATCTAGTTATAGAGTGGAGTAGTAGTTAATCAATGCCTAAGGGTCATTTCATTTCATTCATTAAGGTGAGAAAAGTTAGTTTCAAAGGGAAGTATCTATCACATCATACGAGTAAATGACTCAAGTGCTGAGGTACCTTCCCTTTAATCAATTTCTATAGTAAAAGAGTTTCCAGAATCTTTCATGATGACCTACCTGAAGCCCGTCCAGAGAGAGAAATAGACTTTTGCATAAACCTTATTCCATATACTCTTCCTATCTCCATTCCACATTAAAGAATGGCACCAGCAAAGTTAAAAGAGTTGAAAGAATAGTTGAATGATCTGTGAGATAAGGGTTTCATTAGACCAAGTGTCTCACCTTGGGACACTCTGCTCTTCTTTTTAAGAAAGAATGATGGCTCCCTTAGGATGTGTATAGACTATCATCAATTGAATATGGTTACAGTCAATAATAAATCCTCTTCCAAGGATAGATGATATTTTCGATAATCTTTAGGGTACCACCTATTTTTCAAACTAGACCTCAGATTTGTCTACCATTAGATGAAAGTTAGGGAATGTGATATTTCGAAGACAACTTTTAGAACCACATATGGGCATTGTGAGTTTTTGGCCATGTCATTTGGTTTAACTAATGCATCAGCAGCATTCATAGACCTTATGATAAAAGTCTTCAAACCTTATTTGGATATGTTTGTTATGGTCTTTATTTATGACATACTTATCTATTCAAGGAATCAAGAAGATCGTTCTAGTCATCCCAGAATAGTTCTTTAGACTTTGTAAGATAAAGAGTTATCTACTAAGTTCTCAAAGTGTGAGTTTTGGCTTAAGTCCGTGGCAATGTTGGGACTCATATTTTTTGGTGATGAGATTGAAGTTGATACCCAAAAGATAGAAACAATTTAGAGTTGGCCTAGACCCACGTCTCCAACTAATATAAGAAATTTCATGGGTTTGTCCAGCTACTATATAAGGTTTGTTAAAGGATTTTCATCTATATCGTATCCTTTCACCATGTTGACTTAGAAATGTTAAGTTTCAATTGTATGAAGCTTGTGTGAACGCTTTCAAGTGTTAAAGAAGAGGTTGACTATTGCCCCAGTCTTGACCTTACCAGAAAGTACTCAAGGTTTTGTTGTGTATTGTGATGAATCTAGAGTTGGTTTGGGCTGTGTATTAATGCAGAATGGTAAGATTATAGCTTATGCCTCTAGAAAGTTGAAACTTCATGAGAAAAGTTATCCAACTCATGACTTAGAGTTGGCGGCGGTAGTTTTTGCCTTGAAAATATGGCGTCACTATTTGTATGGAGTTCATGTTGATATTTTCACTGATCACAAGAGCCTACAATATATGTTCACCTAGAGAGAGATACATTTCAGACAAAGGTGGTGATTAGAATTACTAAAGTATTATGACATGAGTATTCTTTACCACCTAGGTAAGGCTAATCTGGTTGTTGATGCTTCAAGCATGTTATCCATGGGAAGTACCACCCATATTGAGGAAGAAAAGAGGGAGTTAGCCAAAGATGTGCAAAGACTTGCATGCTTAGGAGTCAGACGTATGGATTCCATAGAAGGACAAATAGTGGTGACCAGCGGGGATGAATCATTACTAGTGTCAGAGGTTAAACAAAAACAATACCAAGACACCATTTTGCTTGTTTAGAATACAAATGTTCATAAGCAAAGAGTATTAGGTTTTGAGCAAGGGGGAGATGGTGTGCTAAAGTATCAAGGTAGATAGTGTGTACTTAGGAAGATGAACTCCAAGAGATAATCATAAAGGAAGCTCATAGCTCCATATATTCCATTCATCCGGGTTCCATGAAGATGTAACGCAAATTTAGAGAGGTATATTGGTGGGAAGATATAAAGAACGACATTGTTGAGTTTGTTGCCAAGTGCCCGAATTGCCAACAAGTGAAAGTAGAACACCAAAGACCTGGACGTTTGGTTCAAAATATAGAACTTCCGGAATGAAAGTGGAATACGATTAATGTGGACTTTATCACAGGCTTGCCAAGGTTTCATAGACAACATGATTCAATTTGGGTAATTTTCGATAGAATGATAAAATCAACTCACTTTTTGCTAGTAAAGAGTACTCATTCGGCAGAGGATTACGCAAAGTTATACATTAAGGAGGTGGTGAGACTACATGGAGTCCAAGTTTTGATCATTTCATATTGAGATGCACAATTAACTGCATAGTTCAATAATTTTTTCCAGTTCAAGGGTGAACTTAAGCACTTTTTCCATCCTCAGTTAGATGGGCAAGCAAAGAGTACTATCCAAACCTTAGAAGATATGTTGACAACTCCTATGATTCATTTCAAGGGGAATTGTGATGATCACCTAGCTATGATTGAATTCGCTTACAACAATAATTATCATTCTAGCATCCTAATGGCTCCATATGAAGCTCTTTATGCGAGAAGATGCAGATCTCCCAATGGGTGGTTTAAAGTTGGTGAAGCAGGTTTGATAGGACCAAATCTAGTTCACCAAGCAAAGGAGAAGGTGAAGGTCATCCAAGAGAGATTGAAAACAACACGAAGTCGTAAAAATCCTACTCAGATATTAGGAGAAGATCGTTGGAGTTTGAAGTTGATGTTTGGGTATACTTGATGGTTTCACCCATGAGGGGTGTTATGAGGTTTGTTAAGAAGGGGAAACTTAGTCCTCTGTATATTGGACCTTATAGAATATCCAACAGAATTGTCAATGTAGCTTATGAGTTGGAGCTACCACATGAGTTAGCAGTGGTTCATCAGGTATTTCATGTCTTTATGTTGAGAAAGTGCATGGGTGATCCCTAATTGATTTTACAAAATGAAAATATTGGTATTAAAGATAGCTTATCCTATGAAGAGATCCCGATTCAGATTTTAGATCATCAAGTTCACAAGTTGTAAACAAAGGAGGTTGCATCAATCAAGGTCCTTTGGAGGAATCAATTTATAAAAGAAGAGACTTGGCAAGCTAAAGATGATATGAAGAAGAGATATCCATATATCTTTGAATTCGGAGAGAATCCAGATCAAGGTACTAATTCTCTTCTTGTACATAAACTATAAGTCAGCATATGGTTACTTGCTTTTCTGGTTGAGTGTTGAAATGATGTCACTATCCTACCTTACTGAAAAAAATCTCATTCGAAGACGAATGTTCCCAAGGGGGAGACATTGTAACATCTCACAAATTTGAATAAGCTAGGAACAAGCTCAGAAACTAAGAATATCATTTTTGTAAAGAAAAGGAAAAATCTGGAAAATTGCCTTAGTTAGCGAAGTGGATTTTGGTCATTTTCAAACGGTCATAACTCTCAACTCAGAATGAGTTCTATGCTCTTAAATGATATGTCTAGAAGACATTATTGCATATAATTGTCAAGACCCAAATTGCACCCTGTACGCAACATGGCATATAAGACCGCAAGAGGCCCTACAAAAATCACTTAATATGCATACAACGCAATATAATAGATAAAAATAAAAATAATATCACAGAATAGGAAAGCTAAAGATCAAAAGAAAAAAGATACTCATAGTCTTGACAAGACATTCTAATACATCAAAAGAAGTGGTCAGAATGTAACCCAAACACCACGTACAACATCTGAAAACATAAAAAAAAACATGAAACTAATAAAAGTGACATGGTCCTCAAAACATGAGTCACCAATTCTTCCATCTACAAGGCAATCCAGTAGAAACAAACGGCGTGCGAAAGATAATCGGACACTACGTTAATTAGATAGTGTAGGAGAATGTATGAATTTGTACATTAAATGTACTAAGTATGAGGGGCATGCATAAAAATGTTAAAGTTGATCATAAGGGTACATAATCAAAGACATGATATGTATAACAAAGCTAAACATACTGATATCATTTAAAGAAAAATCGTAAATCATAAACATGGTCAATGCATCTTAAAATCATAAGGAAAGCTTCATAAAACCTTTGAAGTAGCTTTACATTTTTTGTGATATATTAGCTTTAATCAAAAAATAGACCATACGAGCTACAACATTGAATCCAATGCAACTCGCACAGATAGAATTAGAGTCTACTTGCAAGGAATAAATCCATATCATGATTTATATTCTATTTGTGGATCCACTAACTATTTCATTCAAGAAAATTCTACAAGGTAAAATAGTTTTAAATTAGAGGTTCCTACTAGAAACTATCCCTTTTTAGATTCCACCTCAAAGTTGTATCAATGCTAAGTTAAATCCCAACGAAATAGTCAATGTCATAATCATCTTATCAACGCGGAAGAAAACAATTAAGCTACTAATCCAAGCTTAAAATATCATAGAGTAGATCATTAAATCTTGAATCAAGAATGTGTGACAAAACCTTCGACCAATCATGATTCCTTAATATGTGACAAAATCCTTTCACAATTTCATAGATGCTTATCTTAAAGCAACCTATATCATAACACCTTTATTTTCATAAATCATGCATAACTTCGTGAAAACATCATGTTGTACATTCATAGTTTCTCCATAAATTCATTTCTTTGAGATGAATGTGCGAGCAAACCTTTCGCCAATGATGATTCCTTAGTATGTGACAAAATCTTTCCATTTCATAGATGCTTATGTCAAAGCAACCTATATCATAAAACCTTTCTTTTCACAAATCATGCATAAACTTTGTGAAAATATTATTTATAGATTCATATTTTCATTATAAATTCAGGTCTTTTGAGAGTTCATAGTCAATATTCATAGTCAATGCATGGGTTCATGTGATATCAACTGGAAAACTTGTAATTGAATCAATACCATAATAATAAGATCAAATCAAATGATTAAATCAACACAACTACAACCCCATGACGAATTGAATGAAAACCAAATCAACTTGATGAAATTGAACTTGGAGAATAGAGAAACTTTTGGAACTCAATCGGTGAATTGTACCCATCGATGATATTCTACATACCTTCGAAATTAAAACCCAAAAGCAATGGTGAAAAATGAGACTTGATTTTAAAGCCCTGTACTTATTTTGTGAACTTGATAGATAGTTGTGGAATATGAATGTGGATATGAATTAGGAATTTGAGTGAATGAGATATTTACGGTAGTTTTAGGGATAGAAGGATAGTCATATGTCTTAGAACTAGGGGTAAAATTACATACTATGGACGTTTAATGCATAGGAAAACCCCAAAACCGTTAAAAATAACTGACGGATGGTTCATATGGTTAAAATGTACGGTCCGTAGAACTTGCTATGGTATGTACTAGTCAACCATAGTACTCACTGGAAATCCAAAAAATTCACCTTACATTCCATGAGTGGTCCGTCTAAATTCCTATGGTCTATTGAATCCACATGTAAAAAATCCAATTTTCAATTTTAAAAATTCATCGAGTCTGAAATCTTTCTACGAAACCCACCTACTACTCGTCAACCTTCTTGCGGTATAACCTGCTCATTCGAAGTTCAAACATTATAATCTTGAAATTCCAAAAACTCATCTAAAAGTCAAGGAATCCCTTCCTATGACTTGTAGAAACTCCTATGGTTCGTAGGTTGGATTCGAAGAACCTACTTCAGTGCCAAAAATGTGTATTTCCTTTTCCTTTCAACTTTCCAGCTTTCGAGATGTTACATTCATATTGTGGTATGTATGATAAACATTTAACAAAAAATGATTACATGTGCAACTAAATATATATAGTTATATGGTAATTAGGCCAAGTTGGAGAATGTAACTTATTATTTTAGGGAAAATTAACAATTAAGTCATAATACCTAACATATTTACTGAAAATAACAACACTTTTTTAAATATTTATTTAAAATTTTAAAATGACAATATTTTGAAAAATAATATGTATTCAGATTTGAGTTTAACTTGTATCCACCGTCCGTGTGCACTTTTGTACACTAACACATACTTTTAAGGCAAGTTTCTTTTTTATTATTAATATTTTTTATTTTATAAAATATAAATATCAAATATAGCAATATAAGGTTATTAGGATTATACTTTCATTATACCCATTAATTTATGATTCTCTTTCCTTACTAAATGAAATTACAATATCTTTAACCCGTGAACAATAGCGATGAAGCAAATTTAAAGCATCCACCATTCAAACAGTTTAAAGAGAAACTATTACCAATCATCAGAACTCCTTCGTTTTCTTTGTTAAGAGAGTTTGGTGGATTCTTGCCTCTTTTTTTTGTTGGAATTTTACTCCTACTGATTAATCTAATACCCAATAACCTTTCTTGTTCACCTTTCATGTTCTAACACTTTTTTCACGTATCCAGATTCTCTTTCTTGAAGTTGCTCACAAATTGTTCATCAAAATATATAGTTTAATTCAAGTATTTTTCTTTATGTTAAACGAAATATCTTTATTAATTAAAATTGATTTCTCGATTGGCAAGGAAATTTTCATTATTTATTTGGATTTATTTAGATTTGTTGTTTAAGATTACTGATTACGGTATGTATTCTGGATTCTGCGTATTACGGATTTCAATATCAGCGTTTATGGTTTATATTTCACATTGTACACATTACAGATTTTTTCGTTATTTTTTAAAAATTGTTATGTAAATTTATTTGCATATTCATCTAATATTTATGTATCTCAGATTTTTAGTCGATTAAATAATTTTTTTGATTTTTTTCTGATTTCGTTTTAATATTTTACATTTATTAGAATCTAAAAATCCATTCATATGTTTATTTTGTTTGATTTTTAATATATTTGTATTTGCTTTTAGGTTTTTAGATTCGGGTAAAACAGTTCTACGTCTACAATGTGTGAATCAACAGTTTATTTGTGTATTCATTCTATCTATATATAAAAAAGTTTTACATTTTTTGTTTTTACAATTTATTTCAATCACAATTAGTATACCAACATGTTTGTATTTCCTTCTTAATTTGTATTCTTCCTAATTGTATGCTAACAATTTTATATTTTATTGGGTATTCATTCTGTACTTCAATCTCAATTTATATATGGAGAAGTTTGTATTTCTCTTTTGTTTTACATTCTACCTAATGTATACCAACATGTTTTGTATTTTATGTGCCTACTTTTACCTTTTAAAGTTACTTTGCATTTCAAATGAAGAGAGTATTTATTTTGTATTCACAACATTATATTCAATCTCACTTTGTATTTATAACTTTGTCTTTTCATCTAACTTTTGTATTCATATATTGTTGTATTCAACGTATAGTTCATGATCGATCATTTTGTATTTTACCTTTCAAAGTCACTTTGTATTTCATATGAAGAACGTATTTATTTTTGTATTCACAACTTTATATTCAATCTCACTTTGTATTTATAATTTTGTATTTTCATCTCACTTTTATATTCATATATTGTTGTATTCAACATATAGTTCATGATTGTTTAGCTACATTAACTTAATGGGATACAAATTATTGGATGCATTTCAAACAGAAAAAACAACTACTAAACTAAAAAAATAATTTCATTTGTTATACATCATAATTTGGATACAAAATATCCGAAAAAGCTATAAATCCCAATACATACAACATTTCACATATTCAACGAGAAAAAAAAAGTCTTGTTCGTGACATATATGATTATCCGATTCAAACAAATAAAAAAATTGAAAAAAAATACTTGATTGTTTTTCAATTATTCACGGGATGCAACAAATTTATAGTCATCAATTTTGAAGAATCATGTTTCAAATATATGTCGTATTCAACTTGAATAAGCTTTGAAAGTTATCCAATGAAAGATTTGGAAGGCAAACTAAATTATTTTAATTATTTTTTTATGTTCTTAAGAAGAAAGCAAAAAAAACACTTGACAAAAATATGACTATTTATGCTCTTTTCAAAACGTTACTAATTTGTATTTAAATCTTTTTATACCTTTTTAAAAAAATTTATTCCATATTTTTCTCTGTTATTAATTATTTGTAATCTTTCAAATTAATAAAATAAAAATAAATACATAACTAATCTCTTAACAAACTAAAACAATGACATAATTAATAAATAATGAATTTGTTTCTAATGAGTCCTACTAAAAGTTAAAATATTGTTGCTATGAAAATTTTCCATAATTTTTATGAAGAAATTTGACGTAAAGCCACTCAAAGATAACCTAATTACTCTCTGTAGTTATAGCTTGATAATTACAATTCGTAGCTACATGTTATAGGATGGAGAGAGACGAGCAAGACTGTGAGAGAGAGGAAAGAGAGGGAGAGAGGGTAAAGAGTGGGAGAGAGGTGAATTGTACATGTATATCGGTTCGATAATTGTATATTATACACATGTATTTGTATATCTGGTAAGAGAGAATGGGAGAGAGAGCAGAGAGGAGAGCGATATTGGGTGAGGGAGGAGAGAGGCGAGTGAGAGAGGGTAAAGAAAGGGAGAGAGATAAACTTTATGTGCATATCAGTTAGATGATTGTATATTATACATATACATTTGTATCTATGTCAAGCAAGATTGGGAGAGAGAAGAGATGTGATTGAGATTGGGAGAGGCAGAATATAGGCGAACGAGTGAGGGTATTGAGTGGGAGAGAGCTAAATTATATACGTATATCGGCTAGATAATTGTGTATTATACATATGTATTTGTATATTCTGGCGAACCCTACATAAAAAAATGTTGAGTAATTAAACAAACTCGAAGGTAGTCCATGTAATTAACGTATAATGTTCATCGCAAATACTAATTATAGAAAAATAGCTATCATGAGTAATTAAGTAGTATAAGTTTGCGTAACCGCGCAACTTTTCCTTATATTATTTGTGGCCTAATTAATATAATAAAACTCATAAATAATATTTTGTCACGACCCAAAACCGAGCCGCGACTGGCACCCACACTTATCCTACTATGTGAGCGAACCAACCAATCTAAACCCCAATATTTCAATATAATATCAACCGAAAGTAATGCGGAAGACTTAACTCATTAATAAAAACCAATTCAATAACTACTAAAATTCAACAACTATTATTCCCCAAAATCTGGAAGTCATCATCACAAGAACATCTATGATCAAATTACTAAACTAAAAATGTCTAAGAAGCTAAGACAAATAAAAGCTAGTCCATGCCGGAAGTTCAAGGCATCAAGACTTGAAGAAGAAGATCCATTCCAAGCTAGACGCATTAGCTCACCCTGAATTTCCGATGTAGTGAAGACTGGCTAGATTTACTGTTGAGTTGAAGACGACGGCACGTTTGCTGCACTCCACAAATAACAAAGAAGAAAACATAAAATAGGGGTCAGTACAAACCACGGGTACTGAGTAGATATCATCGGCCAACTCAAAATAGAAAACAGTATATATCAGTTAATATCATAAATCAACTATAAAACTCAACATGTAGCAACAACAAGTACTATAGTCATCAATAAGTACCATTAAGTTCATCCATGAGGGCTCAAGCCTCAATACCATACTCATTTGGGAATTAAGTTCATTATGTTGAGTATATTAACATCTTTCAAGATTCATTATCTTTCTTCCTCTTGTGTCGGTACGTGACACTCCGATCCCCTACTACTATGTGTCGGTACGTGACACTCCGATCCCCTAATTCTACGTGTCGGTTTGTGACACCCGATCCCCTAATAATATGTGTCGGTACGTGACACTCCGATCCCCTAATTCTACGTGTCGGTTCGTGACACCCGATCCCCTAATAATATGTGTCGGTACGTGACACTCCGATCCCCTAATTCTACGTGTCGGTTCGTGACACCCATCCCACTAATACTATGTGTCGGAACGTGACACTCCGATCCACTAATACTATGTGTCGGAACGTGACACTCCGATCCACTAATCTCATTCTGTCAATTCATCAAGCCTTCTCTATACCAAGGCATCATCAATCCCATTACTTTAATTCATCAAGCCTTCTTTTATACCAAGGCATCATCATTAATAACGTAGATTAAAGTTTCTTTCAAGATTTGGGATTCAATAGTTTTCATCATGCTTGTTTTATCACAATCACATAATCATATTCATGAAAGCATACAATTAAGCATATAGAAGGCTTTATAATACTACTAACACATATCATTCGCTATTAAGAGTTTACTATAAGATAGAATGAAAACCATAACCTACCTCCACCGAAGAATTGAATTCAAACAAGCAATTTTCCCAAGCTTTGTTTTCTCCTCTTTGATCGACTCTTCTCTCTCTCTCTGTTCTTTCTCTTTTTCTTATTCAAAACCCTCTTTCCTTTACCCTAATTAACATATAATTAAGAATAAATGATGGCAATAAGACCCCACTAATTAACTTAAGGTTACCTCTTTTAACCCCCAAGTAATTAGACTTATTAACATTAACCCTCTAACTTTATAATTAAAGCAGGAATAGTCCAAAACGTCCCTTAAAACGTGTAAAGAAATCCGACCCAGCCTGGAATTTGCGCAACCTGTGACGGCCCATCGTGCCTGCGACGGTCCGTCATGCAGGTCGTCGCAACATCTTAGAACTCCATTTTTCACAAAGGACTCTGTGACGGTCCGTCCTACACTTCCGTCACGACGTTCAGAGAATCGTTCCCTGTACCAAATTCTCAATAGTTAAAGTGTTTTGAAACGGGGCCTCACGACAGTTCGTCGTAGATATGACGGTCCGTCCTGCAGGTCCGTCACAGATTATAGAGAGTCGATT
>CM064971.1:17686947-17847455 GCA_032847665.1 Solanum chilense | reverse complement strand
ATTTCTTTTGTTTTTATTATTTTTATTATTTTTTATTCTTTTTTTTACATTTTTTTTTAACTTTCTCATCTTTTGCTATTATTATTATTTATTGTTATTATTATTTTTTATACTTTCAAGGTTTTATTTGTTTTTGTTTTTTTCAACTTAATTTTTTTTTGTTTGGACAAAGAAACTTTCAAAAATAAATATAAAAAAATTCTTCCTCTTCAATTGATTTTTTATTTATTATTTTTATACTTCTTTTCTATTTTTTTTCTCTTTTCCCCTCTTTTTTAGTATATTCTTTTTCACTGTTTTTTTTTTTACTTTTCCCTTTTCTTTTTATTATTATTATTGTTATTATATTTTTCTTTTTCTTCCATTTTTATTTGATTTTTTTACGTCACTAACATTAAACGAAAATTCTACTAACTAAAATTAACATATTTACATAATAGCTACACATGTTATCATTATAAACTAAATATAAAAAATTACATGACTTAGACAATAATTTTACTTAAGCATGAAATAAACTATGAATTATTTAATATGAAATAAACTACAGTTTGTTATAGCAATTTCACACAAAATAAAACTATATAAAGGATATAAACATAAAGTTGATATGAAATATTTTAACAAACTTCATATAAAAACATAACGGTTTAACCACATGTGAAATTTGACAACTTCAATATATTGCAATCAATGTTTGTATAACATGATATCAAATTATTAAAAAAAAAGAATAAATGGTACCTCTTGTGAAAATTCCACCAAAAGAAAATAATTCGAATAAGGAACCGCGAAAGTAAACCTCAACTTCAACCTTTGTTTGTGATTTTCAAAAAAAGTAAGAATATGAGAATAATATTTTTTACGTATGTGTTGCCTTCCTTTCTTGATTTTTTCCTCCCTTTCGTTTTTTTTTTTACCTCTCTGATCTTTTTCTTTTCTGTTTACTCCTGCTTTTTTTTTTCTTTGTTGTCTCGTGTTTTCTCTCTGTCCGTCTTCTTTTTCGTTTTTTAATTGTATGTATATAGATAGTAGTAGTAGTAGTGTACGTGTGCAGGTGAGTGGGGAAGTAGGGAGTGGGGAGGGATCGTGTGTTTGTGTGTGTGTGTTTCTTTTTTTTTTTAATATTAAATATATATATAAAAATGATAATTATATAATTATTAATTTCTTTAATTAAATAAATAATTAAATAAAAGCTTAAGGGATATATATATATATATACACACATATATATATATATATATATATATATATATATATATATATATATATATATATATATATATATATATATATATATATATATATATATATATATATATATATATATATATATATATATATATATATTATTTTATTTTTAACAATCAAAATAAATTTTTCTAATAAAAATTATATTTATGTTGTTTATTTTTATATCTTTTAAATAAACTTAATGAAAATAATAAAAAGTCAAAATATATTTAATTTAGATTGATAAAATTATTTATGCTCTAAATATTGGTGTTAAACTTAAATTCGGTCAAAAATTACGTGTCTACAGTTTGCCCCTCTTTGACTGGAAACACGAGGAGTTTTTCAGACAAAGAAGTAGACAAAGTGACAAGTTTTGACCGAACTTTAATTTGAAAGACCAAAATTTGTGCGACCGAGTCCTTGTTTGGACATCCTACATATCCCGGGTGATAAGGGAATCAGGCCACTTGTAGTTCGAGGAGATAAATTGATGAGTTGGAAGTTAAGTGAGGTTCCATCGAGGCTCCAGATCGCGGCTCTTATCCTTACATAAAAATTGAAAACTATTAGTCAAAAGAAAAACAAATGTACAAACTTCTATCCACGCAGCTTTTCTTGAATCTTCACTTGAATTTTGACTTTAAGATATCACCTTGATTTTTGAGTGAATATCTTAACTTAGAATTGGAATGGAGGCTGAACTTGCCACTTAGACGGAACTTTTGACATTCTTCAAAATGACAACTTGAAAAATGCTCTTGAATGAATGCGTGTTTTCTTGATCAAAAGTTGACTAGCAAAAGATGTGTGGAAATCAGGCTGCTACATGCATTGAAGAAGCTAATTCTAACCATCATGGAATTGATTATTCTAAAAAATTTGAAACTTTGTTCTTGAATTTCAAATCCAGGTCTCGCTTGAGGAAACCTGAGAACCACCACAAACAAAAAAAATAAATAAAATTTTTGCCCCAGTTTTCACTGGGAAAAATTTTTGTGAGTTATTAGCAAATATAAATATAAAACATAAACTTCGGCTAGGAAGTGTTTATTTTAGGAGAAAATAAAACTAAAAATCTAGACTAGAAGTGTTAATCCTATGAGAAAGTAAGCTAGTCCCATTATCCAGGAGGGTCCTGCTAATCCCATTATCCAGGAGGGTCCTGCTAGTCCCATTATCCAGGAGGGTCCTGCTAGTCCCATTATCCAGGAGGGTCCTGCTAATCCCATTATCCAGGAGGGTCCTGCTAATCCCATTATCCAGGGGGGTCCTGCTAGTCCCATTATCCAGGAGGGTCCTGCTAGTCCCATTATCCAGGAGGGTCCTGCTAATCCCATTATCCAGGAGGGTCCTGCTAATCCCATTATCCAGGAGGGTCCTGCTAGTCCCATTATCCAGGAGGGTCCTGCTAATCCCATTATCCAGGAGGGTCCTGCTAGTCCCATTATCCAGGAGGGTCCTGCTAATCCCATTATCCAGGAGGGTCCTGCTAATCCCATTATCCAGGAGGGTCCTGCTAATCCCATTATCCAGGAGGGTCCTGCTAGTCCCATTATCCAGGAGGGTCCTGTTAATCCCATTATCCAGGAGGGTCCTGCTAGTCCCATTATCCAGGAGGGTCCTGCTAGTCCCATTATCCAGGAGGGTCCTGCTAGTCCCATTATCCAGGAGGGTCCTGCTAATCCCATTATCCAGGAGGGTCCTGCTAATCCCATTATCCAGGAGGGTCCTGCTAATAAAGTTTTCAACAAACTAATAATACCAACGAAACATTGTGAATGCTATCTTCATTATTTGGAAGTTCCTTCAAGGAGAAATAATAATAATAATAATAATAAATAAAATAAATATTCCAACATTCAAGTAATTGCTATTTTGATATATATTAGCCAACTTTCATATGATATTCCACAAGTCTTTATTGTAGGGTTTCCATTTCGCTCGTTGCAGACTAGGTTGAACATCTAGGTTCCTCGAATCCTCAGTCTTGAAACAACTTGTGTCCCTGCTTCAACAAAGAAAATTTGTGAGTTTTGAAAGTTGGCGGTTGGTTTGTGGTTCCATCTTTCGACAAGGGCGGCTCAAACACTTATGACGCTTGGGTTGTTTCCAACGGTCAATACTTCTTATTGATTGATTGTACTTTCATCCAAATTTGCTTATTTTGGGACCTAAATCCAATGTCTTTATCCCACAACACTCATTGTTTAGCCTCATTGGGATCAGAGAATTTTCGAATTCAACACTTTAAGACAGATTAACTCAGTAGTCTGATGCTTTGCCTAGTACCGATTGGAGACTTGGTAGCGAGTCTTGAAATTCCTTCATATTTTTTTTTGACAAAGACTCGACTCAAATACATACCAAAAAAGTGACAAAAAAAGTATAAGAAAATTACGAACTATATGAGAATAAAAGAAAAGATTCGATGAAGACTCTTTTTGTTTTAAGAAGAACAAAGAAAAACTTATCTGAGTGTGGAGCCGAGTCTACTAATCATGCCATGCAATTTGAATTGATTTCCAGACTTATCTATCCAATCTATTCATCAACCACTATTGATCATTCAATCTTGATATGGAATCCCGACACTTAATGAAGCCATAAATAATTTGGAACCTTTATACACTTTGTGATATTCACGAAGGTCTTTGCCGCTAAAACTCAATCATGTTAATTGCTCCAGCTCACGTCTGCCTTATTGTGCATGTCTGAATTTTCACCAATAAGACTCTACAATATTCAACTCCTTTTCGCCTTACGGTGCCCACTTAGGGTTTTCACCAATAAGACTCTCTCATTTTTATTTCTTTTTACTCACATTTGTCTTATGGCGCCGATTCAGGATTTCTTACCTACCCTTAACCAACTTACTTTCGACATATCAAGGGTTGATGCAAAGACTTTTTTTTTTACTTTAGATGATGGGGTTGATTTTGAGCTTTGAGATGAGAGGCCGAATGAATACACAAACGACTTTTGCCCCAGTATACTACAATATGAATTTTTGGATTTGTATTTGGTTGAACCGAACCCAATATTAGGGCTGCCTACGTATCTTGCCGAAACAAGAATCAGGTCAAACGTAGTTCAGACAATTTGTTTTGTTTTTTTTTTTTTGGTCAAGGACACAGCATAACCAAGAGATCCCATTGAATCAACCCTTGAAATATCAAGCCCAAACATAAGGGTTTCTAATGTCGAAACTCAATCATATGTAATATCTTTTCACAGCATCAGCATTGACGACCGTTTCTGTCACTTTTCCTTCTATATCTGCTAAGTAAAGAGCACCGTTGGGTAATACCCTTTTAACAACGAATGGTCCTCTCCAATTTGGAGAAAATTTGCCTTTGGTTTCAGCATGATGTGGCAAAATGCGTCTCAACACTAATTGAACCTCTTCAAAATGTCTGGGACGCACCTTTTTGTTGTATGCCCGTGCCATTCTTTTCTGATATAATTGTCCATGACATACTGATGTCAGACGCTTCTCATCAATCAAACTTAATTGCTCTAACCGAGTTTTGATCCATTCATCATCGTCAATTTCAGCCTCCACAACGATTCGTAAAGACGGGATCTCAATCTCTGCAGGCATAACTGCCTCAGTCCCGTATACCAGTGAATATGGGGTAGCGCCCACTGACGTACAGACTGTAGTGAGATAACCCAACAAAGCAAAAGGCAACTTTTCATGCCATTGTCGAGATCTTTGCACCATCTTACGAAGTATCTTTTTTATATTTTTGTTAGCAGCTTCTACAGCCCCGTTTGCCTTTGGGCGATACGGAGTCGAATTTCGATGCTCAATCTTAAATCGGTGGCATACCTCTTGCATCAAGTGGCTGTTGAGATTTGCGGCGTTGTCAGTTATAATCACCTTTGGAATACCAAATCGACAGATGATGTTGAAATGGATGAAATCCACCATGACCTTCTTCGTCACTGACTTGAAAGTTACTGCTTCCACCCACTTTGTAAAATAATCAATAGCCACCAAGATGAACCTGTGACCATTCGATGCTTTTGGTTTTATCGGTCCAATCACATCCATTCCCCATGCCACGAAAGGCCATGGAGCAGACATTGTATGCAACTCAGAAGGGGGAGAATATATTAAATCACCATGTATTTGACATTCATGACATTTATGAACAAATCGTATGGAATCCCGCTCCATGGTGAGCCAATAATATCCTGCTCGAAGTATCTTCTTGGCTAGAACATATCCATTCATATGAGGTCCACAAACTCCTGAGTGTACTTCAATCATGATTGTGGAAGCCTCTTGAGCATTTACACACCTTAGAAGACCTAAATCGGGTGTCTTCTTGTACAGTATGCCTCCGCTTAAGAAAAAACCCCTTGCTAGTCGTCGAATAGTCCTTTTTTGATTACTAGTTACATCTGACGGACATTCTCCAGACTGAAGATAATATTTGATATCATGAAACCAAGGCTTACCATCAAATTCCTCCTCAATCATGTTGCAATAGGCATGTTGATCACGAATTTGTATGTATAAAGGGTCGATATGGGCGTCATGAGGGTGTTGAGCATCGAAGATAAAGTGGCCAATGCATCTACAATCTCATTGTGCATTCTGGGAATGTGTCTAAACTTTATCGACACGAATCGTTGACAAAGACCTTGTAACCAATGTTTATATGGTATGATCTTTGGGTCTCGAGTTTCCCATTCTCCTTGAATTTGATGAACTAGTAAGTCTGAGTCTCCTAACACTAACAATTCTTGGATGCCCATGTCAACAGCTAACCTCAGACCCAAAATGCACGCTTCGTACTCAGACATATTATTAGTACAATAGAATCTAAGTTGGGCAGATGTAGGGTAATATTCCCCTGATTCAGACATAAGAACAACTCCTATTCCAACTCCTTTCCTGTTAGAGGCACCATCAAAGAATAACTTCCAACCTTGATCGTTATCGTGAATAACTTCATCATACAAGATATCTCTTCATCTGAAAAATAGGTTTTAAGTGGTTCATATTCTTCATCAATAGGGTTCTCTGCCAAATGATCTGCCAATGCTTGAGCTTTCATTGCGGTCCGCGTTATATAGATAGTGTCAAACTCTGTGAGCAATATTTGCCATTTCGCAAGCCTGCCTGTGGGCATGGGCTTTTGAAAAATATATTTCAACGAATCCATACGAGAGATGAGATAAGTAGTGTAAGATGAAAGATAATGTTTCAACTTCTGTGCTACCCAAGTTAGGGCACAACACATTCTTTCAAGAAGGGTGTACTTTGCTTCGTAAATAGTAAACTTCTTGCTGAGGTAATAAATGGCCCGCTTTTTCTTCCCAGTGTCATCATGCTGACCCAGTACGCAACCAAAAGAATTATCCAGTACTGACATATACAATATCAAAAGTCTTCCTGGCTCGGGAGGAACCAACACAGGGGGATTCGATAGGTAACTCTTAATTTTTTCAAAAGCTTCTCGACATTCTTCGGTCCACTCGACTGTGGCATTCTTTTTCAACAACTTAAAGATAGGCTCACAAGTCGTTGTGAGTTGAGCAATGAATCTGATGATGTAGTTTAACCTTCCTAGAAGGCTCATAACCTCAGTTTTGTTCTTTGGAGGTGGCAATTCTTGGATTGCTTTTATTTTTGAAGGATCCAACTCGATACCTCTTCGACTGACTATAAACCCCAAAAGCTTCTCCGATGGTACTCCAAATACATATTTTGCAGGATTAAGCTTGAGATTATACCTGCGGAGCCTTTCGAAGAATCTCCTTAAGTCTTTCACATGATCTGACTATTTTTTAGATTTAATGATAACATCATCCACATAAACTTCGATTTATCTATGCATCATATCGTGAAACATGGTTGTCATTGCTCTCATATAAGTTGCCCCTGCGTTTTTTAATCCGAAAGGCATAACATAATAACAATATGTACCCCATGGAGTGATAAAAGATGTTTTTCTGCATCTTTATCATCCATAATAATCTGATGGTAGCCCGCATAACAATCCACAAAAGATGCAACCTCGTGTTTAGCACAATTATCCAATAAAATATGAATGTTAGGCAAAGGAAAATCATCTTTTGGACTTGCCTTATTCAAATCACGATAATCAACACACATTCGAACTTTGCGATCTTTCTTAGGGACGGGTACGATATTGGCTAGCCAAGAAGGATATTGAGAGACTTGAATGACTTTGGCCTCAAGTTGTTTTGTGATCTCCTCTTTAATTATTACACTCATGTCGGTTTTGAGTTTTCTCAACTTCTGCTTTATCGGAGGAAAATTAGGATCAATTGGCAACTTGTGAACAACCATGTCAGTGCTTAATCCAGGCATGTCATCATAAGATGACGCAAAAACATCTTTGTAATCAAACTGGGCCTGGATTATATCGTCCTTTTGATGTCGAACATGTACACTTATCTTAGTCTCCTTAATAATTTCCTGATCCACCAAATTTATCGTCTCAGTTTCACTCATGTTTGGATTTGACTTATTTTCAAAATGATTGAAATCCTTCCTTCCTTCTTCAAATACTCTGTCTTCATCATATTCAATTTCTTGACTTATTATTTCAATATTAGGTCGAAGATTAGATTGGATACTAAAATCTGGCAAAAAATTCTGCATGCATGTCATATCACTAGAATCGGCATAGAAAGAACTGTATAAAAGAAAATGAACAAATATATTAGACTGAAATAAAGATGCAATTACATCCTATTGAAAAGGGAGATAGAATGTTTGAAATAAAACGACAAGATAAAATCCAAATTACAATCCTTGAATGAATCGGATGACAAAAGAAAAAACAAGACAGACTACCAAGACTCGTCTTTAACGGGGAGAGGGGTGGCCTCCCAATTGTTTAGATTGACATCAGGACCAATGAATTGCACATCTTTGTCGCTAGTGCCTTCTCCGAGTTCCACCATATCAACCTCGACAAATAAATCTTGAAAATAGTTGAGCATTTCTTCGCTAACTTTCATCACTGGCTCTGGAAAAGATGATTCATAAGATTTTGTTGCGCGGGCTTTGATGAAAGATTTGTAGATTTGTTGTATAGGCTTGGTAAGTGACCATACATCTCTTTTCTTCTTCTTTGCCTTCACTTTGTCCTCGATTCTAGGTTGGTAGCCTAATCCAAAAGTACCGATGCTCTTTCGTAGACTCAATGAATAAGCTCTCCCTTGCAAGCAGATTCCTAAGCCTTTACCTGGATCAAACCCATGTTTCATCAATTCATTCACCACCATTACAGAAGCGATAGACATATTTGGTTTTGAAATGACACTCCCCACGGGGACATGCTCAATAACCACTACCTCAGAAGCTTGATAAACTAGTGCCTCATTCTTATTATCCGCCTTGATAAAAGGGGAGGAAGAGTCTTTGTAGATTGACAAATCCCCCTCACCATGGACAATTACCTCTTGTCGGTCGTATTAAAACTTAATCATTTGATGCAACGTTGAGGGGACTGCTCTAGCCATATGCACACATGGCCTCCCCAACAATAGATTGTAGGACGCGTTGATATCCAACACTTGAAAATTCACAGCGAAATCCACAGGCCCTATGGTTAGTACGAGCTCTATCTCACCAATAACATCTGTTTTTGATCCATCAAAAGCTCTAACACATACATTGTTGGGTCGGACCCTTTCAGTATTAACATTCAATTTCTGTAGAGTTGATAACGGACAAATATTTGCTCCAGATCCTCCATCAATTAGAACTCGAGTGACATATGAAAGCTCACACTTTACAGTGATATGTAGGCCTTGGTTATGTCCTGTGCCTTCTTTGGGTAGTTCATCATCTGAAAAGGTGATGTGGTTTACCTCAAATATTCTCCCAGCAATCTTCTCTAACTGACTCATTGTAACTTTACTAGGAACATGTGCTTCATTCAAAATTTTCATTACAGCATTACGATGTTCATCAGAATGTATTAGCAAAGACAACAAAGATATTTGGGCTGGAGTTTTTCTTAACTGTTCCACCACGGAGTAGTCTGATAGTTTCATCTTCCTTAGGAATTCCTCTGCCTCTCTTTCAGTGACCGGACTCTTTATTTGTATTTAGTCATTTTTAGTTTTCCTTAATTCCATCGGGACATAACATCTTCCTGAACGGGTTATTCCTCCTATTTCATCAATTTGTTTTCCCTTGTATGTCACGACAGTAGGCTCATAATTCCAAGGAACAGCTTTGGGGTTAGTCATTGGGAGCTGGGATACTGGCTTGATAATCACAGGAGGAATATGGGCCCCTCGCACGATCAAGATAGGCTTGTTTGCCCAAACATCTTCAAGGGCTCCTTTCACAGTTAAGATGGGTGTGTTTGATGGACTCAACTTTTCTAACACACTTTCCGCCCCTAAAGGCATCATTTTTGTTAAATCAACAACATTTGCTGACTTCTCAATGCGAGTTCCAACCCTAAGGATTGGCTTATAAGGAGATGCAAACTCTTGATGACCCTTCATCATTTCCAGCATGTTTGTTTCAGGATGCCTCGGCAATGGATTTTGATTGATTTTGGGTCCACTCGGACTTTCAACTATAATTTGATTAGAATCGATCAAATACTGAATGACCCTTTTCAAATACCAACATCTCTCTATGTTGTTAAGCCCTGGGGCATTAGAACAATAAGCGCAATGATGAGAATAATCCAAATTTCTCGGGGGAGGATTCGACATCTTTCTCTCAATAGGACTCAAAACATTCAACGTCCTTAATTTTTGGAACAAGCTAGCATACGACTCCCCTATAGGAGTGAACTCATCTTTAACGCCATTTCCCTTTTTGTATTGTGGTCTAGGACGGGAAGGAATTCTAGCAGTATTTTGATGAACTTGTGGGGGTGGTGGATGATTTTGTGGAGTTGGTGCACGCCATTGTGGATAAGAAGGGGGTGCAATTGGTTGTGCATTAAAAACATGATATGGAGTGTATGGGACAGAATATTGTGGAGCTTGGGAAGGAAAATAGTGTTGTGGGGAATTACATAGAACATGAGTCCTAGGCGCTGATACAATAGTGGCCACATACTCCCTTCTCTTCTTCCCTCCAATATTTCCAGAACCATTTTGAAGCACTTGTGTTGTGGCTTTTAAGGCAGCTTGACTTACAATCTTCCCAGACTTGATGCCATTTTCCACCATTTCCCCTACCTTAATAACTTCAGCGAATGTCTTCCCTACGACAGAAAGCAGATAGTGAAAGTAATCCGGTTCTTGCGCCTGGAGAAAAACGTCAATCATCTCTGACTCCTTCATCGGTGGTTTAACCCTAGCAGCTTGTTCCCTCCATCTGATAGCATATTCACGAAAATTTTCCGTGGTCTTTTTTCTCATGTTGGCTAACGAGGAACGATCTGGAACAATGTCAATATTATATTGAAATTGTTGTACAAAACATCGAGCCAAATCATCCCATGTGTGCCAGTTGGTGATATCCTGATCTATGAACAATTCAGATGCAATCCCTATTAAGCTTTCCCCAAAATAGGCCATAAGTAACTCTTCTTTGCCCTCTGCACCCCTCAATTGGTTGCAATATTTCTTTAGATGAGCTATGGGGTCTCCGTGACCATCGTATTTTTCAAACTTTGGAGTTTTAAAACCAGCAGGCAAATGAACGTGAGGAAACATACACAAGTCACTGAACGAGATGCCTTTGTGGCCTCCTAGTCCTTGCATATCTTTTATACTCTGTTCCAAACTCTTCATTTTCTTAGTCATTTCTTCATGTTCCTCATTCTTGACCATCCTCTCAATTTCAACAGGGGAACTATATTGATGAATGTGGGGATGAGAACTTGGAATTTTAATGGTCTCTTCAAGAGTGTAACTCTGATCACGCCGAACTTTGGGCGGAGGATCGCTGTTGGATTTGGGCACCATCGTTGGCTGTGGGATGCTGTTAGTCGGGGCAGTTGACACAAAGAGTGGATTACTTATCACAAGCGTATTCGAAGGGCGCACCATAGAAGTTCCAGCGACATTGGATGTGTTAGCATAGGGGTCGAATCCAGGGGGATATATCGGATCGCTTGTCGACAGCTGGATAGGGTGAGACATATTTGTATTAAAATAGTCTCGGATTGAAGATGGTGGAGGTTGTCCACTCATCCAAGTCTCGTACATCTTTGCCATTTGTTATCTTAACACCCTTATCTCTTCTGTTGTCCCTGTTTCTTGTGAAGTTATCTGGTTTTTGATCTCCTCATCATTGTCCGATTCATTTCCGTCTCTGGGGGCCATTTTCTGTTTCCCTTTCGATCTTGTGTTGTAAGGATGTGATGCCAGTTTAACCACAAACCAACCACCTTTAAGCTAGTATGTCTCTCTCTCTTTCTCTCTCTATCTCTCTCTCTCTCTCTGAATAGAGTAATAAACCGATTAGTGTTAAGAAATTATGCACATTGTATCCACATACATACTTCTAATATGGAGGACCTCATGTTTCATCCCGGCTTACCTAGGCATTCTTCTCTTCATTAGTTTTTTAATATTTTATTATTATTATTTATTTATTTACTTATTTATTTATTTGTTTACTTATTTATTTATTTATTATCATTATGAATATTATTTTTTTTAAGAGAGAAAAAAAAGAAAGAAAAAAGAAAAGAAAATAATAATAATAATAATTTGGATCGAACCCCCTGGGTTTCCTACGTATCATGTTTGGCCCATGAATCAGATCTTGCGTAGTTCGAGAGAGATATTAATAATAATTTTTTTTTATTAATTTTCTTTCCTTTTTTTTTTTGCATGACATATACACATAAGGTGACCGAAAGTAAATCTTTTTCATTCATTTTCAAATATTTGAAACAATGATTTGAATAAAACAAACAAAAAAAACAGAAGTACCTAGGACTTAGATAGACTCTAAATGAAATAAAATAACAAAACGAAAAGAAAGAGAAAAACCTAAAAAAATAATAATAATGAAATAATCACTACTAAGAGAATAGACTCTAAAAGAAACTGAATCCTCGGATCTCAATCATCTCCAAGGCCCTTATAAATCTTCGCCTATGCTTTCGGTAGATATGGAGCCAAAGCACGGGCCTGTTGGCCCAACCTCCCATCGTTCTGGTGTAAATATCTATCATAAACATTGTTGAGTTCATCCCTGAGTTGTAGTATTCGGTCTCTGTCTTCATCCATATTGTCATAACAATTCTGTAACCAGTGGTGAGCAGCATTGACTTCATGCGTCAAATTTTCCCTTTGTTCTTGGAGTTCTTCAATTTGAAGGTGGAGTGCATCTCGCTCGGCTATTCTTTGACCTCTCTCAATCTCACAGTCTGCCTGATAAGCACTAAAACGCCTTGCTATTTCTCTTTCCCATTCCATAGAGGCTTTAACTTGAGTTTGGAGTCTAGACTGTGCGCAGATAAGTTGGGCCTTTTCTTTCTTATACTCCTCTTCCTGTTGCTCCATAGCGCCTGTGGCAATGCCCAAGTCTTCTTGTAAGGTTAGAATGGTAGAGCGGTGTTTTCTAACTCTAACTTCAAATATCGCATCACGTTGGGCCAACTCCTCTTTAGCGTTTTTCAGGTCATTACTTAGGATATCCAGAGTAGATTTGTAGCTTCTTTCGGCTTTGAGGCGAGCTTGCTTAATCTTAACCTCAACTTCTGCTTCTCGATCTATAGGTCCTTTTATTGACCCTTCTAGCATAACCTTAGGAAGGTGCTGATCATGAACCCAGTCTAAGTATGCTTGGTCCACCTCGCCTCTTGTGCGATCCTTCACCATATCGTGGGGACTCGAGACTATGCTTCCCCCCTAAATCTTAAATATCTCTAATTGCCTTAAAGGTATCTTGGGATGAAACTCATACATGAATTCACGCATATCTTCATTGGGTGGTATAAACTGGCGTCGCCCAAGTTGTCGCATGACTTTAAGTGGCATGTAAGGCTGGACACCTTGAAGACCCATTAGGACAATGAACGATCGAAAAGTAGACATGTATATTGTAATGACCCGTGAGGTTATTTTTGGAAAATTTAAATTATTCGTATAACTTGAGTTAATTTATTTATGAGTAATTATAGATAATAAAATTAATAGATAGTTAGTGGGCTAAAGTGATCAGTTATTTAAGATTTTATACTATTAGGGTCATGTAAAAAATAAAATAAAATAAAATAAGTTAGTGGTTTTGATCAGTTTAATAAATAATTAATTTACAAAAGAAGGAAAGGCAGAAACCTTACCTGAGCGACGCACGAGAGAGGAAAGGGAAGGAATACGATCTCCAGGTAACAATTAATAGAGCAATTTATCGCAATTGTTTTGTCATATTGACTCTATGTCAAATGGAAATTTTGTATGAATTGTGGTTTAGTGGAGTAGTTAATATTTTATTCTGATTTAGTGTGTCATTCGTGGGATTTTGGGACTGCTGGAAGCACCATTATTTTATTATTATTATTATATATAATTAGTATAGTGATAGTGCTTATAAAGGGTTGGTTACAGGGGTGACTTATGATGTTGTGCATCTTTCTGGGGGTTTGGGACAATATGATACAAAGAAAAGAAAACAGTGTTGTGGCTATTGATATTATTATATATTCTTAGGTTATTAATTTTTGTGTGGAACCTTGATAAAAATAATTGTAATTAGTTGAGTCTTTTTTTTTAAGTATTTCAATGTGTAATGGTTGTTGTACATGTGTGTATGGAAAATAAGTATTTGGAAAAGTGTATTCAAGGGGTATGAGTGAACTGTTGGGAACGGAGGTTGTGCTCCTTCCGTGAGTAATTGGTAATTTGGATTAAAATTATTATTATCATCACATTCTGAGTTAAGTTTTGGTACATGGGATAGGTAATTAAATATTAGATTTATAGTATCATATAAATACCATTTGAATATGATACTTAAAATATTAATTAACGTCAATAATTAAGAACTTGATTATAAAGTTGGGTGAATTTTTAGGTCAAGGTTATACACATAATAATGTGGGTGTTGTTAGTTCCGAAACCTTATTGTGAATATATACTTGAATAGGTTGCATCGATTTGGAAGCTCAACGGAAAGGAAAGACTCAAGTCATAGAGTGATTATTTGATTGGCTAAGGCAAGTGGATTTCTAAACTCTTGTTAAGCGTACGAAATTCGTGTATTTCCTTGTGTGATGTTGAGAACGATTTGGAGACTTGTTGCTTAATTGTTGGTGTTGTATTTCTTGTTGCAAATTGTGCTTTGTTATCAAATGGTTATCTCCTCCTTTTCATTTGAGCATGTCATTTGCATTGTATCTGAGACATGGTTGTGGTAAGAGGATGTACTATTTTCGAGGGTCATATCGCGCGCCGCGATGGATATTATATTTCAAGGGACGTATCACGCGCCGCGAAGGTTACTATTATCGAGGGTCGTGTCGTGCGCCGCGACAGATGCATGGACAGGTATGTCCCCCATGGGTCCCGGACTGAGAGACAGCGGGTGTGTATCGTTAGGGAAGACATGCATCACTATACTTGACATTGCATCTCATGGCATTACACATTTTATTATTGATGAACTTGAACACGTGTTTTGTTGATCTCGTGAGTGTTTCTCTGTGAAGCTTGTGACTGTTGAATATTGAGTTGTTATTGAGAATGTATAAACTGATAGAGTGTGGTTATTGAGTTGTGTGTTTGGTAAACTGTAAACTATTAGACTGTAGCGTGGAGGTTTAGATATGGTGTAAGAAGTGCCCGTATTTTGTTCACTTAACTTGTGTTTAGAGGTTTGCTTGTTGGGTACCGCGTGGTTTGGTACTCACCCCTTGCTTCTACAAATTTTTGTAGGATACGAGCCTGGATCTTCGTGATACCTGTCATTCTTTTCGTTTCTGAGGCATCTTGTGGAGGATTGTGAGGTAGCTGCTTGTCATCTCAGCGAACTTTCCTACTCCAGTTTATGACTTTGTTTTTACTTGAAAGACAACTTCATGTAAGACTTCTATTTTATTTCAATTCTAATATTTACATTAGAGGCTTGTGCACGTGACAACCTGATTTTGGGGATTGGATTAATATGACTTGGTTTCATAATAGGAATTGTTGTTGGATTGTCATTTACTTCCGCACTTTGTTAGATATTTGGTTTTAGGCTGACTTGTCTTGGTGGGATAAGACGAGTGCCATCACACCCATTTTTGGGTCGTGACAAAATGGTATCAGAGCCCCAGGTTCATAGGTCTCACGTGTATACAAGCCGAGTCTACGTAGAGTCTCAAGGATCAGTACGGAGACGTCTGTACTTATCTTTGAGAGGCTAAAAGGATTAATAGGAAAACATCTTTTTGTTCATTCTTTTTCATCGTGCGTAGTCACCTTCTTTAGCACTGAGTTGTTGTATACTCTTTTGACAGATGACGAGAACTAGAACTAATGTTACTGGTGGTAGAGGGGAGGCACTTCTCGAGGCAGTTGTTGAGGCCCCAGCTAGAGGTAGCGGTAGATCTCGAGCTAGAGGTCGTGCTAGTAGTGCGACAGTAGCCAGAGGTCGTGGACGTGGAGTAGCACCAGTGAAAGGTCGTGCAAGAGAGGTCTCTACCGAACCTCAGATTGATGACATAGAGGACCAGGTTCCTCCAGATCCCGTAGTCACACCTTTGCTTCAGGATACGCTATTGAGGGTGTTAAGTGTGCTAGAGGGCTTTTCTCAGGGTGGTGGGGCAACTACCACACCACCTGACTCTCGTACTAGAGAGGGGGCTCAGACCCAAGAGCAGCAACAAGCTCTGGTTGTTTAGGATGCGGTGGGGCAACTACTAGTAGATCCCGCGGTTCAGAATGATATTGCACCAGCAGTTGGGGGTCAAGTTGCATCGATGGTTGTTCTGATAGAGGATGAGCAGCGTAGGTATGAGAGATTTCGAAAGATGGACCCACCTCAATTTCAGGGTGGGAAAAGCGAGGACGCACATGAGTTTCTAACTACCTGCTGAGAGTTACTAGAGGTGGTTGGGTTAGCTGAGTCACATGGGGTTCGATATGCTACACTCCAGCTTCGTAGACCCGCGAGAGACTGGTGGAGGACTTATTCGGGATGTTTGCCAGTTGGATCTCCTCCAGTGACTTGGGAGCAGTTTGCTAGTGCATTCCAAGATCGTTTTGTCCCATGGAGCGTGAGAGAAGAGAGTCGCTTGAGGTTTGAGAGTCTGAGACAGGATGGTTTATCGGTTACAGAGTATAAGGCGCGTTTTTGCCAGTTGTCTAGGCATGCGTTGGCCATTTTTCCAAATGAGACAGAGAGGATCCGCAAATTTGTGAGGTGATTGACTTTCTCTATTAGGTCAGCTGTGTTTCGGGCATCTAGGGAGGGGGCTTCTTTTCAGTCCATTGTGAGCGCCTCCAAAGAGGCAGAATTGATGGAGAGAGAGGAGTTTGGGGACCCTAAAAGAGCCCGTATATCAGGACAGTTTCATGGTGCCTCATCTGGAGGTAGGGGATAACAGAGAGAGAGTGGTTCTTTTCAGCAGCGGGGACCCATTCATGCATCTATGCGGACATTTGAGGGTGGCCAGAAATCTAGGGGTTCTTATAGCTCGGGTCAGAGCTCGTACGGTTCACAGCAGCGACCTACAGGGCGAGGAAATTATAGTGGGTTTTCAGGGTCCACACAACAGTTCCCAGGTCAGAGATTTTGTTTTACTTGTGGAGATCCCGATCATCTAATGCGGCAGTGTACTTCTCAAAGGGGTCGTGGTGGGCCTCGACCTAATTCTTCATTCCAGACTAGACCACCAGCACCACAGGGTAGAGGTCGTGGGAGAGTTCAGTCAGGTAGAGGTGATAGAGTTTCTAGTAGTGGTGTTGCAGCTCAGCAGAGTGGGGGTAGAGGTACCACCCAGGATGGAGGTGGACGAGGAGGCCACAGCTATGCTTTCCCCGGGAGACCTGAGGCGGAGACCTCCGATGCTGTTATTACAGGTATCATCCCAGTATGCCATCGACCTGCGTCTGTGTTGTTTGATCCAGGTTCTATATTCTCTTATGTGTCTACGTATTTTGCTGCTAAATTTGATATGATATGTGATAGCATGACTATACCTATTCGTGATTCTACACCCGTGGGTAAGCCCTTAGTGGTGGATCGAGTGTATCGATCCTGTCTTGTTTCTTTGGCTGGGTATGACACTTGGGTAGACTTAATCATTCTGGGGATGGTGGACTTTGATGTTATCTTGGGTATGGATTGGCTTTCTCCTTATCATGCTGTACTTGATTGTAATGCTAAGACTGTGACTTTAGCAATGCCTGGTGTTCCGAGGGTTGAGTGGAAGAGTGTTAGTGGTTCTTATCCTAGCAAGGTCATCTCTTTTATTCGTGCTCAGAGACTGGTGGAGAGTGGGTGTTTGTCTTACTTAGATTTTATTCGGGATACTAGTGTTGAACCACCTTCAATGGACTCTGTTCCCGTGGTCTAGGAGTTTCTCGATGTATTTCCTTCTGATCTTCCAAGTGTTCCTCCCGATAGGGATATCGATTTTTCTATTGATTTGGAACCGGGCACTAAACCTATTTCTATCCCTCCATACCGTATGGCTCCAGCAGAGTTGAAAGAATTGAAGGATCAGTTGCAGGATTTATTGAGTAAGGGTTTTATTCGCCCTAGTGTATCACCTTGGGGTGTCCCTGTATTATTTGTGAAGAAGAAGGATGGGACTATGAGAATGTGTATTGATTACAGACAGTTGAACAAGGTAACAGTGAAGAATAAGTATCCTCTTCCGCGTATTGGTGACTTATTTGATCAGTTACAGGGAGCATCATTGTTCTCTAAGATTGATTTGAGGTCTGGGTATCATCAGTTGAAGATTAGGGCATCAGATATCCCTAAGACAGCTTTTCGGACCCGGTATGGGCATTATGAGTTTCTAGTGATGTCCTTCGGATTGACTAATGCCCCTGCAGCATTCATGGAGTTGATGAATGGGGTGTTTCGACCATACCTTGATTCTTTTGTGATTGTTTTCATCGATGACATCTTGGTTTACTCTAAGACTGAGGAAGACCATGTCCGACACCTGAGGATTGTACTTCAGAGGTTGAGAGAAGAGAAGTTGTATGCCAAGTTCTCAAAGTGTGAGTTCTGGCTTACTTCTGTGACATTCTTGGGACACGTGGTGTCCAAGGAGGGTATTAGAGTAGATCCGGCAAAGATTGAGGCAGTTAGAGGCTGGACGCGACCTACTTCACCTAGTGAGATTAAGAGTTTTGTGGGATTGGCAGGCTATTATCGACGATTTGTTCAAAGTTTCTCTACTATTGCAGCTCCATTGACTAGATTGACTCGACAGGATGTGAGTTTTCAGTGGTCTGATGAGTGTGAGGAGAGCTTTCAAAAGCTCAAGACTTTGTTGACTTCTGCTCTTGTGTTGACTCTACCTGAGGAAGGTGTAGACTTTACTTTGTATTGTGATGCTTCAGGAGTTGGTTTGGGTGGTGTGTTGATGCAGAAAGGGAAAGTGATTGCTTATGCTTCTAGGCAATTGAAGTCCCATGAGAAGAACTACCCTACTCATGATCTGGAGTTGGCGGCTGTGGTATTTGTACTTAAGTTATGGCGTCATTATTTGTATGGAGTGCATTGTGAGATCTTCACTGATCATCGGAGTCTTCAGTATATCTTTATCCAGAAGGATTTGAACTTGAGGCAACGGAGATGGCTTGAGTTGCTGAAGGACTATAATGTGACCATTTTGTATCATCCAGGAAAGGCCAATGTTGTGGCCGATGCTCTGAGTAGGAAGACTCCTAGCATGGGGAGTCTTGCAGCGCTTAGTATTGAGGAGAGACCATTGGCTAGAGAGGTGCAGATATTAGCTAACAGTCTTGTCCGCTTGCAGATTTCATAAGAGAGTGATGGGATGATTGCTTTTATTGAGGCTCGATCTTCTTTAGTTGAGCAAATCCGTGCACACCAGTTTGATGATGAAAAATTATGTCTCATTCGAGACAAAGTATTGAGAGGGGAAGCTAAGGAGGCTGTCCTTGATACTGATGGTGTCTTGAGGATCGGAGGCAGAATTTATGTGCCCAGGACAAGCGATTTCATTAGATTGATTCTTGAGGAGGCCCATTGTTCTCGGTATTCCATCCATCCGGGAGCGGCAAAGATGCATCATGATCTGAGTCAGCATTACTGGTCATGTGGGATGAAGAGAGATATTTCAGACTTTGTTTCGAGGTGTTTGACTTGCCAATAGGTCAAGTGTGAGCACCAGCGTCCCGGGGGTGTATCTCAGAGGATGCCTATTCCTATTTGGAAGTGGGAGCGGATTACTATGGACTTTGTTGTGGGTTTGCCTACCACAGTGGGTGGTTATGACTCTATTTGGGTTGTTGTTGATAGGTTGACCAAGTCTGCCCACTTCATCCCGGTTCGGGTGAAGTATACAGCAGAAAAGTTAGCTGAGCTATATATCAGTCAGATTGTGCGACTACATGGAGTTCCTATTTCTATCATATCAGATCGAGGTTCACTATTTACTTCTCATTTCTGGAAGGCATTACAACATGGTCTGGGTACCCAGTTAGATATGAGTATGGCATTTCACCCTCAGACAGATGGTCAATCTGAGTGGACCATTCAGGTATTGGAAGATATGCTTCGAACGTGTGTGATCGATTTTGGTGCTAGATGGGATCAACATTTACCATTAGCGTAGTTTGCCTATAATAACAGTTATCACTCTAGTATCCAGATGGCCCCATTTGAGGCATTGTATGGAAGACGGTGTAGGTCTCCGATTGGTTGGTTTGATTCGGCGGAGATGGACTCTTTGGATACAGACTTGCTTAGAGATGCTATAGAGCAAGTCCGTATGATTCAGTATAGATTATCGACAGCTCAGAGTCGACAGAAGAGTTATGCAGACCGGAGAGTTAGAGACTTGGTGTTTATGGAAGGTGATCATGTTTGGCTCCGAGTATCACCCATGAAGGGTGTGATGAGGTTTGGAAAGAAGGGCAAGCTTAGCCCTAGGTTCATTGGACCTTTTGAGATTTTGAGCCGAGTGGGAGAGGTGGCCTATAATTGGCCTTGCCACCTAGTTTGTCGGCAGTTCATCCTGTTTTCCATTTCTCTATGCTTCGGAAGTATATTCCAGATGAATCTCATGTGCTTTCACTTGACTCCGTGGAGTTGGGTCCAGACTTGACATTTGAGGAGGAGCCTATAGCTATTTTGGATAGGCAAGTTCGAAAATTTAGGACCAAAGAAATTGCTTCAGTGAAGGTGCAATGGAAGCACCGATCAGTGGGAGAGGCAACTTGGGAGACTGAGTCTGACATGCCTGCCAGATATCCTCCACTTTTTGAAGCTTCAGGTACTTTCTTTTACCTTATGTTCGAGGACGAACATGATTTTTAGTGGTGGATAATGTAATGACCCATGAGGTTATTTTTGGAAAATTTAAATTATTCGTATAACTTGAGTTAATTTATTTATGAGTAATTGTAGATAATAAAATTAATAGATAGTTAGTGGGCTAAAGTGATCAGTTATTTAAGATTTTATACTATTAGGGTCATGTAAAAAATAAAATAAAATAAAATAAGTTAGTGGTTTTGATCAGTTTAATAAATAATTAATTTACAAAAGAAGGAAAGGCAGAAACCTTACCTGAGCGACGCACGAGAGAGGAAAGGGAAGGAATTCGATCTCCAGGTAACAATTAATAGAGCAATTTATCGCAATTATTTTGTCATATTGACTCTATGTCAAATGGAAATTTTGTATGAATTGAGAATTTGGTTTAGTGGAGTAGTTAATATTTATTCTGATTTAGTGTGTCATTCGTGGGATTTTGGGACTGCTGGAAGCACCATTATTTTATTATTATTATTATATATAATTAGTATAGTGATAGTACTTATAAAGGGTTGGTTACAGGGGTGACTTATGATGCTGTGCATATTTCTGGGGGTTTGGGACAATATGATACAAAGAAAAGAAAACAGTGTTGTGGCTATTGATATTATTATATATTCTTAGGTTATTAATTTTTGTGTGGAACCTTGATAAAAATAATTGTAATTAGTTGAGTCTTTTTTTTTTAAGTATTTCAATGTGTAATGGTTGTTGTACATGTGTGTATGGAAAATAAGTATTTGGAAAAGTGTATTCAAGGGGTATGAGTGAACTGTTGGGAACGGAGGTTGTGCTCCTTCCGTGAGTAATTGGTAATTTGGATTAAAATTATTATTATCATCACATTCTGAGTTAAGTTTTTGTACATGGGATAGGTAATTAAATATTAGATTTATAGTATCATATAAATACCATTTGAATATGATACTTAAAATATTAATTAACGTCAATAATTAAGAACTTGATTATAAAGTTGGGTGAATTTTTAGGTCAAGGTTATACACATAATAATGTGGGTGTTGTTAGTTCCGAAACCTTATTGTGAATATATACTTGAATAGGTTGCATCGATTTGGAAGCTCAACGGAAAGGAAAGACTCAAGTCATAGAGTGATTATTTGATTGGCTAAGGCAAGTGGATTTCTAAACTCTTGTTAAGCGTACGAAATTCGTGTATTTCCTTGTGTGATGTTGAGAATGATTTGGAGACTTGTTTCTTAATTGTTGGTGTTGTATTTCTTGTTGCAAATTGTGCTTTGTTATCAAATGGTTATCTCCTCCTTTTCATTTGAGCATGTCATTTGCATTGTATCTGAGACATGGTTGTGGTAAGAGGATGTACTATTTTCAAGGGTCATATCGCGCGCCGCGATGGATATTATATTTCGAGGGACGTATCACGCGCCGCGAAGGTTACTATTATCAAGGGTCGTGTCGTGCGCCGTGACAGATGCATGGACAGGTATGTCCCCCATGGGTCTCGGACTGAGAGACAGCGGGTGTGTATCGTTAGGGAAGACATGCATAACTATACTTGACATTGCATCTCATGGCATTACACATTTTATTATTGATGAACTTGAACACGTGTTTTGTTGATCTCGTGAGTGTTTCTCTGTGAAGCTTGTGACTGTTGAATATTGAGTTGTTATTGAGAATGTATAAACTGATAGAGTGTGGTTATTGAGTTGTGTGTTTGGTAAACTGTAAACTATTAGACTGTAGCGTGGAGGTTTAGATATGGTGTAAGAAGTGCCCGTATTTTGTTCACTTAACTTGTGTTTAGAGGTTTGCTTGTTGGGTACCGCGTGGTTTGGTACTCACCCCTTGCTTCTACAAATTTTTGTAGGATACGAGCCTGGATCTTCGTGATACCTGTCATTCTTTTCGTTTCCGAGGCATCTTGTGGAGGATTGTGAGGTAGCTGCTTGTCATCTCAACGAACTTTCCTACTCCAGTTTATGACTTTGTTTTTACTTGAAAGACAACTTCATGTTAGACTTCTATTTTATTTCAATTCTAATATTTACATTAGAGGCTTGTGCACGTGACAACCTGATTTTGGGGATTGGATTAATATGACTTGGTTTCATAATAGGAATTGTTGTTGGATTGTCATTTACTTCCGCACTTTGTTAGATATTTGGTTTTAGGCTGACTTGTCTTGGTGGGATAAGACAAGTGCCATCACACCCATTTTTGGGTCGTGACATATATCACCTCGGCCAATGGAAACCAATGATAATTCCACACAATCTTGTCAGCAGTCAGATTATTGAGGTGTTGCTTCCAAGCTTCAATACCCTTCGGAAAACTATGATTTTTGATTCTTTCTTTGTGCCCTCCAATATAATCATTCCACTCTACTTTAAAGTCCACCGCATAAGGGTGATGACGAATGTGTTCAATCATCCATAGTTGTAATAACATATTGCATCCCTCAAAGTAGTCTTTTCCATCCTTGCACATAGTTAAAGCACGATAGATGTCCGCCAGAATCATTGGTACGAGGGTGATATTAGGCTTTTTCTCAAAAGCTGTAATGACTGCAGCTAAGTTCATGCTAATCTTTCCTCCCTTTTTTGGAAATACCATGATCCCCAAAAAAGCCACCACGAAGGCATCATAACTGTGTGCTTCCCAGGTCAGACGACACCCATTATTACGGAGTTTCTTTCCATACACTTCGAATCCATCACTTTTGCCATATCTTTTGTACAAAAATACTAACGGAACCCATCCATTATCGAGACAACCACCTATATCATTCTCATTTATATGCAGTAATTCTAGAAACCTCCTCCCATTAATATGTTTTGGTATCATAGGCTCTTCTTTGTGAAGATGTTTACCCTTTCCAATGAATGCCCCTATCTCCTCAAGGGTGGGGGTGAGTTCACAATCAGAAAAATGGAATACATTCCTTAACGGGTCCCAAAAATGCACTAGTGCTTCTATCAAATCCCGTCGTGGCTCAACATACAAAAGGCTTCGTAGAAATCCCAAGCGTTTGAACACCATTCCTCGTCCATGGTTTGTCATATTTTCATACCATGTCTTCAAGAGTGTTGGGGCCTTATCCACTATCATGAATCGAGGTGATTGGTCCTCTCTTTGTCTCTTATCTCCCTTTCCATGTGGATTCATATTTCCCTATATTATGATAGTGACAAACTAGGCTTAATAAAATATATATTTTTAACAAGAATAACGGAAAAATCAAACACAAAAAAAAAAATTATAATAAAATATATTTTTTAAATAAGAATAAGTAAAAATCATACACACACAAAAAAAAGCAATTTTTTTTTAATAAAATAATCATACACATACACACACACATAAAAAAAAAGTAAATAGCCCTTAAAATTTTTCCAATACTAAAAATATTAATATATTCGATTGTATTTTAGTTTTTGTTAATTAAATTTTCAATCCCTTTTTTTTTATATATATATAGAAAAGCTTTGATGGTAATAATAGATTTTTATATTTGTAAAAGAAATAGGAATTTTGATAGAAAAAAACTGTGTTTAATAAAAGGATTACGTCAAAACTTTAATTTGGTATTTTTCGTTATAATTAATTTTTCATTATAATTCATTCATCTAAAGCCGATCAACATTTGTATAGTCTTCCCCATAATGCAACAAATAACACAAAATAATGTACATGATAGTCTCAAGTTGGGATACTTTTCCAGACAGGTTCGACCCTTGTGTCGAGCTCCCCATTAATTCAACATTATGCATGATGCAGATAAATCGAATCCTATTAGGGATAGTCATTGTTGAGGCTTGTTTTACTAGGTAAACAATCTATTAGGGAAGGTGTCTAGACTGGCCATAAAACGAGCGGACTACTCGAGTCGGGAAGGGACAGCTTACCAGTAGCAGGGCTTTCTGGCCTCACTGTTAGTCCTTCCCATCCTAAAACATGTGTTACTATAGAATCCTTCCCAGGAGCGTTGCCGCATCTCTGGTATCTCATGGCTCGGGAGCGTAATCGCATTTCCGAATAAAGTATCTCAGAAGACTCAGATGGATGCGCGAGGAAAGACAATTATATGATAATTAACATATTATCAAAAAGGGTAAATAAGCAAACAAATAACATATTATGCAATTAAACACAATATTCACAAATCGATAAGTACGTAAATACATAATAAAGTCATGTAAAAGTCCATCTTTACAAGCTCGAATTCTAGTTAGGTCCCCAGCGGAGTCGCCAGAGATGTCACACCCCTTTTTCGCGCGGCGGCGTAAGGGTTTTTCCAATTTAAGTGACGTTATTAATTAGGGGATTATTTTAATATTTTCAGAGTCGCCACTTGGAATTGAGTTATGGTGTTTTAAGTCACCTTTTATTTAATCCCTAATCAAAAGGAAATGACTCTTTATTTGGTCTGCGAACCAGTTCGGGTAAGGAATTCTGTTGACCAAGGGGAAGGTATTAGGCATCCCTCGAGTCCCGTGGTTCTAGAACGGTCGCTTTATGGACATTCATAACTTAAACTAATTTATGAATATTGTATTATTAAGACAAATATATTTACCCTCATTCTTTGACTTATATAAATATATTAAAACTACCTTATTTTATTAATCTATGCCCTTTAATTAAAATATATATATACACATATAAATTAAATCAAGCAAAACAGAATAAAATATGATATTCCATATTATTATTATTTCTTTTGTTTTTATTATTATTTTTATTTTTTATTCTATTTTTTACATTTTTTTTACTTTCTCATCTTTTGTTATTATTATTATTTATTGTTATTATTATTTTTTATATTTTCAAGGTTTTATTTGTTTTTGTTTTTTTCAACTTATTTTTTTTTTGTTTGGACAAAGAAATTTTCAAAAATAAATATAAAAAAAATTCTTCCTCTTCAATTGATTTTTTTTATTATTATTTTTATACTTCTTTTCTATTTTTTTTTTGTTTTCTCTTTTCCCCTCTTTTTTAGTATATTCTTTTTCACTGTTTTTTTTTTACTTTTCCCTTTTCTTTTTATTATTATTATTGTTATTATATTTTTCTTTTTCTTCCATTTTTATTCGATTTTTTACGTCACTAACATTAAACAAAAATTCTACTAACTAAAATTAACATATTTACATAATAGCTACACATGTTATCATTATAAACTAAATATTAAAAATTACATGACTTAGACAATAATTTTACTTAAGCATGAAATAAACTATGAATTATTTAATATGAAATAAACTACGTTTGTTATAGCAATTTCACATAAAATAAAACTATATAAAGGATCTAAACATAAAGTTGATATGAAATATTTTAACAAACTTCATATAAAAACATAACGGTTTAACCACATGTAAAATTTGACAACTTCAATATATTGCAATCAATGTTTGTATAACATGATATAAAATTATAAAAAAAAAAGAATAAATGGTACCTCTTGCGAAAATTCCACCAAAAGAAAATAATTCGAATAAGGAACCGCGAAAGTAAACCTCAACTTCAACCTTTGTTTGTGATTTTCAAAAAAAGTAAGAATATGAGAATAATATTTTTTATTATTCTCCCTTTCGTTCTTTTTTTTTTACCTCTCTGATCTTTTTCTTTTCTGTTTACTCCTGCTTTTTTTTTCTTTGTTGTCTCGTGTTTTCTCTCTGTCTGTCTTCTTTTTCGTTTTTTAATTGTATGTATATAGATAGTAGTAGTAGTAGTGTACGTGCAGGTGAGTGGGGAAGTGGGGAGTGGGGAGGGATCGTGTGTTTGTGTGTGTGTGAGTTTTTTTTTTTTAATATTAAATATATATATAAAAATGATAATTATATAATTATTAATTTCTTTAATTAAATAAATAAATAAATAAAAGCTTAAGGGATATATATATATATATATATATATATATATATATATATATATATATATATATATATATATACATATTATTATTATTATTATTATTTTATTATTATTATATTTTTTTTTAACAATCAAAAATAAACTTTTCTAATAAAAATTATATTTATGTTGTTTATTTTTATATCTTTTAAATAAACTTAATGAAAATAATAAAAAAGTCAAAATATATTTAATTTAAATTGATAAAATTATTTATGCTTTAAAATTGGTGTTAAATTTAAATTTGGTCAAAATTACGTGTCTACAGAATGTACGAGCATGTAAGGGGAAATCTAAAGCATAAAACATAGGCTTGAACTTGATAAAAAGGAAACATACTTACCTCTTTTCAAAAACTTATTCAACTCAAGGAATACTCAAGGATACTCTAAACTATTCAACTCAGAAATACTCATTGATAAGACACTAAACTCAAGCATTTGATACTCAACTCAAAGATTAGATACTCAAATTCAAAGATATGATACTAAACTTAACGAAGCACAAATTAATTCAAGATACTCAACTCAAAATACTCAACTCTTGATACTTAATTGAACTCATTTCAATATAAAGTAGTTTAAACAAGTGCAATATAAAGAAAAGTTGTTTACTCTCTGTATATAACAAGGATGCAACATAACTCTAAATGTATATGAAACTATAATTAACTGTTGTATATAAAAATACAATAACTTTTGTAGGAGTTTCTCTAACCGACAACTATCACATAAGAGCTATAGTGATGACACAACGATCTACCTCACGCTGCCAGCGCATCTTATACCCAACAAAAGGTATAGGACCTGAACTACTAAAGGATCCACTTGTCTATGTGAAAAGGGTTTATCTAAAAAGCATGATCCTTTTCTACCCATGATGGCTACATGGTTTATGGGGGCTATGAGTTATCTGAACTCTCCCCTATATCAGTGCTCAATACTACTCCCAAAATATACACACTCTTATACTTTAAAAACATAATTATTCCGTGATTTGAGATTAGTTCTCAAAACATAGTCCAAAAGCGCTCTTATAAATCTCAGTTTCCTCTCTTGCTTTAATTAGAAAGCGATTACGCTTTTATGAAAACTAGCCCGAAAGCTCTTTGGAAAGCTCAGTTCCCGTTCTTATTTAAATCTGTCAACATTTTAAATCTCTTTGGGAATACTAAGTCCCCATATACTTCATTGAAGAACTGGCTTCAATTTTTACTCTTTACTCAACTTGAATTTTAATTCTGTAAAACAAAGTGAAAACGTTTGTGAAAAACATTTGAAAACTTTACTAACTTCTCCTTGAGTTGCTCTTGACTTCTAGACTTGAATCATAACGTTTTCTGAATTGCAGTATGGATTTAAGGTTTATGATCACATGTTTATGGATGATTTCATAATGTTCAACTTGGAGGGTTCATGCGAAATTATGAGCATGAACTACTCAACTTAAGGACTCAAAGACACTTCTCATCTCATGACTTTTCGATTTGTAGGGTTCATGCAGAAGTATGGGCATGAACAATTCAACTCATGGAATCCATGGTAACATGTTATAGTCCCATAATTAAAAATATAATCTCAAAGGAAATTAGGAACTCAATACTCAAGACATAGAACTTGAAGATACAACTTCTCTCAAAAATAATCAATTTGTGAAGACCATGCGGAATTTATGGGCATGAACGACTCGAATCGAAGGTCTACATACCACATGGAACTCATGTATGTTAATCTTCTCATTCTCTTGTTCACTCCCTCAAAACTTAATCAATGATGGATCTCAAAGAATTCACAATTTAACTTAAATACTTTTTTGACTCTATACTTAACTTTCTCTTGAATGTAAATTATGAATTCATGAGTTATGGTTCATGATGTGAAGGATCTCAATAAAAATATAGAAATACGATAATTATGAATAAAACTTTTAAAAGAAACATGAACTCAAAAACTCAAAACCAACTTATCTCAACAATATTCAAATCTGGGGGTAGAATCCTAGATTATTCTGTTACTGATTTGAATGTAGATGTAGGGCGTGAGGACGAACTAGTACAAAACTATACTAGCCTTACATACATAAAAAAACAAGAACCTTGATAATATTGTAGAATATTGAAGAAGAACTTGATTAGAAGCCTTGAAACCCTAGATTGAAGGTAAAAAATCAAGAAACCTTTCTTGAGGTTCTTAAATTAGTTTCTTGAAATCTCTATGGCCAAAAATTATGATTTTTCATTAGTGAACATGCAAATCTGATTGTTTTGAGCCTTTTACTAGTCAAGAAATTCATTTATTTTTTTTGGAGGTAAAGAGAAAAACAACATTTTTAATATATTCTAGAACACTCATCTTCTTTTCTCTTCTTGTCTTTTCTGGAACTCTCAACTAAAACCCTGGGCATATATTACGATTATAAAACTGAACTTAAAAGGATTAGAGTTCTAAAATATTACTAAAAATGAATTAAATCAGGGTAAGGAAAGGACCAAAATACCCCTCATATTTTTGGCTAACCTTCTTTAATTGGACAGCCTAACTTCAGGTCATATATCACTCATCCAAACTCAAAACTTAACCAACTTATCGGGGTTGAAAAATAATTAAAGATCTTTCCTATGGTATATTGCAACACACCTAACTTAAATGTACTAGGAGTTATGGTCGTTTGAAGTTGATCCAAAACTCATACTTAACTTAACTTACAAAATTTTAGATTTTGACTCACTACGAAGAATGGTTCTAGTCTTAACTCAAAATTTTTCCGGGGTGTTACACTAGAAGATGTAGAAGATTTCTCAAAAGGACAAAAGGACTTTCTTAGAACGTTCGAAACAATTCTCAAAACATAACTTTCAACTCTACCATGACTTTAATTATGAATTCAAGGTTATGTTCATGTTAGGAATGATATTAGGTGTTTAGAAGTAGCATGGATTATTTAGAATTAAAAAGGGGTGAAGGTCCACTTTAAACAAACTCAAACGGAGCAACCGAAGACAAACAGGATGGGGCAGGCGACCTTGGCACTATGGGTGGTGCAGGGCACAAGCCCCTAATATTAAGAGGTGGTTTGGGGAGCTTTGGCAGGTGCATTGCGCCAGGCCCTAACCAAGAAAATCTGATATATATATATATATATATATATATATATATATATATATATATATATATATATATATATATATATATATATATATATATATATATATATATATATATATATATATATATAAGTCAAGAAATCATCAAAAACCCAACACAACAAAATTTGAATGAACTTCAAGAACACCTCTCAAGAACTTATCATTAACTCAGATCTTTAAACTTTAAGAATGAAATCTCACTAAAAATAACATTATGGGCGTGTGGGTGAACTAACTCAACACTATGGAAGTTTATATACCTCTTAGGGATACCAATGGAGAAATTCCTCAACAAGATGCAAGAATATCGATAAACGTTTGATCATCTCCTCTTTTCTCTTTTTTTCTCTTCTTCGACTCTCAACTAAAAACCCTAGGAGTATGTTAGGATGGTAAAAATGAACCTAAAAGGCTTAGAACCCTAAAATATTACTAAAAACGAATTAAATCTCATTAGGTAAGGAAAAGACCACAATATCCCTTACTATTTTCAGCTATCTTTCCTTAACTAGACAACCTAACTTCAAGAAGTCATATCTCACTCATCCGAACTCGAAACTTAGCAAACTCGGTGAAGTTGAAAATATAATTCAAACATATTTCCTAAGGAATATTGTGGAACTTCTAAATAATTATTTTCTGAGAGTTATGATTATTTGAAGTTGACCTAAAACTCATACTTAAGCGTTACTTGCAAAATTTCAAATTTCGCTCTTTCTAATTTAATTCTATTTAGAACTTAAGGTGCTACATCTATTGACCTAAACCTCATACCAAAAAAAAAAAATTAAATTCCGTTTAAAAAACTTAATCACTATGAAGGATGATTCATGTCTTACCTCAAAAAATTTCCAGTGTGTTACACCATTTTTTTTTTTATATCTTTACACAATTTCAATTGTCCACAAATTCTTGTGTTATAAATTTTTTCACAACATACTTTTATACAAATTTAAATCTCATTTGTATCGCCAAATATTTGAACTCTAAGTATATTATGACAAATAAACTGTCCGGTTCCAGTTGTCCTTTGAAATTTTTGTATTGAATATGTTTCATCATCAGGCAGGAGAGTCTCGTATTAGACTTTGTAATGAAAAGTGCTAATGGGATAAAGAATAGTTGCATGTATGTAAGAACCAATGATCCTATTAATTGAGTTGCAACTTCAACTTCATCACCAATTGGATATATTGTTGTTCTTTATCCCTTATATGCTATTCATCTTATTTCATCTGAGATAAAAAATAAACAATTAACATTTGGTGATTTTCCTCTGAGATTGAAAAACCTCAGCAATTTTTAGCTCGTCACAACTATAAACTGGAGTTGTTTTGACTTTTTATGAGTAAAAATGAAATGAAAAAAAAAGTAATAATTTTTTGTTTTTCAAACTTTTTTGAAAAATTACTAAATTTAACTTGAAGATTATAAAACAAAAAAGAATTAACATGTTAAAGGAACACGTCAAAATTTCTAACTTTTTTCAATGAATGAGGAAAAGCACCAATTAAGAATTATCTTTATCTTAAATGGAATAAGTGAAATAGAAAATAAGGGACAACAAACAAAACTATATAAAATTAATGATGAAGTTGAATTCAAGTATTGTCTTCTTAAATTCTTACTTATAGGCAACTATTCTTTATCCTGTTGGCGCTTTTCATTACAAAGTACAATACAAGACTCTCGTGACTGATGATGTAACATACTCAAAGCAATTTTCACATAAAGAAATCTACTCTAATAGACATTAATAATCAAATAATATAAGTTCAACTAAACATAATAAGAATATTACAAGTTACTACATTAGAATAGAAATTAGTATAAATAAGGCAGATAGACAAGGACTTGAAACATCAAACAAAAAAAAATATTTTAAAAAAACAAATAGAAATCAGATTGTAGTTGTCGGGTATAACAATTGTTGGGTATAGCAAGAGTTAATGGGAAATAGAGGGAAGATAAAAAGAGAAATTGAAAAAGATTGTCTTATGCTTTAAGAAAAGACATTTCTCCCTTATTGGTGGTGGAAAGACAAGTAGATTTGTTCAAATAGAGAAGCACTTCTATTGATTGTTAAAAGGGTTGACTTTTATTAATTTATTTGTTAGTTAAATTAAATTAAATGGACAAAACATTTCAATTAATTAGTTCATGAATTGAAATGTTACGACCAAACTTGGATCCGTGTGCGACCCATTTTATTTGAAATTATTGCTGTTGGAAATGACTGTTCTGAAAGGTTACAACTTTCAAGAACAATCACGACCACTTGAAAGGTTGCAAAATTTAAGAATGATCGTACGGATTCTGAAAAGTTTCAACCATCTGAAACCAATTGCTCTTCGCTATAAATTCCACTGATTCTTCAGACTTTTTCCTTACGAATTTTTCTCATTTTTCTTCTGCTTTTGCACAAAGTTTGTTGGTGTACCTTACTGCGGTTCAGTGGCTCGGTGACACCATCTTATTGGGTATCAATAAACTAATGATTGATATTATTCTATCCTAGGAGGACATATTCCAAATCAAACCTCGGATACTAGAGGGGAATAATTTTCTTAAGGGGAAATTGTGAATTCAGTGGGATTGATCTTTTTCCGTTCTGTTTTTCTAGATTCTTGTATGTTCTACACATTTTAGTTTTTTGTGAAATAATTCATGTTCTTCTGTTTTCAACTGGTTCATTAAACTTTGGTTACTTCGTGTTTCTACAAAGTTTGTTTTGACCACTAGTACTATTATAGACACAGATTGGGCATCAGTAGTAACTAAGAAATTTATGTTGTAACTAACTAAAATTGAATCAACATTTTCCACATTGGGAAATATTACTATTAATGATATACTGTTAACTGAATTTATCAACCTTTATCCAAAAATGTGAAGGCTTGAGAAAGTACATCCCCTATGTAAGTCCAAAATAAACTGATACTACTTGTGTTATTTGCTATTTATGTAAGCCTTCATAGATTATGCTCACACCATTTTGTTCTTTTCTTGTTACTCTTAAATTATACTTCTGAATTAAGTATAATGTATTGATATTAAAGGTTTTTTCTCTTTCTAGATTAGTGTAGTGCATGAGATCAGACTAAGAGCCTATTTATATTTAAGATTATATCTCTTTTCTTATACGCCAAAAAATGACAAGTTATGAATAAGTGCTTAAAATATTTCCTTATTTAAGCTAACACTATAAAAAAATACATAAAAGGTATTCAAGAATTCAAAATACCTAATGATCTTACTTTATATGGAGAAAGCATTGTAGGGAGCAAATACATCCCTTGTTCAATGGAAAGGAGGTTCACATATTTGGAGACACGTGCTGGTGATTGGGAGGGGGGGGAAGTTACTATAACATCACATATGGTGGGAACTTTGAGGAGACACTTTTACTATATGGTATCATAACTCATATTATATTGAACCTTTGCATGTACATGCATTGAAGGTGCAAACTTGTCCTCCCTAATAACGAATCAGATTTAGTAGTGTCTTCTCTTTAGGATTCTATTGTAACTTTCTTCTTATATATAGGTTATAGATAAGTCTTACCTTATCTGACTTTATCTCTTTGTTGTAGAAGTTGTACCTAATCTATATATACATAGTTTACAATCCTTTCATTCTACTGGTAGTTTTATACTTTATATGGTATTAGAGCCAATTGACTCTCACGAGTAAATTTCTGTCGAGAAACCCTCCCACCCTTCCCAAAAAATGGCCCAAAAAATCACTGTAACCCACCCACCATTCCCAAAAAATGGCCCCAAAAATCACTATAACCCATTTTTTTGCCAATACAACGATTATTCAGTTTAATCATGGCGCCAACTTACCAATCAAATTAACTCGCAGCCACAATTTTTCCCTTTGGAAAGCACAAGTGTCCATGGTTATCCATGGTCACAATCTTTTTGGCCATCTCGACAGTTATCGCCCAGCCCTTGCTTGTACAATGTCTCAAAATAATCAGGATGTCGAAAACCCTGCATTTGTTTCATGGTATCACCAAGATAAACTGATTAAAAATGCCATATTTGCCTTAGGTGATCCTGTTATATTCTAGGTGTTTTGATAATCCTCATAAATGCAGGGACCTGGTTCCTAGCAGAGTGCTCAAGTTACCCTAAGAATTCTTTTTTATAGGGGGAACTGGTGAATAAGTATGTTATAATCAAAAAGGGGGAAAATGTTAGTTCGAAGCTGAGTTAAGTTGATAACTCGAACTTGATATGAAGTTTTGATGATTTAACAAACTTATCGATCTAACAAGGTACCAAATCCTTGTTATTGAAACTGCTGACAATAAGATGAATGATAAACTTAGTATGAGGCATATTTGTGTGCTATCATCAAAAAAGGGGGAAATGTTATATTCTAGGTGTTTTGATGATCCTCACAAATGCGGGGACCTGGTTCCTGGCAGAGTGCTCTTGTCCAGATACAAATGGGGTACAGTCATAAAAGCTGGCATGTCAGGTGGCAGGTGAAAAGTGAAGTATCCTACACCAATAATAAGAGCGGACGATATTGTATGTTTCAGTATCTCACAAATGCAGGGACCTGTTACCAGGCAGAGTTTCCTCCATCAGACACATAATTGGTTACAGCTGTAAAGCTGTCACGTAAGAGGTTGGTAAGGCGTTAGTGTACTACACCTATCCGAATGGAGGAGGGTGTTTGTCCAACGGATAATACTTCTTTATGTTTGATACTTTTAGCATGACAAACACCATATTATATTCATTCATCCAAAGAATGAATTCAGCCAACAAGCCATTTCAAGAACTCATATAGAAGTTTGTAAGGGACCTGGTTCCCGCAAGCAAGGGACTTGGTACCCGCAAGACTGCGACGTGAAAAGGATGAAAAGACAGCTGTCAGAAAAACTATCATCACTGATGCGGTAGGTTCACAGCTTTTCCAACAGTAGGCCTTCAGCCAATGAGATGAATTCAACGAATTTGTGGGAAATTATATTATCTCTTTCCAACAAACACAAATTCAAGACTTGGCAAATTAAACCTGAATTTTCTCTTAAAATTCACAAGCTTGAACAGAAGGCCATCGTCAAGGAAGAACATTGTTCAACTCAACAGAAGTACCTGATAGAGTAAAGAAGATCTTCGTTGTATTTAGAGCTTTGTGTCTATGTACTTACATTGTAAATCTTTTCCTAATCTATAAAGGATTCAGATATTTGTTTTGGGTTTGTAAAAGTCTAAATTAGTTAAGGCTAACTGATTTAGTGTGCAACATAAATTTGTTGCTTAGTCAAATTCTAAGTCATCTAGAGTTAGGTCGTTTAGTAGGTGGTGTTGTATCCGCTTAGGCTCTTCAAGTAATAGGTAGAATACTTGATTGTGAGATTAATAACTTCTTCTCACAATGATTGTAACCGGGTTTCGCTTTTGCTTGAGAAGATTAGTGAAGACGGTTGTAAATCCTGCGCAACAGGTCGTTGTTTCACTCCCTTGAGCAAGGAGGTTTCCACGTAAACTGCTTGTGTTGTGTTCTTTATATTGTTTAATCTTCCGCATTGTTCTTGTTGTGTCAAAGAACCTGGTCCGTTGACTGGTAGTGGTCACACATATTCCAACAAGTGGTATCAGAGCAGGTTCTCTCTATCTGGTTAACACCAAGAGAAAAGTTCCTGCAAGAAATGGCGTCACTACTAAATAAGCAAAGACATCAGTCTCCCACAAGACCTCCACTGTTTGATAGTAAGCTCTATAAATATTGGAAGATTCGGATGAGAGACTATCTCATGGCTGAGGACAGTGAAGTATGGGACGTCATATTTAAAGGTCCTTATGTGCCAACTATGGAGGTTAAAGATGGAGAGGTCACAAGAGTCATTCCCAAAACTAGAAAACAATTTAATGACTCTGACAGACTATTAGTCCAGAAAAATCATAAAGAAAGGAAGCTATTGATGTGTGGCCTTAGTATAAATGAATACTATCTGATTTCATCTTGTGAATCAACCAAGGAAATTTTGGATCTGTTAAAAACAACTTATGAGGGCACTGAGGAAATAAGGAAATCTAAGCTAGATTTTTTTCTACTCAGTTTGAAGATTTCACCATGAATGATGGTGAACTCATTCATGAAGTGCGCACCAGATTCTCCAACATCACAGATGAGCTCACGTTCCTTGAAGAACCTGTTCCTATTGTCAAGACAGCAGATTGTAAAGACAAAGAAGGGGACCAGGTCTGTCCCAAGATAAGCAGAAGAGAAGTCTTCTTCGAGGCAGTAAAAAGAGAAATGGCTACATGGGAAAAATTCTCAAGTGATTCAGATGAATCTAAAAACACAGATAATAGTTTTATGGCAAAGTCAAAGGAGGAAGATTCTGATGAAAAGGTAACTCTATCTTATTTCAAGCAAAACTTGAATACCTTTTTTACTAATAAGTTGAGAAAGTTGGATGTTGTATTAATTGATTCGATAAGTGAGATGAAAGATGAGAAGGATCTCGTAAACAACAACCTAGACATCATTCAAGATGGAAAAATTGCTTTAGCTGCCCGAATATCTGATATTGAAAGTCAAATGGTTGTTCTAGAAACAGAAAATCTAGAACTAAAGGAAACGATGAAAGGGGCGACTACTACAATTTTCAAAGGAAAGAATGAGGCTAGCAGATTAGAGGTGTACCTTGAAAATAAGTTGCATACTGCTGAAATGAAGATTAAAGTGGATTTCGAGAGAAATCATGCATTGGAGAGGGACCTGGTCCGTGTAAAAGAGGAACTTGAAAATTCCCTCAAATGGACTAATTCCTCTAAGATCCTTACAAATATACTCGGTCAATGAAATAACATAAAAGGAGATCTGAGCTGCAAAAGAGACTGTCTTGCGCTTAAAGATTGTGGAGAAAGTTCATCAAACTATTCCGGACCACGGAATAGACTGAAGAAGGGACCTGGTCCTGTGTATGGCCAACAGAAGAACTTGTAGAAGAAGGGACCTGGTCTTGCTTCTGTTCCTAAGTTGAAAAATATCAATCTGCTTTACTGGACAAAGAATTCTCTTATCACTCCTTTATCCGCTTACTTGGAACTTTAACTGAAGTGGGTTCCCAAGGCTAACACGTGATATGACATTTTTGTGAGAGGAAGTGACAACAACCAGTGTCGATTCATGAACGATGGATGCTAAAAGCAGTGTACTTCCTCTCTCTCAAGGCACTTCAAGGTGGAGGTGTCGTATTTGGTGATGGCAAGAAAAGATTTTTTTTTAAAGACATGTTTGGAAATTCTATGGAATACACCATTGAGGATGTGTACTATGTCAATAATTGAAGTACAATCTTTTAACTGTTTCATAGATTTGTGATGAATGAAATTATGTGAAGCTCTTATTAGAAAGAATGTGCGGTCACAAACTTGCACTCTCGGGCGACGATCTTTATTGATGATAGATGCAAGAACATGTGAATTGCTGATCTGTTTACTGATCATTGTGACAGTCTCACTGAACTTAATGCTCGAGGTAAGAATGTTGATGTATGACACAAGAGACGTGCTAATGTGTGTGTTGCTTTGCTTCATAAACCTGTGTCCGGGAACCTGCTCCAGTTTGCATAAAAGGATATTTGCATATGACAAAGGTTGTGACTGATGTTAAGGAAGAAGCAGATCAGACTATTCTTCAAAAGTGGCAAGGAAAGAAGTTCCTGAGTTAGAAGAGTTGCTTCAGAATCAGAGAGATGGTTTAAATAGTGAGCTTGCTGAAGAACATCCTCTTCATGAATCCAATAATCTCAAAGAAGATGATGCAGATAATGAACCTGATGAGGGACCTGGTCCTCTAGACAGTTCTGAACAAAGATGATGTAGTTTAAACTGATAATGTGAATTTTGAAGGTGAGAATGAAGAAGCTAATCAAGCTCAGCTTGAAAGAAATAAACTCTGATAGTTGGTTCCCAAACAAGCTGATCGGTTGTCAAAGTTGCTCCTCAACAATGTCTTCAGGAGAGATAAAATTGTCAAAAACTCTTCTTTTTGAATTCAATATGCAAGGAATTGGTGATCATTAAGGTACATATTGATGATATCATCTTTGCGGCAATCTTTGAGGTGTTGTGTGAATATCTTATTTCTATTTCACTCATTGAAAGTGAGTGTTGAAATAAGCATAATGGAAGAATTAAATTTCTTCTTAGAGCTACAGATTTTAGCACACCTTGAAAGGTACCCTCGATTATCCAGAAAAGCACATTAATGAGCTATTCAAATGGTTTAAACTATTTGAAGTTACGACACTGATAAAGAGGGATAATATCATTATGAAGCTTTGTAAGAAAGAAGATCAAGTGGATAACATCTTCACTGAAGCTCTAAGCACGGACCAGTCGAATACTCTCATAAGAGCTTAGCTACAGAGAAAAAGATAGCACAACATTCAGGGGTCATTGATGTCTGATCAAAGAAAGAACCTGGTACCAGTTAAAAGAAGCTGCTGAAAGAGTTTCATATTTTGGGTGTATAGACAATTCATACTTTCTTGGGCACTAAATAGAAGCTGGATGCTGATCAATCCGGTTCAAAGACTCTACTCATGTACAAAGGAAAATATTTTGAAGGCTGCTGAGAAAATCTTAAGTCATCTGAAGAAGATAGAGGACCTGGTCCTATTCTGTCCATCGGGAGACTTTTTGATTTTTAGTACATGGTGTTGTTGATTATGCTAAGTATCAAGCTGATAGATTGAGTACCTCAAGAGTGGATTATGTTACGCGCTGATCTTTCACTCATGTGGAATTAAAAGGCAAGATTCAATTGCTCTTTCATCAACTGAGGCAATAAATGTAGCAAGTGCAGCTTGATGGGGTCAACTCTTGTGGATCAGGAAACATCTTGAAGCTTTTAAAAATCTGGCTGAATTAATCAAGATGATGATGGAAATGCTAAAACCTTCTTGAATGGATCCTACCTGAAGCAATCAACTCTTTTAATGACTATGAAAAGGGAGCAGGTATCCTTGCTTTTCGGTTATGTATGTTTTAGAAAATTCAGTTTCATACCTTTTATAGGTACACACACATGGAAAATGGGATGAAGAAAAAAGGAGGTCAGGATAGATCTAGGAAATGACATTCAAACTACAGAGAGGACATGGTCCTTTCTCGAAGGTTAGCAATCTTAACATTGCAGTTTGAATTATGCATGAGAACCATTGAAATTGTCACATGTTTGTCCTTTAGGAATCTGACTGTTGTCTCATCTTTTGAGTGCCAAAATGATACCTTATTTTCTCTTTCTTTATATTCCATATTTCTTTCTATTTCCCAAGAAAAATTGAGTTGCCTTCCAAATATCAAGGTGCTTCAAAATTTTCTTTTCTCTTCTTTTCAAACACACTTCATATTGTTAACCCCTTGATTCTTGCTGGATAATTCTTTGATGAAAATGTTTTAAGTGTGAAGAGGGATCTGGTCCTCCATGAGAAATGAAGAAGTAGAAAAGATGATGCTCAAAAAGGGAGAAGTTGATATTTTGAGAACTCAAAGTTTTCTTAAGAGGAAGGTGTAAAAAAATCTTCTTGGTTCCTCAATTGTTGATATATTCATATCGGAGGCCTTGAGTTGTTTGTGTTACAAATGTTTTTGTTAGGAAAAACTCAGGCTGGTGTTGGAAGCTATGAAAGTTGCTCGTGTTAACTGGAATACTGAAATGGGTTAAAAGTCCAGCTTTTGAAACAACACTATCAGAGGGAATAGGTGCCAACAAAAAAATAATAAAAATTGGCAACCCTGAAGGTTAAACATATAGGTTGGGTTGCCCATCATGTTGTACGCTAAGAGAAGATTCTTGAAATCTTATGCTAGGGATATGCTCTACTAATTCTATTCTTTCAGTCCCTTGCCTCTAAATCATCCCTTCTCTTCCTACCTCTGTATGCCAGTCCTCATTTATCTCTTGGGCATTGTTCTGGTTTTTATCTGTTATCATACACGCAATGCTTTGATGACTGATCTTTTGTTTATGGATGTTAAATGTCTTGTTTCTATTGACTTGTCTCATTACTTTATGCCTTTTTGCTCATGCTCTGTGTTGCCCAAGTGGCCATGAATTTTCAAGAACTATATTTCTGTCAACTTGGTTTACTGCTTTAACCCTTTTTTATGATGTCAAAAGGGAGAAAGTTGTTAAGGTAAGGTATGAGATCAATAGTGTTATAACTGCTTGAAGAAGACATGGTCACATCGATAAGAGGAATCAATGGTAGCTACCTGAAGAGATATGGTCATGCTGACAAGGGGAATAAATTCTTGCTACATGACGAGGACCTGGTCCTGTCGATAGGGGGAAGAAGATGTTTGTCATCATCAAAAAGCGGGAAGATGATATGTTAATGTTTTGATGATTTGACAAACTTTGCGGATGATTAAACTCCAGTTACCCCAAGAATTTTTTTGATAGGGTGAACTGATGAATAAGTATGTCATCATCAAAAAGGAGGAAAATGTTATGTTGATATTTTGATGAGTTGACAAACTTCGAGATGATGAAACTCAAGTTATCCTAAGAATTCTTTTTGATAGGGGGAACTAGTGAATAAGTATGTTATCATCAAAAAGGGGGGAAAAGTTAGTTCGAAGCTGAGTTAAGATGATAGCTCGAACTTGATATGAAGTTTTGATCATTTAACAAACTTATCGATCTAACAAGGTGCCAAATCCTTGTTATTGAAACTGCTGACAATAAGATGAATGATAAACTGAGTGTGAGGTATATTTGTGTGCTATCATCAAAAAGGGGGGGGGAATGTTATATTATAGGTGTTTTAATGATCCTCACAAATGCGGGGACCTGGTTCCTGGCAGAGTGCTCTTGTCCATATAAAATGGGGTATAGTCATAAAAGCTGTCATGTCAGGTGGTAGGTGAAAAGTGCAGTATCCTACACCAATAATAAGAGCGGATGAGATTGTAAGTTTCAGTATCTCACAAATGTAGGGGCCTGGTACCAGGGAGAGTTTCCTCCATCAGATACATAGTTGGTTACAGTTGTAAAGCTATCACGTCAGAGGTTGGTAAGGCGTCAGTGTACTACACCAATAAGAATGGATGAGGGTGTTTGTACAACGGATAATAACTCTTTATGTTTTATACTTTTAGCATGACAAACACCATATTATATTCATTCATCCAAAGAAGGAAGTCAGCCTGAAAGCCATTTCAAGAACTCATATAGAAGTTTGCAAGGGACCTGGTTCTCGCAAGCAAGGGACCTGGTACCCGCAAGACTGCGACATTAAAAGGATGAAAAGACAGGTGTCAGAAAAGCTGTCATCTTTGATGCGGTAGGTGCATAACTTTTCCAACAGTAGGCCTTCAGCCAATGAGATGACTTCAACGAATTTGTGGGAAATTATATTATCTCTTTCCAACAAACACAAATTCAAGACTTGGCAAATTAAACCTGAATTTTCTCTGAAAATTCACAAGCTTGAACAGAAGGCCATCTTCAAGGAAGAACATTGCTCAACTCAACAGAAGGACCTGATAGAGTAAAGAAGAATCTTTGTTGTATTTAGAGCTTTTTGTCTATGTACTTACATTGTAAATTTGTTCCTAATCTATAAAGGATTCAGATATTTGTTTTGGGTTTGTAAAAGTCTAAATCAGTTAAGGCTAACTGATTTAGTGGGCAACATTGGTTTGTTTCTTAGTCAAATTCTAATTCATCTAGAGTTAGGTGGTTTAGTTGGCGGTGCTGTATCCCCTTAGGCTCTTCAAGTAATAGGTAGATTACTTGATGGTCAGATTAATAACTTTTTTCTCATATTTATTGTAACCGGGTTTCGCTTTTGCTTGAGAAGATTAGTGAATACGGTTGTAAATCCTCTGCAACATGTCATGGATTTATTTCCTTGAGCAAGGAGGTTTCCACGTAAACTGCTTGTGTTATGTTCTTTATATTGTTTAATCTTCCGCACTGTTCTTGCTGTGTCAAGGGACCTGGTCTATTGACTGGTAGTGTTCGTACATATTCCAACAGATCCAACTCTTGCTGCTACGATTGTCACTACATAAACTTCCCAGGATGCTTGAGATGCTTTGCACACTACGTATGCAAACAAATCGCAAACAAGGATCTTTAGTTTGCTCGATTTTCTGGCTCGCCTCGCAAAAGAAACCCTTCCAGTGGCTGATTATCTGCACCATGTTCGATCTCTCTGTGATGAAATTGCCACTGCTGGAGGTCCTGTGTGCAATGAGGAATTGATTGTCAAAATCCTCGCTGGACTTGGACCTGAATTTCGTGAAATATAAGCTACTATTCATGCAATAGATTCTACTATCTCCTATCCAGAACTTTATAAAAAGTTACTTGACCATGAACTTTTCATCAAGCATGAAGAATCAAAGAAACCACTCTAAACTCCCATTAGTGCTGCTATTGCACAACTATCAAACATGCTCGTCCCAAGGAAACAACTCTAATAGGCGTTCAAATGCAAATTCCCCCAACACCAACCAGTCAAGGCGTACCCAGCCATCGCGTGGTGGCAACCATAACCAGCAGCAGTGTTATGACCACATTCCAAAGTGCAGTTTTGTGACCTTCATGGTCATTCTGCTAAGATTTGCAGAGCACAATCACACGATCACATACAAGCCTGGGCAAACTATGCGCTCGATCTCCAACTCAATAGGCTCCTTGGATTGATGATACAAGCGCTACTCATCATATGGCCTCTAATGCTGAAAACTTCACTGATATGTATAGCTACACTGTCCAAAGGAGATATAAATGGGGGACGGTAACACCATTCCAATTTCTCATACCGGTAACACTAACATAAGTGCATCGAATCAGCAATTTAAGATTCTCAATACTTTATGTTCTCATTCTATAAAAAATAATCATCTATCTGTTTCCAAATTTTTCCGCGATAACCTTACATCCATTGAATTCTTTCTTGTTTAATATTGTGTGAAAGATCTAAGTAGGGGGGCCGCCTCTGTTCACGGGCAGAATCGAGATGGGCTATATGAGTGGCCGTTGGACAATGCATATCATACCCCTCAATGCAATGTTGTTGTTCCTCTACACCAGTGGCATCGGCGTTTAGGCCATCCTAATCATCGTACATTAAGCACGATTTTACATAAGTTTTCTTTTCCAGTTTCACATTCTAGAACTGCTTCCATTTGTAGTTCGTGTTATTCTAATAAAATGCACAGGTCACCTTTTTCTGAAAATTCATTACAACGTCAACCACCATTGCAAATACTTTATACTGATTTATGGGAGCCATCTCCTATTTTGTCAATCGATAACAAGAATACTTTGACCAGTATAGGAAATACATGTGGCTGTTCACTATAAAATAAAAAAAAATTACTGCCACCAATGTTTTGATCCCGTCAAACATAAATTGTATTTATCTAAGGATATTCACTTTTTGGAACACTTATCCTTTTCATAATATTTTTCGACTCTAATAGTCTAACAGAGCACTGATATCGCTTGGGAAATTTTTTCCGACGTTCTACCTGTGACTAATAAACCATCAAGTCTCGATTCTTGTCATTCCCTCCCAAATGCTCTGCTCTTGCACTCTCCACTGCCCAACTCAATGCCTGCAAGATTAGAAGGTGTCTCCGTTTCATCAGGTAATTCTCTGACTTTATCATCTCCATCATTATAACACCATTACACCACTACCGGATAATACTCAGACCCTACCATCACCCAGACCATTAATCACCTATCAATAAAAAAATCACCAAATACAAAGTACCTTAGTGTTACCACTCTCTTCCCCTATACCTCCCACCAACTGACATTCTCAATCATCTGGCAATAACCATCCCAACCTGCACTTGCTTTGACTCCATCTAATCTTTCACCCATGGTGATAACTTCAATCTATCCAATGGTCACACGCTCTAAAACAAATAGCCTCAAACCTAAGCAGTTTAGTGTCAGTGTTCAACTCTCCCCGTCATTTATTCCTCACACATTCAAACAAGCATGTCCTCACCCTTAATGGAGAGAAGCGATGCAAGCTGGATTTGATACCCTTGTTAGGAATCGAACATGGGATTTGGTTCAAATTACTCCTTCGATCAATGTGGTTGAGTGCAAGTGGTTGTTTCGTATAAAAGATAAATCTGATGGTTCCATTGACAGATATAAAGCTCGTCTTGTTTAAAAGGGATTAACCCATGGTCAAGACTTATACTTTCATTCAACATTTAGCTCGGTAGTTAAAACAGTCACTGTTCGGTTCGTGCTTACCATTGCGACGCAGTACAACTGGCCATCCATCAGATTTATGTCAATAATGCATTCTTACAAGGACGCCTTGAGGTAGAAGTTTATATGAGGCAGCCACAAGGCTTTGAAGATCAAAGTCTCTCCACCCATGTCTGTAAGTTGAATAAAGAAATATATGGCTTGAAACAAGCCCCCGCGCTTGGTACAATGATCTCAAAATTTATTTTACACAATTAACTATTTATGTTCTTATCTATGTGGATGATATAATCATCACTGGCAATCAGATACGTGGGGTTGAAAGACCTTGGACAACTCCTTTATTTTTTGGGTGTTGAGGTTATCTCTTCTACTGCTGGTATTTTTTTGTCACAACACAAGTGAATCATGTATCTTTTAGAGGATGTAGGCATGCTACACAGTAAAGGAGCTCCTACACCTCTGACATCAACTACCATTTTGACAGCTTCAGTGAATGATCCTCCTGCTGATGGTACTCTTTATAGGCAGGTAATTGGAAAGTTGCACTACATATCCTTTATACGTCCTAATATTGCTCACAATTAGCAAGCTCTCTCAATTTATGCACAATCTGCGCCACTCTCACTGGAAAGCAGTCAAATAATTACTCTATTATCTTCGTCACACCTGCCAATATGGCATACAGATTGCCAAAGCTCCATATTCTTGTTTAGTTGTTTACTCTGATTCAGATTGGGCTGGTGATACAAATGATTGCACTTCTACCTTTGGTTATATCACTTTCCTGGGAAACACACCAATTTGCTGGGCCTCCAAGAAACAAAGCTCCGTATCTCATTCCTCTACAGAAGGTGAATATAGAAATGTGGCTGCTTCTGTTGCACAAACCACTGGATCACAAATCTTCTTCATGAACATCGACATTCACATAAGGGAGTTCCACAACTTTTCTGTGAAAACATCAGCACCACTTGCATTTGTTCCAATCCGGTGTTTCATATTATGTTGATGCATGTCGCCATCGATTTTCACTTTGTTCATGAATAAGTTCAGAACAAGGATATTGAAGTTTACCACCTCCACTCAGCTGATCAAGTGGCTGACATACTCACAAAACCTTTTCCCAAAGAACCTTTTGTCCAGTAATTTTCCAAGTTGGGTGTTGTTGACACCACCAACTTGCGGTGACGTAATAACGAATCAGAGATAGTAGTGTCCTCTCTTAAGGACTCTATTGTAACTTTCTCCTCATATATAGGTTATACATAAGTCTTACCTTTTCTGAGTTTGTCTCTTTGCTCTAGAAGTTGTATAAAATCTATATATATTTAGTTTACAATCAAAAAATTATTGTTACTTTCATTCTATTGTACGTTTTATACTTTATACTCCCATCAAAGACTTTTTTGAGTTTTTAAAGGAAGAAGGGACGTGGAACTATCCAACAATGCGAGAGATTGTTCTTGAGTATGTTGTACATGTCAAATCTAACTTGCATCTTGCATATCTCTGTAATTAAGGTGATGAAGCTTGGTGGCCTGAAATTAGAAATGGTAAGGTCATTGTTTAATAAGTTTGGGAGCTATTGAGGTAAAAATAAGAGAAGATTTAAGACATTGTGAGATTGTGGATAAAAGGAATATCTTTTGAAATCCCCTTTCTTGATCGGAGAATTCGATTAAGAAAGATCCCTATGGCTTCAAGTTGAGAAGATACTTAATCTAGCCAAATATAATACACCATACATGAGGAGGCATCTACACAATTAACAGAGAAAATAGTGGTAGGTGCATCACAATACATGATCCAATACTGATTACATGCAAGTTCAATTTGCTAAGGGAAAATTTACTATAACGATGCTAATGTTTGATGTAAATTCAATAAATTTGTGTACTTAAATATGTCGAGAGCTTGGGGTATATATTAGTACCAAATCAAATTTTTTGTTTAAGCTAAAAATCACCGGATTTGTAGAAATCTACAAAAGGATGCAAAATAAATTTTCTTAGATTTTCATTGTGGTAGATCGTCCAAAGAATGGATTAAGTAATCGTATTGAATGGGCTTCAATCCATTTAGACTTTGTAGGGAGATAAAACTACAATGAGATAGGGCTGAATCATAGATACTTAATTTTGTCCATAGGATCTATGGATGGTTGATCTGCACATTTTGTAGGTTATAGTTGTGATTCAGCGCAACAGTAGAACTTGTTTTGCATGACGAGTTACATTTACACCAAGATCTACACTTACTAGTATTAGATCTAACCGAGCGATACACAAATCCCATGATGATTAGTTTCGGAGACAAACAAGGTAGAGTGATGTAATGAAGAACTAACCTTAGAGTTTCGATTGGTTCAAATTAGTGAAGATGCGAGCGGATCCATCATCGTGTCATCGCCTGAAAACCATAAGAGGATACAATTAAAACTCTTTTAACATGGAGGACAAGAATTACAGATATCACTTTGATTATAGATAGAATTAAAGATCTCACCTTCATTGTAGCTTGAATCACAACAGTGGAAGTGTATGAAGATTGGGATAATAGATGAGCGTATAAGGAAGAAGCTAGGAGCTTCCGACTATTCGTGTTCTCACTTTTCTAATATACTTTTTGATTTTATTATTTATATTAGATAATTTGTACCATTTTCTTATGCTTTTATTTTTTTATTTGATCATTTTTAGGCTAGGTTATTTGTAAATTTTCTCTTCATTTTTATGAATAAATGGGTCTCGCCCGGTTGAAAAGTGACTTTTTTTTAGTAAGTCAATTCAAATAGGATTTTGAATTAAAGTACTTTCTTCATTAGAAGATAAGATACCATCCGCATTAATTAGGGTAACGTATCTCGCTTATGTTTTTAATTTTTAATCACCTCTCTTGATTTAAGCACCATATATGGTTGATGATTGGTAGATGGTTACTATCCTCCTACCAGAAATTAAGTGAACAATTGGTCGAAATTGTGAACCTAGCATACACATTTATGTCAAACTTTTTTTAACTAGTATAAAAATATGACAATTTTCAGAAAGTGCACATTTTATTTCAAATCTTAATGCTATTGTGTAAGCATAACTTAATGCACATCACTATCTCAAACACATTCATATTACAAAGATTTGTGTTGTACAATAATATACCCAAAATATGAATTAAAAAATTGGTCTTTTTACTGCCATGCCTTTTCCCTGTCTTAAGTTACCACTACCATCAATAATGGAAAAGTTGTAAAATATGTTGTAACCCTAATAGAAGGTTAGAGAACCAATTTGTAGTGGTTAATTGAGAGTTTATACGCTATATCGATCAAATAAATTGTGTACGAATGAGAGCTATTCTTTAGTAAAGATTATTTATGAGCTTTAAATTAATTACGAATAAGGGAAAATTGCGGTTAAGCAAACTTATACTACTTAATTATTCATGATAGCTATTTTTTGCTATAATTAACACTTGCGACTAACATTATACATTAATTACGTGGACTGACTTCGAGTTTATATGATTAGTCACATTTGTATAGGTAGAATTTTTAAGAATATACAAATACATATGTATAATATAAACTTATCTAACCGATATACATATACAGTTCACCTCTCTCCAACTCAATGCCTTTCTCGCTTGCCTCTCTTCTCCATCTCCCAATCTTGTTCGCATCTCTCCTCCCTCTCCCAATCTCTCGTCATATATACAAGTGCATATGTATAATATACAATTATCTAATTGATATACATATACGATTTACCTCTCTCCCACTCTCTGATTTCTCTCACTCGACTCTATTCTCCCTCTCCCAATGTCCGTCGCCTCTCTCCTCCCTCTTTCAATCTTTCATGTCATATATATAAATAAATATGTATAATATACATCGAATTGATATAAAGATACAATTCACCTCTCACACTCTCTTTCCTCTCTCGCTCGCCTCTATTCTATCTCCCAGTCTCGCTCTCCTCTCTCCACCCTATAACATGTAGCTACGAATTGTAATTATCAAACTATAGCTATAGAGAGTAATTAGGTAATTTATTAGTGTCTATATGTGAAGGTTCCTCATAAAATAATAAGTAACATTCTCCCACGTGGCCCAATGACCACATAACTATAATATATTTAGTTGCATATATAATAAATTTATGTTGTAATATTTATTATGCATACCAAAATATGAATGTAACACCCGAAAGTTGGATTGTTTAAAGGAAAAGGAAAATACATATTTTTTGCGCTGAAGTAGTTAAACATAAGAATTGTAGGCATTTCTATTAGTTATAGGAATGGATTCGTTTACCTGAAGATGAGTTTTTGGAATTTCATGTTCCCGAAGTTTGACTACGAATGAGAAGGTACCGTAAGTAGGTTGATGTGTGGTAGGTGGGTTCCATTGCAAGATTTCATACTCAATGAAAATTTTAAACTAAAACTTTGTTTTTTCCAGATGGGTTCTATATACCATAAGAATTTAGACGGACCATAGAAAGGTCATAGAAAGTAAGGTATATTTTGGTTTTGTGAAGTTAGTACATTTGTTGACTAGTGCATACCATAGTAAGTCCTACGGACCGTAGATCCAGACCATATGAACTATCCGACAATTATTTTTAAGTGTATTTGTGTTTTTCATAACATTAAATGTCTGTACTATGTCATTTTACCCCTAATTCTAAGCCATATGACTATCCTTGTACCCCTAAAACTACCCTAAATCTATCATTCACTCAAATTCATAAGTCATATCCACATTCATCTTAAGTCTCTCTCAAGTTCACAAGAGAATAAGCTATGATTTTCAAATCAATCCTATTTTACCATTGCTTTTGGGCTTTAATTCTCAAGGTATGTACACAATCATTGATGGGTTCCATTCACCCATTGGGTCCAGAAGGTTTCTCAATTCTTCTAGTTCAATTTCATCAATTTGATTAGGTTTTCATTCAATTCCTCATGGGATTCTAATTGTGTTGACTCAACTATTTGATTTGATATTAATATTATGGTATTGATTCAGTTACATGTTTTCTAGTTGATATCACACGAACCTATGCATTGACTATGAACTCTCAAAGACATAAATTTATGAAAAAAGTACGAATCTATAAGTGATGTTTTCATAAAGTTTATGCATCATTTATGAAAAGGATGGTTTTTTGATATAGGTTACTTGAGGTGGAGGCTCAAATAGGATAGTTTCTAGTAGCAACTTATAATTTCAAACAATGTGCCCCCATAGGATTTTCTTAAATGACATATTAGTGGATCCACAAATAGAATATGAATCATGATATGGATTTATTTCTTGGCGAGTAGACTCTCCCTTCTCAGTGATGGAGTTACATTGGGTTAAAAGTTATAGCAAGCAAGGTCTACCGAAGATTAAAGCTAATATCACAGAAAATAAAATAGAGCAACTTCAAAGGTTTTATGAAGCTTTCCATATGATTTTAAGATGAATTGACCATATTAATGATTTACGATTCTTCTTTAAATGATATCATTATGGTTAACTTTGTTATTCTTACATGTCTTCGATTATGTCTCCTTATGATCAGGTTTAACATTTTTATGCATACCCATCATACTTATAATTACATTCCATGTATTAATGCATACCTGTTCCTACATTGTCTAACTAGTGCAATGTCCGATGATCTTTCCCGCCCCGTTCGTTCTACTGAATTTCTTTATAGATTGAAGGCTTGGTGAGTCCTCATGTTTCAAAGACCATGTCACCTTTATTTCTTTCATATTTCTTTTTATGTTTTCAGGTCTTGTACGTGGTGTACATGTTAATTACAACCACTTCTTTTGATGTGTTAGAATGTCTTGCCAAGACTATGAGTATATTTTTGCTTTTTATGTTAAACTTTCCTATACTATGAGAATTTTTTATTTTTATCTATTAAGTATATTGCATTATATGCTTGTTAAGTGACTTCTGTAGAGCCTCTTGAGTTCTTATACACCATATCACGTTCAGGGTGTAATTTGGGTCTTGAAGATGATCTGCAATAATGTCTTATAGACTTATCATTGAAGAGCATAGAATTGCAGTAACGTCTTTGTGGTTGGATTGGTATTAATAGATTCTTACATTTTTCAAGTATTATGATTATGATATGATTATGCTTATTTATATTGAAAGTCTTAGCACTTAGACGACTTTGGGATGGAGGCTCTCCCGTTCATTTTGGTTAGGTCTCTAGTAGCAATTCCATTTTCACATAACTACCTGCCCGGTAGGACTTATCCCAATTGGAAATAGCTAGTAGATCCACCTAAGCAAGATCTTTATCTTGGCAAGTAGGAAAATCTCTTTTAGCTATGTAAAATACATCAGATTGCATGTTATAGGTCACATGGTCTATATCGGTTAATGGTAAACATCCCACAAAAGATTATCGCTTTCTCAAGAGAGTTTATGATTTCCTCAAAGATTATGATTTAAGTTTTTGTAATGACGTTAGAATGTTGTATTGACCTTGTCATATGATTTATGATTTTTCTTATCAAAATTTGATATGTTTTAATTGGTCATGTATCATCATGTATACAAGACTCAACATGCTTAACGTTTATGTTTATGGTTCAGGGACCTTGCTCCCATATGTATTTTATTGCTTTTAGTCATTGAAGTTTTCCTACCTTTTTTCAGAGCTTGGTCTTGTCCTAGTCACACCTATGATATAGAGGCTTGCTGTCGTACTTAGTATGACTCCGCATTTACAGCCTTTGTACTTTGATATTTTTGTATCATGTTGAGAGGAAGTAGCGAGAGTTGTACTCTTCTTTGTATCATTAGTTCTATAATGTTTATCTTAATGTCATGATATTATCAAAATGTCTTGTTTAGAGTCTCTTGGGATCTTATTAATCATGTCATGTCTAGGGGGGTAGTTTAGGTGATGACACAAGGAATGCTTTCATATAAGAGAACTAGGGCCTAAATCCCCCCCCCCCCCACAACAACCACCACTTCCTCTTGCAAAATTAGCATCAATATATAACATTATTTATGAATTTGAGTATAATGAGTTGTTAGAATACCAACATATCAAACCCCCAAAACATAAACGATTTCTTGTCTTAAAGCAAAACATTCACTAAGAATAGTATTTGAGTTCAGTCACAACCAAGATAATATTTTTCACAACTACCTAGTAGACTCAATATAACAAAAAACAAAATACTCTATATACAAACAAAACTTACAATTGGTTCCACCACCACTCATTAGGCAAAGATTTTTCATTCAAAATTCCTTTCATTCAAATCACTTTTGAAGAACAACACTTGGATAATTCTTCTTTAATGAACCATTTCAAAACATCGCAAGTCATGACATCCACTTTTAAGGTTTTCCCGAGAATTAACACGAATGTGTCACATTTATGAAACTTAATTATAATAGACACGTCATCATTCAAATGAATGATGTAATGCCACTCACACAAGATAGACTCCTTCGCACACATATGCATGACAATTACAGGGATTATAGATCATGAGAAACACTCACTCTCAATGAACTCAAGTATACACATTGAACCATACACTTTCCCTGTATATAAATCACCACTAATATATATTGACAAGACTGAAAATCCCAAAAACTTGTTGATTTAACTTAGGATTGGAAAAAAGGTATGGTATCATTTGGTTAAGTGACTAAGATGTCTAATGTTTTCACATTTCTTTTCAGCACTCTAGTAAAATTTTCAATTCACTTCAACCTTATATCTCACTTTTCATGATGTTCACTCATTTTAAACACCCATTCTTCTTTTACTTAAGGAATATGCTAACTATGAGCACCAACATTTTGTTTTCCTTGTAAATATTCTTTCATCCATTAATTCACTAAAGCGCTTCTCATTTTGAATCGTGTGGCGCTCTATGTTTTACGTTCATTTCTCTTTGTTCTCTAGGTTCACAAAACAACCAAATTTAGGTTTCAATCTACGTTACAACTCATTGAATTTTTCCTCTCCCAAACTTACGATTTTAGCTTACATCACAAGTTATTAACATTAAGGGAGACAAGAGGGTACAAAAAATATAGGAGCATAATATTTCAAGTTCTTCATCATCGCCTCACAGAAAGATAGCTAATATGCAACATGGTGGCCAACAACATTCACTTCAAGCTCAAAAGGGACTGAAAAATATTGCAACAATTTGTGAAAAACTTTTAGTAGAGTGGCTTGTCAAAAAGGAAATAGATTCACCTTTCAAGCAAATCCATATATAGTTTTTTTCTATGAAATATATTTTGGGTCAAGTTCTATAAATTATGTATATACAAGCATCAATAAAAAGGCCTTACCCCACAGGGCATCACAATCCTAAAAAATTTCAAGTTAGTCTCCAAATCAATCAAAGAAAATGACTGACTAACTAGAAGATGTTATCCTAATTGGGGAATGAGACAAGATGTATTACTCAAAGTTTTCAAATAAAGAGGAAAAAATACTAATAGCATGCGATGAAACAGCAAAAGATGTGAAGACTTTTGAGAACTTCTTTTGTGATGTTTCATCATTCTAAATTGTAACACTGCATAATCTTTTGTCCCATTGTTGAGCAAAAGAAATAAATTGGCCTTGGTTTTCTGATGAATTAACCATACTTTCGACCATGTTGTCAAATTCTAACTGAAATCCTTGAATGAACCACTTTTCTAAAGCTTCCTCTTGTTAATAAGGGACCTTAATCTTCTTGGTATCACTAAATGACATGGTGAAACTGATTTCTTGGAGAACAAATATTCCTTTTGAAAATATTTTCATGAATTTAGAGACTTTATTGTATTCTTCACACACAATTTTATTGGGTAAAGATTCCAGCTGTCTTTAGTCCTTGATCACTGCCATTTCGATTCAGGTACTCAACTTTTCCTTGTGGGGAAACAGTCATGACCTTTTTAACCTCTTTGAATGAAGATTCTATTGAAAGGGACTAAAATATGTCACATTTAAGAATATTAAAAGATTGAATCAAGAATGATTATACTTAAAAAGGGGTATCCTTTTTAAGGAAGAAGACAAAGAGAAGTTATCTAGCGGCATATATAGACTTTGAATGAGTAAACCATTTGCAATCTGAAATTGATTTATGTATCCTAGCAGCACTTCATGTAGAGGGGTTGAGAAGCGGTGCTCTTTCTACGTTCCCTCAAATCAACCATTTTCATGCTGTTCTCTCTCATTATCTTAAGGTGCTTGTGAGAGTTTTCCGCGATAAGATCATCTCTCTTGTCGTCTTATGGTGCTAGCGAAGGTTTTCACCGATAAGACTCTTTTTTTAAATTATTATTATGCCTTATGGTGCCATCAAGGATTCACTTATAAGTCTCTTGTTTTTCTTGATGATCAATTGTCTACACAAAGCATATTGAAACTGGTATTCTTAAAGATTTAATTAGAAAGTCAGTTGCCGAACAGAACCATAAACTAATCAACTCCAATTTTGGAACTATTGCAACCAAAAAAAAAGATACACCAGTTTTTATGAATAATAAAATATTATTTTTTTGATGGTATGACCAAAACCAAAAGGGTTCCCAATGTATCATTTCAGAATTAGGACGAGCATAGTTTAGACGTTCAACCAGAGGACTTTTTTTATTGATTGGTTTTTTTATTTCCTTGGTACAAGGGTCCTTCATCTTCCGAACCATAAAATGCCAACCACCGTTTGTCACTGTATGTTAAAATTAATTAGATGTAATATATTTTTACTCTATTTTTATTAATAATTATACATGTGATGTTTTGCTCCACGTCAGTAAGGTGCAGTGTTCCTTTGGACAACACTCCTTTGATAAGATATGGACCTATCCAATTTGGAGAAAACTTTTGTTGGATTTTTTCTTGTATAGAAGAATGCATTTTTAAACAAGTTGGCCTACTTCAAAATGTCTTGGTTGCACCCTTTCGTTGTATACACGAGCCATTGTTTGTTGATAAAGCTATCTAAAACAAATTCCCACCAATCCTTTCCCATCTATTAATGCCAACTGATCTAATCAAGTTTTAACCTATCCAATATCCTCAATTTTAGCTTCCACAATTGAGAGAGATTGAATTTCAACTTTTGCTGGTGTTACCACCTTGATTTCATACATGAGAAAGTAAGGGGTTGCACCAATCAAAGTGCGTGTTGTCGTACGATAACCCTAATCTGTGAAAGGTAACTTTTCATGCAATTTTCTGGTGCCTTGAACCATCTTTTAGAGGATCTTTTTGATTCTTTTGTTGGAATCTTGCACAACTCCATTGCCTTTTGATCGGTATGGAGTAGAATTGTGATGCACAATTTTGAATTGGTATATAGATTTGCAGTGTTGTATTTGACGTTAAATCTTAGGGTACCAAAGTGGCAAATGATGTTAGAATGGAAAAAAATCCACAACCGTCTTCTTAGTAGCTACTTTTAAAGTGGATTCCTCCACACATTTGGTGAAGCAAATTGCAATCAAAATATATCGATGTCCTTTTGAAGCTTTTGTCTCAATTTGTTTGATGACATCCACTCCCAATGCAGCGGAGGGCCAAGGAGTGGACATAGGGTGTAACTCTAAGGGATGTGAATGAATTAAATTACCTTGACATTTATGATCTTTGTTCACTAAGCGAAATCAATCCCATTCCTTCGTAAGACATTAAAACCCTACTTGAAGTATCTTTTATATAAATGAAGGACATATCCATTATGTGGAATCCACATATGTCACCATGTATTTAAATCATGATTTTCTCGTCTTCTACAACATCAAGACATCTCAAAAATTTAAATTTAGGGTTCATTTATATTAATGTTCTCTCAAAAAAAGATCACTAGCAAGGGGCCTAATAGTTATTTGCTAGCTTCCATTAGCATGTTGTGGATATTTTTTGTCTGCAAGAAAGTAATTTTTGTCTAGGTACCATTGCTTACCATATGGTTATACTTCAATTGTGTTAGAATAGTAGTGTTGTTCAAGAATTTGAATTTCCAAAGCAGTGATGCAAGTGTTGTTAGGGTATGTCATTTTTGTTAGAATAGAGTGTTGTTCACGAACTTGAATTTCCACAGTAGCCAGAGCATAAGTGAAAACAATATTAATCCTGGGGATATATCTAACTCGATGAACTTAAGCTTTTTTTTTGACGTCTTCCACACATATTTTGAATGGAAGAAGCTGAGGCCTTTAGTTTTTTCATTCGCATTGAGCTTGCCGAATAAGCAAATTGAAATCTACCATCACAATCAATTATTTTAATTCTAAATATATTTTCATAGTTAGACCCTTGATCCATGCTTCTTCATTTGTTGTGTCATTTCTGTAGAAGAAACAAAGTCGAGCTTTTGCAGGGTAGTGCTGCCCTTTGGGCGACATGAGAATCACCTCCACTCCTTATGCATTTTGTATTAACTGTTCCATAAATGTATAACTCCATTGTGAACAAATAACTTTTGGCGTATATAATTATATTTGTATTTTTTGTTTGTTAATGTTAATTTTTGTTTTCTTTCTATGTTTAAAAAATGAATTGGCCCAAAGGGCTCAATTTTCATTGAATTGGCTAATTTGATCCAATTATAACAACCTAATCAATTTTAACTATAGTCCAACAACTATGACTCTAATTTTAATCTCCAATATTCATAGTGTTTTTGATCCAATGACTCTTGTTTGACCCTATCATAATACAAAACACCTCAAAAATCACATTTTGGCCCTATTACTTTTTTAATTCTTTCTTTCTCCCTTTTTTTTTCCAACCAATCTTGCAGAAAGATCGAATACTAATCATCACTTTCATTTAGATTTATAGAGTTCCGGTAATCTCCATTATATATCTCTTTCATAAATGTGTAGAGCTCTTCAATGACTGTTTTGATATAAGTTTCATGTCAACACTTCATCGAATAAATTTAGAGGGAGTTCTTTTTTTTTTCGACCTCCACTTACCCCAAAATCTATATCAAACTTCTCATCCTCTCATCCCATTTCCAAATTTGTCACTATCACATTTTTTTAAATCATAGAAGTTATTTTAGTGCCTGATTATGGCTATTTTATTAGATTTTTTAAAAGATTTAATTTTCTAGTTTGTTCGAATTATATTATTTTTAAAAAGCTTATATTTTTTTAGTCTTTTATTTATTTTTATAGTGTTTGATCTTAAAAATATATTGGATGTTTAAATTTTGTGTCAATGAGCAGATTTACTTTTTAATATTGGGTCTTAGCTATTATAATCAAATGGGTTCTACATAATACGCCTATTTTTTAATTTTTAGCTATTCCGTATAGCTTTTATTCAATTAATGAATAAAAGAAAATGAGACTCTCTAAAGGGAATTATAGACTTTTTCAATTAATCATCTCTTTGAAGAAGGAAAAAAGAGAAAAAAATAGTGCTCGGTGATACAATAGTATGACAAAGGGCCATTTGCACACATTGACTCTTAAGCTTTCAAAAAAGAGGCAGATCTTTCGTATTCTCCACTTATTCAAAAATCCTTCTTTCAACTGACAAATCTATCAAACCGCAATGACAATCTATCTAGAACTGGTTTGGTGAATAGCAACGATGCTTCTCTCAGTGAGAATATCCACAAACACACCGAATTTCTAATACCCAAGAAAAAAACGCATTTTTTTCAGTCTACTCGAGTAACCATGTACAGATAAAATACTTACCCCAATCTCCCTAGCAGCCCCAGTAGCATAACATCCATCTTTTCTCTAATGAGTCTCGGTCCACATTTTTCCTCTTATCAACATTATTTCCCTTTGCCTTATGAAATTTTCGAATGCTAAAGCGTTAGAATAATTAATTAAGAACATATTTATCTAAGAACATCATATAAAACAATCATTTCAGCTCTTCTTACAGCAAAACTCTTCATATCTCCAGTATGAGAAGTTTGGTTATTAAAATCCAGTTAATGATTACTCTTGCAAAGTTTCTACAGGCTAAAGAAGAACAATCTGAATAATTAAATTCAGGGAACAATTAACTTTAGGCTTTGAGTGTGTACACTGAGTCGTCAAGAGAACTACAATTCTCTTTTTCTTTCCTTCTAGTCTCAAAGGAGGGAAATTAGAATGACCCTTCTTTTAAATCTTTATAAAATTCAACCGTCCACAAAATCTTGTGTTATAGAGTTTTTCACAACATACTTTTTGTACAAATTTAAATCTCATTTTTATCGCCAAATATTGGAACTCTAAGTATATTATGTCAATAACACTGTCCGATTCCAGTTGTCCTTTGAATGTCTTGTATGAATATGTTTCATTAGCAGTCACGAGAGTCTTGTATTTGACTTTGTAATGAAAAGTGCCTATGTCATAAAGATTTTTTAAGTAAGAAACTATGAAGCCTAATACTTGACTTGCAAATTCATCACCAATTGGATATATTGTTGTTTGTTGTCCCTTTATATGATCTTTTTCTTATTTCATCCGAGGTAAACAAATTCTTAATTGGTGATGTTCCTCTGCCATTGAAAAAAGTGAGCAATTTTTAACACAATTGTCTTGCATGCAATTGTATTTCGTCAAAAATATAAACTGAAGTTGTTTTTGACTTTTTATGAGTTAAATGGAATGAAAAAATATCTCAAAACAATATTTGTTGTTATTCAAATTTTTGAAAATTATGAAATCTAAGTTTACTTTATAAAAGAAAAAATATATTTTACACGTTAAAAGAACACGTCAAAATTGCAAACTTTTTTCAATGGCAGAGGAAAATCACCAATTAAGAATTGATAATATCTCAGATGAAATAAGAGAAATAGCAAATAAGGGACAACAAACAACACTGTATAAAATTAATGATTAAGTTGAAGTTGATAGTCAAGTATTCGCTTCATAAAGTCTTTATTACATGCAAATATTATTTATCCCGTTGGCGCTTTTCCTTACAAAGTCCAATACAAGACTCTCGTGACTAATGATGAAACATACTCAAAGCAGTATTCAAATAAACTGTAATAACCCTAAAAATAAATAGGATAAATACTTAAGGTGATTTATTTATTATTTAAAATCTGAAATATTAAGGGCAAAATGGTCCTTTCACTTAAAATTAATTAAATCAGATTTTATGTATTAAGGAGAGTCCTAATTGACTAGTCATTATTTAAGTCTAAACAACTTCACACGTTTCACTCTCTCACGTCTATCACATTCTCACGTTCAAACTCTATTGTTTTCTCTCTGCCAATTAACGTGAAGAACACAAAACATAACAAATTTTTTTCACACTTGAAGAATCATGAAAAAAATCTAAGAAAGTAAGATAATAAAAAATGTTAAGGCAAGGGAGATTTCCGTCGAGTTGGTGGTGAAACCTTAGGTGAGTTGGACGTGGTTTTGGAGGAAGGTTTGGGCAGCATCTTAAACGTTTGAACATCAATTAAGGTATGGGTTTCTTACATCTTGGTTCCTTTCCCAAGGGACCCCTTAAGATTCAAGATATTCACTCCGAAAATTAGAGTTGTTCCCCTCTTGCATGTCCCTGTCACTAGCTCCCATTGATTTTTAGGTTGGGTATGTTTGCTGGTACAAAGTAAGGATGAAATGTGTTTTCGTGATGTTTATTTTTAAGTATGCATGTTCAAAATTTTGTGAATAATGATTATGTTGTTCGAAATTATGTGAAAAAGTGATGTGGGTGTGTATGTGTGGCACTGAAGTTGGTCACTGTTTGAAGGTGTGCAAAGGCATGTTAATTCTTGTATTTTATGTGCTAAAATTGTGCACAATGTGATGTTCATATGGTGTGTGAATTTACAAATTTTGAATGAAAATGCTCGACTAATGAAACTACTAAACTGCACCTAACAATGCACTAAATGCTTGGTGAAATGCCCTAAGAAACTAACATAAAAAGGTTGATGAAAGGAAAATAAAAATTATGAATAAATTTCCAGCCTAATGTACATTAAATTTCGTTAAAAAAGGGGGTTGAAATCTGTAAATTTAATACATTTAAAAGAGGTGAGGCCACCAGGGTTCGAACCTGTGACCTCACCCTTTAGCTACTGGAATTTGCGAGCAAGGGAAAAGAAAAGTGGGCTGGGGGGAATCGAAATGGGGTCTGTTGGATTAGTAAGAAGAGAATAAAAAATAAAATAAAAATGGGAGGCGTGGGGATCGAACCCACGACCTCCAGGAAGCGAGTGAAAGAAGAGAAATTAAAAAAAGGAAAATGTGAGGCGTGCGAATCGAACCCACGACCTCAAGAGTGGAAAGGAAAAGACGATTTATATATATAAAAAAAAAGAGGTGAGGTTGTGTGGGGTTTGATCCCACAACCTCACTGCCAAATTCCTAGCCTAGTGAGTTTTAATTGAAAATTTAAATAAGGAGGTTGTGGGGGTTCGAACCCAAAACCTCCCAATGCTCTAGCGAAATAACAACAAAAATAAGGAGGTTGTGGGGGTTCGAACACAAAACCTCCCAATGATATAGCGAATTAACAACAAAAATAAGGAGGTTGTGGGGGTTCAAACCCACAACCTCCCAATGCCCTGGCGAAAAACTAAACAATAGAATGGAAGAGGTTGTGGGGGCTCGAACCCACAACCCTTCGGCCAATTCAATAGGAAACCAAGTAGAAAATTTAAGGTAAAATTTTAATGTTGGAGTTCGATTTAGAGTTCCAATGTTATGGAAATTAAGATAAAAATCAATGAAAAATGTAAATGTTATCTAGGTGATTCAAATTTGGGTTTCCTTGCCCAAATTTCCATATTGATACATAAGTCATACGTGAACAAAATATCCAATAATAATGTCACCTACTTAGACCAAAATTAGGATATTGGCATATATATAAGATACATAAGTCTTGTACTACATAATCTTAGGAATGTACGAATCAATTAACGAATTGTGAATGAAGCCTCATGGCTTGTGTGTATAGACTCATAAGTCTAGCATACGTTCAAAAGTAAGTGAACCTAAGATGTGTGTAATGAAATAATTAATCCTAGAAGGGTTTAGTATGAGTGTAAGTTACACTAAATGGCCAAGTGCATTGGCATAAGATGACATGAACAATGAAATGAGGAAATGAATAATGAAATGATGAAACCCTAGAAGGGTTAAGTAAGGGTGTGAAACACACTAAATGGCCAAGTGCATTGGCATATGGTGGAATTAACATTCACGTAATAAGAGGTGGGTAACTATGAAAAGCAAAGGTGCTAATGATTGAATGTGGCGACAACATGATATGAGGCAAATGTAAATGATGAGAATAATTTCAAATGAGCCTAAGTAAATGTTACCAAAATATACTCACCTATGAGAGTGTAAGATAATGAGGAGACTAGTCTCTATGAACACTCTAATGAAACTATTAAGCTTAACACTCTTAATACTAATGATGAGATGAAAAATCATCTAATGAGATATGATGTCCTCATACTAGAAGCCAACTTCCATGATGTATGAGATGAATGAAATGGAACTTTATACTGAGCACCGATAGGCTAGCTATTAGCGGTGATGCCTTCTTTTGGGAAGGGAGAAGGTTCATGTAACTCTCATGAGATGAGACTGTCCGGCTTGCCGGGTATGGGTCTCCTTATATCTCCTAGTCTTCGTACCATACAACAAAAATAGGGATCTGGTGGGGTTAAATTCCCATGTACGCTAGCATATTTTGGGTCACTTTGGTTGGTTATTCCACCTCATTTCGGTGTGAGGGAGACACTAGATTTCATGATGCTCACATGATCTATTTCGGTTAAAGTTAAAGTTCCCTATGAAAGAATGAGGCCAACCTCAAATGATGCACATAATGAAATGAATGATACCAAAGGTGTTAGGATAGTATAATCAAGAGGTGAGTTAGATTCAAGTAATGACATTAGGTCATTCTTGGTCATCGCACGACGAACCAAATGAAAGTCTTAAACTACATTCTAGGTATAGCTGATGTCTACACTGGCTTATGAATGAAATGAAATGGAGTACGTATGAATGAACGAAGCAAACTCTGTGTTTGCTAAATAAGACACCCTAGTTAAGGTCCCATCTGTTGAGCCCTCATTTTTGGGATGCCTTGATGTTAAGTCCATGATTCCAAGGTCTCATAGCATATGAATAAATGATATTAAAGAAGTTATGTGCTACATGAAAAATGTGTTTTATGCTATATGATATGTGTTATGTGTAAATGTTATGTTCTATGTGCAAATGAGAAAAGTATGATGATGTATGTTATTCTCATGCCATAACTTTCCTATTCCAAATCTAGAAAGCTTACTCACTTATCTAATCAAAATTTGGAAACATTCCTAATATCAAATTTACAAGTCCACTAACTTGACTTCATAAAATCATGTTGTTAGGAAAGAGCTATTCATTCTTATGCATGTCCTTAGTGTGTGCTTGCATATACTTATACTTAGTACAAGTGTTTACTAACCATATACGAACTATACTATTTTAGGTGCTGGCATAGGTGGACGATAGACCTACAGGATCCTCGCTGCAATTATTCGGACGTTCAACATTCATCCGGCTTGGGTAGGTCTTCATGCTTTCGAAGATGCTGTTGTTTTATATTCTAGATTAGTTTTAGAGTTGAGCTAGTGGAGCTTGTTCCACTAGCGTTTCTTTCGTATTTTTATTCAGTCTATATATTGGTGCCATTTTGGCAATTATACACTTAATAAGAATTGAACTATTTCTTTCAGTTTCTTATCTCTTAATGTCAGATGGTTGATGGTGAACAATTACGTATTTATGAAAATGTTTTTTTAAGTATGTTAAGATACAATAAGTTTCAATTTTTCCGCTAAAAATTCACCTATGTAGAGTAAGAATGACGTAAGTAGGCTTGTCTGCAACCTCTAGGAGGTAAAAGATGCCGATCTTGTCTGGGGTCTAGATTCCAATCCTGACAAATTTTGTATTAGAGAGAGAGGTTATTTTCCGAGGAATATAAGTTCACATCAACCACATTATGTAGTGTCTAAGTCATGGTAGTGAAGTGCACCACTATCCTGGATTAGAGACTATATGATGCGTAGGAAAATTTCCCTTTTTCTGATCTTATCGTGCTTTTCTTAATGTCTGAGTTCTTGGTGTTATGAGCATGTCTAAAATAAATCCTTGTTGTTTTTCATTGAATGAACACTTGGAGATCTAAGGGTCATAGAAGGGGAGGATCAGCTGCTAGGGGTAATAAGAATCCACCCCAGGCTCCAATTGAAGGAGTGGCCATGCCAGTTAACCCAACTGGGTTGACTGATGCTGAGGTGAGGGAATCTCTGGCTCAGATGGCATAGGCCATTACGATGCAAGCTTAGGCTATGAATGCCTAAGTCAACCGGCAGGATGTTCAGAGAGAAAACCCACCGGTTCGAGGCATGGATGACAGCCTGCGAGACTTCACGAGGATGAACACTCCTATTTTCACAGGGTCTAAGACATCAGAGGATCCTCAGAGTTACTGGATGAAGTACATAAGATTCTAGTGGCTATGGGGGCCATAAATAATGAGAAGGCTGAGCTGGCTTCCTATTAGCTTAAAGATGTTGCACATACTTGGTTCACGATGTGGCAAGATAGCCGTGTGTTGGGTGGAGTGCCTTTAACTTGGGAGCTGTTCAAGACAATATTTCTCGAGAGGTTCTTCCACAGAGAGTTGAGGGAATCCAAGGTTAAGGAGTTCATTAACCTTAAACAAGGCTCTATGATAGTCAGGGAGTATTCCTTGAAGTTTTTTAAGCTATCAAGGTATGTCACTTTCCTTAGTATTTAATAGCAAGAATTAGAAGAGTACTTAGCTTTGTTGAAATTATCCAGGTATGCTACTTCCACGGTTTCGAACAGTAGGGATGAGATGAGCAGGTTCCTCACAAGAATCAATGGAGACCTGGAGGAGGAGTGTCGATCTGCGATGCTCCATGATAATATGGACCTTTCTAGTTTAATGGTGCATGTCCAGCAGGTAGAGGACGACCGCAAGAACAGAGGTGTTCGTGATGTTAGGAGACCTAGGCGTCAAGATCAGGTAGGTCCCAGCCATGAAGGCCACAGAAACAATTTTGGCATTCGTGAGAAGCCGAGGTTCAAGAAGGGGCAACAGAGTTCTGAGAATTCTAATTCTTAGATGAGTACAACACCTAGAGGAGGCAGACCTGAACCCAAGAGGGACAAAAGAGGTGAGATGCAGCGTCCTAAGAGGAACTGTGTTAAGTGTTTCCGAGCTCACATTGGAGAGTGCAGACAGGGCACTAACGCCTGTTTCGATTGTGTAGGAGTGGGCACATGTCAGATATTGTCCACATAACAGAGGTCAGACTGGAGGTAATTCTCAGCCTAGGCCTAACCCACAGAGTGCAGCAGCAGCCGAGCCTCCCAAGAGGAATAGATTCTATGCCCTGAAGGGCAGGGATGAGCAGGAGAAGTCCGCTGATGTGGTCACATGTATGCTGTATGTATTCTCAACTTCTGTTTATGCTTTACTTTATCCAGGGTCTACACTTTCCTTTGTGACTCCTCTGCTCTCTCTTACTTTTGAAATACTACCTGAAGTTCTGCATAATCCTATAGTGGTTAGTACGCCTTTAAGAGAAAGTGTAAGAACTGACACAGTATATAAGGACTGCCCAATAGTTGTATGTGGTAGGACTATGTGCGGACGTGTTTGAACTACCCATGCATGATTTTGATGTTATTTTTGGCATGGACTGGCTTTACAGTTGTTATTCTTGCTTGGAACTGTCGTAGTAGAGTGGTGAGATTTTGCTTCCCTAATGAAGAATAGTTAGTCAGGGAGGGGTACGATTCGAGTCGTCCTAATCCCTTGATTTCAAATCTTAAGGCCAATAAAATAATGTCCAAAGGGTTACCGTGTCATCTTGTGAGTGTTAATAATTTAGATCATGGCATTACTCCGATAGACTTCGTGCCTGTAGTGAATGAGTTCCTAGATGTGTTTCCTGAAAAGTTTCTTGGAGTTCCTCCCGTTCGAGATATTGACTTTTGTATCGACTTAAAACCCGATACTAAACAAATATTAATTCCTCCTTATAGAATGGCTCCAACATAACTCAAAGAGTTGAAGTTGCAGTTAAAAAATCTTATTGATAAGGGTTTCATTCAGCCGAGCATATCCCCTTGGGGTGCTCCAGTGTTGTTTGAGAAAAGAAGGATAGAAACCTTAGAATGTGTATCGATTATCGTCAGCTCAACAAATTCACTATATAGAATAAGCATCCACTTCCCAGAATAGATGATTTGTTCAATCATTTCCAAGGGTCTAGTTTCTTCTCTAAGATTGATCTTCGTTCAGGGTACCATCAGCGTAGGGTTAGGGATGGAGATATCCCAAAGACAACCTTTCGTACCTGCTACGGTCATTATGAGTTTCTAGTCATGTTTTTTGGTCTCACGAATGCACCTACTGTATTTATGGATCTCATGAACAGAGTCTTCTGTGAATACCTTGACTCTTTGGTCAAAACATTCATTGATGACATTCTCATTTACTCTAAGACCAAGGAAGAGCATGAACAACATTTGAGACTAACCTTGCAGGTACTTAGACGACATTAGTTGTATGCCTAATTCAGCAAGTGTGAATTTTGGCTGAATCAGTGACCTTCCTGGGTCATGTTGTGTCCGACCAAGGTGTGGAGGTGGACCACAGGAAGACTGAAGTTGTTAAGAACTGGCCAAAGCCCCATACTCCCACTAACATTCGTAGTTTTCTGGGATTGGCTGGTTATTACCGCAGGTTTGTGGAGGGCTTTTCTTCCATCGCTGCCCTACTGATAGCTTTGATGAAGAACAAATCCATGTTTGAATTGACGGACACTTGTGAGAAGAGTTTCCAGTAGCTCAAGGACAGACTCACTTCAACCCCGGTGCTTACCCTGCCTATGTGTGGTGACAATTACACTGTATATTGTGATGCATCTAGGGTTGGTTTGGGTTGTTCTCTTACGCAAGCTGGTAAGGTGATTATGCTTCCAGAAAGCTCAAGGTTCATGAGAAGAATTATCCCACTCATGACCTGGAGTTGGCAGCTGTGGTGTTTGCATTGAAGTTGTGGAGGATCTGTATGGAGTGCATGCGGATGTTTTCACTGATTATAAGAGTCTCCGGTACGTATTTACACAAAGGGAGATTAATCTACATAAGCAGAGATGGTTGGAGCTGTTGAAGGATTATGACATGAATGGGCACTACCATCCAGGTAAGTCTAATGTTGTGGATGATGCTTTGAGCAGGATGAGCATGGGGAGTACAACCCACGTTGAGGACGAGAAGAAGGAGTTGGCAAAAGAGGTACATAGACTAGGCAGACTGGGTTTGCGATTGGTTGACTCTACTAGTGGGGGTGTTTTAGTGCATCCTAGTTCTGAATCATCCTTGGTAGTTGAAGTCAAGAAGGTTCAGAATCTTGATCATGTGTTGATGGAGATGAAGGATCAGTGTTGTTAAAATGAATGAGTCTTTCACTTTGGAAGGTGATGACATACTTAGATACCAGGACATGCTTTGTGTACCAAATGTGGATGATTTGCAGACAAAGATTGTGGTAAAGGCTCATGGTTCCAGATATTCCATACATCCATGTTTCACCAAAATGTATCATTATCTTAAGAAGATTTATTGGTGGGATGGCATGAAGAAGGACATTGCAGAATATGTGCCTAAGTGTCCTAATTGTTAGCAGGTTAAGGCAGAGCATCTTTAGCCTGGTGGTCTGACTCAAATTTTTCTGTTTCCAACTTGGAAGTGGGAGGCCATTAATATGGACTTCGTGGTTGGTTGTTCGAGGAATAGAAGACAGCATGACTCCATATGGGTTATTATGGATAGATTGACTAAGTCTGCTCACTTTATCCCTGTAAAGTGTACCTATAGAGCCGAGGATTATGCCAGACTTTATATTGACGAGATTGTGAGGTGGCATGAGATTCCTTTAACTATCATTTCAGATAGAGGAGCTCAGTATACTTCACATTTCTAGAGATCTTTCCAGAAAATCTTGGGCATGCAGGTGAAGCTTAGTACTGCCTTTCATTCTCAGAGTGATGGGCAGGCAGAGCGCACAATTCAAACATTGGAGAACATGTTGAGAGCATGTGTGGTTGACTTCAGAGGTAGTTGATATGACCATCTGCCTTTGATACAGTTCTAGTATAATAAAATCTATCACTCCATCACTGGGATGGAACCGTTTGAGGCACTATAGGGTAGGAGGTGTAGATCTCCAGTTAGGTGGTTCGAGGTTGAAGATTCATTGATGGGTCCATAGATCATTCATGAGGCTTTAGAGAAGGTTAGAGTGATTAGGGACAGGTTGGCTACTGCTTACAGCCGACAGAAGTCATATGCATACAACAGAAAGCGGCCCTTAGAATTTGAGGTTGGTGATCAGGTTTACTTGAAGATATCACCTATGAAAGGAGTGATGTGATTTGGTAGAAAATGGAAGCTGAGTCCGAGGTATGTTGGGCCTTATGAGATCCTAGAGCGTGTAGGTGAGGTGGCATATGAGTTAGCATTGACTGCGGAGCTAGCTTCTGTCCATCCAGTCTTTCATGTCTATATGTTGAAGAACTTCCTAGATGATCCTGCATTGATTCTGTGGAAGGTTTGGGGGTTGATGAAGACTTGTATTATGAGGAGGGACCTGTTTGATCTTAGATAGGGAGGTCAAGCGGCTGAGCAACAATTAGATTGCCACAATGAAGGTATTGTGGAGAAATCATCTTGTTGAGGGTGCTAGGTGGGAGGCTGAGGCCGACATGAGATCCCGCTACCCTCATCTTTTCAGCTCTTGAGGTTAGATTTCCTACTCTTAAGTCTATGTTTCCTTATCTCTCTGTATTTTGTTGTTGTTGCTTGAGTGTGCATAGTGATTATGTTATGATTTTATTTGCATTACGATGTGTAGTGGTAGTGTCATTCAGGGTCGAATGTTCCTAATGGGGGGGGCATAATGTAACAACCCTAAAAATGATTAGGATAAATACTTAAGGTGATTTATTTATTATTTAAAATCTGAAATTTTTAGGGCAAAATGGTCCTTTCATGTATAATTGATTAAATCATATTTTAACTATTAAGGAGAGTCCTAAATTGACTAAGTCATTATCTAAGCCTATACAACTTCACATGTTTCACTGTCTCACGTCTACCACATTCTCACGTTCAAACTCTATTGTTTTCTCTCTGCCAATTAACGTGAACAAAAGGAAATATCACAAAGGTTTTTCACACTTGAAGAATCACGAAAAAAATCAAAGAAAGCAAGCTAATAGAAATGATAGGGCAAGGGAGATTTCCATCAAGTTGGGGGTGAAACCTTAGGTTAGTTGGACGTGGTTTTGGAGGAAGGTTTGGGAAGCATCTTAAACTTTTGAACATCAATTAAGGTATGGGTTTCTTACCTCTTGGTTCCTTTCCCAAGAGACCCCTTAAGATTCAAGATATTCACTCCGAAAACTAGGATTAATACCCTCTTGCATGTCCGTGTCACTAGATCCCATTGATCTTTAGGTTGTGTATGTTTGCTGGTACAAAGTAAGGATGAAATGTGTTTTCATGATGTTTATGTTTAAGTATGCCTGTTCGAAATTTTGTGAATAATGATTATGTTGTTCGAAATTATGTGAAAAAGTGATGTGGGTGTGTATGTGTGGTAGTGAAGTTGGTCACTGTTTGAAGGTGTGCAAAGGCATGTTAATTCTTGTATTTTATGTGCTAAAATTGTGCACAATGTGATGTTCATATGGTGTGTGAAGTTACAAATTTTGAATGAAAATGCTTGACTAATGTAACTACTAACTACACCTAACAATGCACTAAATTCTTGGTGAAATGCCCTAAGAGACTAACATGAAAAGGTTGATGAAAGGAAGATAAAATTTATGAATAAATTTCCAGCCTAATGTACTTTAAATTTCTTTTAAAAAGAGGGTTGAAATCTGGAAATTTAATGCATTTAACCACCAGGGTTCGAACTTGTGACCTCACCCTTTAGCTATTAGAATTTGCGAGTAAGGAAAATGAAAAGGGGGCTGGGGGGGGGGTCGAAATGGGGTCTGTTGGATTAGCAAGAAGAGAACAAAAATAAAAATAAAAAAATGGGACGCATGGGAATTGAACCCATGACCTCCAGGCAGCGAGCGAAAGAAGTGAAAATAAAGAAACGAAAATGTGAGGCGTGGTAATCGAACCCATGACCTCAAGGCTGGAAAGGAGAAGAGTATTTAAATAAAAAAAAAGAGGTGAGGATGTGGGGGGCTCGATCCCAAAACCTCACTACCAAACGCCTAGACTAGTGAGTTTTAATTAAAAATTTAAATAAGGAGGTTGTGGGGGTTCGAACCCACAACCTCCAAAAGGTCTAGTGAAATTAACAACAAAAATAAGGAGGCTTTGGGGGTTCTAACCCACAACTTCCCAATGCCATGGCGAAAAACTAAAGAATAGAATGGAAGAGATTGTGGGGGGCTCGAACCCACAACCCTTCGGCTAATTTAAGAGCAAACCAAGTAGAAAATTTAAGGTACAATGTTAATGTTGGAGTTCGATTTAGAGTTCCAATGTTATGGAAATTAAAAATAAAAATCAATGAAAAATGTAAATTTTATCCAAGTGATTCGAATTTGGGTTTCCTTGCCCAAACTTCCGTATTGATACATAAGTCATACGTGAACAAAATATCAAAGAATAATGCCACCTACTTAGATCGAAATCAAGATCTTGGCATAAATACAATTTACATAAGTCTTGTACTACATAATCTTAGGAATGTATGAACCAATTAACGAACTATGAATGAAGTCCCATGGCTTGTGTGTATAGACTCATAAGTCTAGCATACATAAAAAAGTAAGTGAACTTAAGATGTAGGTAATGAAATGATGAACCCTATAAGGGTTCAGTGTGAGTGTAAGATACATTAAATGGCCAAGTGCATTGGCATAAAATGAGATGAACAATGAAATGAGGAAATGAACAATGAAATGATGAAACCTTAGAAGGATTAAGCAAGGGTGTGAAACACACTAAATGGCCAAGTGCACTGGCATATGGTAAAATGAACATTCACGTAATAAGAGGTGGGTAACTATGAAAGAAAAGGTGCTAATGATAAGGAATGTGGTGACAAAATGATATGAGGCTAATGTAAATGATAATAATAATAATTTCAAATAAGCCTAAGTAAATGTTACCAAAAAGTACTCACCTATGAGAGTGTAAGATAATGAGCATACCAGTCTTTATGAACACTCTAATGAAAGTATTGAGCTTAACAATCTTAATACTAATGATGAGATGAGAAATCATCTAATGAGCTATGACGTCCACATACTAGAAGCCAGCTTCCATGACGCATGAGATGAATAAAATGAAACTTTATATTGAGCACCGATAGGCTAGCTATGAGAGTTGATGCCTTCTTTCGGGAATGGTGGAGGTTCACGTAACTCTCATTAGATGAGACTGTCCGGCTAGCCGGGTACAGGTCTGCTTATATCTCATAGTCTTTGAATCTATATAGCCAATATAGTGATCTGGCGGGGTTAAAATTCCCATGTACGGTAGTAGCCAATATAGGGATCTGGCGGGGTTAAAATTCCCATGTATGGTAGCATGTTTTGGGTCACTTTAGCCGATGATTCAACCTCATTTAGGTGTTGGAGAGGCACTAGATTTCATGATTCTCACATGATCTATGTCGGTTAAAGTTAATGTTCCCGATGAAAGAATGAGGTCAGCCTCAAATGATGCACATAATGAAATGAATAATACCAAAGGTGCTAGGATAGGATAATCAAGACTTCAGTTAGATTCAAGTAATGCCATTAGGTCATTCTTGGTCATAGCATAACGAACCAAATGAAATTCTTAAACTACATCCTAGGTATAACTGCTGTTTACACTTGCTTATGAATGAAATGAAATGAAATGGAGTACCTATGAATGAACGAAGCAGACTCAAAGTTTTCTAATGAAGACTCCCTAGTTGAGGTCCCATCTGTTGAGCCCTTATTTCTGGTATGTCTTGATGTTAATTCGATGATTCCAAGGTCTCATGGCATATGAATGAATGATACTAAAGAAGTTATATGCTACATGCAAAATGTGTTGTATGCTGTATGATATGTGCTATGTTAAAATGTTATGTGCTGTGTGAAAATATGAAAAGTATAATGATGTATGTTATTCTCATGGAATAACTTTCCTATTCCAAATCTAGAAAGCTCACTGACTTTCCTAATCCAAATTTGGAAACCTTCCTAATCTCAAATTGGCAAGTCCACTGACTTGACTTCCGAAAATCATGTTGTTAGCAAAGAGCTATTCTTTCTCATGCATGTCCATGGTGTGTGCTTGCATATAAACATACTTAGTACAAGTGTGTAATAACCTTATACAAGCTCTACTATTTTAGGTGCAGGCATAGGTGGACGATAGAGCTACAGGATCCTTGCTGCAGTTATCCGCACGTTCAACATTCATCCGGATTTGGTAGGTCCTCATGCTTTTGAGGATGCTGCTATTTTATATTCTAGATTAGTTTTAGAGTTGAGCTAGTGGAGCATGTTCGACTAGAGTTTCTTTCCTATTTTAATTCAGACTATGTATTGGTGCCATTTTGGCAATTATACACTTAATAAGAATTGAACTATTTTTTTCACTTGCTTATCTCTTAATGTTAGATTGTTCATATGGAACAATTACGTTTTCACGGGAATGTTTTCATAAGTATGTTATGCAACAAAAGTTTCAAATTTTCCTCTAAAAATTAACCTATGTAAAGTATGAATGACGTAAGTAGGCTTGTGTGCAACCTGTGAGAGGTCAGCGACACCGGTCTCGTCTGGGGTCTAGATTCTGGTCGTGACATAAAAAATCAACTATAATAGACGGTAATAATCCAATAATATAATTTCAACCAAACATAATAAGGATATTACAAGTTACTACATTAAAGAGAAATTATTATAAATAACGCATGTAGATAAGGACATGAAAAACAAACAAAAGAACATATTTTTAAAATATCATATAGAAATCAGATTGTAGTTGTTAGGCAATTATTGGGTATAGCAAGAGTTAATCAGAAATAGAGGGAAGATGAAAACAACAATTGAAAAAGATTCTCTTATGTTTTAAGAAGAGGCATTTCTCCCTCATTGGTTGTGGAAAGAAAAAAATATGTGTTTAAATAGATAAACAATTTTATTAATTGTTTAAAGAGTTGGAAAGAGGGACCTCCTCGTGCCTTCGATGTTGTTGCTCACTTGGCTGGGTTTCGACTTTAACTTTAGAAAATGATCGAGAGAATATTTTTGAACAAAATTTATTTTAATTGTTAATTGAATTAATTAAATTAAATTAAATGGCCCAAAACATTTAAATTAATTAGTTAATTAACCAAAATGTTTCGACCCATCTCAGATCCGCGTACAACCCTTTTTATCTAAACTTTCCCGTTTTATTTGAATTTCCCGCGGTTGGAAATGGCTATTCTAAAAGGTTCCAATGTTTAGGAACAGCCATGGCCGTTTAAAAGGTTGCAAATGTTCAAGAATGGTCGTGTTTATTATGAAAGGTTGCAACCTTTCGGAACCAGTTCTCTTGGCTATAAATACCAGTAATTCTTCAAACTTTTTCCTTACGATTTCTTGTGATTTCTTCTTCTTCTTCTGCACAAAGTTTCTTCGTGAACTTTACTATCATTTAGTGGCTCACTGATACCAGCATTTTGGGTATTAATACACTGGTGATTGAGATCATGCCATCCTACGAGGACATATTTCAAATCAAATCTCAAATACTAGAGGAGAATAATTTTCTTAAGGGAACCTGTGTATACAGTGGGGTTGATCTTTTTTCGTTCTGTCACATGCCTATCATTCTTTATGAATGTGGGATGTATTTTTCCCTTCCCATTCATTTGATAGCTGATCACCAAGTTGCCTGGCCCGCAAGATAGCTCACCAACCTCATAACGGTTGCAATAATATCGTCATGTGAACCATTGTGACACAAGGCAATAGGAACTATATCTTACTAAAATATTTCCAAAATCAACTTTTGGGAGTCTCCTCCCATACTCCCATATGTCACCACCAGCAACAATATATTTAGTTACTGTCATATATAGACTACACTAATAGATACTAGATTAGGATATCAGTATCAAGTGGTTGATGGCTGGTAAGATATCCGTACAAAACACGAATGAAAAGAATGGATTCAGATTAAGCTCGAAATGGATAAAATGTATTTATAGTCCTTCTAAAAAACTAAAGATGATCTAAAAACGAGTTATGAAGTGATTTTGGAAGATTTTTGCAAGCTTCAGTAATGGTGGGAAACTATTTTATTTGAAGCTATTTGAAAGAAAATGGTCTAAAAACAGAAGCAGTGAGTAGAATGATGATGATTTAACCTGTGAAAGCTAAAATATCATCGGAAAAGTCATTGAAATCAGTTGAGCATTTTGATTTTTTCTTGAAGAGCTTTTCTCCAATAAAACATTTTAATAAATGAAAAAATAAAAAAACAGTTACACATTTGTGTTGGATGAGTAGGGACCAAATTGTAGTATCAAAAACTTGAGAGTATGGTGTTGTATGTTTTGCAAGAATATTGAATGATGTCATATATGGTGTCTAAATTACCAATATTTTGAGAGTTTTGTCTAAATGTTCAATTAAGTTTGAAGAGTGGCTACCAATTAAGTGACTAAGATATCTCCCTAATGCTTTCACTTTTCTTTTGAGCACTCCACTCAACTTTTCAATTACTTCAACCTTATTTCTCCCTTTTCATGATATCCACTCATTTCAAACACCCATTCTTCTTTTTATTTGAGAAATGTTCTAACATGAGCTACCACCAACATTTTGTTTTCCTTCTTAATATTCTTTCATCCAGGAATTCACTAAAGCACTTCTTATTTGAATCATATGGCGCTCAATATTTTTATCTCATTTCTCTTTGTTCTATTGGTGCACAAAACCCCCAAAACATAGGTTGTCTACATCACAACTCATTCAATTTTTTCTCTCGCAAACTTAGGATTTTAACTTACGTCACAAGGTATTAGAATTAAGGAGACAAAAGGGTACAAAAAATAGAGGATCATAATATTTCAAGGTCTTCATCACTGCCTTACAAGAAGTTGGATAATATGTAATAAAGTGGCCAATAACATTCATTTCAAGTTCAAAGGGATTGACAAATGTTGCATCAATTTAGGAAATTATTTAGTAGAGTTTCTTGTCAAAAAGGAAATAGGTTCTCCTTTCAAACCAAACCACATATAGAACTTTTCCTTGAAATACATTTTGGGTCAACTTCTAGAAAACATGCATATACAAGCATGAATAAAAGTCTTACCCCACAAAGCATCACAACCCAACAAACATTCAAGTTAGTCTCTGAATCAATCAAAGAAAATGACTTTTAACTAATTAGAAGATGTTTTCCTAATGAGGAAATGAGACCATATGTATTACTCAGAGTTTTCGGATTGAGAGACCAAATACAAAATAGCATGTGTTGAAACACAAAAAAATGTGAAGGGTTATGAGAACTTCTTTTTTGATGTTTCATCTTTCTAACTTGTAATATTGCATTTTCTTTTGTCACATTGTTGAGCAAAAGAAAGAAAATAATTGTTAGTGTAAAAGTGATAGTTGGTTTGCGGCCTTGCTGTTGTGCTGACTTGACCATAATTTCGATCATTTTTCTCCAATTCTAACTGAAATCCTTCAATGAACCATTTTTCTAAAGCTTCTTATTTGTTAATCAAAGACCTTAGTCCTATTGGTACTACTAAATTCTGTGGTGCAATTGATTTCCGGGAGAACGAATATTCCTTTTGAAATTCTTCTCATGACTTCAGAGGCTTTTTTGAATTCTTCACGCACAATTTTTTTTGGGTAAAGATTTCGTGCCTCTTTAACCTTGATCACTGCCATATCGGCTCAAGTACTCAACTTTTACTTTTGGGGAAACTGTCGTGAGCTTTGAAATCTCTTTGAAACAAGATTGTAATGAAAGGTACTAAAAATGTTAGATTTAAGAATATTAAAGATTTAATCAACAATGACTTATACTTAAAAGGGGTATTCCTTTTAAGGAAGACCACTAAGAGATGTTATATTTGAATGAGTCATGACGTGCACTTTGTATTTGACTCTTGATGTGTTTGTGTTGTCTAGTTCTCAAAGTCTGAATCATTTTTACTATGAATTTAATTTATGTATCCTAGAAGCACATCATGTAGATGAGTTGAGAAGCGGTGTTCTTTCCACGTTCCCTCCAATTAACGATTTTCACATTGTTCTCTCTCATTATCTTGAGGTTCTTGTGAGATTTTTCATTGATAAGATCCTCTCTCTTGTCGTCTTATGGTTCTTGTGAAGGTTTTCACCAATAATACTCTTTTTTCTTTTTTTATTATCTTTTTGTCTTATGATGCCATCAACGGTTCACTTCTAAGTCTCTTTTTCGCCTGATGATCAATTTTCGACACAAAACATATTGAATATGGTATTCATTCTTAAAGAGTTAATTAGAAAGTCAGTTGCTTAACAAAACCATAAACTAATCAACTACAATTTTGGAACTATGTCACCAAAATAAAAGAAACTACCCCAACTCTTAAGAATAATAGATTATTAATTTTTTTGATGGTATTACCGAACCCAAAGGATTTGCCAATGTATTATTTCAGAATTAGGACGATCATAGTTCACACGTTCAAAGTGAGGACTTTTTTTATTGGTTTTTTTATTTCCTTTGAATAAGGGCCTTATCTTCCCAACCATAAAATGTCAACCGTCGTTTGTCAGTGTCTGTTAAAATGCATTAGATGTAGTATCTTTTACTGTGTTTGCATTAATAATTATGCGTGTGAATTTTTTTCCTCCACATCTGTCGTGCAGTGTGTTAAAATTTGTACAACATAACCCCTATTATTTAGTTTGATTTAGTTTGAATTATAGCTATATTTTACATTTCAGTTGATAGTTGTTTTCTTTTAACTCGTGATAGTTTTCTACTGTGTAGTATTGCAGAATTGTGCTCCTAATTGTTTAGGTGAGTTTGCTAAGTGGGAATATGATTTCATAACATGTAAATCTATATAAGGCTACAAAGCCTATGAATAATATCATCTAGTAACAATCTCTGCAACATAATTTGGTTATCTTTTATTCTTCCTGTTATTTGCTTTTTCAATTATTGGTTTCTCGATCAAGTTGTCTTCCAAAACTCACAATAAAGATAGATGTTATATGTCAGGGTTGCATGTATGGTATAACACATCAGTTATCATATGAGGATTCAAAATATAAGGCCAAGGAATCATTAGAGTTAATTGAGTTTGATGTATTTAGACCTGTCAAGCAACTCTCTGTTGGTGGAATGAAATATATGCTAACATTCCTTGATGATTTTTCCAGGTATGTATGGATTTATTTTTGGAAGGAAAAGCTGATACAGTTTCAAAATTAAAAGAATTTAAAAATGTTACTGAAGTAGAAGTTGGCAAGAAAATTCTTCGCCTGCGAATGGGATATGGTTTGTGGAATACACCTCATATGTATTTTCTGAATTCCTTCAGAAGTATCAAATATGTCGTCATCTCACATGTCCAAAAATGCCACAACAAAATGGCATAGCAGAACGAAAGAATAGACTCCTAACAAAAATCTATCGGAGCTTACTTCACGTAAAAAGTATTCTGGGTATAATTATGGGCGGAAACTATGAAAACTGTAGTTTTTGTCATCAAAATAGAATTCCTTAGCAAATTTTAAGTTTTCTTTCACCTTTTGGGAAGTTATGGAATATGAAACCATCATTTAGCTATTTCGGTGTTTTCAGATGTGTATGCTATGTATTTGTACCTAACCATTTACATAGATAGATGGATAAAAAGGTTGTTAGGTGTATCATTGTAGGGTATGACAGTCAACAAAAAGGGTGGCTTTGTTGTGACCTAAGCACGGGAAAGTGTTACACTTCTCGCAATGTGATATTTGATGAAGCTTCTTCATTGTGGCCTTCAAATAAGAAGATCCTTTCTTATTCAAATGTTCTCAAAGATGTATTGGACTCATCTCATGTCCAGGTAAGTCTAGATGAAGCAAACTAAGATATTGCTGAAGAAGGCATGGCTCAAAATCCTTCGCAAACTAGTGTATATCAACAACAAAGTGAAAGAAACGAGCTAAGTAGAACAAACACACCCCCGTATCTTAGAAGCTCATGCAGGATCAGAAAGCTTAATCCAAAGTATGTCAATGCTGCCATAGTAGAAGAAAAAAATGAAAAAGAACTAGAGAATTTTGAGGAAGCATTCCAAAATGTGAAGTGGATTAAAGCTACGAAGGACGAGATTCATGCGCTAGAACTGAATCAAACTTGGGAGCTCTTGGTAAATCCAAGAGATGTCAAACCTATTTCTTGCAAATAGATTTACTAGATAAAGTAACACACAAATGGGTCAATTGAAAGGAACAAAGCTCGTCTTGTAGACCGAGGCTTTTCTTAGCAATATGGACTAGATTATGATGAAACATTTGGTCTAGTGGCGAAGCGTACTACAGTTCGGATCATACTTGCACTTGCTGCCAGTTAAAATTGGAACCTATGGCAGATTGATGTAACGAATGCCTTTTTTCATGGAGAATTGGATAGGGAGATCTACATGTGTCAACAAATGATCTTTAAGAGTCAAGCTCATCCTATTTATATATGTAAGATTCGAAAATAGCTATATGGGTTAAAGCAAGCACCAAGGGGATGGTATGGTAAGATTTCTGAATTTCTTACTCATAGTTGTTATTTTGTAGAACCAGAAGATTTCATCGTGTTTGTGGATGTTGTTGGAAACAAACTAGATATTTTTCTAGTATATGTGGATGATCTAATCCTTACAAGAGATTGTGAAGAAGAATTTCATCTAACAAAGAAGAATTTGTCAGTTCGATTCCAGATGAATGACTTGGATAACTCAACCATTTTCTTGGCTTGGAGGTTGATTCAATGAAGAAGGAATTTGTTTGCATCAGAAAAGATATTCTGAAGATCTGTTGAAGAAGTTTGGAATGTTGAATTCCAAACCAATATCAACACCATTGGACCCAAATGTTAAGATGTGTGCACATGAAAGAAAAGATTTAGCATAAGTGATGATGTATTGACAATTGGTAAGTAGTCTGATTTATTTAACTCACACTTGACCTGATATTTATTTTGCAATTGCTGTGATGATTTGCTACTTGCACAACACAAAGAGGCACCATATGGAGTCTGTTCGGCGAATACTAAGATATGTGAAACGTACAATTGATTATAGTCTTTTGTACAAGAAAGGTGAAGAATGCAAGTTGGTCAGATACTATGACTCTAACTATGCAGGGGATCATGATATCCGATGTTCAACAACTGGCTATATGTTTAAGCTCAGAGATGGAGCAGTTTCATTGTGCAGCAAAAGGCAACCAATTGTATCGCTGTCAACAGCAGAAGCAGAGTATAGGGTAGAAGCAGTTGTAGCTCAAGAAAGTACGTGTCTTCTGCAATTGATGAAGGATTTTCACCAACCAGTTGGCTACTCAGTTACCTTGTACTGTGACAATCAGTCAGCGATATACTTGGCTGAATATCTTATTTTTCATGCTAGGATGAAGCACGTGGAAATACATTACCCCTTCATCAGGGAAAAAGTGTTGCAAGGAGAGATTGACTTGGAGCATATTAAAACTGAGCAACAAATTGCAGATGTATTCACAAAAGGCTTAAGTGTCCAAAAGTTTGAAAGTTTATGTAAACAACTAGGCATGGTTAAGACCAGAGTTGATGTCTAGAGGGGATGTTAAAAGATGTACAACATCAGCCCCTATTGTTTAGTTTGACTAAGTCTGTAGTATGACTATATTTTAGGTTTCAATTGGTAGTTGTATTCTTTTAACTCGTGATAATTTTCCTATTGAGTAGTATTGCTGAATTGTGTTCCTAATGTTTAGATGAGTTGGTTAAGTGTAATTACATTAGTGGTTTAGTGGGAATATGATTCTATAAAATGTAAACCTATATAAGGCTAGAAAGCCTATTGAATGATATCATCCGGTAATCTTTGCAACAGAATTTAGTTATCTTTTATTCTTCCTTTTATTTCCCTTTCAAACATTGGTTTCTCTATCAAGTTTTCTTCATCACAGTGTTCCTTCGTACAACACATCCTTGATAAGATATGGACCTTGCTAGTTTAGGGAAAACTTTCGCTTGGATTTTTTCTTGTATGGAAGAATGCATTTTAAGACATGTTGGCCTACTTCAAAATATCTTGGGTTCACCCTTTTTTTGTTACGAGCCATACTTTTTTGATAAAGCTATCCAAAACAAATTCCCACCAATCTTTTTCATAGATTAATGTCATTATTCTAGTTGAGTTTTATCCCATTCAATTCCTCAATTTTATCTTCCACAATTCCAAGAGATTGAATTTCATATTTTGATGGTGTTACAGCCTTGGTTTCATACCGAGCAAGGGGTTGCACTAATCAAAGTGTGTGTTGTAGTAAAATATCCCAAATCTGTGAAAGGTTCTTTCATACAATTTTCTTGAGCGATGAACCATCATTCTGAGGATTTTGTTGATGATTTTGTTGGCATCTTCCACGACTCTATTGGCTTTTGATCGGTATGGAGTAGAATTGTGATGCACAAGTTTTAATTGGTATATAGATATGCAGTATTGTATGTGATGATTGTTCTTGGGATACCAAAGGCATATGATGTTAGATTGGAAAAAGTCCACAACTGCCTTCTAAGGAGATACCTCTAAAGTTACTCCCTCCACACATGTAGGGAAGCAATAAAATGCGACCAAAATATATTGATGTCCTTTTGAAGCTTTTGTCTCAATTATCTGATGACATCCACTCCAAATGCAGCGAAGAGCCAAGAAGTGTCCATAGGGTGTAATTCTAAAGATGTGAATGAATTAAATTACCTTGACTCTAATGATGTTGGCTCACAAAATGAAATCAATCCCATTCCATCGTAAGCCATCAATACCCTACTCGAATAAGTACTATCTTTTATATCAAGGAAATATCCATTCATGTGTGATCCACATATCTCAACATTTATTTCATTAATGATTTTCTCATTTTCTTCAACATGCACACATCTCAAAAAAAAAAAATTTAGGGTTCGTATATATAAAATTATCGCTAAAAAAGAAATCACTAGCAAGGCACCTAATAATTCTTTTCTAGCTTCCGTTAGCATGTTTCCATAAAAGTATAATTCCCATCGTGAACAACTAATTTTTGGCGTATTTAATTGTATTTGTATTTTTTTATTTGTTAATGTTATTTTTTACTGTTTTTATATATTAAAAATGAATTGGCCCAAAGGGCTAATTTTGATTGAATTGGGCTAATCTAAATACAATTAGAACAACCTAATCAATTTTAAATATAGTCCAATAACTATGACTCAACTTTTAATCTCCACCATTCATATTTTTTTGGATCCAATGGCTCTTATTTGACCCTATCATAATACAAAACACCTCAAAAATAAGATTTTGGCCCTTGTACTTTTTTAATTTTTACTTTTTCCCCTTTTGTTATTACCAATCCTGCAGAAAGATCGAATACTAATCGTCACTTTATTTTTAGACTTATGGAGTTGTGGTCATCTCCATTAAATACTCCTTACATAAACGTGTATAGCTATTTAATGATTGTTTTTATATACGTTTCATGTCAAAACTTCATCGAATAATTTTACAGGCAATTTTTTTTTGCGACCTCCATTTACCCCCAAAATCTGTATCAATCTTCTGATCCTCTCATCCCGTTTCAAAACCTATCACTATCACAATTTTTTAAATCATAGAAGTTAGTCCCGAATTATGACTATTTTGTTAGATTTCTTTTGAAAATTTAGTTTGCTAGTTTGTTTGAATTATATTATTTTTTAAAAAACTTTTATTTGTCTTTTATTTATTTTATAATTTTGATCTTCAAAATATATTAGATGTTTAAATTTTGTGTCAATGACCTGATTTACTTTTTAATATTGGGTCTTGGTTATTATAATCAAATGGGTTCTACATAGTACGCCTATTTTTTAAGGGCAACTTTCACATATAGCAAATAAAAAATTCATATTTGTATGCTATAGCAAAGTTTGCATAATTACGCTCCATAGCAAACATAGAAACTGTATAATTCGCTACACATATACAGTTGAAGCAAATTGTATAAAACGAAGTGTATAAAACAAGAAAGAGAAAGACTCTTGGGCATAGAACTGTATAAAAATGAAGTGTATAAAATGAATTGTATTATTATAAGTGTATAGAACGATTATATACAATTTGAATTTGTATAAAATGAGAAAGAGAGAAACACAAAAGAGACTTGACATGGAATATACAATTGAATCAAATTGTATAAACTGAGAAAGAGAGAAATTAGATACAATTTGAAAATTCTATAAAACGAGAAAGAGAGAAAGGCAAAAGAAACTAGTAGGGGAGTATTTATATTGTATAATTATAAGTGTATAGGACGAAAATATATGTACTTGCGTGTGTATATACAATTTTCTCACGCTTTATGCAAACAGAAACGCAATTTATACATTTCGCTTCTGTTTGTATAAGTGAGATAGGCGAGGGTGGTGAGCGAGATTTGGGAGAGTGGCGAGCGAGATCTAGAAGAGGGGAGAGAGAGGAACAAAAATATATGTATTTATACAATTTTCTCTGTTTTATACAATTAGAATTTTTTTAAACACTTGTGTTTGTATAAAAAGTGAGGAAGCGAGCGAGAGATTGGAGGAGAGTGGCGAGTGAGATATTTGGGAGAGAGGCGCCTGTCAATTTTTGGCAAACGTTTGCTATGGAGCAAAATTAAATCAAACCCTAGCTACTCCATTTATTTTAGGTTATTAGTTTGCTATTATATACCATTTCTTTTTTTTTTAAATTTTTAGATGTTCCATATAGCTTTTATTCAATTAATGAATAAAAGAAAATAAGACTCTCTAAAGGGAATTATAGTCTTTTTCAATTAATCTCTCTTGGAAGAAGAAAAAAAGAAAAATAATATAGTGGTCATCTTGGGTGATACATTAGCATAACAAAGGGCCTTATGCACACATTGACTCTTAAGATTTCAAGAAAGGCGGATACTTCGTATTCTCCACCTATTTAATAATCCTTCTTCTTTCAATTGACAAAGCTATCAAACTGCACTGACAATCTATCAACAATTGGTTTGGGGAATACCAACAATGCTTCTCTCGATGAGAATACCCACAAACACACCGAATTTCTAATACGCAAGAAAAAATCATTTTTCAGTCTACTCGAGTACCATGTGTAGATAGAATACTTACCCCAATATCTCTAGTCGCCTCAGTTACATAATATCCAACTTTTTTTGTATGAGTCTCAGTCCACATTTTGCCTCGATAAATATTTTTCCCTCTGCCTTATGAATTTTTCTAATGGTAAAGCATTGATATAATGAATTTAAAACATATTGATGTAAGCACATCATATTAAACAACCATTTAAGCTCTTCTTACCGCAAAACTCTTCATATCACCAGTATGAGGAGTTTGGTTCTATCAAATCCATATATATTGACCTCTTGCAAAGTTTCTACAGGTTAAAGAAGAACAATATGAGTAAAATTCAGGGAACAAATAACTTTTGGTTTCGAGTGTGTCCACTGAGTCGTCAAGAGTACTACAATTCTCTTTTTTTTTCCTTCTAGTCTCAACAAAGGGAAATTAGAATGACCTTTCTTATAAATATTTACACAATTTCAAACCATCCACAAATTATTGTATTATAGAGTTTTTCACAACATATGTTTTTACAAATTTGAATCTCATTTGTATCGCCAAATATTTCAACTCTAAGTATATGATGACAAAAACACTTTCCGATTCCAGTTGTCCCTTGAAAGTCTTTTATTAAATATGTTTCATCATTAGTCATGAGTGTCTTGTTATTGACTTGCAACTTCAACTTCATCACCAATTTGATATATTGTTGTTTTTTTTTCCTTATGTGCTATTTCTCTTATTTCATCCAAGATAAAAACAAATTCTTAATTGGTGGTTTTCCTCTCACATTGAAAAAAGTGAGCATTTTTTAACACAATTGCCCTGTATGCAATTGTGTTCGATCACAAATATAAACTCGACTTATTTTTGACTTATTATGAGTTAAATTAAATGTAAGAAAAAAGTAGAAACAATTTTTGTTGTTTCTCAATTTTTTGAAAAATTATTTAATTTAACTTGAACATTATAAAAGAAAAAAATTATTTTATGTGTTAAAAGAAAGCGTCAAAATTGCTCACTTTTTTCAGTGGCAAAGGAAAATGACCAATAAGAATTCATTTTATCTCAGATGAAATAAGAGATATAGCAAATAACGGACAACAAACAAAACTATATAAATTTTAATGATGAAGTTGAAGTTGCAAGTCAAGTATTGGCTTCATAAGTTCTTACTTACATGCAACTATGTTTATCCCGTCGGCACTTTTTATCAAAAATTTCAATACAGGACTATCGTGACTGATGATGAAACATACTCAAAGCAATATTCAAATAAAGAAATCTACTATAATAGACGTTAATAATCAAATTATATAATTTCAACCAGACATAATAAGAATATTACAAGTTACTACATTATAATAGATAAGGACTTGAAACATCAAACAAAAGAATATATATATTTTTAAAAATTATATACAAATCCGATTGTAGCAACTAGGAAATTTATGTTGTAACTAACTAAAAATACATTAACGATTTCTTACATTGGGAAATATTATTATTACTAATTTACAGTTAGTTGAATTTCTAACCTTCATCCAAAAATATGAAGGCTTGAGAAAGTACATAACCTATGTAAGCCTAAAATGATACTACTTGTCATTTTTGCTATTTATGATTAGATCGAAATGGAATCCCCGAAAACCGGGGCTGGAGTATTAGACTTGTTCTGCTTCGATAGAGGCACTGTAACCGTAAGTGGAATAACAATCATTCGGCCGATTGCTCTTATCCTTCCTTCGCTTACACAGAAGAGAGAGAGCACTCCCCAAGCCAAGCCTTCATATATTATACTAGCACCATTTTGTTCTTTTCTTGTTTCTCTAAATTTTATTTTTGGACTCATATTTCCTACATTATCTTATAAGTTACTTGAAACTCCCATTTAGGTGTTTTCGTCCATATTTAATATAGTACTATTTCCCCAAATCATATTGATAATTTAAATTTTATGACTTCAATCTTAAAGTTCTTAATATTGAATATATTATACTTGTAAATTATGTATAATATATTGATAGTAAAGGTTTTTTCTCTTGCTATATTAGTGTAGTGCATGAGATAAGACTAAGAGCCTATTTGTATAAGATTATCTCTTTTCTTATAAGCCAAAAAATGACAATTTATGAATAAGTGCTTAAAAATATTTCCTCATTTAAGCTAACAGTAAAAAAATACTTAAAAGGTATTCCAGAATTCAAAGTACATTATGATCTAACTTTATATAGATAAAGTATCGTAGGAAGCAAATACATCTCCTTGTTTGATGGAAAAGAGGTTCCCATATTTGGAAACACATGCTGGTGAATTTTATTATTTTTTTTTTGGGGGGGGGGGTGGTGGTTACTATAACATCACATATGGTGGGAATCTTGAGGAGACACTTCTACTATATGGTATTCAGAACTCGTACATACAATCTGGGACCTTTGTGTGTACATATATTTATGAGCAGACTTGCCATCCCATCAAAGACTTTTTTGAGTTTCTAACGAAGGAAGGGACATGAAACTATCTTGAGCATATTCTTGAGTATGTTGTACATGTCCAATCTAACGTGCATCTTTCATATCTCTGTAATCAAGGTAATAAAGCTTGGTGGACTGAAATTAACAATGGTAAGCTCATTATTAAATCATTTTGGGAGCTATTGAGGTAAAAACAAGAGAAAATTTAAGACATGGTGATATTGTGGATAAAAGAAATTTCTTTTGAAATCACCTTTGTTTATCGGAGAATTTTTGTTCTGAAAGATCCTATGGCTTCTCTAGTGCATGCATAGATGAAAGTCTGATAATTCTTGGAATTGTAGACGTTGTATAATTTAGGAAGAAGATACTATGGGACGTCTTTTTCGAATAGGATAACATGTTATTACAATTTAAAGCCACTTAATCAGAGCTATTGGAATTGTGGGCCCTATTCTCAACTTGAAGTAGTCCATAAGGTTGTGGTGGGCAGTGGAAGGCAATTATAGAGTGAAGGTAGTTTTCCAAGCTTTACTTAAACTATTTTATTGTTTCTGTGGAGGCAAATGAATACAATGATTCATGGAAGTTCCTTTTCAGAATTTGGAGTGCTATGGGGTATTAATAATACAATTTTAAATTCATTCTTGTTAGATTGAAAGAGAAATGTAGCAGCAACTCTTGGCCTCTTATTCTTTCAGAATTGGAATAGTACAAACCTAAATTCTCTTAAAGAATCTTTAGAGGAACCCTCATCCTCCTAATTTACGGAAGTGCAACATTGATTGCGCATCTAAAAAAATCATGGTCGTAGTTCAACAGTCTTTTGTATCAGATATTGTTGGAATGTATGCGTCCACTTATTTTAGCTGGGATCTGGTCCCCGTAGCACCAATGTACAGTAAATAAAGAATAAAGCCATAAAGTAAAAGAGATAATCACTTTTATGTGGAAACCTCCTTACTAAAGGGAGTAAAAACACGACCTGTCTCAACAGGACTTTTCAACAACCACTTTCACTAATCTTCGATCAAGCAAAAGTAAAATCCGGTTACAAAACAAACTAACCCTATAGTCTCTTCACTAAGCAATACACCCTATTAGTTAGCTGAGCACGAGTAGATACAACACTGCTCAGTAAGAACTTAAATTACCCGTAACCCAAGCCCTTACAATGAAACACCCAAGGTTTGATAAGTTTTATCAAGTTCAAAATGAAACCTACAATTTGAGAACAATTACAAGCAAATATAAAAACAAAAAATAACAAGAAAAGTTGAAAGCCTTTTGATCAATATCTTTTTGTTTTGATGCTTGATGGTATTTTTGCCTTTTTGATGAATGAATGATATTGTTTTGTTTTGTTTGTTATATATCACCAAGATTTGTTGTCCATCAAACAAAAAAACCTAGTCAGTTTTGATTTGAGAAGTACTCTGCTCCTCACCAACCTCCCTGACGCAGACAACTTTTTACAGTTGTCAATACTTTTCGCAGATGAGACTGGTTCTTCATACTCTGAAGAGGACCGTGTCCCTTCACTTGTGAGGAATCACAAACATCTTGAGGAGAGTCTCCTATTTTGTAGTAGTTAAAGGTTTTAGATTTCTGATACAACCAACATACTAGCGGAAGCTAGAGCTATAAAAGAGCGTCTTATTTACTATATTGAGCATGAAATTGCTAATATCATTATTCAGATTGACTCTTAAGTTCTGGTGCACATTTTAGAGGAAGAGTGGAAAGTTTTATGGACTGTGGCGCAGGAGACTGAGAAGAGATATTTCGCAAGAGTAAACATCCCCTTATAAAAGGAAATAGGTTCGTAAATTTTCTTACTAATTTAGTTTAATCTTTTATGGGTGATTTTTAGATTAACCAATTTCAAAAAATTCATAGCACAGAAAACAAAATACTTAATCTAGCTAAATATAATACACCATACATAAGGAGTCATCTACACAATTAACAGAGCAAATAGTGGTATGTGTATCATAGTCCATGATCCATTACTGATTACATGTAAGTTCAATCTTCTAAGGGAAAATTTACTATAATGACAAGCTAAAGTTTGATGTAAAATCAATGGATTTGTGTACTTAAACATGGTAAGAGTTTGGGGTATCCATTAGTACCAAATCAAAATTTCAGTTTCAGCTAAAATCAACATCAACAAGGTGAATCAATAGAAATCTACAAAAGGATGCAACATAAATTTTGCTCATATTGCATTGTGGTAGAATCATCCAAAGAATAGCTTAAATAATGGTATTAATCCTGAATGGGGTTCAATCCATTGAGACTTTGTAGGGAGATAAAACTATAATGAGATAGAGCTGAAACATAGAGCCTTAACCGTCTGTGGATAGTGGAACTGCACATTTTGAAGGCTAGAGTTAAGATTCACCGCAATAGTAGAACTTGTTTTACATGATGAGTTACATTTACACCATCATATGCACTTACTAGTAGTAGATCTAACCGAGGGATTCACGAATCCCATGATGATTGGTTTCAGAGACTAACGAGGTAGAGTGATGTGCTGAAGAACTAACCTTAGAGTTTTGATTAGTTAAAATTAGTGTATACTTGAGCGATTCCATCATCATGCCATCTCCTAAAAACAATAGGAAGATACGCATTAAAACTATTTTAGCATTCGAGGGCAAGAATTAAAGATCTCACTTTGATTATAGATAGAATTAAAGATCTTTCCTTCACTGTAGCTTGAATCGCAACAATGGAAGTGTATGAAGATTGGGATTTAGCGTATAAGGAAAAAGCTGGAAGCTTCCGACTGTTCGCTTTCTCACTTTTCTAATATACTTCTTGTTTTTATTATTTTTATAGATATTTTGTACCATTTGCTTATGCTTCTTTTTTTGGACCGGATCACTTTTTAGCTCGGTTAATTGATAATATTCTCTTTGTTTTTATGAATAAATGGTCCTCGCCCGATTTAAAAAATTATTTCTTTTTTGAAGTAAGTCAATTCAAATAGGATCTTAAATTAAGGTAGAAGATGAGATACCATGCACATTAATTAGGGTAACGTCTCTCACTTATGTTTTTAATTTTTAATCACCTTTATTGATTTAAAAAAACATATATTCTTAAGGATTGGGCTATGGTTAGTATCCTCCTGTCAGAAATTAAGCGAACAGTTGGCCAAAATTGTGAAGCTATAATACACATTTATGTCAAACTGGTTTTAACTAGTATAAAAATATGATTATTTTCATAAAGTGCACATTTTATCTTAATTTTAAGGCTAGTGTAAAAAAAATTAATGCACGTCAAGATCTCAAATACATTAATTGTCACGCCCCGAGCCTACATCATAGATGTGGCCGGCACCCAATGACCATTATTGGCCTTGAGCGGACCCTTGGCCTGGTTTACTTAACTCAGCAGAAGACTTAAGTCAATACAAGAAAACATTCTTATAAAGTAAAACAACTTTTCCAAAATGACACTTAAGTCTCATAGAAAAACATTTGCAATACAAAAAGAAACGTAAAACTAAATTGTCTGACTGTTTATGAAGTCTCTATAATACTAAGATGAATGTTGGAACAGACCCACAACATATTTTGAAAGAAGACTGAAAGCAATAAATATGTGTCCTCTAGAATGCAAGCAGGCTCATGTAACATCTCATAACCAGTAACAGCCAAGAATAAGCTAAGAAACTAAAATTTATCATTTTTGGATTGAATAGAAAAAGAAATCTGGAAAATTTTCCTAAGTGTAAAAAGTGAGTATTGATCATTTTCGAATGGCCATAATATCTATATTAGGATGATTTAGAGTTAGTTCTTTATATGGTTGGGAATCCCTTGAAGATATCTTTCCAACACTGTTGAGTTTCACATTTTTGATATTGTACAAGGGAGATATGCCTATCGACAATTGAGCAGTTAGATTGAGGAAGGTCCCAATCTAGATTTTAGTAAGGGTAAAGTGGTATTTTCACCTAACTATTTTCTAATTAATTTTAAGGGTTTATTAGGGGTAAACTAAGATTTAAGTCAGTTTTAGAAACGTATTTACACGTAGGGCTTGGGAGAAAATAGGAGAGAAGAAGAAAAAGGGAGAAAAGTTCAAGAATTCATCAATAACGCCAAGTTCTTCGAGTGGAATTTGTCGGGGGTGATCCCTATTAAGGTATGTGGGATCTTTCGTGTTGGGTTAATTCACTCTCACACCAATTTGTTTCAGTTCAGCAATCTATGAGTTATTTCATGATAGAAGTTAACTTCTTGAAGAAAGGTTTTGAGTTCTTGTTGATTGAATTTTTGGGTGCCTTTGTTGGTTGACTTCTTGTTTCCCCGAGTTATTTTTTAGTTGAATTCGGAGGGTTTTGAGAAGAAACACGAGTTGAAAAATTTGGCAGATGCATATAGGAAGAGGAAGGCGCGGCACGTTTGCAGTCGCTAGAAACTGCCTCAGTCTACTGAGGACTGGCGTGGCGCTCCACCTTTGTTGCAGAACCATGCCTAGGCCAAATAGGTCTTGCGCGGCACGCCACTAATGCGCTTGGATCAGCATGTTTTGCCCTTTTTTCATAGTCTAGACCTTCTAAATCCTTCTAAGGTATATTAACACCTCCCGATGCTTTTAATTACTCCAATGATTTCTAAACGCCTAAAAATTATCAAGGGACACAAATAATAACCTTGGATCCATAACCCATTCAAAGAAAGTTAATATCAAAATCAAAGAAGTTAAGATTCAAGTGTAAAGTTAAGAAGCTAGTCCAAAGTAAAGTCTAAGAGGTTTTCAACGGCCTTTATTAAACGGCTTAACTTCGTCTTAAGGCTCAAGTTTCAAGTTAAAGTGAAGAGTAAAAGTTGAAGTCTTTTCTTCAAATTAAATATAAGGGAACTAAGTATTCCCTAAGAGTTGATTTAATATTTAAGTTCAAGTTAAGCAAAGAGTAAAAATTAAGTTCATTTATAAACAGTTATAAGGGAACTACATATTTCCTAAAAGTTTACAAGTTTTTTCACATTTTAGTTAAGAGGAAACTGAGATTTCCCAAAAGAATTTTAAACAAGAAGTGGGAACATTGATTCCAAGAGGGCTTTTTTAAAGCTAAAGTGTTGAGAAAATTATCTCAATCCAAAGGAAGGAAGTTATTTCAAAAACATGAGCTAAAGTATATTTTGGGAGTAGTAATGAACACCGACGTGGGGATGAGAGTTCATATTAAATCAAGTCTCCATGTAAACCATGTAGCCATCATGGGTATTAATGGGTCATACTTTTTAGATGATCAGGTAAGTTAAGCTAGTTGATCCACTAAGTTAAGGAGTTTTATCCGACGAAAAATTATAGGAATGTTCTGGCAGCGTGGGCAAGATGTGGTATCACCACTTAGGCTTATAGTGGTTTTTGTCGGTTAGACAATCTCCCACAGAACTATACTACTTTCATAAATAAGTAAAGTTGACTTTGTTATCACATTTTATTTAATGAACCAAGTTGTTTTAATGTTTCACAAAGATTTATATATATCACATGTGTCTTAAATTGCTTAATATACATAAATTGAGATGAGTCTTCTGGAGTTTAGCAGGGCCAAAATAAGTTCATCTTATTCTTATCAAGCTTAAGTTTTCGTTTAGCATTCCAACTCTCATACTTGTACAATCAATGTACTAATTCCAGTTGGTATGCATCGTCTTATGATGCAGATGCAAGTTACTAGGATCAGCATCCAACACCTCGTTGGTCCAGCTTGAGCACTCAGAGTCAGTGCTGAGCCTCCTTGTATTCTAGAGGATCCTTGTTATTTCTTTCCATTCTTTTCATTACAGAATGTTGTGGGGCTTGTCCCAACATTCATCATAGTACGTTTAGAGCTTCATAGAAAGATAGTTAGTCATTTAGTTCAGTTGAGTCTCTTTATTTACAGATACATTATTTTTAGACTTAAGCGCCATTTTGGCCAAGACAATCAATTTAAGTTATTTGTGAGAATGTTCTTACTTTATCATTGAGTAAGTATTCCACTTAATTTATTTGTGATAATGTTCTTGCTTTATCATTGAGTAAGTCTTCCACTTAGTTAAGTAAGCCAAGACAAGAGTTTTCTCAACGTCAACAATGGTCATTGGATGCCGCCTATTTCCATGGTGTAGACTCGGGGCATGAAAAACTTGGTATCAGAGCACAGAGTTCAAGAGTCCTAAGAAGTCTATAAAAGAGGTGTCTGTAGAGTCTTAGTCATCAGTGTGAAGAGCGCCACATCTATGACTAGGTGACTACAACATTTAGGAATTTCTCACTTCCTTCATCTTCCTTTTTCATGTGTTAAAGTTTATCTCTATAAATTTTCCCTCTAATTCTTGCTTGCATGTGTTTCAAATTGTTATGCCTCCACAAAGAGCAGCCAGAGGTTTTCCAGCCAGAAGAAATGTAGAGGAGCAAGAGGTACCTAAAGCACCCGTCGTTCAACCTCAAGGGGAAGTTACCAATGGTGAGTTCCGCGAGGATATCCGGATGCTAAGCTAAGTGGTGACTAACCAATTCGGTTAACAAAGGGGAGCTGAACAAGATAGGACAGAAACTTTAAGGATTCGAGAATTCTTGAGGACAAATCCCCCAAGCTTTTCTGTTTCAAGCAATACTGAAAATTCAAAAAACTTTATGAAAGAGTTAAGTAAGGTGTTTGATGTGATGCATGTGGTTGATACATAAAGAGATTAGCTAGTTGTATATCACTTGAAGAATATGGATAGGACTTGGTTTGACTAGTTGAAGGAGGGAAGATATGAGGATGCACCCCATCCGAGTTGGGCTTGTTTCGAAGAGTCTTTATTGGGGCGCTTCTTTCCTCGAGATCTGAAGGAGGCAAAGGTTAAAAAATTCCTTACTCTAAAATAGGTATCCTTGAGTGTTCATGAGTATGGGATAAGAATCACCAAACTATCTCGATATGCTCCTGAGATGGTTAAAGATATGAGGAGCAGAATTAGTTTATTTGTTGCTTGTTTGGGTCATGCACCTAGTAAAGAGGGAAGAGCAGCAATGCTGATCAGTGACATGAAAATATCTCGATTGATAGTTCATATAAAGCAAGTTTAAGAGGATAAGCTGAGAAACAGAGAGGAGTATAGGAACAAGAAACCCAAGACTAGGTACGATTTAGGGTAGCAGAAATGTGGTTTGAATCGGCTAGAGTTTTAGAAAAAAAAGGGCAAGCACCATCGTCTTTTTGTGCTCCTGCACTCATAAACAGAGGTAAACATCGTGGCCAAAATTTGGAGAACTACAGAGATAGGCCAACACAGTCTCAAGCAAGCGTGGCACAAGGAGGTAGTTGGGCTCCTGAATGTGCTAAGTGTGGTAGAACCCACCCCGATAAACGTCGAGATGGCCAGAAAGGTTGCTTCAACTGTGGTCAAGAGGGTCACTTTATGAGATAGTGCCCTAAGAACAGGCAAGGTAGTGGACATCCGTGTTGGAAATCTCACTCTTCATCAGTTGCTCCACTAGATAGGGCTGCACCTAGAGGAGCCAATATGGGCGGAGGGGCGAACCGCCTCTATGTAATGACTAGCCATCAAGATCAAGAGAACTTGCCACAAGTTGTAATGGGTACAATCAAAGTTTTTACTTTTGATGTTTATGATTTGTTAGACCAAGGAGAAAGTTTATCTTTTTTAATTTTTTATGTTGCAAATCAGTTTGAGATTCCTCCTGGGAAACTTTGTGAGCCTTTCTGTGTTTTTACCCTTGTTGGAGGGTCGATTCTATCAGAAAGAGTATAACGTGATTGTCCCATCTCTACCAATCATAGAGATACCATGACTGACCTAGTGGAGTTAGACATGGTAGATTTTGATATCATTTTAGGGATGGACTGGCTTTATCCCTTTTATGCATTAATAAACTGTAGAACTCGAGTTGTCAAGTTTAAATTCCTAATGATCCATTTATAGAGTGGAGTAGTTGTTCAGCAGTGCCTAAGCGTCGTTTTATTTTGTTCCTTTAAGGAAAGAAAGTTAGTTTTCAAAGGGGTGTATCAATCACTTAGTAGGAGTTAAGAGTTTCCAAAAGTTTCACCTAATGATATACCCAGAGTCCCTCGTAAAAGATAAATAGACTTTGGCATAGACATAATTACAAAATACCCGTTCTATCTCTATTCCGCCATATAGAACGACACCATCAAAGTTAAAAGAATTAAAAGAACAACTGAAAGATTTGTTAGATAAAATTTTACTTGACCAAGTGTCTCACCTTGGGGCGCTCCTATCTTGTTTGTAAGGAAGAAAAATGGTTCCTTTTGGATGTGCATAGACACCGCTAATTGAATAAAGTTACCCTCAATAATAAGTATTATCTTCCAAGTATAGATAATATTTTTTATCAACTTTAGGGTGCCACCTGTTTCTCAAAAATTGATCTCAGATCTGGCTACCATCAGTTTAGAGTTAGATAATTTACATTCCAAAGATAGCCCTTAAAACAAGATACGCACAATATGAGTTTTGGTTTTAGGTCTTTTGGGTTGAACAATGCACCAGCAGCGTTCGTGGAACTTATGAACAGATTCTTCAAGCCTTGCTTAGATATGTTTGTTATTGTCTTCATTGATGATATACTAATCTATTCAAGGAAAGAAGAAGATCATGCTAATCACATCAGAATAATACTTCAGACTTTTAAAGAATAGGAATTGTATGCCAAGTTCTCCAAGTGTAAGTTTTGGCTCCATTCTATGACATTCTTGGGACACATAGTTTCCGGTGATGGGATTAGAATCGATACCCAAAAGATAGAAGCAGTTTAGATTTGGACTAGACACACCTTTTCTACCGATAATAGGAGTTTCTTGGGTTTGGCTTTCTATTATAGAAGATTTGTTTAAGGGTTTTCATCTATCTTGTCTCCCTTTACTAAGTTGACTCAAAAGGAAGCTAAATTTCAATGGTCTCAAGCTTGTAATAAAAGCTTTTAGGAGTTGAAAAAGAGCTTAATAACGGCTCTAATTTTGACCTTACCAGAGGGTACTCAAGGTTTTGTGGTGTATTGTGATGCATCAGAGTTGAGTTGGGATGTATGTTAATGCAGAATGTCAAGGTTATAACTTATGCCTCTAGAAAGTTGAAAAATCATGAGAAGAATTATCCAACCCATTACTTAGAGTTTGATGTCATGGTGTTTTCCTTTAAAATATGGTTTCATTATGTGTATGGAATTCCTGTCGCAATGTTCAGTGATCATAAAATCCTATAATATGTCTTCACTCAGAAGGAGCTTAATCTCCAAAGGAGGTGGTAAGAACTACTCAAGGATTATGACATTAGTATTCTTTACCACCCATGTAAGGCTAATGTAGTTGATGATGCTATAAGCAGGTTGTCCATGGGGAGTACCGACCATGTTGAGGAAGAAAAGAGAGAGTTAGCTAAAGGTGTGCACAAACTTGCACGCTTGGGAGTCAGACTTATGGGTTCCACAAAAGGAGGGATAGTGGTGACTAATGGGGCTGAATAATCACTAGTATTAGAGGTAAAAGTAAAGAAATATCAAGACCCAATTTTGCTTGATTTGAAGGTGAATGTTCACAAGCAAATAGTATTGTCTTCTGCACAAGGGGGATGGTGTGATGAAGTATTAATATAGATTATATGTACCTAGGATGGATGGAATCCATGAGAGGATCATGGAGGAGGATCATAGCTCTAGATATTCCATTAATCCAGGTTCCACCAAGATGTACCGCAACTTGAGAGAAGTATATTGGTGGGAAAGTATGAAGAAGGACATTACTGAGTTTGTCGGCAAGTGCCTGAACTGCCAGCAAGTGAAAGTAGAGAACCAAAGGCATGGAGTTTTGTCTTAGAATATAGAACTTCTGGAATAAAAGTGGGAGATGATTAATATGGACTTCATCATAGTTTGTCAAGGTCCCACAGACAACATGATTCAATTTGGGTGATTGTCGTTAGAATTACAAAATCAGCCTACTTGTAGTGGTAAAAACCACTAATTCAGAGGAATATTATGCAAATGTGTACATTCAAGAAGTGGTAAGACTTCATGGAGTTCCGGTCTCTATAAGTTCATATAGAGGAGCACAATTTGCTGCTCAGTTTTGGAAGTCTTTCCAGAAAGGTTTAGCTTCAAAGGTGAATTTAGCACTTTTTGCATCCTTAGAAAGATGGACAAGCAGATACCTGTTTTACATTTTCGAAAATAAAATTTTTTTACAAGTGTTTGACTTTTTAGACTTGTTACAGTCGCCACTTAATTGTTTAAAGAAAATTAAGAAAAAATTCTATTTTCGAAAAGATTTAAATAGGAAATCTATTGAAAACTTAAAGGGGGTTCGGGGATTCTTATTTCTATTTTAGGAAGATTTTTACAGCACCTAAGATATTCACTAACTTGTTATTATCCAAGAACTAACTCAATTGGCTAAAAAATGTCTAATTTAATCTTTGAGATAAAATTTATTTAAAGTTGTTTGGAAAATGAAGTATTTGATTTACTACGTAAGTGAGTTTTGTTATTTGCAAAATTTATGATTTTAAAACCATTTCGGCTTAATTGATTCAGCTCGATTTGTTAAAACAAGACGATGTTTTGCAGGGATTGAATTCTTTTAACCCTAAACTAACGACACTTAATTGTCAAGCAAATAAAACGATAAAGTAAAAGAGGGGAGAGAGAGTTGGGTCTGAAAATAAACTAAGGCACATATGGCCCACTATCTTCCTCTTCAGCTCCTTTCACTTCAAAACATGTACGTCGATTTTTAATGGTCGGTTTACTCAATGAGGGGAATTTGAGCCTTTACCGCTCTCTAAAAATGCAAAGGGAAGCGTGAGTTCATGATTGAACTCGTACGGCTTACATGCGAAATAAATGAAATAAAAATCATAAGTAACAAATCACTGCTTTCACAGAGGAAACAATAAACAATAAGTAAATAAAAAAAAAACCCGTAACTGTGGCTTCAAGTGTCAAACATTTAAAAGAGACCAACCAAAGCATAATTCCGACCATGATATAAAATAATTTTTCATTTTTTATGGGAAGTCATTGCCTATTGGGAAGTTTGATAATAATAGCAACTAAAGATTAGCATTAGTTAAAATCAAGATCTAAGTAGTTAGCCAACTAGATAATTGATAAATTATGAACAAAAGCATAACTAAGCAATTTATAGTTAGTCAAAACAGGTCAAGTATCTAGATTATTCAATACACAACTCGTCCAAACCTCAAAATTGATTAACTCCCATCACTTCAAGGACTACGTCAAAGCTATTACTAACTAATATTACTTATTTTGGGCATACAAATTAGAAACAAACCAAAACTCATAATATATACTAACAGCCGAATAGAAAATCAACAAGACATGCATTAATATTCAAAGCGAGAAATAGCATGGTAAAGGAAGCGGTGACGAGGGAGGTCATAAGGGAAAAATAATACAAAGATCCATATACGATATCATGCTCCCGAAACTCCCTAGGTAGATATTAACTACAACCAAGCTTAGACAAAAGAAACATAACAACAAAAATAGAGCAATTGATAAGGGAAAGGAACCGAAAGGTAATTACAATTTTGGAATATGAAACTAGCAACCAAACCTAGAACCACAAAGTGTCCAAAGCTAAGATATAGGGACTCCATAATTCGTTTGAATATAGAAAATCGAGAGGAAGTGACATCTTCTAAAAAAAATCATGCTATTCACATCTATGCTTATGAAAACAACAAAATTTGGTCTCATCTCATATACTTGAAACTAAATCAGCAATGAACGGAAGTTGAAACACACTGCAATGTTTTAGGATATAATAAACCACGATGAACATTTCGGGGCAGCCACAAAAGGAAAATATATGTCTCATACATTAACTTAACACTAACATACAACCAGAAAACAACTAAGTCCACTTTCATCATCAGAATGAAGATCTACAGTAGAAAAGAAAACAGAGAGAATATAATGAAATAATGTTACCTTTCGAAATGCAGCGAACTAAAATAACGAGTAGGGGCGATGGCCAGCTTTCACCACTAAAGCCCGAACAGTGAGCAGTAAAATTTTAACTAAAATCTCGATTCCGGCTAAACTTAGAGTGAGGATTGGCAACGAGATAGAGCGGAAAAATTTGGATTAGAGTTAACCACATTCCAAAAATTAGTACTTATTTTCAAATACTTTTCTTTAGACTCCCTGTATATATTTTGCTTCTTCTAAAAATAAAACTCCCAACTAATATTTCTAAAAGAACTTTTTTCTACCCCAAAAAAACCCGCCTCCTATATAGGGAAGAAAAGTCATTATATAGATGAGGGATGAGGTCACATTTTTTGGGGGGAATTCGGGTGAAGAATTGAATGGATTTTTTTTCAAAATTCGAAATGACCCCTTAAAGGATGAGGTGTCAGCTCGAAAGAGTATGAACCTGGCATAATTTTCCTCAATAGAATCGAAGGGTGGGCGTCCAATTCAAGCAAAGGACAATGGATCAAGGGAATTACCCCACCTCGCCTGTTCACGTACAGAGAAGGAGGGAGAGAAAAATGACACAGTTGCTCCTGTTTTCGCGAGTGAGCTCTATCGATTAAGGTTTCTTCGCTCTGAAGAGGAAGATATCAAATACGGGTCGGCGGGTCACTGCTATTAGGTCTTCCGGTATTGTACGTTGTTTTTTGTCTTCCTTTTGTTGGACGAGAAGATAGAGTTGGGCCGGGTCGGAACGGTGGGGCTGGGATTTGTGGGTATTAATTTGGGCCTAGGAATATTGAATCAAAATGGTGGTGGAGGATATGGGTTGAGGTGCTGAAGATTTGAATGAGTTGCTCAATAGTGGTCTTTTTTTGTCGTGGTTTTCGAGTATCGCTTTGCGAACATGACTAGTTGCACCTATCGGGTCCCGCTGTTTCAAGGCGGGTGCACCACGGTTAGTTCCACGGGGACCTGGAGACGTGGCCAGTTTGTAATGCCACGAGTGGCCCTGCTGGGACTCGAACTGGCGACCTGAAGGACATTGTCCTCAGGCCTTTACCAGCTAAGCTACCCTCAGGGTTACCCAACATTGGTCTTAGGATTAATAGATAAACCATTTTAAGTCACTTGGTGAATTACGACGGACATAATCTAATAAGAGAAATTAATATAAATTAACTAGTAGGCTCCTCAGTTTTGACCAAATAAAATAAGTAACTTAATTTTAAATTAATTACTTAAAAATATAATTTTAATTAAAACCAAACTAATTTAATAAAGTACTTACTTAAAATTAAAACTTTGAGATTATCTTTAAATATTTCTAAAATAAACAAATTATATAAAAGACATATTTACTATTTAGAAATTTAAATGGTTGCTAAAATTAACTTAACATAAACTTGAAAACATTTCAAAATTTTATAAAGCTAACTATTTTAAATCATTCAAAATTAACGAAGCTCAAAAATTTAATTTATATGTGGAGGTGCAAAATTTGGCGTCAAAAAATGTCCCTCATTTTACTTTTATTGATGCAAGAAATTCGAGGAAAATGAAATTGACCAATCCAATTTTGATCGACCACATATTCATATTTAGGAATGGTCTTGGTACTGACTTTAGGAATTATGGACGAACCCTAGAAATGAATTTTCTACACATCTCGAGCTATATAAGAATTCAGGCCAATTGTAGTTCAACAGGTTTGATTTAACGCATGATTTTGAAAGAATTCAAAATTCACCCCAACACCAAATTACGAAGGGACCTGGATGCTCGGGAATGGGATTTAAGAGCGAATATTGGAATACAACCGGGTTTCAATATAGAGCTCTCCTACATATCCTCAAACTCAGGAATCAGGCTGTTTATAGTTCGACTCGAGCGGTTGAAAGAGAAATCTATTATGTTAGATAACCTTTGGTTACAGACATAATTCCCAAAGCTCTTTGTGTGTTGTCACTCATATTGGAAACTTGCTTCCGACAAATACTAAAATTTCTGGGTATAAAACCAAAACCATGAAATCTGAAGAAAAACCCAAATGTATTTTGATAGGGGTGTGGTTTGATTGTGGTGGAAGTCGCTCCTCTACTCGTGTCCTAAGAGTTTGACACCCCTCTTTGGACTATGTCCTAGTTTGCTGCTAAGAAAAGTTTCATGTTGCGCTGCATCCTTTTTGATGTCGTCCGCACCTGTGTTTTTTTTTTAGAGAATTTATTCTTTCGGATGCTCTCGACAAACACTGAGATAAAACTCGTTAGCATAAAGAATAAAATTCAAATGGTGGATAGTGTCTTTTTTTTGTGTTGTCACTTAATTGCTCATCTTCAACATTTGACGTCAACTCGATCGGTTTGGTGTAAAGCAAATAAAGCTTATGTCTTACGTTTGCAATATACTTTTCGATGTAGTCTCCCTTTGATGTCAAAATAAATAAAAGTTGATTCACTGTGTTGACATTTCTCTTGATGTCATCTTGATAATTTTCTTGGCGTCTACTCTTGCCAAAGAAAATGCAGTTGATGTTGCTAGGATACACGGTTTCTTTATCCCTTCATACGTGATGCATGAATTCTTTTCCTATATGCATGACGTTTCCGCGACGCAAGAATTTTTCTCTTGTAATGCATGACTTCTTTCCGCGATGCATAAATTTTCTCTTGCAATGCATGACTTTTTCTCGCGATGCATGAATATCTTCTCATTGCATAAATATCAACTCGTGGTGCATGATTTTCCGCGATGCATGAATATTAACTTGATGCATGTTTTTCCGAGATGCATGAATATTTTGCGCAATACGTGATTTTCTTTGATGCATGAATATCTTTTAACAATGCGTGATTTTATGTCGGTCATGAATATCACCTCGCGATGCGTGATTTTTTGCGGGGCATGAATATCTTCCCGCGATGATATGTTTTCCACGATGCATGAATATTAACTCGCGATGCATGATTTTCCCCGATGCATGAATTTTCTCTTGCAATGCATGATTTCTTCTCCGCAATGCATGCCATTTTCTCACAATGCATGAATATCTTATCATCATGCATGACTTTCTGCGGGGCATTAATATCTTCCCGTGATGAATAATTTTTCGTGATGCCTGATTTTCTTTGTGACATTATGGGTACCAAATGAAGAGATTGCTTCAATCGAGCGACTTAGTCGACAATACGATGAAATGAACCCCTAGGAAGTGCGATCATCAAGATTTATGATACAAATAAAATGACTCTCCTGGAAGTAATACTATCATGTCTTATAATATGATGGAGATGATGTCCTCGACGAAAAGATGTAAAACGCCTTTTTTGAGATTTTCATTTGATTCATCTTTGAACATAGTTATATCTTCATTATAGATTTTATGTCGTTGAGAATTGAATGAAACAATAATGTAATGCTCCCAATTCTTCGATATGAGCAATATAAGATAGTTCCTGCATTCCCAAAAAAAATTGTAAATTTTGGGAGAGCTTTTCGCCCCCTTGACTTCTCCATATTCACCGATCGGAGGAATTCGTTGATCTCGGAGTAAACCTATAAGCCTGCGTCCACTGAAAAATCATTTAGTTTTAAAAATGAACTGATCTTTGTTGATTTTTTTCAGTCATCTGCTTTTTGTTCTGCTATCCTCAGTTGATTTTCTACTCTCTCGACTTTTGATAGATAAGACAAAATATTTTATGCTAAAACAAATAAAACACAAATGGAAAATATTTTAAGGAAAATAAATTTTTGAAAACTATTGTTTTGAAAAAAGGTTATTGCCAAGTATCATGTCATATCAGGTTAGCAAACTTCTCTAAGTCTGATGCTTGGAGGTCTCTCTGATTATTCGCTGGGGAGTATTAAGATTCATTCTAGACTATCGACAAACCCATGTCGAAATTATGAGGTCATCCTCAAAATTTCTGTCCCAGTAAATTGTCTTGGCCTATCTTTAACTGTCGCTGGGCAAATCATGGAATTTTTGAGATAACCTCGAAAACTCTATCCAAGTTGCAGATCCAAAAGAAACATCAGTCTAGACTTGTTGAGAAAAAATCTTCTTCTCGAGAAAATTAGAGTCCCTCACAAAAATTCTGTCCTTGTTTTTATTGTGAAGAGGAATAGAAATCTTATGGGAGATATGACCGAACCCTTGTGGCGCATACGTATTCCGTTGAGGCAGGAATCAGATCAAACGTAGTTCCCCTCAAAGGTTAACAATAATAAGATTTTTTACAAAGAAACCGACCGATGCAAACATGAGCCACCTACGTATCTCATTCTTGAGAATTCAGGTCCAATGTAGTTCAAATACAAAAGTAAACATTTAAAGGGGATAAAGGAGTGGCCAAGGCCAACATAGAGCCACCTACGTATCTCATTCTTGAGAATTCATGTCAGATATAGTTCATAACAAGAGGCATAAAGTTTTAAATAAAGAAAATACAAGAAATTTGAATGATTACAGGGAAATGATAGAAATACAAACTAATTTCACACGTAATATATCTTGACAGCAGCTGAGTTAATCGGTTTCAATCATACAGTGCCCTCCATCTCTGACAGGATCAAAGTACCTCAAGATAATACCTTGCGAACCATGTAAGGCCTTGCCAATTCGGTGTGAATTTTCCTTTGTACTCCTCTTGATGAGGAAAAATGCGCTTAAGTACTAACTGACCAATTTCAAAATTTTTGGATCTTACTCTTTTGTGGAAAGCACGAATCATTCATAGTTGACCATGACAAATGGAAATCATTCTCTTCTCGTCAATCAGTGTCAATTGGACAATCCGTTTGCTAACCCACTCCGCATTACTCAATTTTTCTTCTTTGACGTTTCCGCGACGCAAGAATTTTTCTCTTGTAATGATGATTTTCAAGGACGGTATCTCAACTTTAGCAGGTATCACTGCTTGTGTTCTGTATACTAGCAAATATGGAGTAGCTCCAATCGACGTTCTGACAGTCGTTCGATAACCCAACAAAGCATATGGCAAAATATCATGCCAACCTCGATGATTTTCAATGATATTCCTCAGAATGTTCTTGATATTCTTGTTGGCGGCCTCTACATCTCCATTCATTTGGGGACAATAAGTGGTTGAGTTTTGGTGAGTGATCTTAAATTGCTCTGAAACATATCTCATATAGTGACTATTGAGATTTGCTCCATTATCAGTAATGATGGATGTTGGTACTCCGTACCTGCATATCAGATCGTTGCGAACAAAATCAGCTACAACTTTTTTGGTCACCGACATGTATGAGTTTGCTTCCACCCACTTGGTGAAGTAGTCAATGGCAACCAAAATAAATTTGTGCCAGTTAGAGGCAACTAGTTCTATTGGGCCAATGACATCCATTCCCCAAGCTGCAAATGGACAAGGCGAACTCATAACATTGAGTTCGTGAGGTGGCACTCAGATCAAATCACCGTGCACTTGACATTTGTGACATTTGTGCACAAACTTGCAACAATCATGTTCCATGGTCATCCAGATTTAACCGACTCAAAGGATTTTCCTTGCCAATTTGAGTCCATTTATTAGTGTACCATAAACTACAGCATGTATCTGTTCAATAAGCTTCGCAACTTAAACAACAGCAATACATCTACGAAGACCCAAATCAGGAGTCCACCTATAAAGGATTGCTCCAATTAGAAAGAAGTTGAGAGCCATATGGTGTATCAATTTCTTCTGGTTACATGTCTCATTCTTAGGATAAATTTCGGACTCTAAATACTTCTTGATTTTGAAATGCCATGGAAAATTTTCTGGTTCTGCTTCAACATACGAACAATGAATTGGCTGCTCCTTTATCTCTATATTACAAAGGATCAATATAATCGGTATCTGGATGTTTAATTATTGAGCGTAATCTTCGGGTTTTCCACAGCCCATTCTCCTTGGACCTGATGAATCAACCAATTTGAATCTCCAATAACCAGCAACTCATGGACATTCATATCGATGGCCATTTTCAAACCAAGGATACAAGCTTCATATCAGCCATATTTTCGTGCAATTGAACTGGAGTTGGTCGCTATCGGATAGTGTTGAGCGGATTCTGACACTAAGACCGCTCCAATACCTCTTATTTTGTGATTTTCCGCTCCATCAAATAATAGTCTCGAACCAGCGTATGCCTCAGAAATATATTCACCTACAAATGATACCTCTTCATCAAGAAAATAAGTCTTGAGCGGTTAATACTCTTCGTCAACAGGATTTTCTGCGACATGATCAGCCAAAGCTTGTTCTTTTATTGCCTTGTGATTAATATACACAATATTAAATTCACTCAAAAGCATTTGCAGTTTAGCCAACTCTCCGGTCGACATCACCTTCAAGAAATTATACTTCAACAGGTCCATTCTATAGATGATGTATGCAGTATAAGAATACAAATAATGCGTCAATTTCTGGGCAATCAAAGTTAGAGCACAACATGTTCTTTCCAAAAGAGTATAACGAGACTCGTATGGAGTGAACTTCTTACTTATGTAATAAATTGCTTGTTCTTTCTTCCCTGTCTTATCGTGTTGACCAAGTATGCATCCAAAGGTGTCATTTGAGACAGATAGATATAATAACAAAGGACTCCCTTCATGCGGAGGAACTAACACCGGTGGATTGGACAAATATTTCTTTATTGCGTCAAAAGCAGTCTGATATTCTTCAGTCCACTTTGTCAAAGCACCTTTCTTCAACAACTTGAAGATAGGCTCGCACACCACAGTTGATTGAGCTATGAATAGACTAATGTAGTTTAACCTCCCTAAGAAACTCATCCATTTCTTCTTCGTCTTTGGAGGAGGTAACTCTTCAATTGCATTAATCTTGTAATGGTCGAGCTCAGTACCCCTTTTGCTGAGTATAAATCCCGACAACTTGTTGGCTGGAACCCAAAAAGCGCACTTACCGAGATTCAACTTCAAGTTGTAACGATGTAGACGGTCGAAGAACTTCATCAAATGAGCCAAGTGGTCCAAACTCTCGTGGGACTTGATTATGAAGTCATCTACATACACCTCTATATCCTTATGAATCATGTCATGAAATATGGTCATCATAGCCCTTATATATATATATATCACTAACATTTTTTAGACCAAATGGCATCACCCTTTAATGATATACACCCCAAGGCGTAATAAAAGTTGTCTTTTTTGCATCTTCTTCGTCCGTCGAGATCTGATTATAACCTACGTAACAATCCACAAATGACTGAATTTCATGCTTAACACAATTATTGATAAGGATGTGAATGTTCGGCAATGGAAACTTATCCTTTAGGATGGCCTTATTGAGATCCCTGTAATCAACACAAATTTTGATCTTCCCATCTGTTTTGGCGACCAGAAAAACATTGCCAACCAAGTCGGGTGTTGCATCACTTGCACCAATCTAGACTCGATTTATTTGGTGATCTCTTTTTAAATCCTAGAACTTAACTCAGGATTGAACTTCCGAGCCTTCTATTTCACTGGATTGAACCCTGGATTAATCAGAAAATTATGGGACACCACATTGGTACTCAGCCCCAACATGTCGCTGGCCTCCCAGACGAACACATCAATATATTCAGTAAGCGAATGAATCAGATCCTTCATTTGAGCTTCATTCTAATGGACACTGATTTTGACCTCTTTGACACATTCTTGGTTTCCCAGATTCATAGTCACATTTTCTTCTAAATTTCGTTTAAAATGATTTTCAAAATGTCGAAACCAGCAACATATTCCACTTTCTAATTTTCCTCTTCGTATTCTTCACCCTCATTATCATTTGCCTCATTTTGTTCATTCAGCTTGTGACATGAAATGACATTGACAGGTTTAAAATTAATATTACTGAAATCATAAACAAACAAAGTTACGAAAGTAAAATATAGCAGATAAGTAATTAACCAATTTTCAATAAAAGAGGCTTTCATTCAAATTAGAAAACAATGAAAACTTTGGCCATGACAAAGAGCTATGTTGCCATTTAAAAAATCATAGGGGGGATTTTAAAATTCAAGCAATTAAAGATAAAGAAAAATGGCGGGTCTCAAACCTCTTCCTAACTATCACCAATTTTAAAAACATGCATAAACAATGTCCTTCTACCAATATGATCGCGGAATCCTGATTGGTGTAGAAGTTCTGCAGCTTCTCTCCAGGCTCTGCATCTCAGATACCAGCTAGCTCGACCTCGTCCTCTATGACAGCATCAACCTCTTCAAAAAGGTCGCAGATTCCTTCTTTGAGGCCATCACGATTAGTGTACTCACGAACTGAAAATGATTGATACAAATGACGGATTGGGTTAGACAATGCTTGATCAATCTTCTTTTTCATCATCTCATCATATGTGGGGATGTACCCCAAACCGTATCACGCTCCTTTGATGGGAACTTGAATTGGCTCAATAATTTCTTGGGAATTGCTTCCCAATTCAAAACCTAGCTCGAACCCATTCTGCAGCATCACAGTGGCGATCATCTTTTACACAGAAGTCATAGGAGGCTGTGGGGCAAAATCCTCATCGGTGGAATTTACAAGATCCACCCTGTAGAAATCGGTGCCTCGCGAGATATCATTAATAATTGGAGCCTGCCTGCCGGAGTGACTCCCTTCGCCATGAATAACGAGTTCTTGGTCCTTCCTCAATGGATTCGAAGGGAGGGCTGTCAGATTCGAGCAAATGATGATGGAGCAAGGATATTACTCAACCTATCATGTTCGCGTACAGAGGAGGAGGGAGAGATGGGAAAACTGACACAGCTGCGCTTGTTCTCGCGAGTGAGCTCAATCGATTCAGGCTTCTTCGCACATGAACATGAAGAGATCGAATACGGGTCGACGGGCCATTGTTGTTGGGTCTTCCTATATTGTACGTTGTTTCTAGTCTTCCTTTTGTTGGACGAGAAGATGGATTCGGGCCGGATCGGAATGGTGGGGATGGAATTTCTGGGTATTAATTTGGGCGTGGAAATATTGAATCAAAATGGTGGAGGAGGATATGGGCTGAGCTGTTGGAGATTTGAATGAGTTTCCCAACATTGGCCTTAGGATTAATAGATTAGCCAATTTAAGTCACTTGGTGAATTCCGACGGACATAATTTAAATATAAATTAATTAATATGCTCCTTAGTTTTTACAAAATAAAATAAATAACTAATTATTATTTAATTACTTAAAAATATAAGTTTAATTAAAACCAAACTAATTTAATAAAGTACTTACTTCTAATTAAAAACTTTGAGATAATCTTCGAATATTTCTGAAATAAAAAAAAATTATGTAAAAGACATATTTAATATTTAGAAATTAAAATGGTTGATAAAATTAACTTGACAAAAACTTGAAAATATTTTGAATTTTATAAAGCTAATTATTTTAAATCAGTCAAAATTAATGAAACTCGAAAAGTTTATTTATATGTGGAGGTCCAAAATTTGGCATCAATAATACCATCTGGAACCTAGAATAAATGTGGAGGGCTTGTGTGATAGATTTCATGGTAAATAGGGATAATCACCTAGATCTCATTAAGTTTGCTTATAAAAATAGCTACCATTCGAGCATCCAAATGCTTTATATGAAGCTCTTTATGGGAGAAGATGCAAATCTCCTATTGGGTGGTGCGAGGTCGGTGAAGCAGGTCTGATAGGACCAGATCTAGTTCACCAAACCATGAAGAAGGTGATTCAAGAGAGGTTGATGACGACACAGAGTTATCAGAGTCCTATACAGATGCGAGGAGGAGGTCATGGGAGTTTGAAGTGGATGATTGTGTTTATGTAAAAGTTTTACCCATGAAGAGTGTATGAGGTTTGGTAAGAAGGGAAATCTTAGTCCCCGGTATATTGGACATCATATAATATCCAAGAGAATTGGCAATATAGCTTATGAGTTGGATCTACCACAAGAGTTAGCAGTAATTCATCCGGTATTTCATATCTTCATGTTGAAGAAGTGCATGGGTGACCCTTCTTTGAATATACAAACTGAAAATGTTGGGATTAAGGATAGCCTATCCTATGAAGAGATTTCGATTCAAATTTTAGAACGCCAAGTTCGCAAGTTGAGAAAAAAGGAGGTTGTGTCAGTCAAGGTCCTTTGGAGGAACCAATTTGTAGAAGAAGCAACTTGAGAAGCTGAAGAGGATATGAAGAAGAGATATCCACATCTCTTTGAGTCTATAGAGAATGCATATCAATGTACTAATTCTCTTCTTAGTACATTATGAACTATGAAAAGCATGACTGTTATTTGCTATGGATAGTTAGGTGCTGAATTATATATAACTATCCTTAGAATAGTGAAAGAAATCTCATTCGAGGATGAATGTTCCCAAGGGGGATACATTGTAACATCTCGTAACTCATAATAGCCAACAATAAGCTAAGAAACTAAAATTTATCATTTTTGGAAAGAATAGGGAAAATATGGAAAATTTCCTAAGTGTAAAAAGTGAGTTTTTGTCATTTTAAAATGACCCTAACTTCAAGCTCAGAATGAGATGGAGTATGTTCTTTATATGGTTGGAAAGCCTTGGAGAGATATTTTTAACGCTCTTGAGTTTGCACATTTTTTATATCGTGTGAGGGAGATATGCTTATGGGAAATTGATCGGCTGGATTGAGGAAGGTCCTAATCAAATTTTTGTAAAGGTAAAGTGGTCTTTTCAACCAACTATTTTCCAATTCATTTTAAAGGTTTATTAGGGTTAAAACTAATCCTTAATTCAGTGTTAAAAAATTATTCACACATAGGGCTTGGGAGAAAAGAGAAGAGAAGAAGAAAAATGGAGGAATGTTCAAGAATTCATCAAGAACGCCAAGATAGGTGAGTGGAATTCATTGGGGGTTATCCCTATTAAGGTATGTGGGATATTTCGTGTTGGGTTAATTCACCCACACACTGATTTGTTTCAATTCAGTGATCTATGAGGTTATTTCATGATAAAAGTTAAGTTCTTGAAGAAAGGTTTTTGAATTCTTGTTGTTTCAATTGTTGCTGCCATTGTTGCTTGAGTTCTTGTTTTCCCGGGTTATATTTGAGTTTAATCCAATCGTTATTGAGGGTACCAATAGTCTCAGGTGTTTGGTGAAAGAACTAGGAAGGTTTCAAGATGAAATATGAGTTGAAATATTCGTCCCATGCATCTGGGTAGGGGCAGGGGCAGGCGCCTGCACTGCGCCAGAAACTGGCCTCAGTCAATTTAGGACTGGTGTGGCGCACCACCAGTGCACTAGAACCAAGCCTCGAATAAATGTGGCTGGCACGACATGCAACTAGTGCGCCCGCATTAGAGTAATTTAGCCCTTCTAAGTTCTTCTAATGTATATTAACACCTCCCGATGATTCTAATTACTCTAAACGATTTCTCAACTCCTAGAAATCATCAAAGAACACAAATGATAACCTTGAATCCATAATCTATTCAAGGAAACTTAAGATCAAAGTCAAAGAAGTTAAAAGTCAAGTCTAAAGTTAAGAAGCTAGTCTAAAGCAAAGTTCTAAAAGGTTTTCAAAGGCCTTTATTAAACATTATAACTTTGTCTTAAAGGATCAAGTTTGTAAAAGTTGACATCTTTTCTTCAAATGAAATATAAGGGAACATAGTATTCCCTTAGAGTTGATTTATGATTCTAGTTCAAGTTAAGAAAAGAGTAAATAGTTAATTTAATTTCTCAACATTTATAAGGGAACTAAGTAATTCCTAAAAGTTTTTATGTGTTTTCACATTTAAGATAAGAGGAAACTAAGATTTCCCAAAAGAGTATTGAACAAGAAAAGGGAACATTGATTCCAAGAGGGCTTTTTAAAGCAAAAGTGTTGAGCAAATTATCTCAACCCAAATGAAAGAAGTTATTTTAAAGTCATGAGCTAAAGTATATTTTAGGAATAGTATTGAGCACTAACATATGGAGGAGAGTTCATATTAACTCAAGTCTCCATGTAAACCATGTAGTCATCATGGGTATTAACGGGTCATTCTTTTAGATTATCACATAAGTTAATCTACTGGATCCACTGAGTTAAGGAGTCTTATGCGACAACAAGTTATAGGAAAATTCTGGCAACATGGACAAGACGCTCTATAACCACTTAGGCTCATTGTGGTGGTGTTTGGTTAGATAATCTCACACAGAACTTTATTACTTTCATATATAAGTAAAGTTGAGTTTTTTATCGCATTTTCTTTAGTGAACTAAGTTATTTTACTTTTTTACAAAGCTTTATATATATCACATGTTTTTTAAATTGCTTTATATGCATACATCGAGTTGAGTATTCTTTAGTTGAGTAGGTCCTAACAAGTTCATCTTACTTTTATCATGCTTAAGTTGTCGTTTGACATTCCAACTCACATACTCGTACATTCAATGTACCGATGCCAGTTGTCCTATATCATCTTATGATTCAGACACATGTAACTAGGATCATCATCCAGCGCCTCGTTGATCCAGTTTGAGCACTCAAATTCAGCGGTGAGCCTTTATGCATGCCAACGGATCCTTGTTTGTTGTGTTCCAGCCTTTTCATTATAGAATATTGTGCGGTTCGTATCGACTTTCATCATAGTATGTCTAGAGGCTTCATAGATGGATAATCACTCATTTAGTTTAAAAAGTCTCTTTATTTACAGATACGTTATTTTGAGACTTAAGCGCCATTTTGGCCACGATAATTAGTTTAAGTTATTTTTGAGAATGTTCTTGATTTATCATTAAGTAAGTGTTCCGCAAAGTTAAGTAATCCAGGTCAAGGGTTTTCTCAAGGTTCGCAATGGTCATTGGGTGCCCGCCACATCCAGGGTGTAGGCTCGGCGCGTGATATTTCACCAATGACTCCGAGTGCTTAGCTGCATAAAAAAGGCGCTGGCTGATCCTGATCCTTGTTACTTGCGTCTGCATCATGAAACGATGAAGTCCGGCCGGCATCAGTACTTTGGATGTACGAGTATGCGAGTTGGAATACTAACAACAATTTAAGCTTCAAAGAGAGTAAGAAGGAACACTTACCATGGCTCTGCTCAACTCATGAATAAATTGACTTAATATGAAGAAACAAGACATATGCAATATTTAAAAGCTTATAAAACAATCTAAAAAGTTAGTTCGTTAAATAAAATGCAATAACAAACTCAACTTTACTTGTATACGAAGTACTATAGTTTTTGTGGGAGATTCTCTAACCAACAACTACAATTATGAGCCTAAGTGGTGATACTACATCTTGCCCACACTCTCAGAACTGTCCTTTACTTTGTCGTTGCATAGAACTACTTAACTTAGTGGATCCACTAGATTAACTTACGCGATCATCTAAAAAGTATGACCCGTTAATATACATGACGGATACATGGTTTTCATGAATACTTAAGTTAATATCAACTTTCATCCCCACATCGGTGCTCAATACTACTCCCAAAATATACTTGAGCTCATGCCTTTAAAAACACTTCCTGCTTTGGGTTTAGATAATTGCTCAACACTTAGCTCTAAAAATCTCTCTTGGAATCAATGTTCCCTTTTCTTGATCAAAACTCTTTTGGAAATCTTAGTTTCCTCTTATCTTAAATGTAAAAACATTTATAAACTCTTAGGGAATACTTAGTTCCCTTTTAGCTTTTGACAAATGAACTCAACTCTTTACTCTTTACTTATCTTGAAATTTGAGTCTTAAGCTCTTAGCGAATACTTAGTTCCTTAATATTTTCTTTGAAAGAAGAACTTCAACACTTTGGTCTTTACTTAACTTGAAACTTGAGTCTTAAAACAACTCTAAAAACGTTTATTACAGACTCTTGAAAACCTCTAAGAACATTTCTTTGGACTTTCTTTTTAACTTAAGGCTTGAATCTTAACTTTTTTGACCATGATCTTAGCTTTCCTTTAATGAAATTACAAAATTCAAGGTTATGATTTGTGTTGTTGGTGATTCCTAGGTGTTCAGGAATCAGTTAAAGTAATTAGAATCACTCGAGAAGTTAATACACCTTAGAAGGACTTAAATAAGCTATACTATGAAAACTGGGCAAAAAATGTAAATTGAGGCGAATTCGGGCGCGCCATCCCAGGCCCTCCGGCATAAATGGGGTGTGGCACGCCTGGTGCTGCCTAGGTGTGGCTGGAAAACTTCTCCTCCTTCAATGCTTAACCTCCATATTTCTTTTCCAAGCACTTAGGATAATTAGTACCTTCAATACCCAGTAGATCTAACTCAAAAAACAACTCGAAATTACAAATCATACAACAATGGGCATTCAAACAACTCAACCAATAAGAATTCGACAGGATTCTTCAAGAACCCACTTGTTAACATGTAAACAATTCTAAAACCACTTAATCGAAACAAATTTGGTGTTTGGATGAACTAACACAACACAAAATATCTCACATACCTTAATAGGGATCACCTTCACAAATTCAACTTGCAAATCCTTAGCGTTCTTGGTGAATTCTTAACTTTTCTCCCTTTACTTTTTATTTTCTCTCTTCTCCAAGACCTAACCTTGATTTTGATTTAATATTCTGAACTAAAACTTGTTTTTATTACAAATAAATCCCTAAAATAAAATAGGAAATTAATTGGTGAAATGACTAGGTTTCCCTTTCTTAAATTCGGATTTCTTTACTTTAATAGCCCAACTTATGATAGGCATATCTCCCTCATACGATATTGAAAATGCACAAACTCGCGGTGTTGGAAAGATCTACCCAAGGGATTTGCAACCATATCAAGAACTATCTCTAAATCATCCTGAGTTAGGAGTTACGGATATTTGAAAATGACAAAAACTTACTTTCTTAACTTAGGTAATTTTCCATATTTTTCCCTTTTCTTTCCAAAAATGAATATTTTTAGTTTCTTAGATTATTCTTAGCTATATCAAAATTTTGGGAAAATTCGTCCTCGAATGATATTTCTTTCACTAAGCTAAGGATAGTAAGATCAGTTCAACACTCAACAAACAAAAGCAAGTAACCACATGCTTACTCATAGTTTATAAAGTACCAGAAAGAGAATTAGTACCTTGATATGCATTATCTCCAGATTGAAAGAGATGTGTATATCTCTTATTCATATCCTCTTAATCTTCCCAAGTCGTTTCTTCAACAAATTGGTTCCTCCAAAAGGACCAAGACTGATGCAACCTCTTTTTTTATCAACTTGAAAAATTGGCGATCTAAAATCTGGCCGGAATATCTTCATTAGATAAGATATCCTTAATACCAACATTTACAATTGGTACAATCAATGAAGGATCTCCCGTGCACTTTTTAAACATGGAGATATGAAATGCTGGATGAAGTTCTGCTAATTCTTGTGCAGCCCTAATTCATAAGCTATATTGCCAATCCTTTTGGCTATGCGATAAGGTCTAATATACAAGGGAATAATTTTACCCTTCTTACCAAACCTCTTAACCCTTTCATGGGAGAAACCTTAAAGTAAACGTAATCATCCACTTCAAACTCCAATGGCCTTCTCCTAACATTTGTATAGGATTTCTGACAACTCTGTGCCATTTCCAATCTCTCTTGAATAACCTTCATCTTCTTCTTCTCCATGGCTTGATTGACTAGATATTTTCCTATCAACCCTGCTTCACCAACTTCGAACCACCTAATGGATATCTGCATCTTCCCCCATAAAGATTTTCATATTGAGCCATTTGGATTATCAAATGATAACTGTTGTTGTAAGCGAACTCAATGAGAGGTAGGTGATTATCCCAATTGCCCATGAAATCAATCACACAAGCCCTTCACATATCTTCTAAGGTCTGGATAGTACACTCTGTTTGGCCATCCATCTGAGGGTAGAAAACAGTGCTTAAGTTGACCCTTAAACCCAAACCTTTCTGGAAAGTTTTCCAAAATTATGCAGTAAATTGTTCACCTCTATCTGAAATGGTCAAAGTTGGGACTCCATGAAGTCTCACCACCTCCTGAATGTATAACTTTGCATAATCCTCTGTCAAATGAGTAGTTTATTTTAACTAAAAGTGGGCTGATTTTTTCATTCTATCAGCAATCACCCAAATTGAATCATGCTGCCCGCGAGACCTTTCCCCATTACTTAGAAAAAGTGAGCCACTGGTCTTGTGATGAAATCGACATTATTCAGCTCCCACTTCGATTATGAAAGTTCTCTATGCTGAGCCAACCTTCCAAGACTTTGGTGTTCTACTTTCACTTGCTGGTAATTGGCACTTGGAAAAAAAACTTAGCAACGCTCTTCTTCCTACCTTCCCACCAATATACCTCTCAAATCTTGGTACATGTATGTAGATCCTTGATGAATGCAATATCTGAAGTAATGAGCTTCCTCCAGATCCTCTCTTAGATTATATCCACCATAGGTACACACAATCTACCTAGATAATTCAGCAGACCATCTTTCCTTGTTAAAATACTCTTTGTGTATGAACATTTGCCATTAAATCGAGCAAAATGGGGTCTTGTCTTCTTTTTCTTTCACCTCTGACACTAGTGATGATTTACCCCAATTTTTCACCACTATTCCTCCTTCTGTAGAATCCATAAGTCTTACTCCCAAGCGTGCAAATATATATACATCTTTTGCTAGTTCTATCTTCTCTTCTTCAAGATGGGCGGTACTACCCATAGACAACCTTCTTAATGCATCAGCAACCATATTAGCTTTACTTGGGTGGTAATAAATGCTAATGTCATAATCCTTGCACAATTCTAACCACCTCCTCTGTGTGAGATTGATCTATTTACGAGTGAACACATATTGTAATCTCTTGTGATCGGTGAATATATTAACATGAACACCATACAAATAGTGACACTATATTTTAAAGGAAAAAACTACAGCTGCCAACTCTAACTCATGGTTTCGATAATTCTTCTCATGGACTTTCAACTATTTTGAGGCATAAGTTATAACCTTGTCATTCTTCATTAACACACAACCAAACCCAACTCTATATGCATCACAATACACCACAAAACCTTGAGTACCTTCTAGTAGGGTCAAGACTAGAGAAGTAGTCAACCTCTTCTTCAACTCTTGAAAGCTCTTCTCATAAGCTTCAGACCATTGAAATTTAACTGGTCAACTTGGTCAAAGGAGATCAGATAGATGAAAAACCCTCAACAAACCTTCTACAGTAGTCAGCAAAACCCAAGAAACTCCTTATATCAGTTGAAGACGTGGGTCTAGGCCAACTATGAACTTCTTCTATCTTCTGGGCATCAACTCTAATTCCATTTCCCAAAATTATGTGGCCTAAGAATGCCACTGACTTTAGCCAAAACTCACATTTTCAGAACTTGGCATATAACTCCATATCTTTCAAATTCTGAAGGACTATTATGAGGTGACTAGAATGATTTAATTCATTCCTTAAATAGATTTAGAATGTCATAAATGAAGACAATAATAAACATATCCATATAAGGTTTGAAGACTCTATTTATAAGATCCATGAATGTTGCAGGCGCATTGGTCAAACCAAATGACATGACCAAAAAATCATAATACCCATATATGGTTCTGAATGTTGTCTTTAGAATATCACAATTCCTAACTTTCATTTGTTTGTAGCCTAACCTGATATTAATTTTTGGAGAAGCAGGAAGCACCATGAAACTGGTCGAATAGATCATCAATTTTAGGAACATGATACTTATTCTTGATGATAACCTTGTTCAATTTGTGCTAATCAATACATATCCTAAGGGAACCATCTTTGTTTCTCACAAACAAGACCAGAGCGCCGCAAGGTGATACACTTGGTTGAATGAAGACCTTATCTATCATGTCTTTTAACGTTCTTTTCATTTCTTTTAACTCAACTGGTGCCATTCTATATAGCGGAATAGATATAGGACGAGTATCCGGAATGATGTTTATGCCGAATTCTATTTCTCTCAAGAGGGACTCTGGATAGATCATCAGGAAAGACTTTTAGAAACTCCTTTACTATAGAAACTAACTGAAGGGAAGGTACCTCAGCACTTGAGTTATAGCTCAAACTAAATGATAGATATATTCCTTTGGAACTAAGTTTCTCTCCTTAAAGAACAAACGAAACGACCCTTAGGCACTATTGAACTACTTATTTACTCTATGATTGGATCATTAGGAATCTGAAATTTGACAACTCGAGTTTTACAATCTATCGATGCATAACACGCATGAAGACAGTCCATATATACCTAGAATGACATCAAATTTGTCATGTCTAACTCCGCTAGGTCATCCATGGTGTTCTTGTGATTGATGGAAACAGGATAATCGCTATAGACTCTTTCCACTAGAATAGACTCCCCAACAAATATAGAAACACATAAAGGCTCACAAAGTTTCTAAGGAATAATCTCAATCTTATTTACAACATAAGGAGTTACAAAATACAAACTTGCCTCTCGGTCTAGCAAAGCATTAACATCACAAGTAAAGACTTTGATCATGCTAATGACAATATCTGGAGAGTTCTCTTGAACATGACCGATAGTGATTGCATAGACGCGATTTTCCCCTCCGCCAGTACTAGAAGTGGCTCCTCTAGGTGCAGCACTATCTGGTGGAGTGACTGATGAAGACTGGGATCTGTTTCCTAGATTTCCACTGCTCTGCATCTTCTTAAGACACTCCCTCATGAAGTGACCTTCTTGACCAGACTTAAAGTAACCTCTCTGGCCATCACAACATGTACCTGGGTTGGTCCTACCTTAGTCAGCACATGCAGGATCCCAACTATCTCTCTGTGCCACACTCCCTTGAGACTATGCTAGCCTAGCTTTGAAGTTCGACAAATTCTGGCAATGATGCTCACATTTGTTTTTGGGTTAAGGGGGCACTAGGAGATGATGTTGCAGGACCCTTCTATTTCTAAAATTATGGTCAATTCATACCACCATTCTGCTGCCCAGAATCATTCTCATTCTTAGCTTTCTTACTTCTATACTCTTCTCTATCCCTCAGCTTCTCCTCTTCAACCTGCTGCACATAAACCATCAGCCTTGATATGTCCATATCTCCTATCATCATTGCATCCCTGTCTTTTTTTTTATGCACGACCCAAGCCAGCGAGAAAAAAACTCATTCTGCTCCTCATATCCTTAACCATTTCACGAGCATAGCAGCACAATTGAGTGAAGTTTAACCCATACTTATGCACACTCAGAGTCTTTTTTCCATGTAAGAAACTCAAGTACCTTAGCCTTTTACAATTCTTAGTGAAAGAAACGCTCCAAAAAAAATTATTCAAAGCAGGACAAACTTGTATGTAGTGTATCCCCATCTCTACCCTCCTTCCACTGTTTAAACCAAGTCCTAGCCACATTTTTTTAATTGTATGCAGCTAAATCAAATCTTTCAACATCAATGACATGCATAACATCAAAAACATTCTTCATCTCCTCAAAGAAATTCTCTGGATCCTCAGTAGTGCTCGAACATTGGTAATGCTGCCCGACTTGGTTAGTCACCGCTTGGCTTAACATCCTAATAGCCTCACGAATCTCAACATTGGTAACTTCCCCTTTAGGTTGCACTTCAGGTACAAATCAACAAACACTATGGTTCCTCTACATTCCTCTTAGCTGGATGACCTCTTACTACTCTTTGTAGAGGCATGGTTATCTGAAACACGCGCAAGCATGAATTAGAGAGAGACTTTTTGAGATAAACTCTAAAATACAAAAAGGAACATGAAAGAACTGAGGAATTCCTGAATGTTGCAGCCTCCTAATTATAGATATGGCACTTTACACCGATAACTAGGACTCTATAGACACAACTTCATAAACTCCCTAGGACTCTTGAACTTTATTTTGATACCAAGTTTTTCATGACCCAAGCCTACACCCTAGACGTGGTTAACACCCATTGACAATGGCTAGCCTTAACTGGACCCTTGGCTTGGTTTACTTAACTTATTGAAAGACTGAACTCAATACAAGAAAACATTCTTCTAAAGTAAGTTGAAATAAATAACTTGGCCACAGTGGCACTTAAGTCTCATAGCAAAACATCTTAAATACAAAAAGTGACTCACAACTAAACTATCTAACTATCTATGAAGCCTCCATAATACTAATATGGATGTTAGGAAATATCCCACAACATCCTATGAAAGAAAGATTGGAAGCAATAAATATATTTGTCCTCCAGAATGCAAGGAAGCTCACCACTAACTCCGAGTGCGTAGACGAATCAACGAGGCGCTTGTTGATGTTGATCCTGGTTACCTACATCTGCATCATGATAAGATGCAGGCGAACTGGCATCAGTAAATTGAATGTACGAGTATGTGAGTTAGAATGATAACAATAACTTAAGCTTGAAAGAGAGTAAGAAGAATACTTACCTTGACTTTGCTAAACTCATGAATAACTCGACTTAACATAAAGCAAGAAAACATATGCAATATATAAAAACTTATAAAACAATGTAAACACTTAGCAAACTCAACTTTACTTATATACGAAGTAATATAATTTCTGTGTGATATTATCTAATCGACAATAACAACTATGAGCCTAAGTGGTGATATATCGTCTTGCCCCCGTTGCCAGAACTGTCTTATACTTTTTCGTCGCATAAAACTACTTAAATTAGTGGATCCACTAGCTTAACTTATGTCATCATCTAAAAAGTATGACCAGTTAAAACCCATGATGGCTACATGGTTTTCATGGAGACTTGAGTTAATATGAACTCTCATTCCCACATCGGTGCTCAATACTACTCCTTAAATATACTTAAGCTCGTGCTTTCAAAAACAGTTCCTGCTTTGGGTTGAGATAATTGCTCAACACTAAGCTTTAAAAACATCTCTTGAAAACAATGTTCCCTTTTGTTGCACAAAACTCTATTGGAAATTTTAGTTTCCTCTTATATTTAATATAAAAACATTTATAAACGCTTAGGGAATACTTAGTTTCCTTATAGCTTTTGAGAAGTGAACTCAACTCTTTACTCTTTACTAAGCTTGAAACATGAGTCTTAAATCAACTCTTAGCGAATACTTAGTTCTCTTATATTTTCTTTGAAGGAAAAACTTCAACTCTTTGCGCTTTACATAACTTAAACTTGAATCCTAAAACAACTATTAAAATGTTTTTTAAAGACTCTTGACAACCTTTAAGAACTTTGCTTTGGAATTGTATCTTAAATTTAGACTTGACTCTTAACTTCTTTGACCTTGATCTTAGCTTTCCTTGAATGAAATTATGAATTCAAGGTTATGATCAGGGATGGCTTAAGCGTATTAGTGGCCTAAAGAGATAATGAAACGGGTCCTTAAACATAAATTGTTAATAAATTTTAAATATTTCATTATTTGTAGATTTCATCCGATAATATAACCGTTCCTACTTTAAATTATTTTTCAGGAGATATAGTACTTCAAATATGTAAAATTTTGTCTAATAATTCCTTTATTTTTCATGAAATGTTTACTTTTTCTACAAATAGTATTCAATATTTCTTAAAAATAATAACTTATAACATATTATTATTATTAAAGATGAGACCCCTTTAAATTTGGAGGCCTAAGGCACATGTCTTTTTATTAACATTGTCGAGCCACCCCTGGTTGTGATTCGTGTTTTTTGTGATTCCTAGGTGTTTAGAAATCATTTGAAGTAATTTGAATCACTGCAGAGTATTATTACACCTTAGAAGGACTTAAATAGGCTAAACTACAAAAACATGGCAAAAAATGCCAATTCGAGTGCATCTAGGGCACCATCCCAGGCCTCATCCTGGCGTGCTGCAGGGGCGCCCCCAGGCCCACAGGCAGATGGGGCAGGCCGCACCTAGTGTTGCCCAGGTGTGGCTGACAAACTTCTCCTATTGTTTTTCAACCTTATACCTCCAAAGTTTTTTTTTCCAAACCCTTAGGATCATTATTACCTTCAACACCCAATCGATCTAACTCGAAAAACAACCAAAAATTACTAATCAAACAACAATGGGCATTCAAACAACTCAACCAACTGGATTTCGACAAGATTCTTTTGGAACTCACTTCTTAACATGTAAACATTCAAAAACATTTAATTGAAACAAGTTTTGTGTGTGGTGAACTAACACGACACATAACATCCCACACACCTTGATAGGGATCAACCCCGACGAATTCCACTCGCAAATGCTTGGCGTTCTTGCCGAATTCTTGATTTTTCTCCCTTTCCTTATTCTTTTCTCTTCTCCAAGTCCTAAGAATGATTTTGATTTTTTAATCTGAACTAAACTAGTTTTTACCCCAAATAAATTCCTAAAGAAAAATAGGAAATTAATTGGTAAAAAGACTAGATTGCCCTTCCTTATATCTGGATTGGGATTTTCTTTAATTAAGCAGACCAATTTCTGATAGGCTATATACCTCATACGATATCGAAAATGCACAAAATCGGCGGAGTTGGAAAGGTCTCTCCAAGGGATTTCCAACCATATCCAGAACTACCTCTAACTCATCCTGAGCTACGAGTTATGGCCGTTTGAAAATGACCAAAATTCACTTTCTTAACTTAGGTAGTTTTCTAGATTTTTTCCTTTTCTTTCCAAATATGAATATTGTTAGTTTCTTATCTTAATGTTAGCTAATTCAAATTTGTGATATGATACATTAATATTACAAAGATTTGTATTATATAACAATATACCCAATACATGAATCACAGACTAGTTTTTTACCACCATGCGTACCACTACCATTAATGATGGAAATAGTGTAAAATATGTTATAACCCTAACAGATTGTTGCAGAACCAATTTGTAGTGGTCAATTAAAAGTTTATATGCTACGTTAATAAAATAGTCGGTGTACAAATGAGATCTATTCTTTATTAAATATTATTTATGAGCTTTACATTAATCAGGTCACAAATTAAATAATAAAAAATTACGCGATTAAGCAAACTTACACTACGTAATTACTCATGATTGCTATATTTTGCTACAATTACCACTTGTGAGTAATATTATACATTTATTATGTAGACTGACTATGAGTTTATATAATTAGTCACGTTTGTATATGTAGAATTTGGCAGAAAATAAAAATACATATGTATTATATACAATTATCTAAATAATAGACATATAAAATTCACATCTCTCCCACTCAATCCCCTCTCTTTCTCGCCTCTCTTCTCCCTCTCCCAATCTCGCTCGACTATGTCCTCCCTCTCCCAATCTCGCTTGTCATATATGCAAATGCATATGTATAATATACAATTATATAACTGATATAGAGATACAGTTTACCTCTCTCCCACTCTCTACCCTGTCTCGCACGCCTCTCTCAATCTCGCTCACCTGTGTCCTCTCTCTGCCAATCTCGCTTGCCATATATACAAATGTATATGTGTAGTATACAATTATATAACTGATATACATATACCATTCACCTATCTCTCACTCTTTTCAATCTCTCGCTCGTCTCTCTCCTCTCTCTCCTACTCTCGCTCGCATCCTCCACCCTATAACATGTAGCTATGAATTGTAATAATAAAACTATAGCTATAGAGAGTAATTAGGCTATTTTTATCATCTATATGTGAGTTTCTCTTAAAATATAAAGTTACGTTCTCCCACATGGCCCTATGAGAACATAACTATAATATATTTAGTTGCATATATAATTTTTTTTTGTTATAATTCTTCTCATACATACCACAATAGAAAATTAAAAGGAAAAGGAAATACGGATTTTTGGCACTGAAGTAGGTTCTTCGAGTCCAACCTACGAACCGTAGGAATTTCTACGAGTCATAATAAGGGATTCATAGACTTGAATATGAATTTTTGGAATTTCAAGTTTCTGAAGTTTGAATTACGAATTAGCAGGCTAAATCGTAAGAAGGTTGACCCGTACTAAGATTTCACACTCAGTGAATTTTTTAAATTAAAACTTGGTTTTTTATTGATGGGTTCTATAGACCATAGGAATTTAATGGGACCATAGAAAGGTCATAGAAAGTAAGGTAAAATTTGGATTTCTAAAGTTAGTACTATGGATTACTGCACTATAGTAAGTTCTACTGACTGTAGATCACAACCATAGGAACCATCCGAAAGTTATTTCTAAGGGTATTTGGGTTTTTCCTATGCATTAAATGTCTATATTATGTCATTGTACCCCTAGTTCTAAGACATGACTATCCTTCTACCCCTAAAACAAGACTTACTCTCTCGTTCACTCAAATTCCTAACTCATATCGACATTAATCTTCCTCAACTCTCTCTCAAGTTCACGATAGAAGCTAGGGTTTCTAAATCATGAATCATTTTTACAATTGCTTGTGGGATTTAATTCTCAAGGTATGTTGAGTATCATCGATGGGTTACATTCTCCCATAAAGTCCCAAAGGTTTCTCAATTCTCAAATTTCAATTTCAGCAATTTGATTAGGTTTTCATTCAATTCCTCATGGGGTTCTAGTTGTGTTGATTCAGTTATACTATTTGATATTATTATTATGGTATTGATCCAGTTACATGTTTTCCATATGATATCACATGAACCCATGCATTGACCATGAATATTTACAATGAACTCTCAAAGACATAATTTTGTGAAGACACGATGAATGTATAAATGATGTTTTCACGAAGATTATGCATGATTTATGAAAAGAAAGGTTTTTTTGATATAGGTTACTTTAAGATAAACATCGAAATTGTGAAAGGATTTTGTCACATATTAAGGAGTCAGGGTAGACTCAACAAGATTGGGGGTTTAAAGCCAAATATTAAAGAGGGGCCCTAATATTTTTTAATTTTTTTTTAAAAAAAATATTAATGTTCTATATATTTATTTAAAATCTATTATTTTTTTTTGCCTTTTAGATATGAAGTCATTAATTATTGTTTTCTAATCAATTTGTTTTACTAATTTCTTTTCAATTTATAATACAACTAATACATTCAATATCACATTGTTGATCTTAGATAAGATTTTATCAATTTAAGTTTCGAAAAACTTCATTCGGACGAGGCAATAATTACAAGACTTGTTAACATTATTTTATAAACAATATATGCATTAGGAAAAGAATCAATTCTTTTTATTTGATTGAGTATTTCGATTGAACCATATCTTCTACTTGTATTATTTTTTCAATAATAACTAAACCGAGAATATATTACTTACTAACTAAGAATATCAACAATAACAAAAGTTCATGAAAAATTGTAAAATAAAGTTAGAATGATAAAACATGGATCACAAATCTGATAAGTTGATAAAATGATATTGAAATAGTCTGGCGTTCCTTCATTAAAATGATTTCTTGTTGCACTTCTTATGATTTTGAAGAAGACACTCAAAAAATTTTTTTTTTTTTATTTGTAAGCAACAATAAATCATTTTTTTAAGGAGAGAGTTGATATTGAGGATAAAAATAATAATATAGAGAATAAAAAAGATGAGTATAAGGTAAATATTAACATAAGGTCCAATTTTTCGGAGATAAATAAGAAAACACAATTTCTCACTTAGGGATATTATTTTCATAAAATATATCATTTCCTTAGAAAAAAGGGAAAACTAAAAGATATTTTGTTTTTTTATACTTCTTGCATTTTTTTTAAAAAAAATTATACATTCATATAATTTTAAGTAATATGCATAAGTATGTCAATAAAAAAAAATGGGGGCCCAAAAAAATATGAGGCCCCAAGTGATGGCTTTATTGGCCTAGTGGTTAAGACGACCCTGTAAGGAGTCATGATTTCTGAATGGTTTTCTCACACATTCTTCATTCAAGATTTAATGAGCTACTCTATGATATTTTAAGCTTTGATTAGTAACTTAATTGTTCTCTTCCGTGTATGATATGATGATTATGAAATTGACTGTTTTGTTTGGATTCAACTTAGCATCAAGAGAACTTTTAGCTTGAGTCTCAAACATGATAGTTTCTAGTAGCAACATGTAATTTCAAACTACATTCCCACGTAGGATTTTCTTAAATGACGTAGTTACTAGATCCACAAATAGAATATGAATCATGATATGGATTTATTCCTTGGAAAGTAGACTCTCCCTTCTCAGGGAGTTACATTGGATTCAATGTTATAGCTCACATAATCTATTGCTTATTAAAGCTAGTATCCCACAAAAATAAACTAAAGATACTTCAAAGGTTTTATGAATCTTTGCATATGATTTTAAGATGTATTGACCATGTTCACGATTTATGATTCTTCTTTAAATGATATCATTATGTTTAGGTTTGTTATATATCATGTCTTTGATTACGACCCCTTATGATCAGGCTTAACATTTTTATGCATAACCATCATACTAAGTACATTCCATGTACTAATGCATATATGTTTCTACATTGTCTAACTAACATAGGGTCCGATGATCTTTTACGCCCCGTTCGTTTCTACTGGATTGCTTTGTAGATTGAAGACTTGGTGAATCCTCGTGTTCCGAGGACCATGTCACCTTTATTGCTTTCATATGTTTTATGTTTTAAGATGTTGTACGTGGTGTACATGTTACATTCCAACCACTTCTTTTAATGTATTAGTATGTCTTGTCAAGAATATGAGTAGATTTACACTTTTTATGTCAAACTTTCCTATTCTATGAGATTTTTTTATTTATATATATTGTATTACGGTGTAGGCATGTTAAGTGACTTTTGTAGGGCCTCTTAGGGTCTTATACGTCATGCCGCATTCAGGGTATACTTTGGGTCATGAAAATGATCTGTAATAATTTCTTATAAACTTATCATTGAAGAGCATAGAGTTGCAATAACGACTTTGTGATTGGATTGGTATTAATAGATTCTTACATTTTCAGGCATTATGATTATGCTTATTTATATTTGAAGTCTACATAGCACTGAGAAGACATTGTGATGGAGGTCCTCCCATTCATTGTGGTTAGGTCTCTAGTAGCAATTACGTTTTCCCATAATTACCTACCCGGACTTATCCCAATTGGACATAGCTAGTACATCCACATAAGCATGGTCCTTATCTTGGCAAGTAAGACAATCTCTTTTATCTATGTAAAAGACATCAGAACACATGTTATAGGTCACATGGTCTATGTTGGTTAACGATAAACATCCCACAAAAGATTATGGCTTTCTCAAGAGAGTTTATGTTTTCTCAAAGATTATGATTTAAGTTTTTCTTATGACGTTACAATGTTGCATTGACCTTGTCTCATGATTTATGATTTTTCTTATCAAAATTTGGCATGTTTTAATTTGCCATGTATCATCCTGTTTACAAGACTTAGAATTTTCATCATTTATGGTTACAAATATTTTCCATATTCGGTACATTGAAAATTCTGATACATATATCTCTTATGCCTATATTATCATATATTACTAAAAGCGTGAACAGAAAAAGTTAAAAGTTGAATTATGATTTTACCCTTTCTATAAATTAAATTGTTATAAACTATTTAAATATTTGATTGTATAAATTTAATTAAAATGTTAATGACTTTTAGACTTTTTAAGATTATTTATAATTTAATCTCTAATTAACTAAATTTTATCATCTATAATGTATATGTAAATAATAATTATAATTTTTTTTAAAAAAAAAACATGATCTCTACCTAAATTGCTATATTTTTCTTCTTCTCATAATTTTTTCCTTAACCACTCTCATGAATAATATAATTTATATGGATAAAATATATCTTTATGATAAATAACGAAATTTAATATTCTAAAGTGTGAAAATCTGCAAAATGGAGACACACATTGATATTTTCCTCTTGACTATTAGTTAAGAATGACTCTATCTTCACAAATTTAAATTCATTAACGCTTAATTACGTGATAAGAACTTTAGTTGTTCTTTCTACATGGTTTGCTAATTTTAATTTTCTTTTTCATATTCTTCATTTATTTATTATTATTTGTTAATTACTTATTCAACTTTTATATTCTTAATATTCATAACTTTCATCTTTTCATATTCATAACCTCCAAATATTTAAACTAAAACTTTAGATATCTTTTGATGTTCCTTCTATTAAATCTATATAAATTCAACTTCTTTATCTCATGAAATCCCTACCAAGAATATTGGGCTATCATTTTTATTCTATAGTTAAAGTAGATGAAGAAGCCTCTTGAATTTTGATAGGATATGGAAGGAGTCGATAAGAACTCAGAGAGTTATGTACTAACTATGTACTTATTTTTCATCTATACATACACCAGGCTTATAAGAATAATTTCTACATTGTATTTTTTCTTAAATTTGTTTCTTTTTTTTCTCCATTAGACTTCTTAATTTAGTTTTCTATGATTGTTTATTGCGTAAAAATTTTATTTTTTTTAATTTTCAAATTCAAATGGATTAGCCAGTAAATTTTAACATACATATTTGTAATTTCAACTCAATTCATGAATTGATTTTTTTTATAAAAAAAAAACCCTTAAATTAGGTCAAATGCCTATACTTTTTTTTTTGGTAGAATAGTACCTATTCTTATATGTTAGTTATAATATATAATTAAGCATTTATGACCTTATTATCCACTTGAATGAGTTCTCAAAATTAAATATAGCCACCTTTCATATTTTGTAAAAAAATTTAAAGTAGAAATTTTAGTCTTTTAATTTTCTTTAAAAAAGTCAAAAGAATCAAAATAGTAACACATCTAAAAACGGCTTAGAAATATGAAAATTATTTGCAATAGATAAGCTACCTATAATTTGAAGACTTAAAAAAGTACTTCAATATTTGTATATTAAAATTTAAAGCTTCTTCTCTATATGTTGATTCTTTGGAAGTGGGTGATACATGATTTTAGTTCTGTAAAATATTTTTTGGTGATGTAGAATTAACAAAAATATAATTATTCTTTAGGAATACATAATAAAATAAGTAATAAATGAGAAATTATAAAACAATGATAAAATGTTTTATATTATAAAGATCAAAAAAAAAATTATAATATGTAGTAAAAACTTATAATTAGACTCTAAGATTTTTTCTAAATAAGGTAAATATAAAAAAATATTCTCAAATAACAAGATGTAACAACCTGTTTAGTCGTTTTGAGCAGCAGAGTTTATTTCTGGAAATCACTGTTTGAGTCGACGGATCCCACGACGGACCGTCATGGGCACGACGGACCGTCGAGGGGGTCTCGTTCCAAAACACTTAGAATTCTGAAATTTGGGTACTGAAATCGACTCTCTGAACTTCGTGACGGAATGGCAGGACGGACCGTCGCAGGCACGACAGGCCGTCACAAATCTTTCCACAGAACTAACTCTCTGAACTTTGTGACGGACCGTCACAGGCTGCGTAACCCTGACTGGGTCGGATTTCTATTTAATAGTTTTAAGGGGCGTTTTGGACTATTCATGCTTATAATTATAAGCTCTAGTTAAGATGCTCACTAATCATCAAAATTTTTCTATTTAATATTGATCACAATCTTTAATTTTCGTAACATAAATTTAAATTTTTTTAATTAATAGCGAAAGTATCTCAATTATCCGGAACAATAATTTTCATGTTACAAGTAGCTAGGGGGGTCCAAAACAAAAATAAACATGTCAAGGGGACACGTGTATAAGGTGAACATATATATTTTGAGTTAGTGGATTAATGTTAATAATTCAGTTTCTTGGGGGTTAAAGGAGATAACCTTGGAATAATTAGTGGGTTATTTTTATCATCTTTTATACTTAATTATATGACAATTAGGGTAAAAGAAAAAGGGTTTTGGAATAAGAAAAAAATAGAAAGAACAGAGAGAGACAGGGAGAAACGATCTCGAGAGAGAGAGAGGAACGAAGAGGACAACAGAGCTTTGGGGAATTAGCTTGTTTGATCGCAATTCTTCGGTGGAGGTAGGTTATGGTTTATACAATCTTATAGTAAACTATTAATAGCGAATGATATGTATTGGGTAGTATTATAAAGTCTTCTATATGCTTAATTGTGTGCTTGCATGATGTGATTATATAATTTTGATGAATTAGCATGATGAGGCTACTGAATCTTAAATCCTAAGTTTACTTTGTTAATGATGATGCCTTGGTATAAAAGAAGGCTTGATGAACTAAAGTAATGAGATTAGAGGATCGGGTGTCACGTTCCGACACCAGGATAGTAATAGAGGATCGGGTGTCACGTTCCGGCACCAGGATAGTATATGGATCGGACTGTCACGTTCCGGCACCAGGATAGTATATGGATCGGAGTGTCACGTTCCGGCACCAGGATAGTATATGGATCGGAGTGTCACGTTCCGACACCAGGATAGTATATGGATCGGAGTGTCACGTTCCGACACCAGGATAGTACATGGATCGGAGTGTCACGTTCCGACACCAGCATAGTATATGGATCGGGTGTCACGTTCCGGCACCAGGATAGTATATGGATCGGAGTGTCACGGTCCGATTCTAGGATAGTATATGGATCGGAGTGTCACGTTTCGACACCAGGATAGTAGTAGTGGAGCGGAGTGTCATGTACCGACACAAGAGGAATAAAGATAATGAATCTTGAATTATGATAATATACTAAATTTTAAAGAACTAATTCCCAAATGAGTATAATGGGGAGGCTTGAGTCCTCATTGATGTGCTTGGTGTTGTGACCAAGGGTTATGGAAGTTGTTGTGGTCGCCTGCTAAGAATGTTAGTTGATTTTATGTTATTATCTGATATATACTTTTTTTTATTTTGAGTTGGCCGATGATACCTACTCAGTACTTGTGCCTTGTACTGACCCCTACTTGTATTTGTTTTTCTTTGTTAATTGTGGAGTGCAGCAAACGTGTCATTGTCTTCAACTCAACCGCAACTCTAGCCAGTCTTCATCAAGCCATATTTCAGGGTGAGCTATTGCTTCTAGCTTGGACTAGATCTTCCTCTTCATGTCTTGATGCCTTGAAATTCCGGAATGGACTAGCTTTTTACTTATTTTAGCTTCTTAGATACTCTTAGATTAGTAATTTGAGGATAGATGTTCTTGTGGTGATGACTTCCAGATTTTGGGGATAATGATTGATAAATTTTAGAAGTTATTTAATTGATTTCGTTAATGAGTTTTAAGTCTTCCGCATTGTATTTTGTTCATTATGTTTGAAATGTTGGGGTTTAGATTGGTTGGTTCGCTCACCTAGTAGGATAAGTGTGGGTGCCACTCGCGACTCATTTTGGGTCGTGACAAACTTGGTATCAGAGCATTAGGTTCGTTGGTCTCATCACACAAGAACGAGTCTAATAGAGTCTTATGGAACGGTAGGGGGACGCCTTTACTTTTCCTTGAGAGGCTATAAGACTTTAGGAAAATTCCATTCTTTCTTTCTTTCTTTCGTGCTATTACTTGGATCCAATTGGTATCTAGGTGATACAAATTGGTATCTGACCATCTTCACTCTATTTCGTAGATGGTTAGAACTAGAGCAACAACGGCGCCAACACCAACACCGACAAGTCAGGATGCAACTGAGCCAGCCACTGGAGCTGTAGCTCGAGGAGGATTAGTGGCACGAGGCCGTGGTAGAGGTCGCGGGAGGACGTCTTCTAGAGGAAGAGGACAAGCACCTGGCCCATCTAGTACTAGGGCGGTGACTCCTCCACCGACTGAGGAAGTAGTAAGAGAGGGTGAGGAACGGGAAAGTGAGCAAGTGCAGAAGGAGGAATTACCACCCCAACCTACCCTAGAGATGATTAATCAGGTTCTTGCTTATCTTAGCGGGTTATCTGATCAAGGCCAGACACCTCCAGTGTTTTCTGCACCGGCACCTCAGGTTCCGGAAGTACAATAGGCCGCTACTGAGGTTCCCCGTATGGATGCCTCATTGGAAATAGGTATGTTTCCTCGTTTGACTGCAGGGCCCATAATGAAAAGTGATCAGCATGAACTTTTCAGTAAGTTCTTGAAATTGAAACCTCCAGTCTTCAAGGGTGCTGAATCTGAGGATGCTTATGATTTTCTGGTTGATTGTCATGAGTTACTACATAAAATGGGCATAGTGGAACGATTTGGCATTGAGTTTGTAACCTATCAGTTTCAGGAAAATGCCAAAATGTGGTGGCGGTCACATGTTGAGTGTCAACCCGCACAGGCACCACCTATGACTTGGGCGTCATTCTCTAGCTTATTTATGGAGAAGTATATCCCCTGGACCTTGAGGGATAGGAGGAGAGATGAGTTCTTGAGCCTAGAGCAAGGCAGGATGTCGGTTACTGCGTATGAGGCTAAGTTTCGTGCATTATCCAGGTATGCCACCCAGCTTTGTTTCAGTCCGCAAGAGCGGATTCGCCGTTTTGTGAAGGGATTGAGGTCAGATTTGCGGATTTCAGCCTTACAGGTAGCGGCTACAGCAAAATCCTTTCAAGAAGTGGTAGACTTCGTGATAGAGGTGGAGGGAGTGAAGCCAGATGACTTCACCATGGCATCAACATCTAAAAGGTTTCGTAAGGGAGGTGAGTTTAATGGTTCTTACTCCAGAGGGCAGGGTTCAGGAGGTTATCCAGCCCGACCTATTCAGTCTTCACTGCAGATGTAGTTGGGGGTCCACCGCAGACCGGTCAACACTTCTCTGAGTTTGGAGGTTATCCCCAGACTTCGTCATTCTCACAGAGACCTATGCTTGAATCCAGAGAGTGTTATGGATGTGGGGAGACTGGACACATTAAGAGGTATTGTCCAAAACAGAGTTACAGACCTCAAATAGTCAGAGGTAGAGGTGGTCATGGAAGAGGCCGTCATTCTGGAGGACGTGGTGGCCAAGGTAATAGTGGTCACCAAAACGGCCGGGGTGACGGGCAAACTGGGGCCACCACAGCACAACATGGTAGGGGAAATGGGCAGACAGGTGATAGGGCCCATTGTTATGCTTTCCCCGGGCGGTCTGAAGCGGAGACATCTGATGATGTTATCACAGGTAATCTTTTGGTTTGTGATTGCATGGCTTCTGTATTATTTGATCCTGGCTCCACATTTTCATATGTATCTTCCTCATTTGCTACTGGTCTTAATTTACATTGTGAATTGCTTGACATGCCCATTCGTGTTTCTACTCATAGGTCTTGTCTGGTGACTTTTGTGGGGAGCAATACTTATGTAGACTTGGTTATCTTAGAAATGGTTGATTTCGATGTAATTCTGGGTATGACTTGGCTTTCTCCGAATTTTGCAATCTTAGATTGCAATGTTAAAACTGTAACGTTGGCCAAGCCTGGGACAGATCCGTCAGTGTGGGAGGGTGACTACACTTCCACTCCAGTTCGTATCATCTCCTTTCTTCGTGCTAAGAGAATGGTTAGTAAAGGGTGCTTAGCGTTCTTGGCACACCTCAGGGATGATACTACCCAAGTACCTTCAATTGAGTCGGTTTCGATAGTCCGTGAGGTTCTGGACGTGTTCCCTGCAGACCTTTCTGGTATGCCACCGGATAGGGATATTGACTTTTGCATTGATCTGGAGCTGGGTACTCGCCCCATTTCCATACCCCCTTATTGGATGGCCCCAGCGGAGTTAAGGGAATTAAAGGCCCAACTTCAAGAGTTGTTAGGTAAAGGCTTCATTAGACCAAGCGCATCCCCTTGGGGTGCTCCGGTGTTATTTGTGAAGAAGAAGGATGGGAGTTTTCGGATGTGCATAGACTACCGGCAGTTGAACAAGGTAACTATTAAGAACAAGTACCCCATTCCTCGCATTGATGACTTGTTCAATCAGTTACAAGGTGCTTGTGTCTTCTCTAAGAATGACTTGAGATCCGGTTATCATCAATTGAAAATACGGGCAATGGATGTGCCAAAGACTGCTTTTCGAACCAGGTATGGGCATTACGAATTCGTAGTAATGGCTTTTGGTGTTACGAATGCCCCTGCTGCTTTCATGAGCTTGATGAATGGGATTTTTAAGCCATATCTGGATCTCTTTGTCATCGTATTTATTGATGATATACTGATATACTCCAAGAGTAAGAAGGAACATGAGGAGCATCTGAGAATTGTGTTGGAAGTATTAAAGGAGAAAATGCTTTATGCCAAATTCTCCAAGTGTGAGTTTTGGCTAGATTCAATGTCCTTCTTGGGGCACGTGGTTTCTAAGTATGGAGTGATGGTGGATCCTTCTAAGATTGAAACAGTGAAGAATTGGGTAAGACCTACTAATGTGTCAGAAGTAAGGAGCTTTGTTGGTTTAGCCAGCTACTACCGTCGATTTGTCAAGGGATTCTCTTCTATTGCTTCCCAATTGAGGAACTTGACTAAGAAGAATGTTCCATTTGTATGGTCGGATGAATGTGAGGAAAGCTTTCATAAACTTAAGACCTTGCTGACTACGGCCCCTATCCTTACCTTGCCAGTAGAGGGTAAGAATTTCATTGTTTATTGTGATGCATCCTATTCAGGTTTGGGTGCGGTGCTAATGCAAGAGAGGAATGTAATTGCTTATGCTTCAAGGCAATTAAAGGTGCATGAACGTAACTATCCGACCCATGATTTGGAGTTGGCTGCGATAGTGTTTGCATTAAAGCAATGGAGACATTATCTATATGGGGTTAAGTGTGAAGTCTACACAGATCATCGTAGTCTATAGTATGTCTTTACCCAGAAATACTTGAATTTGAGACAGAGGAGGTGGATGGAACTGTTGAAGGACTATGATATTACTATTCTGTATCACCCAGGAAAAGCAAATGTGGTGGCTGATGCTTTAAGTAGAAAAGCAGGGAGCATGGGTAGTTAAGACCACTTACAAGTTTCTAGGCGCCCATTGGCTAGAGAAGTTCAGACCCTGGCTAATGACTTTATGAGGCTAGAAGTAAATGAGAAGGGAGGATTTTTGGCCTATGTGGAGGCAAGATCTTCTTTTCTTGACAAGATCAAGGGGAAACAGTTTGATGATGAAAAACTAAGCCGAATTCGGGATATGGTGTTGCGAGGAGAGGCTAAAGAAGCAATAATTGATGAGGAAGGTGTTTTAAGAATTAAGTGAAGGGTATGTGTGCCCCGTGTTGATGAATTGATCCACACTATTCTTACAGAGGCTCAGAGTTCCGGATATTCTATACATCCTGGTGCAACCAAGATGTACCGTGACCTAAAGCAACACTTTTGGTGGAGTAGAATGAAGCGCGACATTGTTGATTTTGTTGCCAAATGTTCAAATTGTCAGCAAGTAAAGTATGAACACCAGAGGCCCGGAGGAACACTTCAGAGAATGCCCATTCCTGAATGGAAGTGGGAGAGAATCGCAATGGACTTCGTGGTTGGTCTTCCCAAGACATTGGGTAAGTTTGATTCTATTTGGGTAATTGTGGACAGATTATTTAAGTCTGCTCACTTTATTCCGGTCAAGGTGACCTACAATGCAGAGAAGTTGGCCAAACTCTATATCTCAGAAATTGTTCGATTGCATGGAGTTCCACTTTCCATCATATCAGAAAGAGGTATGCAGTTTACTTCTAAGTTTTGGAGAACATTGCATGTTGAATTAGGTACTAGGTTGGACCTTAGTACTGCATTTCACCCTCAGACCGATGGTCAGTCTGAGTGAACGATTCAGGTATTGGAGGATATGCTTCGTGCATGTGTGATAGAATTTGGTGGTCATTGGGACAACTTCTTACCCTTAGCGGAGTTTTCTTACAACAATAGCTATCACTCAAGCATTGACATGGCCCCATTCGAAGCACTGTATGGGAGGAGATGTAGGTCTCCCATTGGTTGGTTTGATGCATTTGAGGTTAGACCTTGGGGTACTGATCTTTTGAGGGATTCATTAGAGAAAGTGAAATCTATTCAAGAAAAGCTTTTAGCGGCTCAAAGTAGGCAAAAGGAATATGCAGATCGAAAGGTTAGAGACTTGGAGTTCATGGAAGGTGAGCAAGTCTTGCTGATGGTTTCACCCATGAAAGGGGTGATGCGGTTTTGTAAAAGGGGTAAGCTAAGCCCAAGGTATATTGGATCATTTGAAGTACTTAAGCGAGTAGGGGAGGTGGTTTATGAATTAGCCTTGCCTCCAGGACTGTCAGGAGTGCATCCGATATTTCATGTGTCTATGTTGAAAAGATACCATGGGGATGGAAACTACATCATTCGTTGGGATTCGATTCTGCTTGACGAGAATTTCTCTTTTGAGGAGGAGCCTGTTGCCATTCTGGATAGAGAAATTCGCAAGTTGAGATCAAGGGAGATTGCATCCATCAAAGTTCAATGGAAGAATCGACCAATTGAAGAGTCCACTTGGGAGAAGGAGGCTGATATGCAAGAAAGATACCCACACCTGTTTACAGATTCAGGTACTCATTTTCGCCCTTGTTTTTCTTCTTGTGATCGTTCGAGGACGAACGATGGGTAAATTGGTATCTATTGTAACGACTTGTTTAGTCGTTTTGAGCAGCAGAGTTTATTTTTGGAAATCACTGTTTGAGTTGACGGCTCCCACGACGGACCGTCATGGGCACGCCAGACCGTCGAGGGGGTCTCATTCCAAAACACTTAGAATTTTGAAATTTGGGTACTGAAATCGACTCTCTGAACTTCGTGACGGAATGGCAGGACGGACCGTCGTAGGCACGACGGACCGTCACAAATCTTTCCACAGAACTAACTCTCTGAACTTTGTGACGGACCTGCAGGACGGACTGTCACAGTCATGACGGACCGTCATAGGCTGCGTAACCCTGACTGGGTCGGATTTCTATTTAAAAGTTTTAAGGGGCGTATTGGACTATTCATGCTTATAATTATAAAGTTAGTGGATTAATGTTAATAATTTAATTTCTTGGGGGTTAAAGGAGATAACCTTGGAATAATTAGTGGGTTATTTTTATCATCTTTTATAATTAATTATATGACAATTAGGGTAAAGAAAAAGGGTTTTGGAATAAGAAAAATAGAAAGAACAGAGAGAGACAGGGAGAAACGATCGAGAGAGAGAGAGAGGAACGAAGAGGACAACAGAGCTTTGGGGAATTAGCTTGTTTGATCGCAATTCTTCGGTGGAGGTAGGTTATGGTTTATACTATCTTATAGTAAACTATTAATAGCGAATGATATGTATTGGGTAGTATTATAAAGTCTTCTATATGCTTAATTGTGTGCTTGCATGATGTGATTATATAATTTTGATAAATTAGCATGATGAGGTTATTGAATCTTAAATCCTAAATTTACTTTGTTAATGATGATGCCTTGGTATAAAAGAAGGCTTGATGAACTAAAGTAATGAGATTAGAGGATCGGGTGTCACGTTCCGACACCACGATAGTAATAGAGGATCGGGTGTCACATTTCGGCACCAGGATAATATATGGATCGGAGTGTCACGTTCCGACACCACGATAGTATATGGATCGGAGTGTCACGTTCCGGCACCAGGATAGTATATGGATCGGAGTGTCACGTTCCGACACCAGGATAGTATATGGATAGGAGTGTCACGTTCCGACACTAGGATAGTATATGGATCGGAGTGTCACATTCCGACACCAGGATAGTATATGGATCGGAGTGTCACGTTCCGACACCAGGATAGTATATGGATCGGAGTGTCACGTTCCGACACCAGGATAGTATATGGATCGGGTGTCACGTTCCGGCACCAGGATAGTATATGGATCGAAGTGTCACGTTTCGACACCAGATAGTATATGGATCGGAGTGTCACGTTCCGACACCAGGATAGTAGTAGTGAAGCGGAGTGTCACGTACCGACACAAGAGGAATAAAGATAATGAATCTTGAATTATGATAATATACTAAATCTTAAAGAACTAATTCCCAAATGAGTATAATGGGGAGGCTTGAGTCCTCATTGATGTGCTTGGTGTTGTGACCAAGGGTTATGGAAGTTGTTGTGGTCGCCTGTTAAGAATATTAGTTGATTTTATGTTATTATCTGATATATACTGTTTTCTATTTTGAGTTGGCCGATGATACCTACTCAGTACTTATGCCTTGTACTGACCCCTACTTGTATTTGTTTTTCTTTTTTAATTGTGTAGTGCAGCAAACGTGTCATCGTCTTCAACTCAACCGCAACTCTAGCCAGTCTTCATCAAGCCAGATTTCAGGGTGAGCTATTGCTTCTAGCTTGGACTGGATCTTCCTCTTCATGTCTTGATGCCTTGAAATTCCGGCATGGACTAGCTTTTTACTTATTTTAGCTTCTTAGATACTCTTAGATTAGTAATTTGAGGATAGATGTTCTTGTGGTGATGACTTCCAGATTTTGGGGATAATGATTAATAAATTTTAGAATTTATTTAATTGATTTCGTTAATGAGTTTTAAGTCTTCCGCATTGTATTTTGTTCATTATGTTTGAAATGTTGGGGTTTAGATTGGTTGGTTCGCTCACATAGTAGGATAAGTGTGGGTGCCACTCGCGACTCGTTTTGGGTCGTGATACAAGAATATTTATAATTCTTAACGATAAATAATATTTTCATATAACCAAAGTCTAAGAGAAAAAGTTGAGTAAATTTTTAGAATAATTATAATGGATAATGAATGGTTATGTAATAAGTACATTTGGAATAATTATCGCTATTAATTTTTTCCTTAATAATTCTCTCCTATAATTTTATAATTTTTTAAATTTATTTCAACGCTATTTTTTTACTCTCCCTTTATTTTTATTTTATTTTTCATTTTTTTGTCTTTGCTTCTTTTAATTCCACTAAGAAAATAGTAACAGTTAGCATCGAATCTTAGAATCAAATTAGCTCGTCTTTAAAATTACTAATTTATAGTTTAAAAACAGTAACAGAATCGTATTTTAACATAATTAAGTTAGTCTGTCTTTAGCTTTTTACTACTTTATGCAAAATGTTACAAATAAATTCTCTTAACTAATTCTTATTATATTTTTCATGATTAATATTTCATTGAAAATTTAAAAATATCTTCATAATAATTTTGAGTATCTCCCGCGCTAAGTGTATCCACAAATACATTTTAATGTCTTAAAAGAATTATTCTTTATGCTAACTGTTATTACTGATCTTGCTCTTATAATTTCATATTTAAAAAATTAATCATTCTATTTTATATATCTTATTTTGTATCATCCTTATTAGAAGTAAAAATAATTACACAAAGTAGTCCTTGTCGATAGGTTTTGCATTACAAAATTAGAGTAGAGAAAAATTAAGCTAAACATAAAAATATATTTGGTTAGGAATATTTTTTTGATGTGCTTTTAGGATGTCAAAAATTTAAACATTAAGTAATTGGGGTTATGAAGGTATAAAGTTGAAAGTTATAATAAGTTAGTTACAAGTATTAATTAAGTATAGAGGTTATGAAAGATGAAGAGGTGTGAATTTATGATAAAATAAATATAAAAAATAAGAGAAAAAGTAAAAAAAAAAAAAAAAAACATTACATATTTTTCTAATGAACAAAAGTATGTTTAAGTAAAATCCTCCACCATTTTTGTGATTTAATTTTATTATATGACTTTTTTTACCTTATTTAAGAAATTTCAAATTAATTAAAAGTCTCTAGATATGTTCTACTAATAGACATTATTTTTAAGTAATTGCTATTATTTTTAAAATGTACACTTTTTCTCTTAGTTTACATTATAGGAGAGAAATCTAATAAGAGAAAAATTAATTAAGAACAAATTTAAAAAGGGACAGAGAATCAATAAGTTAATCAAAAGGAATGGAAAAAAATTAAAATTATGAAGAAAAGTAATGCTATGAATGTCATAAAACAAAATTAAAAAAAATTATTAATTTTTTGTTGATTAAATTCTCAAAACCGTGAAGCAACTTTTTGGCTTATAAATAATTTCTCTATATAAATAATAAAATTAAGAATGTAGTGTTAAAAAGTATGTATTTTGACCATATCATTGTTATGTGATTGTGAGATATGAAATCTAAGAGGAATCGATTTATTTGATTCTTAGCTATATAACATGTTTGCATTTAATATTTAATATTTTCTTATACTTTATATTGAGATTTGAGATATTATATTTTTTTATTAGTTGTATTTCTTATAAATTTGTATAACAATTTTATAGATAGTGAGGAGGAAGATATTGTTAGACAAAATTGAATATCCAATTAAAATAAGATACAATGGCGGTTTTTCAATTAACTAATTAAGTTGATAAGGAACCAATCAGCTCTTATTGCATTGGAGGTTTGACTGGAGAACTATAAACAATCCTTACGATAATAACAACAAAAACACATAAAATTATAGTTAGCTAATCAAGCAAAAATTAAAAAAAAAAATATTTAGTTATGATTTGAAGAGGAAAGAAGGTCATGTTCTCAATATAACATAACTCAATTCTCCAAAAATTTACAAAGAGACGAAGAGATTAAAAACAATCAGTGTCTTTAGTAACTACAAGAATAAGAAGAAAAATCTCAAAAAAACTACAAGGAGAAGCAAAAGAGGAAATAAACAAATTATTTTTTCCATAAAAGAATCATGATTTGTGTCATCAAGAATCAAAAAATAATAATAGTAAATGTAAAAATACAATAGAAAAAAAGTGATAAATTAGACATGTCAAATTATTTTACCTCGCAAAATCAAAACAATCCAAAATATCTAACATTTTTCATTATACATCCCTTCCCTGCAAAATTAGATTAAAGAAGAGAAAAATTAATCAATTAAAGAAACAAAAAATGAAGAATAATAAAAATGAAAATAAAATGACCATCATACTCTTTTATTTCGGAAAATAATTTTTATATAAGTTTTTGACTTTTTAGAGTCGCCACTTAATTTTTAAAGTAAAATCAAGAAAACTTTGGTTTTCCAAAGACTTAAATAGAAAATCGATTTAAAAAACTTAAAGGGGGTTCGAGGATTCTTATTTATTTTTTAGGAAGGCTTTTAAGGCACCTAAAATATTCACTAACTCGTGATTATCCGACAACTAACTTATTTGGCTAAAAATGTCTAACTTAAATTTGAGATAAAAAAAATTGTTTAGAATTGTTTTGAAAATGATTTTATTATCTAATTGAGATTTGCAAAATTTATTTTAAGTTCATTTATTTTTTTTATTAATTTAATTAAGCGATTAAAACGAGTGGCTTCTTATGGGGATTCAAATTCTTTAACCCTAAAACGAGGTGGCATCTTATGGGTCCAAATCCAGTTTCTATTCGCTTGGACCAGTATTTGGACCCATTTTTTTAATTTTTGACCCATTTCCATTTGGTACCTGTCCTAACTTCTAGCAAAATAATAATAAGGAAAATTTTACACGGTTCAAGCCTGAAAATAACAAATACCAAAAAATCTCGAGATTTGGAAAATGAAGCCCTTGGCCCAATCTTTTGCTTTCTTCATTTCCTTCAGCTTTAAGACCTGTTCACCGATTCCACGATCTAGGCTAGACGATTGACTCGAAAGAGCGAACTTCTCCCAGGAGGCCCAATACTGGGATGCAAAGTGAATGGCAGATGGTCCTGTGGACTCATTTTGAGTAGTGCATGCAATAAGCGATGAATAAGATAATTTGCCAGTGGCTCAAGACTAAGGCATTCTATGCTCTATTAACAATTGGTTTGCATAAATAATAAATAAAAATCTTGAACATTTTTCTAGAGAGGAGATGGCGACAGAATCCTCATACATCCACTGTTGCATGGAACATCAAACAAAATTATTGCCCAAAACATGTGTTCTCACCAGAAAAAGGTCGTAATGTATGCCAACTTTAAATGAATTAGACACAAAATGAGTCAAAAGAAATTGATAAAAAAAAAACAAAAAGGAAAGATCAATAGATATCAACATAAATACAGAAGGCATATAGCACTTTGATGAACATGAAAAATGCTAAAACACGAAAGCGTATACAGGATACAGGAACCACCAGACACTAGTACCTATATACTTATAATTGACGCACACATTTCAAAGGACTAGCTGTCAAGCCAATTCTAAATTTTAGACGCAAAAGAGAACTATATTGAGGAACAAATACTATACTTAAGAAAAGTAATCTAAAAGTTAAAGCATAAAAAACAAAATGCCAAATCACACTGGCAAATTAGGGATGGAAACATGGGTGGGAATTAACGTAAAAGCCGGTAGAAAGAGACATTCTCACGCCCCATAAACTGAAACTACGAGTTAGAAGTATTTCCGATTAGTTTTTTAAGTAAAATGAGGATGTAAACCTGTGTCAAACATACTGCACTAAGCGATGGACTAATAAGGATATGAGAACGAACAATATGAGTTATCACACCAACCAACAGTAGGTAGAACAACGTATAGACTCCACATTTTAAGGACTCAATTACGAATGGTGAGTACTTCGACTGAAAAATATAAGAAATGAGTACAGAATGCGGTTCAAAGAAACCAATAATCAACGAGACGACAAAACATACAAGAAGTGGATAAAGAGAAGTGACGAGGACCAACATGCTGTTGTATCGTACTTATTTACAGGCATCTGAAGCATCGAACATTAGACTAGTTTCATAATATAAGGGCTAACGTTTCTCGATACGGTCGTGGCTAGTTGGATTATTAGTTGCTTAGAGAGATTTGGTGAGTCATCATGGTTCATGGACCTTTCTCCAACATGTCCTTTATTTCTTTTAGTCATTCCAGTTTTCAGACTTATTCGTGAGCTACGGATTGTCCTAGTCACACATATGATATATAGGCTTATTGTTAGACTTATTATGATTCCGCATTTACATTATTTGTACTCTAATTTTTGTATCATGTTGAGAAGAAGTAGAGGGACTCGTGTTCTTATTTGTACCCTTATTTCTATTATTTTTATCTTAGTGTCACGCCTATATCAAGTTACTTGTTTAGGGTGTCTCAGGATCTTATTTATCATATCATGTCTAGGGAGTAGTTTAGGTTATGAAACAAGAAATGCTTCCATATAAGAGAACTAGGGCCTAAATCTAGCATTATAATAAAACACTATTTAAGAATTTGAGTATATTCAGTTGTTCGAATACCAACTCATCAAACCCCCCCTCCCCCAAACATAATCTATTTCTTGTCCTCAAGCAAAACATTCACTAAGCATAGTATTTAAGTTCAGTCACACTTAATATAACATTTTTCCCAATTATATAAAAGACTAAATATAACAAAAAATAAAAAACAAAAAACTCTATATACAAACTAAACTGACAACTGGTTCCACGACCACTCATTAGGCAAAGATTTTTATTTCAAAATGCCTTTCATTCAAAGCACTTTTGAAGCACAACACTTGGATAATTCTTCATTCCAGTATAATTTAAAAACATCTCAAGTCGAAGACATCCACTTTTATGTTTTGCCCAAGAATTCACACGAATGTGTCACTTTTTTGCAGCTTAATTATAATAGAGACGTCATAATTCAAATGAATGATGTAATGCCACTCACATAAAAGAGACTCACTCACACGCATATGAATGACAATTACAGGGAATATAGATTATGAAAACTACTCTCTCAATAAATTCAAGTATACACACATTGAACCATACACTTGTCCTTTATATAAATCACCACTGATATATATTGACAAGGCTGAAAATCCCAAGAACTTGTTGGTTTTACTTAGGCTTGGGAAAAAGGATTTGTATCATTTGGTTAAGTGACTAAGATGTCTCCTTAAAACTTTCACTTTTCTTTTGAGCACTCCACAAAATTTTCAATTCAACTCAACCTTATTTCTCCCTTTTCATGATGTCCACCATTTAAAACACCTATTCTTCTTTTACTTAAGGAATGTTCTAACTATAAGCTAGCACAAACATTTGTTTTCCTTCTTATTATTCTTTCATCCATGAATGAACTAAAGCACTTCTCATTTTGAATCGTAAGGCACTCTATATTTTTAGCTCATTTCTCTTTGTTCTCTTGGTGCACAAAACCCTCAAAATTAGGCTTCTGTCTACGTCACTACTCATTCAATTTTTTCCTGTCCCAAACTTAGAATTTTAGCTTACATCACAAGTTATTAGCATTTAGGGGGACAAGAGGGTAGAAAAAATAGAGGAGCATAACATTTCAAGGTCTCCATCATTGCCTCACAAAAAGTTAGGTATTATGCAACATGGTGGCCAGCAACACTCAGTTCAAGCTCAAAGGGACTGACAAATATTGAATAAATTTGGGAAATTTTTTAGTAGAGTGGCTTGTCAAAAAGGAAATAGGTTCACCTTTCAAGCCAAGCCATATGTAGAATTTTCCTTCAAATGCATTTTGGGTCAAGTTCTATAAAACATGTATATACAAGCATGAATAGAGGCCTTACCCCACAAGGCATCCCAACCCAACAAATTTTCAAGTTAGTCTCCAAATCAATTAAAGAAAATGAATTTTGACTAATTAGAAGATATTTTCCTAAAGAGGGAATGAGACCATATGTATTACTCAAACTTTTCCAATTGAGAGACAAAAAATCCAATTAGCATAAAATGAAACACCAAAAAATGTGAAGACTTTCGAGAACTTATTTTGTGATGTTTCATCTTTCTGACTTGTAATACTGCATTTTCTTTTGTCCCATTATTGAGCAAAGAAATAAAATAATTTTTAGTATAAAGGTGATAGTTGGTTTGCAGACTTCACGTTCTGATGACTTGACCATAATTTCAACCATTTTGTCAAATTCTATCTGATATCCTTGAATGAACCACTTTTAAAAGCTTCATGTTTGTTAATAATGGACCTTAATCTTCTTGGTACTACTAAATTCCATGGGGCAATTGATTTCACGGAGAACTAATATTCCTTTTGAAAAACATCTCATGACTTCAGAGGCTTTATTGTATTCTTCACACACAATATTTTTTGGGGAAAGATTCTAGGTGTCTTTAGTCCTTGATCATTTCCATAACGAATCAGTTATTCAACTTTTCCTTTAAGGGAAACCGTCATGAGCTTTGCAACCTCTTTGAAACAAAATTGTATTTAAAGGGACTAAAAATTCTAGATTTAAGAATATTAAAAGATTCAATCAAGAATGACTTATACTTAAAAAGGAGTATTCCTTTTAAGGAAGAAGAGATACAGAAGTTATCTAGCAGCATATATCGACTTCGAATTAGTCATGACATTCACTTTCTATTTGACTCTTGATGTGTTTGTGTTGTCCAATTCTCAAAATATGAACCATTTGGAATCTGAAATTGATTTATGTATCCTAGAAGCACTTCATGTAGAGGGGTTGAGAAGCGGTGCTCTTTCCACGTTCCCTCCAATTAACAATTTTCATGTTGTTCTCTCTCATTATCTTAAGGTGCTTGTGAGATTTTCAGATCCTCTCTCTTGTCTTCTTATGTGCCTGCGAACGTTTTCACCAATAAGACTCTTTTTTTTGCTGTTCTTATTATCTTTTAATATTATGGTTCCAGCAAGGGTTCACTTATAAGTCTCTTTTTACTCTTGATGATCAATTGTCTACACAAAACATATCCAATCTGGTATTCTTAAAGAGTTAATTAGAAATTTAGTTGCCGAACAGACCATAAACTAATAAACTACAATTTTAGAACCATTGCAACTATATAATAACAATACCCCAACTCTTATGAATAATAGAACATTAATTTCGTTATGGTATGACCGAACCCAAAAGAGTTGCTAATATATAATTTTAGAATCTGGATGAGCATAGTTCAAACGTTCAAATAGAGGACTTTTTTTATTGATTGATTTTTTTATTTCCTTGGAACGAGCGACCTTCATCTTCCAAACCATGAAGTCACTGCCATTTGTCACTGTATGTTAAAAAGCATTAGATGTCGTATCTTTTGACTATGTTTGTATAGATAATTATACCTGCAATTTTTTCATCGACATCAATAAAGTGCAGTGTTTCTTCGGACAACACTTCCCAAATAAGATATGGACCTTGCCCATTTGGAGAAAACTTTCGCTTGGATATTTTCTTGTCAAGAAGAATGCATTTTAAGACAAGTTGTCCTACTTCAGAATGTCTTGGGTGCACTCTTTTGTTGTATACACAAGCCATACTTTTTTTATAAAGATACCCAAAACAAATGCCGACGAATTTTTTTCATATATTACTGTCAGCTAATCTAATCGAGTTTTAACCCATTCAATATCCTCAATTTTAGCTTCCACAATTAGGAGAGATTGAATTTCAACATCTGCTGGTGTTACTGCCTTTTCATATACGAGAAAGTAAGGGGCTGCACCAATCAAAGTGCTTGTTGTCGTACAATATCCCAAATTTATGAAAGTTAAATTGATTAACACAAATGCTTTAAAGATTTTTTATCCAAAAATAGCATGAAAATTAAGGTATCTGATCAAATGTTTCGAGTGCAGTGTTAACCTAACCACCTGCTAAGGGAGATATTTGGAGGATGAGTGTAGTAGCACCATAACCACTTCTCATATTTGCCCCACCATAGTAGTCTGTGACCCCTCCTCGATTGAAAGAGGATTTTTTTTGGAAATCACGGCCACCAAAATGATTTCCACCATGACTGTTATTTTCATGCCATTTATGGTTCCTTGAACCATCTTTCGATGGATCTTTTTGATGTTTTTGTTGGCATCTTCCACATCTCCAATGGATTTTGAACGGTATGGAGTAAAAAAGTCATGTACATTTTTGAATTGGTATATAGATATGCAGTGTTGTATGTTATGATAGTTCTTGGGAAACCAAAGTGGCACATGTTGTTAGAATGGAATAAATCCACAACTGCCTTCTTAGTAGCTACTGTTACAGTGAATTCCTCCACATACTTGGTGAAGCAATAAATTGAGACCAAAATATATCGATGTCCTTTAGTGTAACATCTCGCAAATTAAGATAGCTAGGAAGAAGATTGAAAGTTGAAATAGACACTTTTGGAATAAAAATTAAAATCAGGAAATTTTCTTAAGTTTGGGAAAAGTGAGTTTTTGGTCAAATTCAAACGGTCATAACTCCTAGCTCAGGATGAGTTAGAGGTAGTTCTTGATATGGTTAGAATTCTCTTTGATAAAACTTTCCAACGTCACTGAGTTTGCGCCATTTTGATAATGTATAAGTGAGTTATGCCTTTCGGACGTTGGCTTGTTGGATTAAGGATAGTCCGATCCATATTTGGGAAAGACAAAGTGGTCTTTTCCTTACATAATTATTTTATTTCATTTTTGGGTAATAAATTGAGTTATAAACTATCTTATTCAGTTCATGCTTTTAGAAAACAAGTTAGGGTTTTCAGAGAAGAAAAAAGAAGATGAGGAAAGGGGAGAAAAGAGAAGAGGAAGCAAGAACGTTCAAGATCGTCGAAGTTCGTCTTGTGGAATTCGTCAGGGTTAATCCCTAAAAAGGTATGTGAGATATTTTTGTGTTGGGTTAGTTCACCCACACACCAACTTGTTTAATTCAGCGATTTTGAGTAGATTGGATAATGAAAAATTGAAGTTCTTGAAGAACATTGTTCAATTCTTGTTGGTTGAGATATTGCGTTCCTACGAGTTGTTTTTTGAGTCGAATCTATTGGGTATTGAGGGTATAAGTGATCCTAAGTTTTCGGTAAAGAACCGTGAAATTTTAGAGGGTTTGGAGTTGAAAATGAAAAAGAAAAGTCGAAAAACTTGTCTGTAGGGCCCTAGAGCGCCGCGCCTCCCGTAGCCCCACATGAAAGACTCTGTCCCTAGGGCCTTGGGGTGGCGTGACAGCCAGAACGCCCCAACTTGGCATCTGATGTTTGGGGCATGGCGCCCCATGCCTCTCAGAGCGCCAAAGACGCCACTTGACCCCATCTTTTCATACTAATTCCTAAGTGATGTTCCCATGTTTCCTTGTTGATTCCAACACTCTAAGGTACATATAAATATCATGAAATCATCCATAAACATGAGATGATGAACCTTTAATCCATAATCCGATTCAAGCAAAGTTAATATCAATGTCAAAGAAGTTGAGAGTCAAGTATAAAAGTTAAGAAGCAAGTTAAGGTAAGGTTCTTAAGAGTTCTCAAGGTTCTTTAACAACGTTTTAATTTTGTTTCAAGACTCAAGTTTCAAGTTAAGTAAAGAGTATAGAGTTGATGTTCTTCCCTCAAAGAAATATAAGGGAACTAAGTATTTCCCGAAGTGGTAAAGAGTAAAGAGGAAAGTGTAAAGAGTAAAGAGTTAAGTTGAAGTTATTTTGTTCAAAAGTATAGGGGGACTAAGTATCCCACAAAGATATTTTAAATGTTTTCACATTTATAAAAGTAAGTGTTTTCCAAAGAGTCTTCGGGCTAGTTTCTAGATAGGATTATAGTTTGATGAATTGAAGCAAGCAGGGAAACTGAGATTTCCAAGATAGTCTTTGGGCTACGTTTTAGCACTAATCTCAAATCACAAGAAAAGTTGTTTCTTAAACATACAAGATAAGTATATTTTGGGAGTAGTATTGAGCATCGATGTAGGGATGTGAGTTTTATATTAACTCAAGTATTCATGAAATCCATGTAATCATCATAGGTAGAAAAGGGTCATTCTTTTTAGATGAATCATTTTCACAGTAGACTATTGGATCCATTAGGAAGTTCACGTCCTATACTCTGGCAAGGTTAGGATGGTCCTTGGAAGCGTGAGGTAAAACGTTATATCATCATTATAACTATTAAGTGATGGTTGTCGGTTAGAAAAACTCTCACAACAGTAGTTGCATGGTTCATCAAGAGGTTCTGCTTAGTATAAATTGGGGCATGGGACTTCATTCATGCATTGCACGAGTAGACTTTGAGAGGAAACATGATGTTTTATTCTGTATTTTTACATACATCTCAGAGTCAATTGTATCTTTCCATACACAAAGCTGAAAACCATGTTTTAAATATATTTTCTTTATATTGCACATGTCTTTAAATTGATATATAATGAAATGAGTTAGTTATATTGACTTATGTTATTCATGAGTTGAGAAGAGCCAAGTTAAGTATTCCTTCTAAGTCTCTTCAAGCTTAATTTGTTTTAGTTGTTAGGATGATTGGGGTTCCTGTCCCAACATCCCTCTTTATTAAGAGGCTTCATAGATATATAGTGTTAGTTTCTTCAGTCTTGTCTTTTCACTTGTAAACAATAAGACTTGAGTTGACATTTTGGATAAGTATTATTTTAAAGTTATTTCTTGAATTATCTCTAGTGTGTAAGTCTTTCTCTTAGTTAAGAAATCTAGGGAAAAGGTTCTCTTGGGGCAAGCGTAGGCTCGCGGCGTGACAAACTTGGTATCAGAGCAGATTTGAAGAGTCATAGAGAGTCTATAAAGTCCTGTCTATAGAGTCCTAGTTATCTGTGTGAAGCGCGCCACATCTATTATTCGGTGGCTGCAAGACTTCAGAAATTTCCTCACTTTTCATACTCATTTAGTGTGTTAAAGTTTATATTTAAAAAGTTTTTTTCTAAGTCGTGCCTACGCGCGGTTTTAGAGAATCATGCCTCCACGAAGAGAAGTCAGAGGTCATCCAGCTAGCAAAAAGGGTGAGGAACAAGAATTACCGAGTGCACCTGAAGTGCAACCTCAAGGAGAAATTACCATTACTGAATTTCGAGAGACTATTAGGATGTTATGTCAATTTGCGACTCATCAAGTTGTACAGAGAGGTAATCATCATGAAGTTGTTTATACCTCAAGGATTCATGAGTTTGTAGGGATGTATCCATAAAGATTCACAAGTTCAAATGTCACAGAAGATCTAGAGAACTTTGTTGAAGTACTTCACAAAATGACTGACATATTTCATGTTGTTGATGTTGAGAGGGTTGAAATAGCTGCATACCAATTAAAAGGTATTGCTAGAGTCCGTTTTGACCAATAGAAAAAGAATATGGTTGAGGATGCGCCAATAGTGAGTTGGGCTATGTTTGAGAATGTTCTCATGGGATGTTTCAATCCCCGTGAGTTGCGATAGGGAAATATTATAGAGTTTGTAACCCTTAATCTAGAATCTATGAGTGTTCATGTCTACAGTGAGTTCGCATAACTTTTCCGCTATGCTCCGGAGATAGTTGTTGAGATGAGGAGCAATATAAGTTTATTTGTTGCTGGATTGTCTCGTCAGCCATGCAAGGCAGGCAAGGCAGCAATGTTGATAGAGGATATGGACATAGCATGGCTAATGATCCATGTACAAAAAGTTGAAAAGGATAAGCTGATGGATAGACAAGGGTTTAAGAATAAGAGAACTAAGACATCAGGCAATGATTTCAAGAAGCAAAAAAGTAGTATGAATTCTTCCTTTCAACACAAATAGAAGGGACCTGCTCCATTATCTGCTAGTGCCCTTGAACTGAGAAACAAAGGTGAGCATAATAGTCAGAGTTCACAACCCTTTAGAGATAAATGTGCCCAGTCTCAAGGTAGTGAGGCGCAAGGAGGTACTAGGCTGCTACATGTTCTAGGTGTGGTAAAACCCACCCAGGTATTTTTCGTGAGGGCTCCAGGGGTTTTATAAAGTGTGGTGAGACTGGGCGTTTCATGCGAGAGTGTCTAAATAACATTCAAGGAAATGGTACTAGCGGAGGAACAAACCGCTTGTATACTATCAAAAATCATTACGAGCAAGAGAATTCGCCAAATGTCTTCACTAGTATGATTCAAGTCTCTAACTTTACTGTTTATGCCTTGCTAGACCCAGGAGCAAGTTTATCTTTTCTAACACCTTATGTTTCTATGAACTTTTATATTATTCCTAAGCAACTTAGTGAACCAATTAGTGTTTCCACACCTATTGGTGATTTTATTCTAGCAGACAAAGTCTATTGTGATTGTCCCGTTTCCATCAATCACAAGAGAACCATAATTGATTTAATTAATTCAGACATGGTAGATTTCAATTGTCATTCTTGGTATGGACTTGCTGCATGCTTATTATGCATCAATAAATTTCAGTATTCAAGTAGTCAAGTTCTAGTTTCCAGTGAACTAGTTATAGAGAAGAAGAGCAGTTTAGCAGTGCCTATGGGTTGTTCCGTTTCGTACCTTAAGGCAAAGAAGATAGTTTCCAAGAGATGTGTCAATCACTTAGTCTGAGTTAATGACTCAAGCGTTGAGATACCACCAATTTAGTCAGTTCCTACCGTAAAAGAGTTTGCAGAAGTTTTTCCTGATGATCTACCCGGAGTCCCTTCTGAGAGAGAAGTAGACTTTGGCATAGACATCATTCCACATACTCGTCCTATCTCTATTTTTCCATATAGAATGGCACCAGCAGAGTTAAAGGTGTTGACACCCAATTTTGATCCTCCACGGTAGGAATTAATTCATGAGCTTCTTAAATTTTCAAACAATTTAAAATAATTAGTTTTATAAATTTGGAAAAAATATATATAATATAAAGTTTGTGTTATTTTGAATAGTTTTGTCATTTCTTATAATTTTTAGATAATTATATATTTTACACAATTATGTATATAATTAATTTATTTTATGTTTATTCACAAAAATCATCTCAAAAGGGTTTTAATTTTAGTAAGTATTCTATTAAAATTAGTTAAGTTTAAATTATGGTTATATTTTTTGAATCACTTATATACGATTACATTTATTATTTTATTTTTGTTAAATTAAGAAGCTTTTTAAGTAATTGATATTAATTCGTCGTATTTAAATTTTAATCAAATTCCCTAAATTAAATTTAGTTTGACTATTTCTAAAATTTCAAGAGATTACTCATTTCCCCTAAACCCATTTAAAGGACCAGATTTTGGGCCCTTTTCCAACTCAGCCCAACACCCTTTCTTTTGGCCAGTTCAAATGACCCTAATTTGGGCCCTTTTACCCACATTTCCACCAGCCCATTTTCTCTCCCAAATTTCCCATAACCCAGTCTCCCCTAACCCGACCCGCTTCATTTTTCTCAAAGAACCCAGAAGCGTCAAATACAGTACATTGATCCTCTTCTCTTTTTCAAGGTCTTTTTCCAGTCGAACGTTTGAAGCAGCAAAATCATCACGCGGAGACGTCCTTGGTGGCCTAAGATGGAGCCACGTAGCGCAAGCAATACTTCAAATCCATCCCAGCCGTCTGTTCCTCCTTCCTTCTTTGAGGATGAGTCAAAGTTCAGAAAAAGGGTGTCTGCCTATTTGGGGAATTGTTTTTGAATTTTGAAAAATTTGGGGATATGGATTCTCGTTCTTACCCCTGTCTTATTTCGAATTTCCCTCTATATTAGCCGATTCCTTTCTTTGTTTTGAAAAAAATAGAGTTCGGTGAAAAAAAAGGGGGAAAAGTTTTGTGAAAAAAAAAGGGGGAAATATTTAAGAAGTGAGGGGAGGAAAATCAAATACTAATCTTCATTCTGCGAATACTAAGAGAATAGCTTAAAAATAGCATCAGCTCGTCTGGTGTAAAGGTTACATCTGTCATTTGATTTGTTTGTTGTGTTAGAGTAAGTGCCTGTGTTTGTGTGGTGGAAGAATTCATCCTGCTCGTTGCTGTCTCACTTCACCGCTTGGAATAAGGTAAACAACTCACAATCCTTATATTTGTTTCGAGTTCATCACGTTGGTTAGATGTTTAGCTCCTCGTGGATTCCACAATGAGATTATGCGATGTATTCGAGTTGTCTTCTTTCCTCTGTCTGCCTGTGTCCGTTTCTTAGTGACTTAGTGCTCTTTTAAGCTCACACCGTCAGCCTTGTTTTCTTCGAACTCACAATATTATGCTCACCCCAAATTTATATGGTCATTCTGATTAGCTCACTGTTCTTGAGTTCAGATCACCATGTTGTCCGAATCAGTGAGGTTTGATCTCATTATACATGTTTGGCGATAAGTGATCCTTGCTTTCATGTTCATTTTTATACTTTCGTTTATTTGGGTCTTGTTCACTGCCTTTAGATGTCGTCCATGCTTAAGTCGGAAGGTATTATACTTAGAAAAATATGTGCGTAGTCCCATTTGTTCGGAATATAACGTGAATAATCCTTTGCATTCTATATTTTCCATGTGTACTTGTGTTTGGATGCGACATATTAGCTTGAGAAATAGGCTTGCTTGGCTTTTGGATTATGCCATCTATGCTTTACTTCGTTCTGGAAAAGGCTTACAAAGTCCTTGTCATTTGCCTTCTTTTGCTTTAAAGGAACATGTTTGCTAACTTCATATTTTTATTTATTTATTTATTTATTTTGACATAATAAATTAACATAATTAGATTTTATCAAATATAGTTGGTTATGCTAAGTATGTGATTTTTGTTTGGCTAATTATGCAATGTCTCTTCTTATCTCTCAATATTTTGAGTTTATTGTTGGCTAATGGTTATGCTTCCTTTCTCTGGAAGATTATATACTCACAAGTGCATAGACGTATGCGGTCATTTAGTATCGATTTATTCATTATTGTTGTTACTTTAACTTGGTTCATTTGGTTTTCCTTTAGATTCGGGTATTTTGGTTCTATTTGAAATTCCTTAAGTGGCCTTCATTTTAATTAATATCCGTGTTGTTTAAATCGTGTCTCATACGTTCTATGGCTTCGCATACTAATCCTTTGTGATTTTTATCGCATGAGCAACTCTACCCGAGTCCTGTGGATTCCCCTCCTTATATATTGTTGAGTCGACCCCCTCCATCGAGTCAGCTATCGGAATAAATTAGAGAGCAGGTGCACAGGTGGAAAATCAAAAAATCCGGATGGAAAATAAGTTTCATGTTCCGGAAATTTGAAAACAAGCTGAAAATATGGCTTATATACGACGAATATACGGTGATATACGTCTTGAAACAGCAATATATAGGTGCAAAAGGGCGTGAAAACGCAGGAGAAATCACATGACATAAGGGTCAACGAAAAAGCAGGCTTTAAATGTTCAAAAATGGGTTGGAAACATTCTATTTACCAGGGTATACATAAAATGTAGTAAAAATTAGGCAAATGACATACTGTAAATGATAAATTACATTCTATCCCTATAATATCAATATTTACCAAAAATCCTTTTTTTTTTTAAGAATTCTGGATACTTTATAAAACAGAAATGATACTAAAATATAAATGACCGAATATTTTTTTTTATTTTTCTGTAACTGTTATAGCTAAAATCAAGGGTAACTGATTTCCCTTCACTTGATTTATGTTAATCTTGTAACTAATTTATTGTGATTATCGTGAAAACTGTTTCCAAAGTACTACATTAAATCGTGTTATATATTGGACCAAACTTTAATGCATTAGTTGGAATATGTTTAATGACGTAATTCATATTCTGCAATAAAACAAATAAAATTTTATTAAATTGTAAAATATATAAAAAGTTTATAAAGTATTGAGCGCATATAATAATATTAATGTTTTAAGTTGTACTAAAAATTGCCTAATGCTGATTCTAAATATAAATAAACAGGTTAACATGACACTTACAAATACTATTTGAAACTATATATAAACGAAATATTAAATTTAAATATATTTCTTTGATATATTAAATTTCATGTCCAACACATAAAAATATACTCAAAAATTCACAATTTAAATTAGATACTTAAATTTTTATATACTTATCAATAATTCATATAAATATGATACTTAAATAACAGATGTATGACAGTATGATACACATATACTATTATTTGATACCTTAATATATACGAAATATAAGTAAAAATAAAACAGATAATCATTCTATCATGAGCACCAAAAAAATGATACTTAATAAAATTAATTGAACATACTAACAAATTTATTCAAAAATCATGATAAGATTAAAAAGATACTTAATACAATTCATCTTATACTAAAATATAAATAAACAGGTTAACATGATACTTACAAAATACTAATTGAAACTATATATATAAACGAAATATTAAATTTAAAATATATTTCTTTGATACATTAAATTTCATGTCCAACACATGAAAAGATACTCAAATTCACAATTTAAATTAGATACTTAAATTTTTATACACATATTCTATTATTTGATACCTTAATATATACGAAATATAAGTAAAAATAAAACAAAGAATCATTCTATCACGTGATACTTACAAAATACTATTTGAACCTATATATAAACGAAAAATTAAATTTAAATATGTTTCTTTGATACATTAAATTTCATGTCCAACTGATAAAAAGATACTCAAATTCACAATTTAAATTTGATACTTAAATTTTAGTTAAATTAAATTTAAATATGTTTATATTAAGGTTTTATTACCTTCCGTTTGTACTCTTTGCGTCAATTACAGGTCATTCACAAAATTTAGCTTAATGTTAAGTTCCTCGTAATAAGTGGGGGTTGCAAGATTATAATTGTGGCGATGATATGTTTTTGGCAGATTGAATGAGTACAACACCGTGTTGAAATCACTGAAGGGGAGGAAAGAAGCATTATGTGGGCAATTAAGTGAAATACTCTTGGCCAAGGTTTTCCCTCAGAAAAGTTCTTTCTTGTTATGCACCTTAAGGTAAACTAACTTTTTAATATTTTAATGTATAAAATTTAATTAGTATCATTTGGAATAAAAAAAGGGATTTTTGTAATTTAATACATCAGTAGGGAATTAATGAAATTAAATAAAATAAAGTAGTGTATTTTAGTAATTTTTCCTAAAATGTATACGCTGGTTTCTCAAAGGGAAATAGGCCCAAAGCCTTAATAATTTCCAGCAGTCATTTGTTGAAATTGGGCCCAGATCCATTTTGGGTCACTTTAGATTTAGGACAGGTAATAAAATTTGGGATCAAGACCCAAATTCAATATTTTCCTCCTTTTTACTCTTCTTGGTATTATTTTGCCTAACTATGTTTATCCTATACTTTTAACTTAACTAAATTCCCAAAGTTGTCATTAAAATAATAGTAAATAAGTAAATAAATATAATTTGAATTCACTTAATTTAGTCAATATTCAGAAAATATTTGAAAGTCATTTAATCAAATCGCCGGTCAACCACGAGTTAGCGGACATCCTGAGGGCCTAACACCTTCTCAGAATGTACATTTGAACTTCGAACCCTTTTCAACTGATTTTTATCTGTTTTAAATCTTTTGAAAAAATAATTTTAAGTTTTCTTGGTTTTTCTAAAAAATCAAGTGGCGACTCATTAATTTGGAAAGTCGATTTCTCTTAAATCATAAGATTATTTGATTTTCGAAACTTAGTCATATTTACTTTACTTGTATTATATATTTTTAAGTAAAACAAAAGTAATTCAAAAATAAGCTGAAAAATATGTTAGATAAGGGTTCCATTTGACCAAGTGTCTCACCTTGGGGTGTTCCCCTTTTTTTGTGAGAAAGAAAGATGGTTCCCTTAGGATGTGTATAGATTACTGCCTATTGAACAAGGTTACCATCAAGAATAAATATAACACCCCGTAATTTCCATGACCTATACTAGAGCCTCATATGTTGAATAATTATGTTTTATACCTAAAACAACAGTAGAAAACATAATTAGGAAGTGTAAGAGTCACAACGTCAAAGAAAGACCCTGACGTTCGGAAACTAATGGAATTGAAGTAGTAGACGTCCCTATGTTTAGTGAAGGTTTGAGAGTGTCATATGAAGTCTAAAACCTGTAAAAAGACTTTAAATAGGTAAAAATATAGTATAAAGGGTACAAACGTCCAGTAACGACTCCCCAAGGACCACACCTGGGGTACTTGAGAAGGACTCCAACATTGGCAAGCAAGCCGCCAAAGCAGCTTGCGACAACCAAGATTTGAAGACAGACACGCGTCGTGCAACTAGCACAGGGAAGGAAAAAGTTTGCCTCGCGATGCGAGTCCCTCACGAGGCTCACTGCCTCAATGTGGATTTCAGAAAAAATAATTGGAATTGCCCCCGCGACGCGCAACCACTTCCCAAATTTGTTGGCGTCATTTTTAAGTCAATTTGACTTCACAAAAAAGATACAATTAAGTGAGAGGTATTTTGAGTAATTTTGGGGATGACTATATAACGATTTAGGGTCAGATTTAAGTCATTTTACACACCCAAATCAAATCCCCAAAGTTGAAATCAAAAATCATTCTCATCTCTCACAAATTCTCTCTTCCTTCAAACCTCTATTGAAGACCATTAGAGCTCCAAGAAGAAGATAAGTCTTCAAGTTTCCAACCCAATTTCGTAGATTTATCATCCCTAAGGTATGGTTTCTTTCACTTTTGGGATTCTTTTCCCCAAGAGGTCCCTCCAAAAGATGATTTTGAAATCCTCCAAGACTGGAGTTTTTCTTCTAACATAGGTCTTCTTCAAAAATGAAATTACGAATCAATTGTGATGAATTATGTTGAATTAATGTTATCTAAGTATATATTGATGGTTAATTGATTATTCCCTATGAGTTTTCCCGAGACTCGTTCCTTTTCCCCAATTTCATGAAAACCTTGCATTGATATGGAGAATTGTGGAGATTATGAGATGTAGATTGACTACATTGTTGTTAATTATGTAATTGCTTCTTGAATTTACCTTGTTTATGTATTGGTTATGTATTCTTGGTAATGGAAGTATGAAGGTTGTTGAAAGAATCAATGAGGTATGAGTTACTTAGATAGTAATGCTTCTATGTCTAATGTGTGGTTGTGATGTTGATGCTAGGTATTCCTCAGCCTTAACCCTAAGATTTTGAATTAGATATGAATTATATATGCATGTTATCATACAATTATTATATGATTAAAAGTACTTTCTCCTAATTATAATAAAGTTTCAAGTGAAAGGTTTACTCACTTGTGAAGTGGTGTCTAAAGTGAAAGGATTGTTCTCACTTGTGATGACCTATGAACTAATATGATAAGATGTTAACATAAGGGTCTAGAAGAGACCAGTGTGAACTTGTATGATGAAATAAGTTGATTACTAAAGGGAATAAGTGCTTAGCACCGAAAGGGAATGTAAATGAGATGGAGGTCTCACTTTTAGTAAGTCCAACCTCCAACATGGGTTTCCTCACATTAGTAAGTCCGGATTCCCAAGTTATGTGTTTTCTAATGAGATGGGAACTCGCACATTAGTAAGTTAGGGTTCCTAACAATCTTCTTGACCTTTAACTATGTGCCCACATAGGACTGTAGCTTAGTGGATCCATCTAGATAGCTACGTACGAATGGTTACACCTTAGGAAAGTGTTAACCCTATCTTTTCAGTGTGGAAATAGAACATCGAATTCCATGTATCTCACATAATCTCATGTTGGCTATTGTACTTATTTCCCTAATGTAAATGTAAATGAACAAATTAAATATGTGAACTCTTATTAGGGTTGTCTTAAAGGTTACTACATAGTGTGAGGGAGGGTGTGGGACTTCTCTTACACATTGCACATGTGGGATCCTAAGGGATGGTCCTAGTAGTGTTCTTATATAATTATGATTATGATTATAATTATTTTGATAAGCTATGAGTAGTATTGATGTATTATGCATGTTATGATGAATTATGAGAATATGTTGTAAGTATGAAGTGGGGTGCCTAATGTGTTACTTAGCTTTAGATAGGGTTATGGGGTTCTATCTTTAGCATTGCACAAGTATTGCTTTGGTGGTCTACACATTGGGTTGATACTATGTTGAATTGACTTACTATGCTTATTATATGTACATGTTGAGTTTAGTTGATAGGAAGCATAATTTTGACTAAAACGTCCTTTTCTTATGCATTGATGATTTTTGTGCACAGAAGTCATACTTATAACGTGTGATGTACTAACCCATATTTCTCCCTTTTTTCCAAACATTTTAGGTTCCGGTCGTTGAAGAGTTCGTGGCCAATCTGCAAGTAAGACTTGGATATTTTCCCAAAGTCATTGGTGAGTCCTATGTCCAGGGATGCTGCTATGTTCCAATCTAGCAATGATGTTGCTTTTGTTTAGAAACATTCATTCTTTCTTTTATCACTGAGACAATTTATGTAAGCCTATAATGGCATATCGTTCTTGTATTGGCTATGTCCAAACATTTGTACTCTTGTAGATGGTTTATATGTGAGATGAGACTTTAGACTCTTATATGATTTGTTATGTTGAAAGAGAAGTCTATGTAAGCTTTCTAACGAGTAGTCTATGTAAACGCCATAAATATAAGATGCGAGAAGTCTAAGTAAACTTCACTACATAAGATGTAAATTTTCCGCATTTTTGACCTATGATGTGCTATAATGTATGATAAAGGTTAGTCTTATTTATCTTCGAGGACGACGACATCGGTAACGACTACGGGGTACTTTGGATCGTTATAATAAATATCCTTTTCCAAGGATTGATGATCATTTAGACCATCTTCAGGGTGCTTCCTGCTTCTCAAAAATTGATCTTAGGTCAGGCTACCATCTGTTGAAATTTAAGGAATGTGATATTGCAAAGACAACTTTTAGAACCAGATATGGGCATTAGGAATTTTTGGTTACGTCATCTGGTTTAACTAATGCACCAGCAATGTTCATAGATCTTATGAACAGAGTCTTCAAGCCTTATTTAGATATGTTTCTTATCGTCTTCATTGATTACATACTAATATATTCAATGAAATGAAGAAGATTGTGCTAGTCATCTTAGGATAGTCCTTCATACTTCGAGAGATAAGGATTTGTATGCCAAGTTCTCCAAGTGTGATTTTTGGCTTGATTTTGTGGCATTCTTAGGCTACATAGTTCCTGGCGATGGAATTAAAGTTAATACCCAAAAGATGGAAGCAGTTCAGAGTATTCCTAGGCCCACGTCTCTAACTTATACTATCAAAGGTTTGTTGAGGAATTTTCATCTATTTCGTCTCCTTTGACTAAGTTGACTTAGAAGACAATTAAATTTTAATGGTCTGAAGCCTGTGAGAAAATTTTTAGGAATTTAAAATTGGTTGACTATCAACCAGTATTGACCTTACCCGATGGTACCCAAGGTTTTGTGGTGTATTGTGATGTATCAAGAGTTGGTTTGGGCTGTGTTCTAATGAAAAATGACAAGGTTATAGCTTATGCCTCGAGACAGTTGAATGTTCATGAGAAGAATTATCCAACCCATGACTTAGAGTTGGTTGTTGTAGTATTTGCTTCGGAAGATGACGCCATTACCTTTATGGTGTTCATGTGGGAGTGTTCACCGACCACAAAAATTTTTTGGCATGTGTTTAGTTTGAAAGATCTTAATATCAGTCAAGAAGGTTGTCTAGGGGTAGTACCGCCCATTTTGATAAAGATAAGAAAGTGTTAGCAAAGGAGGTTCATAGACTTGTTCACCTGGGAATCAGACTTATGGATTCCACAGATGGAGGAATAGTGGTGACTATGGGGCTTAATCATCACTAGTGTCTGAGGTGAAAGAAAAGCAAGACGAAGACCCTATCTAGCTTGAATTAAAGTTAAGTCTTCATAATAAAAAACTAATGGCTTTTGAACAAGGGGGAGATAGTGTATTGAGATATCAAAGTAGGTTGTGTACTAATGGTAGATGATTTAATTACTTTGAAGTTTCACCCTTGAAGGGTTTTTTGAGATTTAGTAAGAAGGGAAATGAGTTTCTAGAGAAGCTACTTGAGAAACTAAAGAGGATAGGAAGAAGAGATACCCACATCTCTTCAAATTCGGAGAACTTCCACATTGAGGTACTAATCCTTTCCTTGGCATTAATATTAAGTTGGCATGTTGTGCTTATATTTTGTTGTTGGGTGTATGAAATTAATGTAACATGTTACACCATAAGCCTAGTAAGAAGTAATCATACTCGAGGACGAATATTCCAAAGGGGGAGATATTGTAACATCTCACAGGTTGAGATAGCTAGGAAGAATCTTAGAAGTCGAAATAGTCACTTTTGGAAAAAGTTAATATCTGGAAATTTTCTTATGTTGGGGAAAAGTGAGTTTATAGTTAACTTCAAATGGTTTTGAATCCTAGCTCGGTATAAGCTAGAGGTAGTTCTTGATATGGACGGAAAGCCCTTGGAGATATCTTTCTAAAGCCGCCGAGTTTGCGCGATTTCGATATTGTATGAGTTAGTTATGTCTTTCGAAAGTTGGATTGTTAGACAAAGGATAGTCCAATCCGTATTTGGGAAGGACAAAGTGGTATTTTCCTTACCTAATTATTTTATTTCATTTTTGGGTAATAAATTAGGGTCTAAACTATCTTATTTAGTAGAAAACAAGTTAGGTTAAGAGATGAGAAAATAGGAGAAAGGAGAAGACGAAGCAAGAACGTTCAAGATCGTCAAAGTTTGGCTTGTGGAATTCGTTTGGGTGATCCCTAAAAAGTTATGCTATTTCATGTTGGGTTAGTTCACTCACACACCAACTTGTTTAATTCAACGATTTTGAGTAGATTGGATGATGAAAAATTGAAGTTTTTGAAGAACATTGTTCAACTCTGGTTAGTTGAATTGTTGCATTCCCAGAGTTGATTTGATTTGTGTTGCCAAGATTTTTTACGAGTCAAATCTATTAGGTATTGATGGTATTAGTGATCCTAAGTATTTGAGGAAAGAATCATGTAAGTCTAGAGGGTTTGGAATCAAAAAACGGAGAAGGGAAGTCAAAACGTCTATCCGTAGGTCCCTAGGGCACCGCGCCTCCCATAGCCCCACGGGACAATCTCTGTCCATAGGGCCTTGGGTGGAGCGCCAGCCAGAGCACCGCAACTTGGCCTCTGAAGTTTGAGCGCCAATGACTTCAGTTGACCCCATTCATTCCCCATTATTTCGTACAAGTTTCTAAGTGATGTACCCGTGTTTCCTTGTAGATTCCAACACTCTAAGGTACATATAAACATCCTGAAATCATCTATAAACATGAGATCATGAAACTTGAATCCATAATACAATTCAAGGAAAGTTATAATCAAAGTCAAAAAAGTTAAGAGTCAAGTCTAAAAGTTAAAAAGCAAGTTAAGGTTAGGTTCTTAAGAGTTCACAAGGGTCTTTAACAATGTTTTAACTTTGTTTCAAGTTAAGTAAAGAGTAAAGATTTGAAACTCTTCTTTCAAAGAAATATAAGGGAACTAAGTATTTCCTTAATAGTTGTTTCAAGACTCAAGTTTCAAGCTAAGTAAAGAGAAAAAGAGTAGAGACAAAGTGTAAAGAGTAAAGAGTTAAGATGAAGTTATTTTCTTCAAAAGTATAAGGGGACTAAGTATCCCTAAAGAGATTTAAAATGTCTTCACATTTAAAAAAGTAAAGAAACTAAGTTTCCAAAGAGTCTTCGGCTAGTTTTCAGAAAAGAGATATAGTTTTATAAAATGAAGCAATTAGGAAAACTGAGATTTCCAACATAGCCTTTGTACTAAGTTTTTTTAGCACTAATATCAAATCACAAGAAAAGTTGTTTATGAAACATACAAGATAAGTATATTTTCGGGAGTAGTATTAAGCACCGATATGGGGATGCGAGTTTCATATTTACTCAAGTCTCCATGAAAACCATGTAGAGATCATACGTACAAAAAGGTCACACTTTTTAGATGAATCATTTTCACAATAGACTAGTGGATCCATTAGGAAGTTCAGGTCATATATTTTGGATAAGTTAGGAAGCTCTTTGGCAGCGTGACATAAAACATTGAATCATCACTAAAACTATCAAGTGATGGTTGGCGGTTAGAGAAACTCCCACAATAGTAGTTGCATGGTTCTGCAAAAGGTTATGGTTAGTACGAATGGGGGTGTGGGACTTCATTCATTCATTGCACAAGTAGACTATGAGAGGAAGCATGATGTCTTTTATTAAGATTATGAGTTTACATCAGATTATTTTGTATTTTTACATACACATAAGAGCCAATTGTATCTTTGCATACACAGAGTTGAAAACCATGTTTAAGTAGCTTTTATTTTTATTGCACATGTCTTTAAACTACTATATAATGAAATGAGTTAGTTATATTGAGTTATGTTATTCATGAGTTTAGCAGAGCCAAGGCAAGTGTTACTTCTTACTCTCTTCAAGCTTAAATTGTTTTAGCATTCCAACTCGCATACTCGTACATCCAATGTAATGATGCATGTTGTATTGCATCGTGTCATGATGCAGACGCTGGTTACTAGGATTAGCATTTGGCATACTGTTGATCTAGTGAGCAGCTCATAGTCAGTTGGTGTGCCTCCCTTCATTTCGGAGGACATCTTTATCATTCAAGTTTTTATTTTTTAGTTTTCAGTTTTTAGGATGATTGGGGTCCTGTCCCAACATCCCTCTTTATTTTAGAGGCTTCATAGACATATACTGTTAGTTTCTTTGGTCCTTTTATTTCACTGGTAAACTATAAGACTTGAGTTGACATTTTGGGTAAGTATTATTTTAAAGTTAGTTCTTTAATTGTCTCTAGTGTTTATGTCCTCCGTTGAGTTGAGAAAGCTAGGTCAAGGGTTTGCTTGGGGACAACGATGGTCTTAGAGTGTCGGCCACATCCATGGTGTAGGCTCGGGTGTGACATTTTGAATATTTTGTCTCAATTTGTCCAATCACATCCACTCCCAATGCAGTGAAGGGACAAGGAGTGGCCATAGGGTGTAACTTTAAGGGATGTGAATGAAATAAATTACCTTGACACTGATGATCTTTGTTTACAAAGCGAAAGCAATCCCATTCCATCGTAAGCCATTAATACCCTCGAAGTATCTTTAATATCAAGAACATACCCATTCATGTGTGATCCACATATTTCACCATGTATTTGACTCATGATTTTCTCATCTTCTTCAACATCCACACATCTATAAAAATTAAATTTAGGTTTCATAAAATATCCCACAAAAAAAAAGGAAATTACTAGCAAGGCGCCTAATAGATATTTTCATGCTTCCATTTGCATGTTTTGGATAATTTTGTCTGTAAAAAAGTGTTTTATGTCTAGCTAGGTACCATTGCTCACGGTTTAAATTCTGTAAGAATAGTAGTGTTGTTCACAAAATTGAATTTCCAAAGGAGTGATGCAAGTGTTGAAAGATAAGAGGGGGGTGAATTAAAATTAGTTGTCCAGTCGACTGCCTAAATGCGGTAATCAACTTCCCTGCATGTTAGTTCAGTGAATTATAACGAAGTAGTATACTGAAATGTAAATTAACACTGGAAGTTTTATACTTGTTCGGATCACTGATGTGGTGCCTATCCAGTCCCGTTGGGTTTCAAGGGTTTCCTAAAGAGCTTGGTCAAGTTTATTTACAGAATGGGTAGACTTTCGATCATGTCTGATATGCAAATCAGATCTTCTATACTTGACACTGTCTCTACTTGTATAACCTACTCTCAAAAAATTCCTTCTCTTTTTCTTTTACAATTTTTCACTCTCGTGTACAAAGTTTTATCAAAGATAAAAGAAGATTACAAATAAGTTCAAGTGAAGATGTGTACTTCACACTAATGGTTAAGGAGGTTTATATAGTGATTGCTCTTGTCAGAAACCCAAGGGTGTTTAAATCAAGGATCTTTGATTTCATCCTTAATTCACCTTGTGATTGATTTGCTGAGTCATGTCCATATCAGATATGTGCATGACAAATCAATTATTTCCTTTGTTTAAAATCTTAAGTCTTCGCTTGATCTTGATTCTTGATTTGATTTCCTTTAAGGTGAGTTGGTCGACATGGTCCTGCATTTGATTTGACTTTTAGATTTGCTAGATTGAATCTTCCTTGTGTGCACCCTTAGCTATGATGTTTGATCTGATCGATCAAATATTAACTTTCCTTATTCATCATGATTTCTGTAATCATTTGATTTGTTTGCAAGCAGTGTTTGGTTGATCTTGATTGATCAAATATCTTTTTCCATTTTAGCTTGATTTCATT
>CM064971.1:17651456-17684497 GCA_032847665.1 Solanum chilense | reverse complement strand
GAGGACAATAGAACCCACTAATTAACTTAAGGTTACCTCTTTTAACCCCCAAGTAATTAGACTTATTAATATTAACCCTCAATCTTTATAATTAAGGAAAGAATAGTCCAAAACGACCCTTAAAACGTGTAGAGGAATCCTATTCTGCCTGGGATTTGCGCAACCTGTGACGGCCCGTCGTGACTGCGACGGTCCGTCACGAGGGTCGTCGCAACATCCTAAAATTCCATTTTTCTCTAAGTACACTGTGACGGTCCGTCACACTCGTGACGGTCCGTCCTGCACTTCCGTCATGACGGTCAGAGACTCGTTCCTTGTACCAAATTCTCAAAAGTTGAAGTGTTTTGCAACGGGAGCTCACGACGGTCCGTCGTGGATGTGACGGCTCGTCCTGCAGGTCCGTCACAATTTACAGAGAGTCGATTTTCAGTACCCAATTTCAGAATTCCCAAGTATATTGAAACGAGACCCTGCGACGGTCCGTCGTGCCTGTGACGGTCCGTCGTGGGTTCCGTCGTTTCAGCCAATTTTCCAGAATTAAAATCTGCTGCTCAAAACGACTAAACAGGTCGTTACAATTTGTTAATGATTGATATTTGTTTAGCATACATATATGTTGACAGACTTCATTAAAACTCGAAAAAAACAGTTTTGTTCAAAACATGATGCAAGAAATATTATAAATATGCATATTTTTAAACTTGAATACAAAATACTGTTAACATCTCTAATTTTGTATTTGTTAATGACTTGACATTTTAACTTGGATAGAAAATATTGTTAACATCTCTAATTCCGTATTTGTAAATGATTTGGATAGTTTTTTTTTTTATTTTAATACAAAGAAAATATGAGGAGTATTAGTTGAATACAAAAACAATGAAATAATAGTCAATGAATACGATAAATACAGTTAGTATATATCCTTACTTTGACTTAAAAAATAATCAAATAGCATTGTTCTAAAAAAAAAAATGAAAATACAAAATACATATACTGAATTAACAAAAATATTCCCAAATACTAACGTGGACAGTGTCCATAGACATTTGCAAATCTATTTAATATCAAAACACATACTAAATAAATTTTGAATACACATACAAAAGAAGATCAAAGTGCATACTAACCTAAAATTATTGAAAATATGGTTCCTTTAACAACTTCAATTTAACATTCAAAATACTAAAAACATGCAAAAATAATTAAATACCTTTTCATTAACTATTTCGTGTTTATTGTCCTTTTCAAGTTTCCCACTTGTAGATGAAAATTCTCCATTTTTTGTTCTGAATTTGAGGAAGGTTTTACACGCCGATTGGTTCCGACAATTATTGTGATCATCTCTCTTTCCTCATTTTAGTAGTGGATAATATGTCATCCGCTATATCTTGAATAATACATTGATTAAAGGATGAAAAATCGCTAGAAATTTGATGATTAAGTTGGATAACTCTAGTAAATAGATATATCTATTGGAGTTTATTTTAGAGGTTATCAAATCTTAATCAACATTTAAACTACAGAGAATTATTCTGACAAATTTTTTAAAAACTCATAAAACAAATCTAAAATAGGATAAGGATGAATACTTAATCAAAGGGATGATTATGAATTCAAATCTTGAAAAAAAAATACGGAAGAGAAATAGTCTAATATTAGTGAGAGAAATAAATTATGAATATTGGAGTAGAATCCTAATAGGTAACTATAAGAGAGAGATAATATTTTATTTTTTTTTAACATATGTGATTAATTGAAAACGTGTAATCAAAGAAAAAAGAGATAAAACAAGAAGTAAATTAAGATACATAATATTTTTTTAAAATAATGATATTTTTATTAATATTTTTAAAGTATGAAGGTTTTTGCTAATTATGTTATATTTTTTTATTAATTTACTAATTTTCTCTAAAATATATGACCAAATGGGCCCTTAATCTAACTAGCTAAAAATTTACCTGTTTTACCTTGTAGATCGCATTAGTTAATAATATATATATATATTTTTACAAATTTTTATATTAATAATAAAAACATTTAGAAGAATAACGAAATTTTGTAAAGATAAAAAGTGTACTCAAAAGATAAAAGGGAAAATTGCGGAGAATGACAAACTAAGGAAGGTAATTAAATCAAATAAACCCCGTTTCAATTATTTTCTTTAAAGGACAAACTCTCCGTAAGTTTGCTATACCAGGTCTCACCATTTTGTATAAAAAAAATTCACCAAAACAAAATCCTCTTTTCCCCTCTTTCTGTGCTTTAAATATAATTTCTTCTTCTTCCTTCAATTTCTCCACAATTTTTTCCATAATTGTAATTTCAAACTACCAGCTTCTTCTATCACACATGTCATTGTGTTTTTTTAAACTATTTCAAAAATTTCAAGGTACTACCAAAACTCATCTCACATTATCAATTTTTGTTCATTTTTTTGAATTTCTTAAAACTACCTTTTCACTTCACTTGTTAATTCCTTTTGAATTTTGGTTCAATCAATGGATGCCCAATCTCCACCGAAAAGATTCACAAGAGGTATAGCATTGCATGTTGAAATTAATGTTGAACACCCATCATTTTCATTGGGTCTAACTCAGAATTTTGAAGAGATTTCATGTTCATTGTCTAAATCTACTACCATTTAAGAGATGAGATCCAAATTCAATAATGACCCAAGTAGATTTGTTGATGGAGGTGTGAAGAATCTTGTCGATGTTGTTACTGGGTCAAGTAAGAAAAGGAAACATAAAGCTGATGTTTATACCGTTCATAATGATAAAAATGAAGCTGTTAGTTCTGAGTCAATTGAGCATCATAAGGTATCTGTATAATCATTGTTCATGTATATGTTTAGATTTTATATTATATGTTTTGTTTTTGTGTTGAATCATGTCTTATACAATTGTAATTGTATAAATGTATAATCTATATTAGTATATGTTTTTGTGTTTCTGTTGATTCATGCCTTATATAATACTGTTTGTATAAAATGTATAATAAATTCTTGTATCTGTTTATGTGCTTATACAATTGTAGTTGTATAAATATATAATTTATATTAGTATATGTTTTGTGTTTCTATTGATTCATGCCTTATACAATACTATTTGTATAAATGTATTAATAAATTCTTGTATCTGTTTCTGTGCTTATACAATTGTTCTTAATATCTGATTTATATTCATATCTTATACTGCCTAATTTACTGCCTCATTATACAATTGTATGTATAAGTGTATAATTTATCTACTTCAATAGTTTGATCAATTTTTTGAATTGTCTATAATGAAGCTATTACGAGTGAAGGAGAAAAAGAGAGAATGAAAATAAAACTGAGTTTGCGTGAATTATGGGATCTTTTCCTTATCTTTTATTTTTTTTAATTGAATTGTATAAAAGGAAGATATTTTTTAACTGTTATACACAAAAAGTCACCCATAACAAACTTTTAATTTGCTACGGAATGTAATTTTGAATAGTTTGCTATAGCCTACAATTATCAATTTTTTCTTTGCTATATATAAAGGGAAAATTTCATATATGGCAAACTTATTTGATTAAATAACATTATATGGGTATAGTTTACCTAATTACATTTTATGGGTATAGTTTAGTTATTTTAAGTATCTTTAATTTTGTATATAAGGTTTCTTTTATTTTTTATTTATATAATTTTATTTTAAAAAATGGTTTGTAACTGAAGCGTTAAATATGCTAACAATAAATATAGATAATGCCATAATTTAAGGTAAACGTCCCTTTTTTAAGGTAAACGTTCAAAAATAAGAATTATACAGCAATTGAAACAAAAGATAAACTTGTTTTTGCTATTTATGAAACAACAGTTCATCAATTTTTTTTATTTTTTCTTTGTAATCGAATTCAGGTAAGTGTTCATTGGATGAAAATTCATGTTTATTATTGCAATAATTATACAATGTTCTATTGGATTTACAAATTTTGATTTATGTGCGTTCGTTACTGTGGTGTCGTAATTTATTTTTTTTGAAAGCACGTTTCAAAATATAATTATTTATGCAGAAATTTCGTACTATACAATTATATACTTTTTGTTGATGTAGTATTTGTATATTATAAAGAAGATCAGTGTAAGCGAATACAAGTAATCGTTGGTGATAATTGTATATAGCCATAAAGTAAGTGTTTTGCTTTTGATACAATTATATACTTTTTTTGATGTAGTATTTGTATATTAAAAAAATATCAGTGTAAAATCAATTCAGTAATTTGATTGTATAATAGTGTTGTATTAATTGTATATATGATCTCTTTGAATGATTTGAAATATTTTTTTTTTTATAATTGTACAGATAATGGCTTCATTGGCTATTTTGGTTATGCATTTTGGTTAATATGTGTACATGAATATAGTAGTTAAACATGACAATATATACAACTGTCTAAATGACTTTGTATATACTCCAATAATATAAACTTAATATAAACTAACTTTAATAATTTGTATATAACTACTAAAATATACAAATTACAACATATATGAATTTTTTCCATCTGTATAACTAAATCCTGTGTATATATGTGTACAAAAACAAAAATAATAATGAGCCTTTAATATACAATCCGCTACTACCACTATTAAAACTTAGTATATATGTATACAAAAACAGTCAATTTTGAAAACAGTCATGGTTAAATCAATTTTTGTATATGTATATAAACTTAATATATACTAACTTCAATAATTTGTATATAACTAATAAAATGTACAAATTATAATCATATATGAAATTTTCCCATTTGTATAACTAAGTCCAATTACTTTTTGTATATATATACAAAAACAAAAATAATAATGAGCCTTTAATATACAATCTGCTACTACCACTATTAAGACTTAGTATGTTATTCATTATACATAACTTAAAGTATGTATAAAGTAATCAAATCCATAGACACATATACAAATATATAACTAAAACATGTGTGTACTAAAATGCAATATATTATATACAATTACGTGAATACCAAATTTACTTAAACAATAATTTTTTGTATATTGACATATAAGTAACAAAAAAATTGTATCTAAATTTGTGTTTTAAGCCACTACCGCATAATTATGATGTTCTTCAGATTCGTCAACTTCACATGCATTTTCCTTTGAATCAATGTTTATTGCTTTGCTCTTTCTTCCTCCTTGTACAATTTTAATACCTCTAGCTTTAGCATTGTTAATAACTTCTTGAACTGCCGTAGGGTCATATTTTTTCTTTGATCTCAATTCTTCCATTGGTTTGTTCATGTTGAATTTGTTTTGATTTTACCATAGACCCTACATCAACCCCAAAATCTTGAGTTAAACCCATTGAAAACGATGGTAATTTGTCAACAAAATTGACATGCAATGGAACACCTCTGATAATCCTCATAGATGAAGATGGTTCATTTATTCCGTGACTAATTTGAGATCTAATAAGAACAAACAATTGATTATTTCATAAAAAAATATGAAAAAACATAAGAAACACAATACATATACAATTGTTGAATAAGGAAAAAAAAAAGGAAAACGACTAAAATTTAGGAGTACCTACGAAAATGGAATTCAACTTCGGGAGGGAGTAATTGAATTTTGGACAATTTGAAATTCAAATCAGATAGAAGTATTAATTGTAGGAGAAAAAGGTGAAATATGAATAGGAGAGATAATATTATTTTGTGTAAAATCATATACAAAATTAAAAAAAAAGTTTTTATGCTATTGGTTATATAATAGGTGGTGGACCCCATTAATTATAGCAAAAAAATAAACTATAATTATCAAAAGTAAATAAATTAAACTATACCCCTGTTATATAATTACTTAAGAATGTTTGTCATTCCATATAATTTTCCCTATATAAAATTTGCCCAAGATAAAAGGCCTCCCGTAATTCTCAATGGCCCACTGGATTAAAGCCACCTGGCTCAATGGCCCATTGGATTAAAGCCACCTCGCTGCTTATATATTTAATGGTCCAAATTAATTTATGTTATACTATAACTGCTCGAGCAAAACATTCCAATTAATTTTGATATTATTTTCCATCCTTTGTGGCTCAGATCAATTTCGATTGAGATGTCAAGTATTACCAACGCCGCTACTTACTTAAAGGTTAAAAGGTGATTGAAATTTTATATAGATAGTATGTACAAATTAGTTAAAATGTTAAGTCAATTTAAATCGACGAATTAAAATTGACTGAATGAACTCTATGTTTCAAAATATAAAATAGAATATTTTAAATCAAATAAAAAAAAATTAAATCCAACCCAAAAAATACTTTAAAGAAAGTAAAATGAAGTTAAAAAACGATCTATACTCCCAAATCTGATAGATAGTTACATGAACAAGAGAGCAACTGAAAAAGTAAACTAGCATTTCAATTTTGAAGCATAGGGATTAAATTGTTATTGGGATAAGAGCTAAAACATGAAAAGTCTATCAAAGAGAAGAAAAAAAATAGTAGAGAGAGAATAATAATCTGGTTTTTGGGATAAATTAAAAGGCTAGGTGAGGTTGTCTTTACTGAATTTTATGATTATTCATGACAAATATATCTGAACCATTAATCATATAAGCAGCCAAGTGGCTTTTATCTAGTACAACTTTGAAAATTATCAAATAATTTATTACTGAAATGAATTCTTGGCTTTAATAATTTATTACTCGATTGAATCCTTTCCCTTAAAAGATGAATGTGAAAACGTACCACTGATAATTTATTACTCGATTGAATCCTTTCCCTTAAAAGATGAATATGAAAATTCACCACCGCACAAACAATTAAGGGATAAAATTTTGCCATTAATATCACAATTTAAATTGTGTTGGTATAAGTTTTAAAAAAATACATTATATATAAGTTTAATAATGTGATTCAATTTAAAGACTTTTATCTTTAAAAATTATTCAACTATATTTATGGGAGATTGAATATAAATAAAATAGATTTTATAATGTTGCTTATTTGTGGATTTATTATTACATGGCATAAAAATAATTTGATTAACCATATCAAATTTATTCTAATGATAATTGTAGTTGATTAATTTTTGAAAATTAAATTCTTATGACTTTATTAGTTATTAGATAATTTTCTAAAGTTAATTGACCTTTTAACGAAAACAAAAAAAATTATGATGAAGAACAAGATGATAACTTAGTAGAATAAAATTAGAAGTCACTTAATGAAACACTAACAATATGATAAAGATTTGGGATAATGCATAAGTATCCCTTAAATCTATGTTCGAAATTTTAGATACACACTTATATTATATTAAATAGGGGTGTGCAAAAATCGAATCGAAAAAAATATTATTGAGTTATTGTTATTGGGTAATTGGGTTCTTCGGTTTTTAATGGGTTTATAAAAAAAGTTATTGGGTTATTGATTCGGTATCGGGGTTTACTATTGGGTTATTGGGTAAACCGATAACCCAATAAGATAGTAATAATTTACTATTTTACCCTCCCTAATAATTTAATATATAACTAGACACTATAACTATATCAAATCATTAATACTCTATCTACTTCACACTAGGCCGCTTTACTAGTTTATATTATTTACTAAAAAACTAAAAACTAATGTAAGGTTTCGCAATTTTATCTTTTTATTTTAGTTTTAGTTCTAGTTTTAGTATTAGTTTTAGTCTTGTTGGACTAGTTGATTTTAGTTTTAGTTTGTAATGTAGGTTGTAGCATTTGCAAGTTTGTAAAGGTTCGTACTATGTTCTGGAGGTGACATGTAATTATAACATTTACTATATTTAGCTAAGTAAGAAGTCATATAATATTTTACGGATATTTTCTTATTCGGTAAACCGAAAACCGAACCGATAACTATCAAAAATCGATAAACCGAAAATCGATAAATAATATCTTATTGATTTGCTATCGGAATAGCTTATTTAAAAATCGAAAACCGATAAATCGCACCGAAAATATATTAAATCGAACCGACCCGATCGATGCACATTCCTAATACTAAGGTCCTATTATCCCCCCGAACTTATTTTATTGATAATTTCTACCCCTTTTCGGCCTACGTGACACTATCTTGCGGGCTCAACGTTGGTCAACTTCTTTTTTCAAGTTAATGCCACGTAGGTCAAAAAGGGGTAGAAAATTACTTATGAAATAAGTTCAGGGGGTAATAGAACCTTAGTATAGTATAAGTGTGTCTTTAAAATTTCGGACATAGATTGAGGGGTTACTTGTGCATTTTCCTTATATATTTTGTATAGTCTTGAGTCTTATTTTTTGTGGTAAAGGCCAACCCAAAGTTCACATGTCGGGACACTAAGGAGGGGTTTGGGGACCGATATCATATTACGATATGAAAATCGTGAGATGAAATCAATATTTGTACATATGGTTTAACGTTGATTTCGTCTCATAATTTCATATATGAAATTAATATTCTTCAAAAATCATGATTTGAGATATTTGAAATATAAAATTGACCCATAAATTTATATTTTAGTAAAACAACCCCATATTTGTTTATACTAATCATTTTTTTCATATGCAAATAAAATTTATAATCCTATCTTTACTTTTTAAAATTTATTATTTTCACCAACATAAAATTTAGTGTTACTTTAAATCTATTTTTATTTTACCATTTACATACACTATATCTATTATTCTTTAAAAAAATTATTTATCAACCAAATTTATTACTACTACTTTAATGTTTGATTAAAAAAATTGATTTTTCATCACTATATTGAGGGACCAAGACTAATCACAATTATGCTAATTGAAAATATATTTATTAGCGGCCAACAACTTCAACATTTATTTCACACATAATACAATCATAAATATACTAATAGCCACTTTATCATTACTCGCACAAATCTTATTTGGTACATATTTTCAACCAACACTCAATTTAATATTTACGACTAAGTGAATTCCTTTTATTGGTGTGCCAAAATCTAAAACATCGGTAATCTTGGACTAGCCAGAGTAATACTCTATTTGTTCAAATTAATGTAACACTTTTAATTTTTTAATATTTGAACTTTGGTAATTTTGATCTATATTATAAAATTTTATTTTTATCATTTTAACACAAGAAAGATGCAATTTAATAGTAAAATTTATTTTTTAATTTAGTTGAACTGAACTTCAAGTTTTAGTCAACTTTTTTTAATCCCAAGAATATTTTAAAAAAACTTGAGAAGTGGTGTTTGGTCATATAACTTAACAAATATATTTGTCAAGCATTCCAAATTTTCAAATACAAGAAAAAACCAGCATTTGGGGAAGTTCTAATATTTGAAAATTTAAAAAATTCAAAAATTACCCCAAATTTTATATTTTATAAAAAAGTACTCGTTATTTATTAATTTTAACTAATATTTGTTGCTACCCTTTTCGAAAAAATTTAAGTTCTAATTCGAGTGATAAATTGAGAGAAAGGAACAATTTGTGTATAATGAGTTATAATTATAACTGAATCAATGACAATTTTAAGTATGTGATTAATGTATTGTTTTATATATATTGTTCTTTTGTTATTGTTGATTGTCATCAATATAAGGTTATTTTTAAACATTCATTATAAAATGATAATATAATTTTATGAATATTTTTAATTATTTTTAAAATTTATAAATATAAATCATATTTTTTGAAACAGTCAAAATATATTTAATAAAATTTGAGACCAAACAAATAATAAAATTTCACCAAAAACTTCACTCACACATTAATTATACCACGTATATTTGAGAACTTGAATCAAATGCTATTAAAAAATGCACGTAATTTAAGAAAAAAGTAGTAGGTACTCTTGTATTATTTGACGAATGTAAGATTTTTTTCACATGTGGTTCGGTATGAACTAATCTGGCATTTTAAGCCTCTCTTTTGTAAGTTGTTCGTCTAATTTTCTGGTATAAACATTTAAATTATTTACACCGACACCATATCTATTCTACATCCATAAAATGGTCCATAATTTTTGTCATCAATTAAATCTCACCAGCCCATCCCATCTTACAACAGGTCAAAAATTGGAACGAAAGTTATTTCGATTATTTTGAAATAAGTTATTTCATATTTATTTTTGTATTATTCGATACTCCCTATCAAGTCAAAATAAAATAATTTTTGCATTTTATTTCTGAAATTATTATATTTTATACTTTGTAGCAAACGAATCCAAGCTACATTTTATTTCTGAAATTATTATATTTTATACTTTATAACAAACGAATCCAAGCAAAAAATGTCGAAAAAGCAACATTGTTGGAGCTATGGATCATAAGCGCTGGCAAAAAATGAGATAAGTTTGTCTCGTAAAATCAAATAAGAACAAGGCCAAATTGGAATTTAGACAATTCTTACCATATAAATATTATTGCACCATTAATAATACTGGTTTCTAACATATAAAATGCATAGTTACCACAGAAAAAGAAGAAGGAACAACCAAATGCATTAAGCTCTCGCTATTATTTCTCCTCGTAATGTTAATTAACTGAAATAATGATCAAGGATGAGTCATTTTGTTTGGAGAATGATCAAGTCGATTGATAAGGTAAAGTGCATTACTAGTAACTCTAGCAACATTCGTAATCTTTCGTTTCACATCAGACCTGATTTTGCCATCAATTTCGTTGAATCCATCAAGACATGTATCTTCGTTTGTCAAAGCAGCACTTACCCACGTCTCCAAATTGCTCATTTGCCACTTAAATGCATTTCCCCTTCGTACATGTTTAAGTTCTGACAAACTCTTCCTCAGCTCCTCCATCGAGTCACCCATCTGTTCGATACAATCACTCAATGCCCCTTTCTCTCTTTTGCTTTCCACTTTCACCCGAGACAGGAACCCAGACGCTTTACCTGCTCGAGAAAGGGTAATTTTCACCGCGGCTTGAGCTAAATCCTGTGGGGTGTTAATGGGTGAGTCCGAGTATGAAGAGAGTGTTCTGACGCAAATTGTGGGATAGCTGGCGTGCACGCAGGAAGAGCGGACAATGTCACTAACAGAAGAAGATGATGTAGTTACTGATGAAATTAGAAACAGAGAAACAAGTAGAGTTTTCATCATTTTTGTGAATGTATGTGTTATAGGCTGTTGGTAGGAAGCAAAGTATTGTATTGTATTATGATTTTAAAGTATTGTATTGTATTATGATTTATGAGGGAGACAAAAAAACCAGAGAGGGGGGCAAGGATTAGCTGTGATTTATTTAATTTTAGGGATTGGTGAATTGATGAGAATGCATTTATTTATACGCCTTCAAATATTAGCTTGGCTTGTTTTCCATCCTCATTTTAGTCCTACACGTATTTAAACCACGATATTTATTATCATGTGAGATTTCACTCTTATAATTAGACAATTATGGAAAAACATTTACGTTTGAGGTATCACATAGTTGGGACCTTCACAGATAATGGGCAAGAAGTGAATGCACCGCCCCTCAAAGTGTGACGAAATTTTTTTTTCCTAAATCAGAAATTTCAGATTTTAGTTGTGATATGAAAAAATTTATGATAGAGTCCGTTACCTTTAAACAAAAATATTATCTGATGTAAATTTAAATTAGTCGAATAATTTTTTTTAAAAAAGTACCAGAAAGCAGTAAATTACTGTTCTCTCTTTTATTTATCCAGCAGTGGCAGGTTGGCACTTGTCTATTATTGGTTATTATCTCTTAGATGTACCAGCCATTTGGGGGGAAATGGGGACAATGGAAAGAAAATAGGGCAGCAATTATTTATCATGTAGGGTCCAAGTGTTCAGTTTATTTAGTACTATTTTATATTTTAAGACGAACAATATTTAGTTAGATTTTGACCATTTAACCCCACAACACACAAGGTGCAATATTTGACATGGTTGCCAGGTGTCGATTGATCACATGGACGACAAGTTGCAAAAATCTATACTCTCTATTTTACATAAACACACACATACACATAGTGCTGTTTAATTTGTAATGATAAGTTTCATGATTTTATAAATATTTATTCACATCATTTGTTCATACATCTTAGATCCTTGGTAATATCCCTGGTATATCTATATTGAAGAAGGGTATGTGTTTACCCTTAAAATGATATAGTTGAATTTGTAGGCATAAGGTTAAAACTCATGAGTTGAATTGGCCTCATAATAAGAACACTGGTTGAACTCGGACCACCCTGGTCCGTCAAATAGGGGGTTTACAGCGCTGAGGCCCATCGCATGGGAAGAGGGTCTACAACCCGGGGTTCATTTCCTTCTTCGTGCGTTACAAGTTTATTGCAGCACAGGCGGCCCAAAGGTCTGGCAGACGGAGGGGCAGGTGCGGACTGGGCGTGCAGCAGACGGAGGAGCAGCAGCCTTGGGCATTGGAGAGGCTTGGGCAGGATTCTAGAAGTCTTCTAGAGTCTTGGGGCAGACTAGTGAAATCTAGGAGTCCTTTTGGAAGAATTCAAGACATCTTCTAGGGATATGAAGCATGTACTTAGGGACTTGTATATAGCATTTATTTACTCTTAGTTAGTAGAGTAGTATAAATAGTAGGGTCATTCTATTTGTAAAGCATCCATCAATTGACTAATAATACTAGTCCATTCTTCCAACGTTGTCTCTAGTCTTTCTTCTTACTTCTCTTAGCGATCCAAATTGTGAAAGGCTGACTTGAGTTTGCGAGATCGTGAAAGAATCGTGAGCAAACCGTCAAGTGCCGCACGGAGTCTTGTCAGAATCGTTAGGTCCGTGACAAGTGGTATCAGAGCCAGGTTCATCGTAACAGAATGACGAACGAAGGAGACTTGATTGGCGCCGGCACCACCCCCAACGTTCCCACAGTCGGAGGCAAGAAGAACAAGAAAGGGAAGAACAAGCAGAAGGGGAACGAAGTGATTCTGCCCCAGGTCACACCAAGCGATCCTCCACCAAGCGACGGTCAAACATCTTTTCAGCCCAATATTGTCGATGGTAGTGACGAAGACACCGGCGAGGAGTCCATGGACGTTACTGTCGGAGAGGAGTGGATTGCAAGCGTCGAAATGGCGAGGCAAGCCATTGAGATCATAGGCAAGCGCTTGAACGTGACGGACATAAATTTCAAAACCCTTGAAGAGTACTCCCTTGAAGAAGTTGTTAGCATCCGGAAGGTGTTGGAGGCACGCCAGCGAGCCGAGTACAAGACAAAGGAGGCCATTACTTCCTTAGAGTTCAGGCTTAGGGAAGCACTTGGCGCAGTCAAGTCGCTTAAGGCCAAGGTGGCAGCACTCGAGGAAGATAGAGAGGTTGGTGGATCCTGATCACATGACCGGGAAAGGGAAGCCAGAGTTGAGGCGCCCAAGCCACCTGTCTTCAAAGGCGTCCGTGACGCGCAACAGGTGGATAATTTCCTTTGGCACTTGGAAAATTACTTCAAGTGTATGCGGGTTCGAAGTGATGCGAGCAAGATCAACACGGCTGTGTTGTATCTTTCGGAGTTGGCCATACTATGGTGGAAGCGTAAAGAGTCTGACATCGCAAAGGGGACATGCACGTTGAACACATGGGAGCAATTCCGTGTGGAGTTCAAAAAGGCGTTCTTCCCTAGCAACGTTGTCTATGAGGCAAAGCGCAAGTTGAGGGAGTTGAGACAAAAGGGCAGCATACGCGCGTATGTGCGGGAGTTTACCACCCTTACATTTCAGATTCCCAACCTCAGGGACGACGACGCATTGTTCTACTTCATGGATGGGCTGCAGAACTGGGTCAGAACAGAGTTGGAACGGCGGCAGGTCAGGACCATAGACGACGCCATTACGCAGGCCGAAGCCTTGACAGACTTCAGGCAGGAGAAGTCTATCAGTGCCGATGAGGACGACGAGGTAGGCAGTCACGATGACAGTGGGGAAGACAGTGGCGAAGGCGAGCAGCAAAGGCCACAACCCAAGAGACGAGGCGAGGAGCAGCGACCTTACAGGCGGGACACCTACAAGTCCAACGGCAAGAAATCCGGAGATCGTGGCAACACGGTGAGGGATTCCAAGGATGGTTGCTTCATATGCAAAGGGCCGCATGGTTATAAAAGATGCCCTGAACTGAAAAGCCTTGGTGCTATCCTTCGTGAGCAGAAGGAAGAGAAAGCCCAAGAGGAAGATGAAATCGCGGAGACTAAGCAGTTGGGCTTGTTAAGCCTATGCGGAGCTGTGATTGAGCAACCATCAACGAGGCCAAGGCAGGACAAGCCAAGGCAAGAGGAGCCGAAGCATGCTGAAAAGGGACTTGCGAAGTCTATGGCGTGGGCTCAATACATTGACATCACGGTCAATGGGCAGAGTGCTCGTGTGTTGGTCGACACGGGTGCGGAGGCCAATTTTGTGACCAAAACGGCAGCAACGAGGTTGGGGTTGCGTTATACTTCAAGCAACGCCCAAATTAGGACTGTCAATGCCCCACCAATTCCCATAATTGGAGTTGCGCACGGGGTGAACATCACGATAGGCGGTTAGCAAGGGAAAACCAAATTTGTCGTCGCTCCTTTAGATTTTTTTGATGTTATTCTTGGGCAGAAGTTCTTCCAACAGTACCATGCTGTGATTGACCCTTATCTCCAACAAATGAAGATCATGGAGAAAGGAGGGACATTTACGGTTCCCATGGTAAAGGCATAGGCCTCGGAGGGACAGGTTCGATTGACAGTCATGAAGATCGAAAGGGTCGACGTGAGGAAAAGGTTAACATCGGCAGCAACCATTGTAAGTTCGAGAGAAGACAATGGTGCTGAGAAGACCTTGCCTCCGCATGCAAAGAGAGTTCCGAGCAGGAACTCTGCCGTGATGAAGAAGAGGCCGCTAAGGCACTTGCCTCCGTTGAAGGAGGAAGTTTCGAAGATCGGGTCGAGAAAGGTCGGGACATCGATGAAAAGGCTCCTCGAAGGGATTAATCGAGTACGTGAGTTGATGGTCGCCCGGCAAAACTCAACGCCGATATTGTCGCAATGCGACGCGGTCGTCGCATCATTGGGTGGGGGAGATTGTGACGTCCCGCCATCTATCCAGGCAGAACGCCACCAACCCATGCAGCTTGCAGCGCATGCAAGGGGGCAGGCAGCCCACACATCCAGGCGGACTGCAGCACAGGCGGCCCAAAGGCCCAGCACCAGGCAGATTGCAGCACAGGCGGCCCAAAGGCCTGGCAGACGGAGGGGCAGGTGCGGACTGGGCGTGCAACAAACGGAGGGGCAGCAGCCTTGGGCATTGGAGAGGCTTGGGCAGGATTCTAGAAGTCTTCTAGAGTCTTGGGGCAGACTAGAGAAATCTAGGAGTCCTTTTGGAAGAATTCAAGACATCTTCTAGTGATATGAAGCATGTACTTAGGGACTTGTATATAGCATTACTCTTAGTTAGTAGAGTAGTATAAATAGTAGGGTCATTTTATTTGTAAAGCATCCATCAATTGACTAATAATACTAGTCCATTCTTCCAACGTTGTCTCTAGTCTTTCTTCTTACTTCTCTTAGCGATCCAAATTGTGAAAGGCTGACTTGAGTTTGCGAGATCGTGAAAGAATCGTGAGCAAACCGTCAAGTGCCGCACGGAGTCTTGTCAGAATCGTTAGGTCTGTGACATAAGGATATCTAGATATTTCTCGTAAATGTAACTAGAGTAATTTCTAAAAACATACCTATACAAGTATAAATAGGGGTAACATTAGGTATTTGTAATAAACCTAAGAACAAGCTAATAAAAGATTCTTAAACAAGAATCCGGAGCTAAAACGATAACTTTTTCCGTCAAACAAACATAAACGGTATATCAAAAAAAAAAATTAAAAGTGCAAAATTGCTCTTGGGAGAGCGATGTCTTTCGAACAAAATTAACAACTGTTAATGCGTCGATCAAAATTATTGTCTGGGACAGCGATTTTGTCAAAAAAAAAAAAACATTTTTTTATAAAAAAAATATTGAAATCAGCTGCCAATGCAGTTTTACCTCAAACTTTTTTTTTTTTAAAATTGAAATCTCTTCAAACTTTTTATTTTGTTTTTGAAAAACTATAATCACTATCAACTATTTCCCTCAATTTTTTTTAATTGTTGCTTATTACTCCATCCGTCTCATTTTATGTGACATCATTTTCTGTTTGGTCAGTTCCGAAAAGAATGTCACATTTCCTTTTATGGTAAGTATTTAAATGTATAATTTTTTTTACCCTTGTTGGTCCACTTAATTTTAAAAATAGTACTCAAATATATTCATGAGGAGAAAGAAAAATGAGTCTATTTTTGAAGGGCAATTTAAAACATTTTAAAGTCTTTATTTATTTCTTAAACTTTGTGCCCGATTAAATATTGCCACGTAAAATGAGACAGAGAAAATAATTTATAAAAAAAAAACTTCAAATAAATTTGACATGATTTCCCCCTCCTTTGTAATGAATCTCATTGTATTTTTTCACCTAGTTGATCCATGAGAACTGCAAATTGTCAACTGTACAGGCACAATTAAAAAGAAAACAAATTGAGGAAAATCGACAGCGATTTTAGTTTTTTTTTTTTAAAAAAAGAAATTGAAAATAAAATCTGCTCATGCAATGATTTCTATTTTTTTTTTTTGATAAAATCGCCTTGTTCGAAAGACATCACTCCCTCGAGAGCGATATTTTCATTTTGGTTTAAATTTTTTTGATATACTATTTATGTCTTTTTTAGGAAAAAATTACCATTTTGACTTTAGACTCTCTTACCAAACTAGTTCTCCTTTCTAGTTTCATCTTCTTATCTTAGTTAATAATCTTAGACTAGTAAAAGATTTTTCTGATATACTTTTCTTATGTTATTCTTTACTGGGGTCTGGGTCCCCTCTTTCTCTCCCATAAATGTTCATTTACATGAAAAAGTAGTGCACCTGCCTAATGCCACCAATTTCTTTTCCAGGCCAAAAATGTTAACAAGTCATTTTACAATGCTAAATTTGCTCTTCATGTTCACCAAATGATTATTTTGACATGACTCTAATTGATTCTCATTTGAGAATTACTGTCCAACTGATACACAACAACTAATGAGTGATGTTAATTACAATATGCAGAGCACATAAATGTTCATGAATAGCTAAGCAACACTTATTGTTGTTGTGCATTACCAGATCCAAATAACGACTTCATCTACCATGGAACCCTCTGGGACGGTACAAAAATGCATAATACAGGGATTACTAATTCATGAATTAGTAATGCATGGATTAGTAATGCAGGTATTATTTTTTAGCAAGTGTTTGGTTCATTATTTCCTACCTAGTCTTATGTTTGGTTTAAAACTTTAGAAAATGTTTATTTCCTATTATACCCTTTAGTTATTGTGAGATTATGTTTCATTTAACTAGTCAAGTTAAATATTAAAAAAAAAATATAAAAATATTATTAATTTTGAGGTGTGATATGTCACATGGTATATTTCTAATTTTTTGTTGGTCAAATATACATTGAACTTAACATGAATTTAAGGCTACTTAAATTGTTCAAATACGCTTAGCTTATTTTAAAAATTAAAAAAAATAGTTTACGTAGTCAATTGACGAACTACATTTAAAAACAAAAAAACAAAAAATCAACCCAATATAACAACTCAAACATGGAGAAAAAAATATTTGTTTGTGAAATCATCAAATTACATGGAATAAATTTGAAGAATTAAATGAACAATTATGAATATTCTCATATAAATAAAAAAAAACATGAATTACAAAAAAAAAAATAGGAAAAAAGATTTGGGGATAATTTAGTCATTAGGGGTCTTATCCAAAGATTGCTAAACCTTGGATTAGCTATCCCTCCCTTTCCTAGGGATAAAATAAGACCATGTATGAGGTATTAGTAATCCATGGATTAGGTTAAATAAAGTAACCAAACAATGTTTTTATTTGGACTATATTTTAATCCATGAATTATTTTGATTAATACTTTCTACCAAACGGGTCTTTAGAGCATTATTTCTTTGCTTAATCCGTTGAAAAGATATAATTATTAGGATAAGTCAAAGTTAATTGACATTAGAGATGGCGATATCCAAAGCAATTCCAATTTTAACCTGCAGCCCCACATAACAAAATTTCATGCCTCAATCACGGCATAATATCTGATGCATATTTGTTTTGCAGAACTTACTAATTTCCCCTCAAATAGTGGCCTGACATTATTAAAACTTGTGTTGTTGTTTGGGATCTATATATACTATTAAACCATATGTTTAAATATAATATTTATTATAAAATAATTATAGTTTTAGTAGATTATATATTCATTTATAATGTCTGTTTATTAATAAATGAGATAATGCCCAAGTACCCCCTCAACTTATGCTTGAAATCTCAGAGACACACTTATACTATACTAAGGTCCTATTACCCCCCGAACTTATTTTATTAATAATTTTTTACTCCTTTTTAGCTTACGTGGCACTATCTTGTGGGCCCAACGATGATTGACTTTTTTTTTCGAACTAGTGCCACGTAGGCTAAAAAGGGATAGAAAATTACATATAAAATAAGTTCAGGGGGTAATATGACCTTAGTATAGTATAAGTGTGTCTCTGAGATTTCGGGCATAGGTTGAGGGGGTACTTGGGTATTTTCCCTTAATAAATTGATGATTTAGTGGACATAGTTTTAGCTTATACACAAAGGATTAAATCATCGGGTTACTATTTGTGTTTACAATCTAAGATGAAAAATGGACATGTCATCGGTACAATTGTAGCACAAGATTACATATAATTTATCTTTGATTATAGGAACGAGATAGTTCCAATTTCTTGTGCTAATCTATTTTGTTTGTATTTAACGCGACCAAGTAGAGATAGTTGTTTTAAACTGACAAAAACATAATTTCAATGAGTAGATTTTATAAATAATTTATATGACTTGTAGCAATGAGCGACATGATTTTAGATTTAATAAAAGATTATTTATTGCTAAAAAAATAATTAAAAAAAATAGAAAAAAATAGAAAAGGAATTAATTAAATAAATGAATAAAATAAAATAAAAAAAGGGGCAAAGTGCCCTAAATTGTCAAAAAGCCGCACAGCTTATGAGAAAAAAAAAAGAGAGAACGATTTGAAAAAAAAAAACGCAGAGAAGAAAAGAAAAGAAAGGGAGAAAAGAAAAGGGAAAAGGAGGAGAAAAATCAATATTTTCATCTCAAGGCGTCAAGGTAATTATTTCCATCCTTTCTATTAAGTTTTTATGTAATTAGAAGTAGATTTTTAGATTAAAACGTGTATAATTTACACTAATATGTGAAACTAATTTTCAATTTTGTGTATATGCATATGTTATTTAGCATAAATTTCACCTTAGTCATTAAATAATTATGACCAATTGTTGATGATCATGAAACAATTATTGGGAAGGGAGGTAAATAGACATGCAAGAAGCCTTCCGTATAAAAGTATTTCATGAAATATCTTTATTTTGGTGTTCAAATATGGGTGATATAAATTGGGATCAATTTGAGATCCTTTTAATAGTTTTCATATTATCATTTAAGTTTTGATATATTAATATATATAATTAAGTATTAGGTATATGGTATTAAGTGAATGTCCTAAGATTTATGATATTGAAAAGAAATTAAAATTTAATCCAAATCTTGAAACTTAAGAACTTCATTATAAATTTGCGTGAGTTTGTTTTTGGTTTAGTCTAGACACGTGCAATATGTGTGTTGTTAACTTCGAAACCTTATAGTGTTTAATTATTTGAATAGAATGGATTTTATTTGGAAGTGCAACAAAGGAGGAAGGCTAAAGTCCCGAAGTGATTGTTCGATAAATTGAGGCAAGTGGATTTCTAAACTCTTGTTAGGTGTGTGAAATGCGTGTATGTCCTTGTGGCATATGTTTGGAAGTAACGGGATTGGTGATGGGTTGACTTGCCCACATTGATTAATTCTAATGATGAAAAGAATGGGGATAACAAAAGGCAATGTGATTAATTGTTTATGTGTGTTGTGTTGAGAAAGGGTTGAAGTCTTGTTGAATCATTGTTGATGTAACTTCATGTTTGTGTGGTTGTGAACTGTGCGATGTTATGAAAATGGTCATCTCCTCATTATTTGTGTGAACTTGTCATCTACATTATTCTGAGGCATTGGTTGTGAAAAGTGTTATGTGCATTGAGAAAGAATGGATACTTAAGAGGATGTACCATTTCGAGGGACGTATCGCGCACCGCGATGGATACTATATTTCGAGGGACGTATCGCGTGCCGCGATGGTTACTATTATCGAGGGTCGTGTCGTGCGCCGCGACAGATGCATGGACAGATATGTCCCCCATGGGTCCCGGACTGAGAGACAACGGGTGTGTATCACTAGGCCAGACATACATCATTATACTTGACATTGCATTCCATTGCATTGCACATACTTATCATTAATGAACTTGATATTGTGTTTTACTGATCTTATGATTGCCTTTCTGCGGAACTTGTGATTGTTGAATACTAAGCTTGTTATTGAGGATATGTAAAGCGTTGTTGTTGAGAATATGTAATTTGTTGAAGTATTATTATAGAGGATGTGTAATTTATTGAACTGTTGTTGAGGACATGTAATTTGTTGAAGTGTTGTTGTTGGGGATATGTACTTTGTTAAAGTGTTGTTTTGGAGGATATGTAATTTGTCCTAGTGTTATTTTTTTTGAGTTACGTGCTATGTAAACTGTGAGTTGTTAGGTTGGGCTGATGTTTATGCAGGTTGTAGTTGTGGAGGTTTGGTTGGGGGTGGTAGGAGTACCCGTATTTCATCCCCTTAGCTTGTGTTTAGAGGTTTTATTGCTGAGTACCGTGTGGTTTAGTATTCACCCCTTGCTACTACAATTTTTTTTGTAGGTTATGAGCCTGGATTTTTGTTGTACGTGTCATTCTCTTCTTTTCCGAGTCTTCTTGGAGATTTGTGAGGTAGTTGTTTCCATCTCAGCAGACTTTCTTCTCCATAATTATGATCTTGTTCCATTCTAGAAACAAGTTTATTTGAGACTTGAGTTTTTCTTTTGAATCAATTGTAATACTTTAGAGGCTTGTACACGTGACAACCAGGTTTTGGGGTATAATGTAAGTCGATAATAAATTTTCCGCATTTTATTGTAATAAGTTTAGTTTTAGGCTGACTTGTCTTGGTGGGATAAGACAAGTGCCATCACGTCCATTTTTGGGTCGTGACAGAATATGAGATTTTATAGTATTTTTCGTACGGTTACTAAATATTTAATTTTTTAATTTAAAATATCGAATTAATATAATCTAATTTAACTTTAAAATTAGTCAAATTGACCGACTTTCAAAAACTGTAACATGACAATTAAATAATTGTAAACTATTTAAGCTTCTATCTTGAGAATTGAACATAACTTTGAGAGAATCAAATAGAAAGTGCTACCTTTGTCCAACAATAATTGTCCATTATTGACTTAACACATTTCTTAAAAAATTATAAACAAAAAGATAACTTTACTATATCACCCTTTGAATATAATAAATATAATGTATTGAAAAGTATAATAGAAAAATGACTATAATTAATGATAAGTTAAACTAAGAACTAAATATAGAATTATCTATAAATTTCATAAAGTGGACAAGTATTATTGAACATTTAGTTTTTGTACAGTGGACAAATGTTGTTAGACCGAGGAAGCAGCACACGATTCATTATTTAGGCCCGAAGGAAAAAATCACAGAATTCTGAATTGACTTATTGATTTTTGAGTCTACCGTTTGTTTCATGATAAACTTTAATTTATATATTATACGATTAATATTAATCATGCAAGATTTTTTAAGGGAAAATTGTGTATTAGGGCATATTATTAATTTAATATAAAGGGCTAAGAGTGAAAATATTTCAATTTAGGTTAAATTTGTTTTTGCGATACTAAACTTTCATTAGGACTATTACCTCCCTAGACTCTTTTATATCGTATTTTAATCATATATATTTGTCCACATACACATAAAATTAATACAAAATTATAAATAGTAATGTGTCTACGTTGACACATATATACCTTTAAAATTACTATTAAGTAGTTCATGGTGTAAAAAATACATTATTAAATAGTTAAGGGAGGTAATAGGTCCTCATGAAAGTTTAATATCGCAACCGCAAAAACGGCCGAAGTTGTGATAGTTTTCAAACCCTTATCCCTAAAACAAATGCAATAGCTACAGTTTCATTTAATACAATTCACAACAATTTTTCGTCATTCTCCCCTGAATCTCGCTCACCACTCTCTGGCTTGCCTCTCTCACTTTGTACAAACACAAATGTATAAATTGTTTGTTATAAGTGTGTGAGAGAGTTTGTTATTTGCAGTTTTGATGATTTGACAAACTTAGGGACCTTATAAAGGTACCAGGTTCCTTACTTGAGTGTTGAAGATGAAAACAAACTCAGGGACCTTGTAAAGGTACCAGGCTCTCAATGTGACGAGCCGGTTGACCGCCAGCTGGAGAAGGTACAGAAAGCAGGTGCACTCTTCCCAACGGCGTCAGAAAGTGGGACTTCTCCAACCAATGGCAACGAGTTTAAGGAAAGTGACTTGTCCATATAAAAGTCACTTTCCTAAACATCATTGGCAGTTTTTGCAACTTGACAAAGAACTTTTCAAGAACTCTTGCAAAGGCTATTACCAAGAAAAACAACAGAATTATTCTAAGAACAACAGAAATCTCTGGAGCATTTAGTGTAGCTGTTTAAGAATATATTCTCTTGTTCTTACATTGTAAACTATTACTGAAACTATAAAGGAATCAGTGGGTAGTGTTGAAAGTCTAAGTTGTCTAAGTGGGATAGCTTAGTGGGTAGATTCATTTCTACTTAGGCTTGTTAAGCAATAGAGACTATTGCTTGAACGTGAGATTAAAAACTTCTTCTCACATTTGTTGTAATCGTGTTTTACTTTTGCTTTTGAAGATTAGTGAAAACGATTGAAAATCCTGTGAGACAGGTCGTGGTTTTACTCCCTTAAGCAATGAGGTTTCCACGTAATATCGTTGTGTTGGTTCAAACTGCATTTAACTTTCTGTTATACTTATTAGTGTAGTAAGGGACCTGGTCCATTGTCTGTTAAGTGAAGGCACATATTCTATCAAGTGGTATCAGAGCAGACACTCTCTATTTGGTTCACCCCAAGGAAGTGATATCTGTTCTAGAATGGCTGCTCCACTTAATCTAGACGAAGGTCAGTCTTCAACAAGACCTCCTCGTTTCAATGGACATTTCTAAAGTTGGTGGAAAGTTAGAATGCATGATTTCCTCATGGCTGAAGACAGTGAGTTATGAGATATTGTACTTGATGGACCATTTATTCCAATGATAGAAGAAAAGGATGGAGAGAAAACTTGTCTTGTTCCAAAGCCTAGACAGAAATACGATGAAGCTGATAGAAAAAAGATAGAAAAGGGGTACAAGGTAAAAACTCTTCTTGTCTGTGGGATAGGACCTGATGAATTCAATCGTGTTTCAGTTTGTGACTCTGCTAAAGAAATTTGGGATTGTTTAAATACAACTCATGAAGGAACCGAACAAGTCAAAGAATCAAAGATTGATATGCTTACCTCACGGTATGAAAACTTCAAAATGAAGGAAGGAGAAACCATTCATGAGATGTTCACAAAATTGTCCTCCATTACTAATGAGCTGAGAAGTCTTTGTGAACCTATCAGCATGAGCAAACAAGTCAGAAAAGTGCTCCGAATTCTTCCAAAGTCCTGGGAAAGCAAGGTTGATGCCATCACTGAAGCTAAAGATTTGAAGGTGCTGACAATGGATGCTCTCATTGGAAATCTGAAGACACATGAGATGAATTGAAATCATAATTTATCAAAGAAGAAAGTCAAAAAGGATAAGTCATTGATGCTGAAGTATAAATCAGATGAAGATTCCAGTGATGATGAAATGACATATCTCATCAACAGATTTCAAAAAATTGTGAGAAAGAACAAAGGTTTTAAAAGAGGAACAAATGGTCCTCGAAATGCTACTCAAAATGATATCTGCTACAAGTGTGGAAAAGCTGGACACTTTATTAGAGAGTGTCCTCTGCTCAAAAATGAAAACAAGGAACATGAAAAACCAAGAAGTGACAAAGAGAAGAGAAGGGACCTGGTACTCGGTAAGAATGATCGAAAGGCTGCTGCTGACTATGTGGTCAAAAAGGCTCTTGCTGCATGGGGTGACTCTTCAAGTGATTCAAAAGATCCTGATGAACCAAATGATGTGTCTATGGTGGCTGTGTATGAAGAGGAAACCATTTTCAATGAAATGTTTGCTCTCATGGCTCATACAGAAAATGAAGAAGAGGATGACAAGGTTACTCTTCTTGATATGAAAAATGATCTGAATAATTATTCTCTTAAAAAATTGAGAACATTGGCAAAAGTTATGATTGATCTGTAATTGAGTTAACCTCTGAAAGAGACATCATGAATGCTGAACTTGACAGTTTAACTGAAAACAAAGTTAAACTGGAGGAGAAAATGTCAAAAATGGTGTCTCTAGAGTCTGATAACACTGATCTTAAAAACCAGTTGAATCAGATAACTGAAGAAGCTGAAAAGCTAAAAGGAATGTCAAATGGTTTACAAGTTGAAATTGAAGAAAAATTGAAAAACTCTGAGAAAAATCTGGGATTGTCCTTGGAGAAGAGCAACCGATTAGAAAAGGATATTGTCAAACTTAAGGAAGAACTTGAAAAATCTCTTAAGTGGACAAAATCCTCTAAGTTGTTGTCAAATGCAACAAATCAGAGTAATTTCAATAAGAAAGGACTAGGACGTTTGAATATCACTCCTCCTTTTAATCCTCACAGTAAATATGTATTTGTGTCTGACAATCTGCTTTGTCTTCATTGTGGTAAAAATGGGCACTTAAAGGAAGAGTGTGCTGGCTGGAGAAACTCCCATGAAAGACTCTCTAATTATGCTGAAAGGAAAAACTTATTAAAAGAGAGACCTGGTCCTCCAAAGTCTGTTTCAACTGATAGATTTTCAAAGAAAAACTCTGTCACTACTCCGATGTCCTTTGTTAGAAAGTTTCAAAAATGGCCCTATTGGACTAAATACAATCTGATCACTCCTCTGTCTACCTTCTGGGAACTTAAATTGAAATGGGTTCCCAAGCTAAACAAGTAATTCTTTGTGAAGGTGAGTGAGAGGAGCAGCAGCTAATGTTGGTATATGGACAGTGGATGCTCTAAACATATGACTGGTGACATCAAAAATTTCTTCTCACTCAAGACACTTCAGGGAGGAGGTGTCTCTTTTGGTGATGGAAAGAAGGGGTACATCTTGGGAGTTGGTAAAGTGGGAAGGTCTCTTGAAGATTCAATTGACAATGTGTATCATGTTGATGGGTTGAAGTACAGTCTTTTGAGCGTGTCTCAAATTTGTGACAAAGGAAATGAAGTTAAGTTTACTTTTGAGAAGTGCACTGTGGTTAGTCTAACTACAAAGAAGGTAATTCTCACTGCTTTCAGAAGTAAAAACATGTATGTGGCCAACTTAGAAACGTCTCATGAAGATGATCTGACATGTCTTAGTGCTCAAAATGAAAATGCTGATCTTTGGCATCGTAGGCTAGGGCATGTAAGCTCATCTTTATTGAACAAACTAATTTCTAAGGACCTGGTCCGAGGTCTGCCAAAGCTGAAGTTTGCTGAAAATAAAATATGTGAAACTTGTGTCAAAGGAAAACAAATCAAATCATCCTTTAAGCCCATAAAGCAAGTAACCTCATCAAGAACACTGGAGCTGTTAAACATGGACTTATGTGGACCTTTGATGGTTCAAAGCAGAAATGGCAAGAAATACATTCTGGTGATAGTTGATGATTACTCAAGATATACATCAACAAGATTCTTAAAATCAAAGGCAGAAACACCTGAAGAATTGGTGGTGTTTTTCAAAATGATTCAAACTAAATTGAATCAAGTGATTTGTAGCATTCGATCTGATCATGGAACTGAGTTTGAGAACTCAAAACTGGATCAATTCTGCATGGAGAATGGTACGAGTCATAACTTTTCTGCTCTAAGAACTCCTCAACAAAATGGAGTGGTGGAAAGAAAAAACAGAACCTTGGTGAACATTGCCAGAACTATGATTATTGAATCAAATCTTCCTCAAAATTTCTGGGCTGAAGATGTCAACACATCATGTCATGTTACCAACAGGTGTCTGATAAGAGCTGTTTTGAATAAGACCCCCTATGAGCTGCTCAACATAGAAAGCCTATGCTGAGCTATCTTAGAGCATTTGGGTGCAGATATTTTCTGCTAAACAATGGAAAGGATGATCTCGGAAAATTTGATCATAGGAGTGATGAATGAGTATTTGTTGGATATTCTTTATCGAGTAAGGCTTATAGAATATTCAACAAAAGAACTCCATGCATTGAAGAAAGCATTGATGTTGTATTTGATGAAGATGGAAGCTTGAAAAATAATGGATCAAATGATGAAGATGATGTGATCAAGCTGTTCAATTCACAGAAAATTGAAGGAAGTGAAGCTGATGCAGAACAACAATTGAAAAATGACTTTGATGATCAAAATCATAGTCTACCTGAAGAGGCTGATGAAGTGGAAAAGTGTGATGAGGTACCTGGTACTACTCTGAATTCCAGTCAGAGTACATCAAACTCCCTAGAAAATGATGACACTCTTGATGAAGAAGAACATGCTGATCAACTCAACCAGTCTGCTCCAAGACCAGGATGGAAACATAGTTCATCACATCCTCTTGATAAACTTATCTCTCCCTTGAACTCTGGAATTCATACTAGATCAAAAACAAGAAATCTAATTGCATTTTCAGCATTCATATCATCTATTGAGCCCAAGAATGTGAAAGAAGCATTAAGTGATGCAGATTTGATCAACTCTATGCAAGAAGAACTTTATCAGTTTGAAAGAAGCAAGGTATGGTACCTGGTTCCTCGACCTGCAGGCAGAACAGTAATAGGAACCAGATGGGTGTTTAGAAACAAGCTAGATGAAAATGGAGTGATCACTAGAAACAAATCCAGGTTGGCGGTTCAAGGATACAATCAAGAAGAAGGAATAGATTATGATGAGACTTTTGCACCTGTTGCCAGGATGGAGGCTATTAGAATTCTAATAGCTTTTGCTGCATTCATGGGATTCAAGCTGTATCAAATGGATGTCAAAAGTGCGTTTCTGAATGGAGATCTGAAAGAGGAAGTATTTGTCAAACAACCTCCTGGTTTTGAAGATGCTGAGCTACCATATCATGTGTTCAAATCGAATAAGGCTCTATATGGTCTGAAGCAAGCTCCTAGAGCATGGTATGAGAGGTTGTCAAAGTTTCTGCTGAAGAATGGTTTCAAGAAAGGAAAAATAGACAATACTCTGTTCTTATTAAAAAGAGAACAAGAATTGCTTATTATTCAAGTTTATGTGGATGATATAATTTTTGGAGCCACCTCAGAACATTTGTGTGAAGAATTCTCATCATTAATGGGAAATGAATTTGAAATGAGCATGATGGGCGAACTGACATTTTTTCTTGGTCTACAAATCAAGCAATCATCAAATGGGATTTCAATCTGTCAGGAGAAGTACATTAAGGAGCTACTGAAGAAATTCAATATGTTTGACTCTAAACCTATTGATACTCATGTGGGAACAAATTCCAAGCTTGTAGTAGAGGAATCTGATCCTCTTGTGAATCAAACAATGTATAGGGGAATCATTGGATCCTTGCTATATTTGACTGCTAGCAGACTTGATATTGTTTTTAGTGTTGGAATTTGTGCCAGGTTTCAAGCATGTCCTCGTGATTCACACTTGAAGGCTGCAAAACGTATTCTTAGATACTTGAAGAAAACAGGGGACCTGGTTCTCTTCTATCAAGCAGGTGACACTTTTGATCTAGTTGGTTTTGCAGATGTTGACTTTGCTGGTTATCAAGTTGACAGGAAGAGTACTTCTGGAATGGCTCATTTCCTTGGATCATTACTCATTTCTTGGGGAACCAAGAAACAGAATTCTGTGGCTCTTTCAACTGCTGTAGCTGAGTATGTAGCAGCAGCAGCCTGCTGTTCACAGTTGTTGTGGATCAGGCAACACTTGGAAGATTTTGGGATAAACATCAAAGCTATTCCTCTTATGTGTGACAATACTAGTTTTATTCGTATGGGAAAGAATCCAACCCACCATAAGAGAACAAAGCATATTGATGTTAGACATCACTTTCTAAGAGACAATGTTGAGAAGGGGAATATTGTGCTTACATATTGTCCAACGGAGGAGCAAATTGCAGACATCTTCACCAAGGCTCTCAGTAAAGATCAATTTGAGAGAAATTGGCTAAAGTTGGGCATGATGATCTCTAAGTGATGTTCCTAGCTTCCAACAGTTGAATTCCCTTGATGGCTAAAATTGTAGTGCAGGTATCCTTTGTATGAATAATTAAATATCTGGATAAAGATCATTTTTGTACCTTTTGTAGGTATACTTTTAGGAAGGACTGGCCTAACAAAGACATGACTAGAACAACTGGGGAATGAGGCTAAAACTGTGTTATGGTACCTAATGCCTGTCCAGGTTAGCATTTGTACATTAATTTTAAACTGAAAATTATGACCGTTAATAATGCCACGTGTCAGTCATCAATCATTCTAACCGTTAGTCCCATCACTTATTCCTCAAGCGACACGTCAAATCATGGACCTGACACCGTTTCACGTCTTTTTAAACCCTCATTACTCCTTTTCGAAATTCTCATCCGTCCTTTAACATTCTTTTTGCTTCAAGAGGGAATCAAGTAAAAGTTAAAAGACAAACTTTGTTCCTTCTTCTTCCTTTTTCTGTTCGAAAAGCCATTTTTTGTTCTCTTTCTAGTCAAAAATGTCTGCTTTTTCTTCTACCTCCAAAAAAATGCTCACTGCTCTTAGTGAAATAGAGCCCATTGCTTTCTACTCTCCTTCTGCTGTGGAGTCCAGATCCAGTGCCCCTTCAAGTTCTCAGAGAGATACACCTGACAATCTGTTCTACTCCATAGATCTGAACAACACTAGCTTGCCTACCGGACCTGGTCCTTGGCAAGAAATGCTGCCTGATAATCTTTTTAAAAAAGATCTGCCTAGGCATAAAGCGTCTGAGTCTAACATCTTAGCAGCAAGTGAAGAATTACTTATTGAAAGTCTGGCTATGATGCGGGAAGAGGCGAGGGCTGAGCAAACTGAAGCTTTGCAGAGGGAAGAGGTAAGAGATACTCAACCCATTTTTGATAAAACTCTTGACATTGGAAGGTATCCTTCTTCCACCTCTTCAGACTCTGAAAGTGAGGAGGAACCCCTAAAATGAAAGGTTGAGCGAAGAAAGGGTGAAATGTCTAGAAAGGGAAAAGAGAAGGTTGTTGAAGAGGCCCCTAGGAGAAAACCTACTACTAGGCCTGCTGCTCAAAAATTGATGGCCGATGCCTTAAAGGCCAGTGCACGTTCTACGGCTGCAATTAGAAGTGCCAGAACCTTTAAGGTATCAAACTTCAAAATGCCTGAGTCTGATGTTGTTGAGTTATCTGCTGAGGAAGTTGAAAAAAAAAGTAAGAAGAAAAGGTCAGGAAACAAAAAGGCAAAGGATTCGAAGAAGGTTGAAAAAGCAAAGTCCAAAAAGAAAAGTTCTACAGGAAAAAAGAAGAGATCACAGGGACCTGGTGCCCAAAACAGGAATGATGAGAGCGTCAACATGCAGGAAGTTGTTGACAGCCTGAGAAAGCAAGCCGTCTTGGCTGGGAGAGTCTTTGAAATGGGAATAATCAATCTTCCCGGCATGGACTCTCTTCATGATATGGTAGAAATTCAATCATGGCTGTATTTGTTCAACAGAATATCTTCTATCCTCTAAGAAGTACGCGAATTCTATTATAATATTCAATTCAAAGAAGATGGGAGTATCCTCACAAGGGTTAATGACATTGCTGTACATCTAGATGAGGGTCTGTAGAGCAAAATTCTCAGGGTACCTAGAGAGGGGACCGGGTCTGTGACAGGAAAAACTTGCTCTACTGAGTTTGTGTCCTTGGTTTCTAAGATACCCACAACCAAGGTTGCTGGGATTTATAAGAAGATCATGAAGAGCGAGTACCAATTGGTGTTCGAATTTGTCAACAAAGTTCTCCTTCCTCGTACTGAAAAGAGGACTTCAGCAACTTCTGTTGACTTGTTTCTGATGGAGATGTTGTGCAACTTTGAAGCTCTGAATCTCCCAGGTCTTATGCTTGAGCACATCTACAAAACCGTCATCGAGAAGAAAGGGGTTCATGGAATGGGATACAGATACTTTCTCACAGAAGTATTCAAGCATTTTAAAATTTCTCTCAGTGTTGGCAAGGTTGGGACGGTGAAACAAACTATTTCAGAGAGTACCCTGGTCGAGTGTGAGTGTATTGAAGGGAGAGGCAATCCCAAGAGCAAGATGACTCAACTCATCGAAGATCAGGATCAACTCAAGCATGAGGTTGTGGAGCTCACTGTGCGTTTGAGTGGTAAAGAGGCCGAATTGCCATACTCAAAGCAGAACTACTTACTGCAATGACTGAGGGACCTGGTACTTCCGTGGTACAAGCTCTGGAGAGAGAGAATGCAGAGTTGAAGGCTAAGATCACTGCCTTACAGGAGAAGACAATTAAAGATAATGATGCTGCCAATGCACGACTCACTCTTATCATCTAGTCCCTGTCTCATCAACCTCCTCCTTCCTAGTCTGTTAAAAAACCTCCCTTGTGTCTTTCTTTTTGTGGCTTATCTTTGTGTTATTGGATTATCAGTTTGACTTTAATGTATTAAATGTTATTGTGGAATGCTGGTTAACTTATTCCTCTGGTGTTCTGGTTATAATCTATTGTGAATGTTTTTTCTTTACTGATTGATTGCTATCTAGCTTTGATCTTATTCAGTACTACTATTGACATCATTGGTTTACTGCATATCTTTTTTATGATGCCAAAAGGGGGAAGTAAAACTGGTAAGTAGCTAAATGAGTATGTGTGTGGGGGAAATACAGTGAGGGGGAACAAAGTGAGGGGGAATATAGTGAGGGGGAACAAAGCTGGAGTGGTGTCTGAGAATATTGTTTGTCATCATCAAAAAGAGGAAAATATTATTTGCAGTTTTGATGATTTGACAAACTTAGGGACCTTATAAAGGTACCAGGTTCCTTACTTGAGTGTTGAAGATGAAAACAAACTCAGGGACCTTGAAAAGGTACCAGGCTCTCAATGTGACGAGCCGGTTGACTGCCAGCTGGAGAAGGTACAAAAAGTAGGTGCACTCTTCCCAACAACGTCAGAAAGTGGGACTTCTCCAACCAATGGCAACAAGTTTAAGGAAAGTGACTTGTCCATATAAAAGTCACTTTCCTAAACATCATTGGCAGTTTTTGCAACTTGACAAAGAACTTTTCAAGAACTCTTGCAAAGGCTATTACCAAGAAAAACGGCAGAATTATTCTAAGAACAACAGAAATCTCTGGAGCATTTAGTGTAGCTGTTTAAGAATATATTCTCTTGTTCTTACATTGTAAACTATTCCTGAAACTATAAAGGAATCAGTGGGTAGTGTTGAAATTCTAAGTTGTCTAAGTGGGATAGCTTAGTGGGTAGATTCATTTCTACTTAGGCTTGTTAAGCAATAGAGACTATTGCTTGAACGTGAGATTAAAAACTTCTTCTCACATTTGTTGTAATCGTGCTTTACTTTTGCTTTTGAAGATTAGTGAAAACGATTGAAAATCCTGTGAGACAGGTCGTGGTTTTACTCCCTTAAGCAAGGAGGTTTCCACGTAAAATCATTTTGTTGGTTCAAACTGCATTTAACTTTCTGTTATACTTATTAGTGTAGTAAGGGACCTGGTCCATTGTCTGTTAAGTGAAGGCACATATTCTATCAGAGTTGTATACAAAAACAAATATATATCTCTTCGCCTGATACACTTGTAATTGTAGAAATACAAGTCATTCCGTGTCCAACTCTCTTTTGTCTTTCTCTCTTACTTGCTATATACAAACACAATCACTGATACATATACATATTAGTTACATATATATAATTATCTAATTGATATACATATATAATCTCTGTAATTTTATAGAAATGAGATGCTGATAATTTATACAAATCAGATGCTCAAGGCGAATAGCAAAACTATAATAACGCTAATATGATTTTTGTGTTTGATAAAACTTAAAATTTATTCATATTTTTAATCACACAAGTTGACTTATGTAACACACATGTAACGACCTGTTTAGTCGTTTGAGCAGCAGATTTTATTTCTAGAAAAACTGGCTGAGACGACGGACACCACGACGGACCGTCATAGGCACCACGGACCGTCGAGGGTGTCTCGTTCCAAAACACTTAGGAATTCTGAAATCTGAGTACTGAAATCGAATCTATGGACTCTGTGACGGACCTGCAGGACGGACCGTCACAGGTACGACGAACCGTCGTGAGCTCTCGTTTCAAAACACTTCAACTCTTGAGAATTTGGTACAGGGAACGATTCTCTGAACGTCGTGACGGAAGTGCAGGACGGACCGTCGTAGGTACGACGGGCCGTCACAGACTCCTTAAAGAAATCGAGTCTCTGACGAACCTGCATGACGGACCGTCGCAGGCACGACGGGCCGTCACAGGTTGCGTAATCCCAGGCGGGTTTGGATTTCTGTTTAAGTTTTAAAGGGGCGTTTTGGACTATTCATGCTATAATTATAAAATTTGTGGGTTTATATTAATAACTCAATTTCTTGGGGGATAAAAGAGGTAACCTTGAGTTAATTAGTGGGTTATTATTGTCATCTTTTACACTTAATTATATGTTAATTAGGGTAAAAGAAAGAGGGTTTGAATAAGAAAAATAAAAAGAACAAAGAGAGAGAGGGAGGATCGAATGAGAGAGAAGAAGAAAACGCTGCTTTGGGAAGATAGCTTGTTGATTCCAATTCTTCGGTGGAGGTAGGTTATGGTTTT
>CM064971.1:17495356-17651356 GCA_032847665.1 Solanum chilense | reverse complement strand
TCGTGACACCCGTCCCACTAATACTATGTGTCGGAACGTGACACTCCGATCTACTAATACTATGTGTCGGAACGTGACACTCCGATCCACTAATACTACGTGTCGGAACGTGACACTCCGATCCACTAATACTACGTGTCGGAACGTGACACTCCGATCCACTAATCTCATTCCATCCGTTCATCAAGCCTTCTCTATACCAAGGCATCATCAATCCCATTACTTTAATTCACCAAGCCTTCTTTTATACCAAGGCATCATCATTAATAACGTATATTAAAGTTTCTTTCAAGATTTGGGATTCAAGGGTTTTCATCATGCTTGTTTTATCAAAATCACATAATCATGTTCATACAAGCATACAATTAAGCATATAGAAGGGTTTACAACACCACCAATACATATTATTCGCTATTAAGAGTCTACTACGCATAACGTAAAACAACCATAACCTACCTCCACCGAAGAATTGGAATCAACAAGCAATTTCCCAAGCTTTGTTTTCCTCCCTCTCGATCGATTTCTCTCTCTCTCTTTCTGTTCTTTCTCTTTTTCTTATTCCAAACCCTCTTACTTTTACCCTAATTAGTATATAATTAAGAATAAAAGATGGCAATAATACCCCACTAATTAACCCAAAGTTACCTCTTTTATCCCTCAAGAATTTGAGTTATTAATATAAACCCACGAAATCTATAATTAAGGAAAGAATAGTCCAAAACGTCCCTTAAAACATGTAAAGAAATCCGACTCCGACTGGGATTACGCAACCTGTGACGGCCCGTTGTGCCTGCGACGGTCCGTCATGCAGGTCATCGCAACATATTAGAACTCCATTTTTCTCTAAGGATTCTGTGACGGTCCGTCACACCTGTGACGGTCCGTCCTGCACTTCCGTCATGACGTTCAGAAACTCGTTCCCCGTACCAAATTCTCAAGAGTTGAAGTGTTTTGCAACGGAATCTCACGACGGTTCGTCGTAGCTGTGACGGTCCGTCCTGCAGGTCCGTCACAGATTACAGAGAGTCGATTTTAGAAAACAAATTTCAGAATTCTAAGTGTTCTGGGACGAGACACCCTCGACGGTCCGTCGTGCCCATGACGGTCCGTCGTGGTGACCGTCGTCTCAGCCAGTTTTTCCAGAAATAAAATCTGCTGCTCAAAACGACTAAACAGGTCGTTACAAACCACTTAGGAGAGGTAACCAACAATAGGCAAACTTTTTCTAATTGATTATAAATTTGATATGAAATTTTGTAAATACTTGTAAATCATATTTGTTTTTCTTTGTAAATTGAATATACCATGAACAACATATGAATAATTAGTTTTAGAGGATTTGTTGAATTTTTTTGGAAGTTGAATACGATTATAAAAAAATATATCTTTGGAAGACATGATTTTTTCATTCATTGTTTGTTTTAGTATTTTGAATTAAATTGTATCCCTAACGGAATACCAATTGGAGCAGTTACAATTTTTAATACAATAGTACTGCAATTTCATTTTTAGTTTTTTGAATTTTTTTATTTTTTTATTTTCTGTTTATTTAACTACTTGTATCCCTTATCGAAAAGGATATGCTCAATGTAGTGTATCTTGTAAGTATTTAAGCTGAATACAATTTTGATATTTGTTTAGCATACATATATGTCGGCAGACTACATTAAAATATGAAAAAACAACTTTGTTCAAAACATGGGGGAAGAAATATTAAAAATGCATACATTTTAGACTTGGATACAAAATACTGTTAACATCTGTAATTCTGTATTTGTTAATGACTTGACATTTTAACTTGGATACAAAATACTATTAACATCTTTAATTCTGTATTTGTTAATGATTAATATTTGTTTAACATACATATATGTTAGCAGACTTTATTAAAATTTGAAAAAATAGTTTTGTTCAAAACATGATGCAAGAAATACTATAAATACCTACATTTTAGACTTGGATACAAATACTGTTAACATCTCTAATTTTGTATTTGTTAATGACTTGACATTTTAACTTGGATACAATATACTGTTAACATCTCTAATTTTGTATTTGTTAATGACTTGACATTTTAACTTGGATACAAAATACTATTAACATCTCTAATTCTATATTTATTAAAGATTTGGATAGTTTTTTTTTTAATTTGAATACAAAGAAAATATAAGTATTAGTTGAATAAAAAATAATGAAATAATAGTCAATGAAAACAATAAATCAGTTAGTATATATCCTTACTTCGAGTTAGAAAATAATCAAATAGCATTATTCTCAAAAATACAAAAAAAATGGAAATACAAAATACATATGCTTAATTAACAAAAATATTCTCAAATACAAACGTGAACAGTGTCCATAGACATTTGCAAATCTATTTAATATCAAAACACATACTAAATAAATTTTGAATACACATACAAAAGAAGATCAAACTGCATACTGACCTAAAATTATTAAAAATATGGTTCCTTTAACAACGTCAATTTGATATTCAAAATATTAAACATGCAAAAATAATTAAATACCTCTTCATTAACTATTTGTTGTTTATTGTCCTTTTCAAGTTTCCCAAGAGTAGATGAAAATTTTCCATTTCCATTCTGAATTTGAGGAAGGATATACACGTTTTATTGGTTCCGGCAATTGTTGTGGTCATCTCTCTTTCCTCGTTTTAGCAGCGGATCCTACGTCATTCGCTATTTCTTGAATAATACATAGATTAAAGGATGAAAAATCGCTATAAATTTGATGATTAAGTTGGATAACTCTAGTAATTAGATACAGATATTGGAGATTATTTTATAGGTTATCAAATCTTAATCAACATTTGAACTACAAAGAATTATTCTGATAGATTTTTTAAAAACTCATAAAACAAATCTAAAATAGGATAAGGATGAATACTTAATCAAAAGGATGATAATAAATTCAAATTCTGAAAGAAAAAAAATTACGGAAGAGAAATAGGCTAATAATAGTGAGAGAAATAAATTATTAATATTGGAGTAGAATTGTAATAGGTAACTAACTATAAGAGAGAGATAAAATAATTTTTTTATTAACATATGTGAGTAATTGGAAACGTGTAATCAAAGGAAAGAGAGATAAAATAGGAAGTAAATTAAGATACACAATCTTTTTTTAAAATAATGACATTTTAGACATTTGTACTAATATTTTTTAAGTATGGAGGTTTTTACTAATTATGTTATATTTTTTTGAATAGTTTACTAATTTTTCCATTTTAAATATAATCCAATAACTATGACTCAAATTTTAATCTCCACCATTTTTTTATCCAATGACTCTTGTTTGACCCTATCATAATACAAAACACCTCAAAAATCAGATTTTGCCCTATTATTTTTTTTATTTCTCCTTTTTCCCCTTTTTTCCAACCAATCCTGCAGAAAGGTCGAATACTAATCATCACTTTATGATTTCGTTGAAATTGTTCGTTTGGAAATTTTCCGAAAAGCTAATCATAGGTTCTTCTCTCCATCGGAACAATAGGGCTGTTATGCTCATTACTAAACTTGTTGAAGAGATGAAATATAACGAAGGTATATCTTTTTTATCAGAGGTTGAATCGATCATCAGAAGAAGAATTAGGCCAAAAAGGAAAATCAAACTTCCATCGAAGAGAAGCAAATGAAAGGCTTTCATAAAAATTCTCGTAGAATCGAGAATGAAGTTTTCATTAGATTTATGAGGTTTCAGTCATCTCTATTTTATACCCCTTACATAAACAAGTAGAGTTCTTCAATGCCTGTTTTAATATAAGTTTTATGTCAAAACTTCATCGAATAATTTTACAGGGAGGTTTTTTTTTTGGTTTTTTTTAGACCTTCATTTACCCCAAAATCTATATAAAACTACTCATCCTCTCGTTTCATTTCCAAGTCCGTCATTATCACAATTTTTAAAATCATAGAAGTTATTTTAGTGTCGGAATATGACTATTTTTGTTAGATTTTTTTAAAGATTTAGTTTGCTAGTTTTTTCAAATGATATTATTTTTTTTAAAAGCGTTTATTTTTTATCTTTTATTTATTTTATGGTGTTTGATTTTCAAAATATATTAGATGTTTGAATTTTGTGTTAGTGAGTTGATTTACTTTTTAATCTTGGGTCTTAATTATTAGAATCAAATGGGTTTTACATAATACACATATTTTTTAATTTTTAGATGTTCCGTAGAGCTTTTATTCAATTAATGAATAAAGAAAAGGAGACTCTCTAAAGGTAATTATAGTCTTTTTCGATTAATCTTCTCTTTGAAGGAGAAAAAAATAAATAAAAATATAGTGGTCATCTTGGGTGGTACACTGGCATGACAAAAGTCCTTGTGTACACATTGACTCTTATGTTTTCAAGAAAGAGGCAGGTCCTTCGTCTTTTCCACCTATTTAAAAACCCCTTCTTATTTCTTTTGACAAAGCTATCAAACGCAAACATGATCTATCTACAATTGGTCTGTGGAATACCAACAAGGCTTCTTTTGGAGAGTATATCCACAAACATACCGAATTACTAAAACCCAAGAAAAATCATTTTTCATTATACTCGAGTAACCATGTATAGAAAGAACACTTACCCCTGTCTCCCTAACCGCCTCAGTTAAATAACATCCATCTATTTTCTTATGAGTCTCGGTCCTTATTTTCCATCAATCAACATTTTTTTCGTTTTGCCTTATGAAAATTTCAAATTGTGAAGCGTTAGTGTAATGAATTAAGAACAAATTTATCTAAGCACGTCATATTAAACAACTTTTTCAACTCTTCTTACCACAAAACTCGGCATATCTCTAATATGAGGAGTTTGGTTCTGTCAAATCAAGATATTGATTCTTCTCACAAAGTTTCTACACGTTAAAGAAGAACAATATGAATAATTAAATTTAGGGAACAATTAACTTTAGGTTTCGAGTGTGTACATTGAGTCATCAAAAGCACTTCAATTGTCTCTTTCTTTCCTTCTAGTCTCAACAAAGGGAAATTAGACTGACCTTTCTTTACATCTTTACACAATTTCAACCGTCCACAAATTCTTGTGTTATAGAATTTTTCACAACATATTTTTGTATGAATTTGAATCTCATTTGTATCGCAAATATTTGAACTCTTAGTATATGATGACAAAAACATTGTTCGGTTTGAATTGTCCTCTGAAAGTCTTGTATTGAATATATTTCATCATTACTTGCGAGATTCTTGTATTGGACATTGTAATGAAATTAGCCAATGGGATAGGAATATTTGCATGTAAGTAAGAACCTATGAAGCGTAATACTTGACTTGCAACTTCAACATCATCACCAATTTGATATATTGTTGTTTGTTGTTCCTTTATATGTTATTTCTGTTATTTCATCCGAGATAAAAATCAATTCTGAACTGGTGATTTTTCTCTGCCATTCAAAAAAGTGAGCAATTTTGAACACAATTGACTGGTCATAAATATAAAGTAGAGTTTTTTTTATTTGTTGTGAGTTAAATGAAATGAAAAAAAAGTAGAAATAATTTTTTATTGTTTTTCAAATTTTTGAGCATATTATGAAATTTAACTTGAACTTTATAAAAGAAAAAATAATTTTATATTTTAAAAGGACACGTCAATATTGCTCACTTTTTTCAATGGCAAATGAAAATCACCAATTAACAATTGATTTTATCTCAGATGAAAAAAAATAGCATATAAGAGACAACAAACAACAATATATCAAATTGGTGATAAAGTTGAAGTTGGATGTCCTAGCCACACCTATGATATAGAGGCTTGTTGTCAGACTTAGTCTGATTCCGCATTTACAATCTTTGTACTTTGATTTTTGTATCTTGTTGAGAGGAAGTAGTGGAACTTATATTCTTCTTTGTATCTTTATGCCTATTATGTTCATCTTATGGATTGTTTAGGGTCTCAAAGGAGCTTATTCATCATTTCATGTCTAAGAGGTAGTTTGGGTCATTACACAAGAAATGCTTGCATATAAGAGAACTAAGGTCTAAGCGCCCCCCCCCCCCTCCCAAGCATATTAGTGGTCTAAAGTAAAAATCAAACGGGGCCTTAAACTTGAATTGTTAATAAATTTTATATAATAGATTCTTCTATTTTGCAATTGATAGTATAACTATTTTTCATGATATATAGTACTCCAAATATGTCAAATTTCTTCTAATAACTCCTTCATTTCATGAAAAGTTACTTTTTCTACAAAGAGTATTCAATATTTTTTTAAAAAAAAATAATAACTTATAACCTATTATTATTAAAAAAATGAGGCCCCTTAAATTTAGGGATCTAAGGCACATGTCTTTTTTTTAACACTGTCGAGTCACCCCCCCTCCCCCCCCCCACCATACACACCCACGCACCCACCACCATCACCACCTCCTCTAGCCAAATAAGCATTAAAATATAACATTATTTATTATTTTGAGTCTAATGAGTTGTTAGAATAGAAACTCATCAAACACCCCAAACTTAAATTATTTCTTGTCCTTAAGTAAAACATTCACTAAGTATAGTATTTAAGTTCAGTCAAACCTAACATATTGTATTGCACAATTACATAGTAGACTCAATATAACAAAAAACAAAAAAACTCTATATACAAACAAAACTTACAATTGGTTCCACCACCACTCATTAGGCAAATATTTTTCTTTCAAAATGCCTTTCATTCAAAGCACATTTGAAGCATAACAGTTGAATAATTATTCATTCCGGAACCATTTCAAAGCATCTCAAGTCGATGACATCCAATTTTGAGGCTTGCCCAAGAACTTACACGAATTTGTCACATTTATGTAGTGCCATCATAATTTAAATGTATGATGCAATGCCACTCACACAAGAGAGACTCCCGCACACACATGAATTACAATTACAGGGATTATAGATTATGAAAAACAGTCACTGTCAATGAAATCAAGTATATACACATTGAACCATAAACTTGCCCTATATATAAAATCACCACTAATATATATTTGACAAGGCTCAAAATCCCAAGAACTTGTGGGTTTAACTTAGTCTTGGGCAAAGGTTATTGTATCATTTGGTTAAGTAACTAAGATGTCGCCCTAATGCTATAACTTTTCTTTTGAGTACTCCACTCAAATTTTCAATTTACTTGAACCTTATTTCTCCCCTTAGATGATGTCCACACATTTCAAACACTCATTCTTCTTTTTACTTAAGGAATGTGCTAACTATGAGCTTGCACCAACATTATGTTTTCCTTTTTAATATTCTTTTATATATGATTTCAATAAAGCACTTCTCATTTTGAATCTTATGGCGCTCTATGGTTTTAGTTCATTTCTCTTGATCTCTTGGTGGACAAAACCCCCAGAATTAGGATTTTGTCTACATCACAACTCATTCAATTTTTCCTCTCCCGAACTTAGGATTTAGCTTACATCACAAGTTATTAGCATTTAGGGAGACATGAGGGTACAAAAAAAAAGGTGCATAATATTTCAAGGTCTTCATCATCGCCTCACAAAAAGTTAGCTAATATGCAACATGGTGGCCAACAACATTCCATTCAAACTTAAAGGGGTTGACAAAGATCGCATCAACTTGGGAAAATATTATAGTAGAGTGGTTTGTCAAAAGGGAAATAGGTTCACCATTCAAGAAAAACCACATAAAGAATTTTTCCTTGAAAAACATTTTATGGAAAGTTCTAGACAACATGTACATACAAGCATTAATAAAAGCCTTACCGCACAAGGCATCATAAACCAAAAAAATTTTAAGTTAGTCTCCAAATAAATTAAATAGAATAACTTTTGATTAACAACCATGGAAGAGATTTATTCCTAAGTGTCAATCACAAACACAATTGAAGAATGTAGGGGTCGTGACAAGAGATTGCTTCCAATTTACTTTCCCTATGTTGAAATTATTTTTAACCATTGGTTGCCTATCAACAAAAAAATAGTGGTCCCTCTTGAAAGAGGTTGACACAAGACTTAATTTAAGACTAAAGCTTGACATTTTCTTAAGAAAGTCACCTCTCAATCTATTAGAAGGAAACTCCATCCTGTTTCAAATCAAAAAGTCTCATAGAAAACAATAGGATCAAGAAAATTTTGCTCCTTGGAAAAGAGTCATGGAAAAAAAGGAAACTCTTCGAGTTTATTTGACTAACTAATATTCACAAAGACTGTTAAATTGTGCGCTCATCAATTCATTGAGAGAATGAGTCTTATTGAAGGAACATAAGAGTGATTATCAATCATGGGTAGTAATATTAATAGAGAATGTAAGAATAAATTGGCTAAAATTCATCACAAACAAAAGCATGCCCATAAGGTATAGTTCATCATTCCACACTATTCCAACAAGGACATTTAAGCTATTCGTCACAAAGATATAATAAAAATGAAAATTACCCATACCTTCGGCATCAACTCCACACATCAAAACGAGAAATTAGAATGAAATGACCAAATAAACACCCCAACTAAAAATAAGCATTGTCCCTAATATTATTGCAATAAAGTCAAAAGGGTAAAGCAATTTCTGAATCACTCCTCCTCATTATCTTCATCCACATCGTCATATTTCTCATCCAACTCATCATAGGCTATGTTGAACGTTTTCTCCGGCGTTGAGATTCGTTGGTTTTGAAAGAGTATATCTCATATTTATTCCCTCAATGCAAAATCAGATGCGCTCCACCTTATTGGTTGTGTTTGGGAAGCTTTTTCAGTGTTCTTATTGGTTGTGTTTGGGAAGCTTTTTCAGTGTTCTTATCATTATTTTTCCCTTTGAAGAGGAGGGATTTTGGTTATGCTATCTCAATTGGCCCTTTGTTGAAGTTAATTTCTGCAAGAGAAGTTGTGTTGACATACGAACAAGTGAAATATTGGATAACCATTGTGAAGCCTCGATGCTTCACATGTGTCACTATTACCAAAAATGGTCTGATTTAAGCTCAAGCTTTCATCAATCACGTCTAATGGGTACTCAGACTTTAATGAAGGATACACATAATAATTTCAAACAAACCTTGACTATTTTTTTAAGAAGGATGTTAGCCGATCTATCATTGGAAATCATCAAGCATATAACAAAGAAATTTAGCTATTAAGCATCTCTCATTCTCAATTTCATCCTCGACAAAAGATTATAATTACACAAATCAATTTAACAACAATCATGTGTGCTACTCATTCATAATTTTCAGTCCAAAGCTCAAATATTTAAATAATGATAATGCTTTTTCCCTTACAGTTGACTTCACCCAATCCATTATAAAAAAAAATTCATGCACTGCATAAATACAAATGTGTTACTCAAACCTCATCTTAACGCAAATATTTAAGTTCTCTACACAGGATCTCACATGCTATTTTTAATTTCCAAGCATATTTAACTCACATATATGAATTGAAGAGTCTAACAAACCATTTTAGTAGCACAAATTTCAATCATAAGAAAAAAATTTGAAGAAACTAATCCATAACATAAAATCATTACAACATTATGAAAGCCTACAAATCAAAAAATAGAGAACCATACCAAATATTGAAGATAATGAAGAGAAAAACTAGAGAGCTTCAATGAAGCTTTGTAACTTCTAACTCAATGAGCTTCACAATAGAGTTTTTTGGATTTTTGAATGGTGAGGGTTTAAAGTGAGGGGAGAACATAGAAAATAGGGTATATATAAAAAATATGCAATGACCCAGACGGTCATTTTTGGAATGTTTTGTGAACATACCATTTTGGACCTTCTGATATCAACCCCGAGTCTTTAATGTTTAATTTTTTGGAAAGTTGGTTTTGAAGTTTGATTTCATAAAAAGAAAATTTGCTATGTTGTTAGTCTGAAAGGCTAAGTTTCTTAAAAATAGTTTTTGTAGTCTTCTGGAGTTTCGAGAATTGGAATAGAATTTTGTTGATTCAATTAGTTTCTGAATGTGAAATATGATTTGTGAGAGTTGTTAGATTCAGAATTGAAGTCTTTTTAAATATTTGAGGTCCTGAGATGTAAAATTATGGAAATTTAGCCTTTAGGTTGACTTTGGTCAACATTCAGGGTTTGGATGCTCGAATTGTAATTCTGAGTGTTTTGTTGGATTTGAGGGATAATTTTAGTACTAGGTGAGGTCTTGCATGACTCTTTGGGAGGTCCTTAATTTGTTTAAGCCTTTAAGGCATTGAGTTCATTTCTTGTGGTTTGCACGGATGTTAGGTTAAGGAGATCTCAAGTTTGTAATCGGATGATTCCATTGAGTCTGAAACGTCAAATATAATTTATTTGCACATGTGTTTTTTGTCATGGGGTTCCGAATGAATTTTGAGGGTCCTTTTGATGTTTTTAATTATGGTCGTCCTACAGTCTTCGGTTAAGCGGGACCTTGTCCACTTTAGCAATGGTCGCTTAAGCGGGACCTGGTCCGCTTTAATGATGGTCGCATAAGCAAGACTTGTTTCACAAAAGAGAGAACCCCAACTTTTGAGGGATTCACTTAAGCAGGACATAGTTCATAAAAGAGAGAACCCGAACTTTAGTGGGGTTTGCCTAAGCGAGACCTAGCCACTTTTGCAACATCATAGGGGGGGTTTGCCTGTTATTTTCAGAGTTTAAGACCAATTTACATTTTTTAACTTGGGGAACCCTTGGTGGCAATTTTTGAAAGTATTTCCTGTACTAAATCATTCGGGTAATCTTTCTTCATCCTAAACCTTCATTTTTATTTGGTTATTGATGAATTTTAACATTAAAATTTGAGATTTTGATTGATAAATGGTAAGATTGTTCAAGAACACAAGTTGTTATCTAAAATTGATATTTTGATCTGATTTTGGGTCCTTTTTCAAATTGATTTCCCCAAATGAGTTCCTAAATCCTTGAGTAAAAATTTTCAAGTATTAAATTTTAGATTCAATCCAAATTTTTAGAATTGGGTTTTAAGTTGGTTGACCCTTTTTTCAAAGTGATTGATGTGGGTAGTGTTGTTTCCAGAGATTTATTTTATGAATATTTGATTGTTATAGATTGTGTGGCTTTGGAAGTGATTTATAAGGGAAAGACTTAACTCCTAGAGTGACTATTTGTATGACTTAACGAAAATGATCTCCTAAACTTGTATTCTAGTAGAATTCATATAACTCTTTCATTGTTTGTGGGTTCGAAGCAATGAGAATGCGTTGAAGGGCTTAATTGATCACTTGATAAATCTAAATGAATAAAAAGGAGTTGAAATGAAAAATGATGTTTGATAAACATGATGATGTAAATTGCCTTGTTGTGACCCTTATTGATTGATTGATGAAATGCTTGAGTATGAATGTGGACTTGAATTGTATGATTGGTTATCTCTTCCATGTGGTGTCATATTTTTTATGCGCATTGATTGTTGAGAAATTTTATGAGACATGTGATGGTTCTGATGCCGAGGTCTTTACCAGTGAGTGCATGTTCACCGAGGTCATTTTTGGCTAGTGATTTGATATAAAGCCAATGGAAACTAGTTACGACTAGTGATATTGTGCGAATGGGAAATGGTTCCTGTGAGAGATTGATAATTGTGACTTGATGCATTTTTTTCTTATTTGTTACTTGCTTGTTAATTATGATTGATGTACTTGTTGTGTGTGACTTATCTACTTCACATTGATATTTACTTTTTTATTCATTTGATTGTTCATTTGTGACAATTGAATTGTGGTTATTCGGCCTTGTAAGTCGTGTATTATAGAATTGTTAAGTTGGGATGATTTCCATAAAGGTTGTAGTTTGTGGGAGTTTGGTTGGATGTAAGGGGTATTCGATTTCTATCTAGATTCCGTGTTATTAGGTTTGGTTGAGACTCGTTAAAATACTTGAGAGGTAATTGTTTGTCCCCAGGAGGGCCCACTTTTCTTTTTTCCTAAAGCTTTATAAAATTTGAGAAACATAAACAACGACTTGTACTTGTTTCCTAACTATGCACTTTATGTATGTACTGACTTGTACACATAACAACCATATTTTGGGGGTTTCACTAGAATGGATAAATTTTTTTCTTTATCTTGTTCTTGTTTGTTGAGCCTCACTTGTCTTGGTAGGAATGAATAAGTGTCGTCACGTCTATTATTGGGTCGTGACAAATTGCATGAGAGCCCCAAGTTCATAGATCTCACATATGTACAAGCCAAGTCTAAGTAGAGTTTTAATGATTGGTATAGAAACATATGTGCTTATCTTCAAGAGGATAAATATAATGTTAGGGAACCTTCTTTTATCTATGCTTCCTTATGTGTATGTTTACCTTTGCTAGTACTGAGTTATCGTTTGTTGTTTTGACGACTGTTGAGGACCAGAGTTCTATTTTTGATGATAGAAAGGATGCAGTCCACGAGCATGTTCTTGATACCTCAACTAGGATTAGAGGTGGCCAAAGCTAGCGATCGTGATCGTAAAGTATCACAAGCTAGAGCCTATGCCCGTAGAGAGGTACTAGCTAGAGGTTGAGCAAGAAATGTTTCTCTTGAGCCACAGGTTGAGGTTGTTGAGGACCAGGTTTATCCTGGTTTAGAGCTCCTTCATTTCATACCATTTTAAGGATGCTTGGTGTGTTAGAGAACCTCTCTTATGGTAGTGTGAAAGGTACGCCACAGGTGCTTAGACAAGCGTAGGGGTGCAGACCCCAAGTCAGCAGCAGACTCTAAGTGTTTATGTTCAGGTGCGCCACCCACTAGTGTTTCCTACACTAGTTTTTACTGCATAGATTAATCCTGAGATTATTTTGACAATGGCTAATCAGTAGTGCTATGAGAAGTTTCATAAGATGCAACCACCACAGTTTCTGGGTTGTAAGAGTGAGGATCGGTCATGAGTTCCTTACTTTGTGCAATGAGATGCTTGAGGTAGTGGGTATGGTGGATGCTCTTGGTGTCTGGTTTTTTGAACTTTAGCTTTGAAGTCACGCCAGAGAGTGGTGAAGGACATTTATGAGGTCTAAACTAGTGAGTATCCTTCAGCAAAGTGTGATGTGTACTCGAGTGCTTTCCATAACTGCTTCATTCCATGGAACATGAGGGAGGAGACTAGTCTTGGCTTTGAGATCTTGGGTCAGCATAGTTTGTCTCTGATCGTATAAGAGGTATGTTTCTATGATATTTATAAGAATGGTATGACTATTTTTCTGAATGAGGCTGAGAGAGTTCACTGGTTTGTAAGAGGGTTGACTTTCTCGGTTAGGTCTTCTATGTTCAGAGCAGCCATGGATGGGGCTTATTTCCAATCCATTTTGAGCACCGCCGAGGAGGTAGATTTGATGGTATTATAAGAGTTTGGGATCCCAAGAGGGCTCGATTGTTTGGCCAGTTTTCTGTTACCTCATCTAGAGCTAGAGGTTTTCACAGAAGTAGAAGTTCATTTTAGCTCCATGGACCGGTTCATGCATCTATACAATCAGGTGAGGGTCGACAGTTAGAAAAAGGTTATTATTCTTTTGGTTGAGGCGGCCATGATAGATCATGTAGTTTGCAGGAGAAAATACTTGTATTCAAATATTGTTATACTTATGGTATTCAGGTTAATAGATGCGACAGTGACTTATTCAGGACCCCAATGTTCTTATTCAATTGCTCCAACTAGAGATTCAGTGTATCGTGACAGGGGTGAAGATAGAGTTCAGTTAGATAGAGGTGGAAGTACTATTGGTAGTGGCACACCAATTCCGCAAGGTGGAGGTACATGTTTTGCTCATACTGTAGGCGAACAAGGGATATAGTGTAATGCTTTTTGATGGAGACTTAAGGAGCAGTCCTCAGATTGGACTAATTTTGGGCCTTATTTAATGAATAGTGTGCTCAAATGCTCATTTTATCTCAATATATGATGAAAACTCTTAAATTTAAGGTAGTTGAAGTTTTAGTGCAAGCATAGATACTTAGGCTCAAAACGGGAACAAAAAGGATGAAAATAGTAGAAAAGGAACACCTGAGCATCGCCAAGTATATTTGGCGATCAGCCAAAAATATGTATATCGCTCTTTGTTCCAGCAAGTGAAGCCCTGAAGGAAGTGGATCATAAAGGCAATGAAAATGAGCAGTCGGTACTTGGCTGAGTAGTTCCACAAAGTAGAATTATTCCGCTCAATGATCCAGAATGCATAGACGCTGACGAAAAATCACAAACAGTGATGATTTAGAAGAAGTTTATATCATCGAATCACTCAGCATTTGCGACTAAGCTCGCCAAATGGATTCGCTAGCACAAATTCTGAAGTCTATAAATATTAAACTGTTTATTATTTTTACGAGGGAATCAGAAAGTAGAGACATAATTTGTAATTTTGAGAATTAGATTTTAAGTTTAATATGTTTCTCTCAAAGTTTGGAGAGGGTTTTATAGGATACTTCAAGAAGGGAGATTTCCTTTCTCAAATCGGAAGTGGGCCTTCTCCATTCTTCTTCCTTTTCTAATGTTAAGGTTTAATTTCTTATACTCATTTGATTTCTTCATCATTTTAAGTGCATTTGGTTATTGCTTGATGTGTGGCTAAAAACACCGCATTCTTGGGCTGTGATTTAGCAAATACGTGTTGATATTATTGTTGGGTCTTGGTTGTTGATAGGTTAGATGCATTTTAATGGTGATTTCACCTAGTAATTATGGTTTATGTTAATGGGTTGTAGTTGCAAATATAAAATCACCCATGTCTTTTCGGCTTACGAGAGAGAGATATCGTGAAACCAAGACCACTAGACTGATGACCTAAGGAGTGGGGTGACATGAGGTTCAGTAGAGAGGGTGAACCCCAGTCCCATATCCTAGCAATCATCACCGAAAGAAAGGGTGCGGGTAAGGCATAGGTTGGTCTTCATTAGACAAGTGGGTGTTCGAGAGGAACCCATGGAACCATCCTTATCTAATTAGTAGACATTGGAGCCCGTGCTAGCATCCGTGTTAGCACAGGTCCAATACGTACCATTTATTGTTTCAATTTATGTGACTCTAAAAGAATTAAATAGTTAATTAAACTTTAATATTAATTTGAAATATTTTACATGTGATATGGGGTAAGTTTCTCGAGAGAGAATTTACATTCACCCAAAACTTAGCCTAGTCATCATTATCTTGCAAATTTCCTATCGAAAACATGTACATAACAGTTTACTTCAACATACATTGCGGTCTCACCCCAAGAACTTTCCCCATACTTTATTCCCTTTTGTTATTTTAGTAGTTTTTTACTGCTTGTGATAAACCCTTTTGATATTTGATACTTCGGTGTCACAAATTTAATTTACTTTGTTTGTATTTGATAATCTCTCAAACTATTACTAACTAGAATGGAAATTATAGTTTAGCTACTATTTTCACTACCGCTCCCTTGAGACATGACCCCAACCCATGGTTGGGTTACTATACTCGCTTTGATTCATAATCACTCAGACAGTAGGCTAGTGTATTTGATCACAATATCATTATAAGCATCAAAATAGTGCCGTTGCCAGGGAGTGGTGTCACATGAAGATGTAGCTCACTAGAGTTTTTGTTCTTTTAGTGTAATTTACCAATTTTACTTTTAGTTTTTGTTGTTCTCTCTCAATGTTTTGTTTTTCCTTTTAGTTGTTTGTGTATTCAGGTCCTCTAAGCATGGCTGAAAGAGTGGGTGGAATGTCAGTTGAGGTAGATCGAGAATTCGAGGGTAACTTCAAGCTAACTTGTTCGTATCTCAACTAAATGATTTGACCACCAAAATATGTGAGGTGGAAATCCAGTGCAAACTCCAGGGGAGGTATATTCCTCCTCGTGGACAGAAGAAGTCTAGAGAAGATGAGAAAAATTGTGTTGAGGGCACGCTTCAAATCATTCTCCAAAAGATCACCGATCAAGATCGAGTGTTTATCGAAATGACAGACAATTTTGAAGCATTGAACAAATTGATTGGATATCACTCTAGATCAATCCAACACATCATATCACTCTTGATAATTTCCATGTCTCACCTCACCCTAATGATATATTGGAGTTACCTAGTGACACTAGGTCTAGCTCCAATATCAGAGAGTGAGGTAAGACCTAAGTCAAGCTATGACGTTAAATAAGGCGCTTCTTGGGAGGCAACCCAAGGTTGTAACTGTAGGATTTTACTATTATAAATAATGGTGTACTAATGTCGCAGAATAAAATGAGGAAAGTGTGGAACGTCTCAGGATTAGCAACAGAAGATCCATTCAGCGAGAAGACAAAAAGGACGGTGAGGCCGTCTGAACTTCGTTGATTGTCTAAATACACGAGTAGATAGGGGCCTGTAAGATTTGACGAACTTGAAAGCAGCTCGGTGCATCACCAAACTACTGGAAATCTTGAAGCAAACCTCCGATCCAGCCTCAGGAAATTGCATACTTTGAAGAAAAGAGCGAGATAAAAGACTGCTTGGCAAATCGCTGAGTGGTTCGACAAGTACAACTAATGTCACCAAATGGACGAGATTTGGACGGTTATATAAGGGCCAAAGGTCAAAGTTTTGAATCTCTCACTTTCCCTCATTTCAAACTCTCTAGGATCACACCAAATTTATTATTTTCTATATTTTAGTCTTGATTAGTATTTTAGACAGTAATTGTGTGGGGGGTTGGATTTGTTTGCTGCCTAGCATTACAAAAAATTATTTAATCAGCAACGAAGGTTAGTCTCTAAAACCTCGAATCTATTTTTAATAATTTTGAACTCATTTACAATCATAGTATCAGGATGACATGTTTTTGGCCTCTCTAATAGAAATAGGTTGTCGATATGCTATTTGTAATTCAAAAATTTTGTATGAAATGCTTAAATGTTCAAATGCATTAGTGTTTATGAATTTTATTGATTGAAATATCAATAGGTGTTGCTTAATTGTTGTCATGTATTTTTTGTGAAGTCTAAGTAACCCACCATTTGTGCTAAATAACGAAAATTATCTAATGAGGGAATGGTTGACAACATTCTTTAGGATAATCCTAGTTAAATGGCCAAATTTGTTAAAATCGTAAGAAGTCTGAGTACTCTGAGGTGAAGTGAAGTGTGGCACTTGTATGAATTTCATGTTTGTATGCTTTGATTTTGTTTTTGAAGATCGTAAAGACAGTTTCGAGAGTTCTATTTATAAATGGGCACATTGTGTCATTCGAGTTAAATCGACCTTGTCGAATGATTCGGTGGTTCGCCTACTTATTATAGACCGCCCTTAACTCTCATCCTTCGTGCTATAATATCTGTAATTTTCAACGGACACACTTGTGATCGCCAAAAGTAGTTGGCAATTCGCTGATATGATTTTAGATCATCATTTGCATGCCCCTTTTTCCGTTCTTCATTGTGTTCTTCGATGGACAACCTTGTTATCAACGAACAAAGTTGGCGTTTTTCCGAGTAGACTTTTTCACCGTTATTTTGCCTAGATTTCATGCTAACCAAATCAGTAAGCTCGACCTAGATGGCCAAAGTGATTTGGAGAATCTCCTAGTGGAACAGCAAACAACAAATTCATGTGTTTGCATTTTGTTGTTTTTTTGACTAATCACAGCCTTTTGCAAATATGGTACGCACCAACCTTAATACAGAACCCCAAAATAAGGTAACTTTGTGTACTCATATTAACGAAGGGGGTCCGAATCATCTGAAGAGGGGAGGAGGAGAACTTCAACCAAGCATTGGTAGAAACATAAAAAGAGTGGCAAAAAAATATCCGTTGAGGTAAATATTGAATGGGATGAGCTAGAAGATAATCATCCACTGATCCATAGACAACATAGGCTCAAGAAATATGCCCCATCCCTCAGCTAACAAGGACTCAATGGATGCTGCCACTTCTACCAAAGACACACCAACCACGGTTACTTCTGAGCCAGCCCCAAAGCCAGCACAGCCCCATCCAGTGGTTCCTACACCTCCTATTGATCCCCAGCCACGACTACTGAACATGTTGATGGTTGATGGGGTACGGACCATATAGAGGATAAGCTTCAATTGACTGAAGGATTGGACAGATATCTTGATGTTCTGGCTACCCTTCGCTTCCACGAGTTTGAGCAATTCACGAGGCCCGAGGCCCATACATCCCTACTTGGGTCAAGGAATTCTACAAAGCCTATGGAGCACTGGTGCCTAAGAACAAAAAGCAGACAAGTGAGTAAGACTAGTGAGGTTTGTTATAGTTAGATGCAAGAAGGTGAATTGCTACAATTAGCACATAAATGTTGTGATAGGAAGGGCACTGCACGTGATATGTCCTTGTGAGAACTTGTGCCCTGTTTATTCACTAGGTTACTTAAGGTGTGGTTAGGGCCCATAATTTTAGAGAACACCAACATATGGATGAGGGTCGAAACTCAAATTGAGAAGAGGTATTTAAATGTAGATGCGAGATTTTGGTTTAGTTTTATCAGCAGCACTATCATGCCATCCCAGAATGAGTCTGTTCTGCGACTATCTAATGCAGCCTGCCTGGGTAACATCATGCACCAATAAAGCATTGATGTGAGCCTGCTGATCTCACATGAGATGGCCATGAGGGTCAACTAGAAGCACACTTCCCTGCCATTTCCTATTTTGATTACTGAGTTATGAAGAGGTGATGGAGTGCCTTGGGACCTAGCAAAAGACCTTGAGTTCATTCCCTCAGCTTCCGCTGATATTCGATGATTTGAAGCCAAGTACAACCAAAAGGAGGTTTACATGAGGGGAGCATCTCCCATTGATACCACTCCAAAGATTGATATTTACATGCTACATGCAGATGCATCAGTCCCATATCGGTCTTTGGGACCATGGGTACATCAGATTCTACCTCCTCTTCACAGGATTCAGCTGTTTCTTCTTATGGTCAGCCGATTAGGTTCCCTCAGGGTATGATTCTTAAGATGGGACATTTGGCCCAATTAGCTGAGGCACGGGTGACTAGAGTGGAGAGATTAGTCCCAAGGATGATAGAGAGTGTTAAATCTTCTACACTAGCCCCACTTCATGCCACTGTCGATGCCTTGACCTTGAGGGTTAAAGCTTTCGAGAGCAGACAAAAGAGACCATCCAAGATACCAGCTATGAAAGTCAAACATCGCAGGCTTGCACTAGGACATTAATTATCTGAAGTATGTAGACTTCAATGATCTAATAAGAATGGCTGATGATGGAGATGCCCCTGGGACCTCGAAGATTCCTCCAGCTACCACTAGGATGTACAAATGGAGGATGCAATAGCCACATATGGGATATGCAGAGACTAACAAGAAGTTAGTAATGATACAAGAGAGGGTAGAGAAATGATACATCTTCGGCAATTTTCCAAACTTGGTGGGGCCCATTGTGCAGTTGGCAACCCAAATATCGTTTGTTGAGACTCCCACAGCAACCCCCACAGGACCTGGCACTTCTAGTCTTACTGAGGCTACTCCGAGCACTGATGCCAAGCATAGGTCGTTGTTCGGAGTAATGATACCTCTACATATAGAGAGACTACATAGAAAGGATATTTCTTCACCTCTCTCTATCTTACTTTGATTTTACTTTTTGGATACTATTATTTGCATTTGAGGACAAACTCTTTTGTTTGTGGTGGGGTAAGGCCCAACTAGTTTTGGATTGTTTGTTTATTTTGAATACTTGTGTTTTGATATATATTTGGGTTCTATTTTAATTGTGTTTATAAAACTTCTTTTGCGATTGTTTGAGCTTATTTATCTCTTTTGATTTAATTGATAATTTTGACCCTTTCAAAAGATTATCATTTTTGAAAATTTTTGCCACCTATTGTGTTGAAAGTAACTGTTCTTATAAAAATTAAAATTTTGGTTTTGATAAATACCGATTACTTAAATAGTAATTAAACGAACATGAATGTACAACTACAACAAGGATAAATGAAATTACATAGACAATATGTAAATTCTTTGCATCTCGTTATGATTAGTCATTAATCAGATTGATTTTTTCGTAATAACCATTTCACACAAGCGAAAGTGTGTAGTCTTGATTGTGTTAAGTGTCAATGCCTTGTGTGATGAACTTACTTTGAGTCTTACAAGAATAAACCTAGAATTCGCCTAGTTAATCTGATTTATTTAGAATGGTGTCCTTGTGAGATGATCTTAGGCAATTTTATAAAGGGTAAGCCAACTTTGACATATACCTCTTTTGTGGCATACCCGTGAGTGTGTGGAACTCTTTTGAACACCCTACGTGATTCACCACCTATAATCCTCTTAATTTGTGATTTAAATTGAATAGCCAACTTTGTCAAAAGTGTAAGTTGGGGGTGTGGTGAAAAGGAGAAGGAGAAGTCAAGAAGTTCAATAAAAGTCTTCCGTAACCCATGGTGGTATAGAAAAATGGAGACCCTCTATATATAAAAAAAAAAGAATGAAAAAGAAAAATTTGTGGATAAAATCATGAAAGAAATTGGGTATCTACGCAATCCATGGAGGTGAATAAAAAGATGACTTAGAAGCACTTTAAAAAGAATTGATAAAAGAAAAGGAAGGAAATGTCTTGATAATACCATATATCATGAGAAAAAGTCATTGAGACTAAATGACAATATATTTGCATTCAACCCCATTACAAACCTTAGAAAAACCTTCTGGATCTTGAGTGAGCCGAACCAAACATCGACGGGAAAATAATGGCAAACTTATGGGTAAAAATATTCATTGTGTTCATCTTTGTGAGTGTGAGCATTGAACTTGATTCCTGATCTTCAATTGATTAATCCTTGTGTGTGAATATGGAATCATTCTTTGTGTGAGGGCATGTAGATATTTTTGTTGAGCTTGAACTTGCATAAGTAGCAAGTGTTGTGAGCAAGAGAATTTTCGGTAATAGTATGTCACAAATTGAATCTTTGAGTATACAATTTACCTTTGCATGATTAACTTTAATCTTGTTGTTTATGTTCATGATTAAGTCTTGTGTAGCACTATTTGAGACATCCTATTAGAAGTACTGAACTTGAATTTTACTTGAGGACAAGAGAAAGTTTAAGTTAGGGTGTTGATAAGTCCTCAAATTTGACTCATTTTGGGCCTTATTTTAATGAAAATAATGTCCTCAAATGCTCATTCTATCTCAAATCTTATGAAAACTCTTAAGCTTCAAGTATTTGAAGTTTTAGTGTAACCATGGACACTTTGGCGCAAAACAACGAAAAGAGCTGAAGAGGAACACTTGAGCATCATCAAATACACTTGGCGATCAGCCGAAATGTTGTTTATCACTCTTTGTTCCAACAAGCAAAGCCCTGAAGGAAGTGGATCAAAAAGACGATCAATGGATTCCTCCACAAATTCTAAAGCCTATAAACACTAAACTCTTTATTATTTTTAAGGAGGAATCAGAAAGTAGAGACATAATTTTGTAATTTGAGACTTAGCTTTTGAAGTTTAATATTTTTCTTTCATGTTTGAAGAGGGTTTGTGAGCTGTTTTTTCTCAACGGGTATTCTCCATTCTTCTTCCTTTGCTCATATTAAGGTTTAATTTCTTACACCCATTTGATATCTTTATGTATTTAGTTATTGCTTGATATGTGTTTTTAAAAAACCCATTCTTGGGGTGTGATTAGCAAATATGTGTTGATATTATTGTTGGGTCTTGCTAGCTGATAGATTAGATACATTTTAATTGTGATTTCACCATGTAGTTGTGGTTTAAAATGATGAGTTTGTAGTTGCAAATACAAAACCACCCTTGTGTTTTTGGCTTGCTCGAGATCAAGGTCGTGAAACCAAGACCGTTAGACTAATCGCCTTAGGAGTGGGGTGACATGAGATATAGCCCGAGAGGGTGAACCCTAGTCTCATATCCTAGTACTCATCATCAAAACATCGGTTGTAGGTAAGGGAGGTTGGTCTTCATTAGACTAGTGGGTGTCCGAGAGGAACCTATTTGATAAGGAATAAGTTGTTCGAGATGGAATTTACTCTCACCTAAAGCTTCACCTAGTCATCATTATCTTGAAAATTTCCTATCAAAACCATGTACCCACCGGTTTACTTCAACATATATTGCGGTAGCACCCCCAAGAAATTTTCCCCATACTTGATTACCCTTTGTTATTTTTGTTGTTTTTACTACATGAGACATACCCTTTTGATATTTTACACTTCGAGTTTTCCATTGACCTGCTTCTATATTGTTTGACCTAGGATCTACTTTTTCGTATGTGTCCACTTATTATTCTACAAGTTTTGATATGATGTCTTCTTGCATGCATGTGCCTATTCAAGTTTCTACACTGGCCAATGAATCTTTAGTGGTGGACCAAGTTTATCGATCCTATCTTGTTTCTTTAGCTGGATATGATACTTGGGTAGAGTTGATCATTTTGGGGATGGTAGACTTTAAAATTATCTTATGTATAGATTGGTTTTCGCCACATCATGTTATATTAGATTATTGTGCTAAGATTATGACAATAACGATGTCGGGTCTCCCAAGACTTGAGTAGAATGGTTCTAGTGGTTGTTACCCTAGAAACTTTATTTACTTCATTCAAGCTCGAATATTGGTTGATAGAGATAGTTTTTCCTATGTGTATTTCATTTAGGATACTAGTGTTGAGACACCTCCCATGGATTATATGCCAATGATTCGAGAGTTTCTTACTGATCTTCCAAGTGTTCCTGCAGATAGGGATATTGATTTTGCTATTGACTTGGAGTTGGGCAATAAACTCATCTTTACTACTCTTTATTGTATTGCTCCAACTGATATAAGGAATTGAAGACTAGATACATGATTTGTGAATTAATGGGTTTATGTCCCTAGTATTTCTCCATAGGGTGATTGTGCATTTCTGTGACGAAGAAGGATGGATCCACGAGTATATGTATTGATTACGTGAAGAAAAAAATCCTTTTCATCATATTTATTATTTTCTTGATCAGCTTCAGGGTGCATCTCTGTAACATCTCACAACTGGAAAGAACTAGAAGGAAGTTCAAAAAATTGGAAACAATTACATGTGGAAAGTATGGGAAAATCTGGAAATTTATAAGATAAAGTAAGTTTTAGGTCAACTTTAAACGACCATAACTCCTAGCTAAAGATGATTTAGGTATAGTTCTAGATACAGTTGGAAAGCTCTTGGAATGATCTTTCAACGCCGCCAAGTTTGTGCGATTTCGAGTTCATATGAGTAAGTTATGCCCTTTGGAAGTTGGGGCTATATATTAATGAAATGTGCAATCCGGATTTTGGAAGGGTAGATCGGTCTTTTTCTTACCCAATCAATTAAGTTCATTTTTAATAAAACAATTGGGGTCAAAACTGAGTGAGTTCAGTTTACGCCTTTGAAAATTAGAGTTAAAGCTTTTGGAGAAAGAACGCAAGAGAAACTAGGAGGAAAAGCAAGATTCACCAAGAAAGATCAATTTTGGTTGCGGATTCGCCAAGGAATAGATCCTACAAGGTATGTGAGTCTTTCATAGCATTGTTTTCATTCACCCACGCGCCAAACATGTTTCGTTCAGTAAAATTCGTCCTAAAAGATTTTGAAGTTGATGTTCTTGACATGAATTCTTGAATTTGAATGTTGTTCTTGAATTGGGATGAATTGAGAAGTTTTCGAGATCATTATGTTGTATTATAAGGTCATTTTGAGTTGGGTTCTTAGGTACATTTATTGGGTATCTGTATCTAAAAGTAAGATGAGAAAAGAGCTGGAAAATGAAGAAAAAAGTGGTTGCGAGTCGCACCCCTTGTTCCCAAAATTGAAAATGCTGCTTCACATCGCGGAGCTGGCACAAGGTGCTCTGCCTCAAAATTTATTTTTGAAACCAAAATTTAAATTCCTCTCCACGTCGCGGATCCACTTTCAAATATCGATTTTTGATCTTCTCTCATGTTTAGCTATCTAGAATCACTCCTAAACATCATGTGATCTTTCCAAACACAAATCATAATCCTTGAACCCATAATTCAATTCAAGGATCAGGTAAGAGTATAGTCAATAGCAGTTAAGATCAAAGTCAACAGAAGTAAGAGTTAAGAAAGAGAAGTTCATTTCATGTTTTCATAAGTCCTTTAAAAATGTTTCATCTTTATTTTAAGACTTAAGTTTTGAAGTTCAGTAAAGAGTAAAAGCAAAGTTCCTTTTCTTTAAAATGATATATGGGAACTAAGTATTCCCAAGATTAAATGTTTTCACATTTAAGATGAGAGGGAACTAAGATTTCCAAAAGTGTTTTGAACAGAAAAAGGGAACATTGATTCCAAGATAGATTTTAAGCTAAGTTAAAGTGATTATCTCAAACTAGAGAAGACGTTATTTTAAAAACATATGATCTAAGTACATTGTGGGAGTAGTATTGAGAATCGATATGGGAACGCAAGTTCATATTAAATCAAGCCCCCATAAACCATGTAGCTATCATGGGCAGAAAAAGGATCCTACTTTTTAGATGATTGTTTAATGTATCTTAGCATAGACTAGTGGATCCACTTAGTAGTTCAAGTTCTATGCCAATGGAAAGGTATAGAAAGGTCCTTGGCAACATGAGGTAAAACGTTGTACCATCACTTAGGATCATAATGATGGTTGTCGGTTAGAGAATCTCCCACAAAAGTTATATTACTTTTTATATGAGTAAAGTTAAGTTTGTTATTGTTTTATATTTAACGAATTAAGATTGTTTTTAGTTGTTTTATAAGTTTTATATATGCTGCATGTGTTTTATTGTTTTATGTTGAGTTGATTTATTCATGAGTTGAGAAGAGCCAAGGCAAGTGTTTCTTTTACAATCTATTTCGAGCCTATGTTTGTTAGAATTCCAACTTGCATAATCGTAGATTAAATATACAGATGCCAGTTGTCCTGCATCGTATTATGACACAGACGAAGGTAACCAGGATCAGCATCTAGAGCCTCGTTGATTCAGCTTGAGCATTTAGAGTCTTTTGGTGAGCCTCTTTGCATTCCGGGGGACTCTTTTATTTGATTTATAGTGTAGTTCATTAGGATTTTGTGGGGTTTGTTCCAACATCCATATATGTTGTTTTAGAGGTTTCATAGGCAGTTAGTAGTTAAGTAGTTTTTACAATATCATTCTTATGTAAAAGACTTGGGTTGCCATTTTTGGCCAAGTTGAATGTTTGATTCTTTTAACATTCTAAGTTATATTATTTAGTTATTTTACTAAGTTCATTTGATCATTGTAAAAATGCTAGAGTATTCCGCTGAGTTAAGTCAAGCCAAGGGTTCGCTTGGGGCCAACAATGGTTCTCGAGTGCCAGACATGCCCGGGTTGTAGGCTCAGGGTGTGATAATCTCTTTTATCTAAGATTGATTTGAGGTCTTGTTGTCACCAGTTGAAGATAAGGGATATCCCTATGACAACTTTCAGGACCCATTATGGGTCGTAAGAATTTCTTATGATTTCTTTCAGTTTGACTAATGCCTCTATAGAGTTCATAGAGTTGATGAACAAAGTATTACAACCGTATTTGGATTACTTTGTGATAGTATTCATTGATGACATCTTACAAAGTAAAGAGGATTAGGATAAGTATTTGAGAATTATACTTCAAAGGTTGAGGGAAGATAAGATGTATGCTAAGTTCTCAAAGTCGTATTTTTTGCTTAATTATGTGACGTTTTGGGGACAGGTGGTGTCCAAGGTGGGTATTGGGGTAGATCCAACCAAGATTAAGGAAGTGAAGAGTTGGACCACACAATCGTTGATTAATGAGATATGAAGTTTTATGGGACTTGTGGGCTATTACGATAATTTGTTAAGATCTTCTTCACTATTGCATCTTATTTAACTAGATTGACTCGAAAGAGTGTGATTTTCACGTGGTTCGATGAGTGTGAGATAAGCTTTCAAAAGATCAAGTCCTTTTTGAAGTCAGCTCTTGCTTTGACTTTACCCAAAGAGTGTGTAGACTTCACTGTTTATTGTGATGTTTCTGGAAGGCGGTGTTATGGTGTAGAAGGGTCAGGTGATTGCATATGTCTCTAAGTAGTTAAAACCCATGAAAGGAACTACACTACCCATGATTAGAGTTGGCAGTTTTAGCGTTTGTGCTTCAGCTTCTGAGACATTATTTGTATGTGCGACATTATTTGTATGGAGTTCTTGGTGAGGTCTTCACATGTCATTAAAGTCTTCAGTATATCTACGGTCAGATGGATCTAAATCTAAGGTAGCGCAGATGGATTAAGCTACTAAAGGAATATTGCATCACCATCTTGAATCATCCAGAGAAGGTCAATGTGGTGACCAATGCTTTGATTAAAACGACTTCTAGAATGGGAAGTTGTGTCGCTATTAGTGTTGAGGAGAGACCATTGGCTAGAGATGTTTATATATTAGCCAACAATCTTATCCATATGCAGATTTTTAAGGAGATGAGTTGTTTGATTGCTTTTACTAAGGATCGTTCTTCCTTAGTTGAGCAGATTCATGAGAGCTATTTTGTTGCCAAAAAGTTATGTCTCATTTAGAACTATGTGATAAGAGGGAAATCCAAGGACGATGCCTTGATTTTGAAGGTGTCTTGACGATTAAGGGCAGGATTTGTGAGCCTATTGTTCCCATATTCCATCCACCTAGGTGTGACAAATATGTTCATGAACTGAGCTAATATTATTGGTGTTGTGGTATGAAGAAGGATATTTCAAAAAATTCAAGGTGTTTGACTTTTCAATAGTTGATCAAGTGTGAGCACCAAAAGCTTGGAGGTATATCTCAGAGAATGTCTATTCCTACTTAGAGGTGGTAACAAATCACTATGGACTTTTTTGTGGACTATCTTCCACCGTGGCTAGTTATGACTCTATTTGGGTGATTATTGAAAGGTTGACCAAGTCTGGCCATTTCATCCCATGGTGAAGTATACGGCACAAAAGTTTGCCGAGTTTTACATCAATCAGATTATGTGATTACATGGAGTACTAGTTTCTATTGTCTAATCTCGAGGTTACTTGTTTACTTCTCATTTGTGGAAGCTTTGCCACATGGATTGGGTACTCAGTTAGATATGAGTACAACTTTCATCTTCAGACATATGGTCAGTCCAAGAAGACGATTTAGGTGTTGGAGGACATGCTCCGAGCTGGTTTGATCCATTTTGGTACTAGATGGAATTGACATTTGCTAATAGCACAATTTTCCTATAATAAAACTTATCATTTCAGTATTCAGATGTCTCTTTGTGAGGCATTGTATGGCAGACAATGTCGATTTTAGATCAGATGGTTTCATTCAGCTAAGATGGATTCATAGGATACAGACTTGCTAATAGATGTTATGTAGTAGATTCGTATGAATTTTTCCAAAAACTAGTTATGATCAAATTTATTTGGAAAGCTACTTGGCAAGTATTGCGAACTTAGAAAATGCCACTTAGATTACTAATTTTACCATTTTGTCCAAACTATCTTTTGGAGCCAAACCAGTCACATTTTGGCTCCAATATTTGCCTATAAATAAAGACTCCCATAAATACTAATCCTCACACTCAAAACTTTTTCATATTTTGTACTTCATTTAACTATGATAAGAATATGGCCGACTTTGAAACTCCGAATAACAAGCATAGGTCAATCTCATTCCTCTTTGAAGGTTGTGGAAAATTCGTACTACTTAAAATGTGAGTCCATTGAGAATATGGAGGAGGAAATTGCCGAGCCGATGAAGAGGCTCATAGGATGGAAAGGAAACAGATGGGTCGAGATGATATTATTAATGGATAATCCACACCTCACAAAATGCTTCTAGATATACTAGAAGGTTATGTTGAAATCAGCCAAGGTTTCACTGTGTTGAAACAATAGAATTGAACACTTGAACAGAATGAAGAAGATTCTAGAAGAAAATCATCTTCAATTTTCTCTTACTAGAAAGGATTACAAAATGAATTGAATTGATAAGAATAATAACTAAAACTTCTACTTTATATTGGTTCTACAACTTTAATTAAAGTATTAACAACCAAGTAATCTAACAGATTTTCCTAATTGTTATTTGTCATAACTAACTCTAGTTACCTAAGTAACAGCTCCTTTCTCATTACTCCCCCACAAGCTGGTGGGTGTGAATATATTCAAAACTCCCAGCTTGGAAACCAAATGTTCATGTTGTGCTCTTGCCAACCCCTTTGTCATAATGTCTGCTTGTTAATCTTGTGTCCTCAGATATAGTGTTTGAGCCAACCCCATTTGTATCTTTTCTCTGATGAAATGGTAGTCAACGTCAATATGTTTTGTTCTTTCATGGTAAGCTAGATTTTCTGCTATCTGTAAATCTGCTTTGCTATCACAAAAGAGCTTCACAGGTAGATGTATTTCTTCTCCTAATTCTTTGTATAATGCAATGATCCAAACCAATTCTAATATAGTAGAAGCCATGCTTCTATACTATGATTCGGCTGAAATCCTTGATACAGTCGTTTGTTTCTTTGACTTCCAAGAAATCAAAGACTCTCCATGTTTGATTAAGAACCCTGTCACTGATCTTCTTGTATTTGGACATGCTGCCCAATCTGCATCACAGAAGGCTATTAATTCCCTGTCTTTCTTGCTGCTCATCAAAACTCCCATTGCAGGTTCTCTTTTTATGTATCTTACCACCTTGAGGGCTGCTTCCATGTGTGATTTCATTGGACATTGCAAAAACTGACTTAAAGTTTGTACTGCAAACCCAATGTCAGGCCGAGTTAGTGTCAAATATAATAATCTTCCAATCAATCTTTGGTATGGACCCTTGTCTGCCAACACATGATCATCTGTAACATTCATAGCTTTATCTATCAATGTATTTGTTAACTTCAAGTTGATGTCCAGTGGTGTCCAAGATGGTTTAGCTGCAGTCAATCCCATCTCCTCTATAAATTCCAAAGCATATTTCCTTTGGTTCATTAGTATGCCTTTATATGATCTGCTGAACTCTATACCAAGGAAATATCTCAAAATTCCAAGATCCTTAATCTTGAATCTAGCATGTAATTCTTGTTTGGTGTGCTCTATTAACACCAAATCATTTCCAGCTATCAACATATCATCTACATATACCAAGATCACTACTATTTGTGTATGATGTCTCTTTATGAATAATGAATGATCTAGGCTGCTATGATTAAAACCAAGATAAACCAATGCATCAGTCAATTTAACATTTCATTATCTACTTGCATGTTTCAATCCATATAATGATTTTACTGGCCTACATACCATTCCTGAAGTCTCCCCTGGCTAGAAAAACCTTCAGGCAAAGACATGTAAACTTCTTCATTCAAATCAACTTGTAAAAAAGCATTATACACATCCATCTAATGTATATGCCAATGAGAGGCTGTAAAAATTGATAAAACACTTCTCACTGTGACCATCTTCACAACAGGTGAGAATGTATCTTGATAATCAAGACCTTCCCTCTGATTGTAACCTTTGGCAACTAATCTAGCCTTATACCTCTCCACTATACTATCAGCCTTAAACTTTATTTTATAAACCCATTTACAACCAATAGGTTTCTTGTGAGAAGGTAAGGATACTATAAGCCATGTTTTATTTGCCTCAAGTGCTTGGATCTCTTCGTGCATAGATGAAATCCATCTAGGATCTGAGCATGCTTCCTTGTAAGACTTAGGCTCAGTGACGCTAGATAAAGCACACAAATAGGACTGATATTGTGAGGAGAGATTAGCATAATGCAAACAATGAGATAAAGGATGATGTAATGAAGTGGAAGCAGCATGTGTAACATCAGTCATCCATGTAGGTTGTTTCCTAACTCTGTGAGACTGCCTCAAAGGCATAAGTTCAATATCAGCAGGCATAGTAGGAATATCAACATCATCAACTACAATATCAGGAATAATGTCTGGGATAGCAGCAACAACATCATGTTGAGGAGATAAATGTGAGTCATTAATAGAAGGATCATCAGTGTCTTCAGATATGTCTAGGAAAAACAGTAGGAGAGGAAGATGTATTCTGGAAAGGAAAAGAATCTTCTCTAAAACTAACATCCCTAGATATGAAAAAATTGTGAGTTACTAGATTATACAACACATAGCCTTTAGTAACTTTAGAATAACCCATATGTACTGCAGGAACAGCTTTGGCTTCAAACTTATCACCATGAGGTAAACACTTAGCATAACATAAACAACCCACTATTCTGAGGTGTGTTAAGGACCCTTTAACACCATGGAAATTTCAAAAGGAGACTTGTTGTTGAGTGTTGTAGATGGCAACCTATTCATCATGTAAATAGTCCCAAGCACACAATGACCCCAGTATTTAATAGGTATAGAACCCTGGAATCTGATAGCCTTGGCCAGTTCTAAAAAGTATCTGTGTTTTCTCTCTACCACCCCATTTTGTTGTGGTGTGTAAACACATGTTTTTAATGTATAATACCAAGAGATGTAAATAAAGCATGACAATTAGAATTGACAAATTCAGTGCCATTATCTGATCTCAATACTTAGACTCTTTTTCCAAATTATGTACTGACTAGCTGAAAAAAATTTCTCAATACTACCACCACATCTCTCTTTAATTTCAACAAAAATATACATGTCTTACGAGAATGATCATCCACAATAGTCAGAAACATTTTATAACCATCAAAGGTAGAAACATGAAATGGTCCACATACATCCAAGTGCAACAAATCAAAAATACAAGAAGATCGATTCTCACTATTAGGAAAAGGTAATCTAGTTTGTCGAGCTAGTGGACACACATCACATCTGTCTAAAATTCTTTTGCATTCATTAGGATCAATATTAAAAAAATAACTCATAGTTCCTACAGAGGCATGACCCATCTTTCTATGCCAAAGAAGGATGTCCAGCTTATTCTTGGAAGCAACCATCCCTTTTGGTAAGCAATCAATACCACTCCCTTTGTGACTCATCAAATAGAGGCCATTCTTTTCTTCACCAATCTCCAGTATCTTCCCACTTGAGAGGTCCTGGAACACACAATAGTCGGGGGAAAAATAAACTGAGCATTATAGTTCCTTAGTGATCTGAGATACTGAAAGTAGATTATATCGAAAATCTGGAATGTATAAAACATTTTTCACAGATCTTCCATCCATCAATTCACAACTACCAATATGTGATACCTCTCCAATCCCTCCATTTGGCAAATATACCTGTTTATTATAAGCAGTAACATGCTTCCTAGAATTTAACATTTCTTTATGAGAGATCATATGGTTGGATGCACCCGTGTCTATTATCCATTCCTTATCATCATTACATGCATAGGAAGCAAATACTTTATCTGTGAAGGCACTCTCATACAAAGGCGAAACAGAAAAATTACCTCCCATGTTCATTGAATCAGATAATCTGCACATATTTGAAGAGGAAGATTCTGGTACATCATCAGCCTTGTGCTTTCCCATGTTAGACTGATTGAGATGTGATGACTTATCATATTGCTGCATCATCTGAGGGTGTTGATGTGAAGGAATGTGGGATCTTGAACATCTATTCCAATCAGCATGAAGATTATCAGCTATAGAATAGTTATTGTAACCTGGATCATTACAAAAATTCATGTGAGCAGCTCGAGCCTGTGCTCCATCATTGTGTGATCGACTTTCCTCATCCCTCACATTGTGAGCATGACTTCGATTCTCTCCTTCCTTCTCATAAGGACAATTTGGCTGCCCAACTTTCTTCTTGAACCTGAAGTTGGAAGGATATCCAATCAACCGATAATAGTTGGCTTTAGTATGACCCATCATCTTGCAATGATCACACTGAGCATTCCAATCCCTTTTAAACTTGCTAGGAACTTGACAAGCAGATATAAGAGCTGCTATTTCCAGATTTGCAACATTACTAGCTGAATTTGCTATGACTCGTTGGCTTTCTCTTTCAATCATCATTGAATAGGCCTGATTGATAGAAGGAAGAGGAACTAACATCAAGATCTGACTTCGAGCCTGCTCATAAGTCTCATTAAAACCCAGTAAAAATTGCAACAACTTCTGCTACTTCATAAATTTTGCAAAACCTCGTGATTCCGTGCAATTACAACCAGGAAAAGGCGCAATGCAATCAAATTCTTCCCAACACAATCTCAATTTTGTAAAATACTCTGCTATAGTACTTGTACCCTGTACCAAAGTGACGATTTCCCTATGTAATTGAAAGATCCGTGACCCATCCGTTTTATCAAATCTCTCCTTTAGATCTCGCCAAACAGAGGATGCATCTGTAGAGTAAACAATTCCACCCAATAACTCCTTGGAAACACAATTTATGATCCATGAAAGAACAATTGCATTGCATCTCTCCCATAAATCAGTCATATTAGGACCAAATCCATCCTTCCTACACTTTCCATCAATTAGCCCCAACTTGTTTCTTCCAAGTATGGCTATTCTTATCAACCTGCTCCATACAGAATAATTCACAGAACCTGTAAGCTGAATAGAGATCAATACAACTCCAGAAGTATCTGCAGTACTCAAAAAACGAGGGTGATTGTGACTAAGTTTCTCCGGCAATTCGCTGTCAACTGTAACAGCTATTGTTGAACTCAACAACAGCTTCAATTTCACCTTGCTAAGCTTCAATTCAGACCATATAAATGGTTGATTGATCTGATACCATGTTGAAACAATAGAATTGAACACTTGAACAGAATGAAGAAGATTCTAGAAGAAAATCATCTTCAATTTTCTCTTACTAGAAAGGATTACAAAATGAATTGAATTGACAACAATACTAACTAAAACTTCTATTTTATATAGGTTCTACAACTTTAATTAAAGTATTAACAACTAACTAATCTAACAGATTTTCCTAACTGTTATTTGTTATAACTAACTCCAGTTACCTAAGTAACAGCTCTTTTCTCATTACACTGTTACATTAGATGGAGTTATTGATCAACCAAGTCGCGGAGCAAGAGAGGTCAATTCAATAGATGGATGGTTAGAGGATAGGAGGGGATGCCAAATATCTCTGCAGCTATAGATCGGTTCAGCAAGGTCTTTGGGACCAGCTCGATGGTGAAAAGGACGCTGGATTAGGTCTCTTTTCTTTTCTTTTTTTTTGAATTTTTTTCTTATTTGAACTTTCATTTTCCATTCGCATTTTTGGTTTATTTTTACATGTTCTACACCTATTGTCTAAGTGCATGGGTGAACAATGTCAGTGTTGTTTTATTTACTACTGAAAAACCATTTTCACTTGCTAGACTGGGGTATTGTTACATTAACAATTAAAAATGAAACACAGATCAATATGAAAGTAAAAAACTGAGGAAACTAACTAGTTAGAAAATTAAGCCACCAAAAAGGGCAATATCCTAATTGGCCTAACTAATGTTAGCACTTAGCCACCATAAAATTTTATAATTTTTTCATCACTACTACAACAGTAACAATGTTTGCGTAAATGGATATTTTAATAAATAAAATATTTAAAAGCGCATAACAATTGTCGAAGATGATCTATTAGTCTTCTTTGTTAGTGGCTTTAGTTTCATATTGCCAATAGTGTTTATCCTATCTCTCCTATATTGAAGATTGAGAATTTGGCCGAAGCAGCAGTATGACCTCCTTTTGATGCTTTCTCCTATAATGGTAGTGTACCATCTTAACTTTCATAGCTGAAAAACATTTTCTGAAATACATAGTAATAGTCAAGGAAGCAAATACAAATGATGTTATATTTACAACAGCTATCCTATCTTTTACTTGGTTTCTTTTTATATTTTTTTGAAAAAATTATTTGTCCTAATGAGACCAAATGATTCAAATAACATGAATGTTCACTGTCTCGTCTTGCTCCAATTGATCTATATCTTCCTCAACACAATATTCATTACCTAGTCTAAAATATTACGTTACTTTGTCATGTTGATCCTATGAATAAAATTTTTAAAATATTTTGTCCGCATATAATTAACCATTAATGAACAAAATCAACTTAAAAATCGTACTAGTCGAATCCATTTTGTTAAAATCATATACTCTCTATTTATAAATCAAACAACAAATGGATCAACAAAATAAACTCTCTAACAACAATTGGATCAATAAAATAACATCACAACTGATGGGTGAAATGAAGGAGATAAAATGAGTAAATGAAAAGTAAATTTTAAAAAAAAATAAAGTTGATTTTGTTTTTTCGGAGGCAAGTTTAGGCAGTTTTGGAGCCAAAAGAGTATTTCGGTCATTTACACATCGTGCCAAAAAAAAGTGTCGTGTCATTTAGTTTTGCTCTTTTTGAATTTTACCATAACTTTGATTGTTTGTCATTTTCTTTTTTATATGATAATTACTTGTCTATTTTTGAATTAATACATCTATTAAGAAAATAATAATTGATATTGTGAGTTTATCATTTTATTTCTATTAATTATAAAGTTGATGAATTAAAAATTTAAAATTTTGAAAAAAAGTTATATTTTAAAAAAAAATTAATAGAGATATAATAGATAAAAGAAATTATTCTTTTTTAATCTGTCAAGAACAAATAATTAAAAATAACTAAAAATAAATAAATAAACAAGTAACCAAAAACCAGTGAAGTATCTTACTTCGTTCCTATCAATGAGCTTCTAAGGCTGATCGCGGTTTCGAGGATGCTATAATAGCAATTGAATTTATAATTCAAAGTTCAAGGGGACATCGATATTATAATTAGCCAATAGAATGTCCTTGATGCTATAACTTGCTAATGTATGCCATAAGAAATACTTTCTAGGTCATTTTAATTTGGTTTTCTTTCTAAGTCTTTTTAGTTCGTTTTAAAAGAAATAAAATTTTTTTTGATTTAATAATTTTTTGACTTTCAGATTTTTACATGACATTGTCTTTTTTTAGCACATTTCACATATTATTAATTTATTATTATAAAATTTAAAAGTTGATTTATTTCTTAAAATTTATGTCAAATTAAAATTTGATAATCAAACTAAAACTGAGAAAATAATAAACAATTCTATGGAAATGGTTGGATTATCTTCAAACGATTGCTAGCGCACTTTCAATCTCTCCACCAAGAGATAGAGAGATGTGCTTCCAATATTTTTTTGGATCTCCATTGGAAATGAATAGCCTTATCGCATATGACTCAACATTATACCTGATGTTGTTATTCTCACAAAGCTAGATCTAATTAAACCTTGACTTTCATGCATTACTTCGATAACTCCGTCAAATATCAAAATAAGATTTTCACTCATACACATGAAATTTTACTTACTTCTTTAATGATCTACATTACTATTCTAAATCTACCTAAATCCTCCTCACAAATCCCCAAATAAATATAATAATAATAATATTCATAATAAGATTTTATTAAAAGTGAGAACATGACCAACCAAAGATATGTACATGCACTGTTGTTAATCATACAGCTCACTACCACTCAATTATTTGTCCTGTAAACATAGAAACATTCGTAGTATTCTACATATCAAAACATTGGTACTTTTCACTAGTTTTGTCCTGACTTGATATGTTCTATTATAATCTCATCTATTTCTGCTATATGATAATTTAATATAAGTGGCTCATCAATTTGATAATGACCTTCACGTACCTAATTATTTCTTCTGTCAGTTCACCCATCATGTTTCTTTTTATTTTTTTATTCATTAGAAAATTCATATAAATAAAAAAATAAGGTAGTGCCATTATCAGCCAGCAATTGGGTTCCATTATATGAAAAAGGATATTCCCTTTTTCTGGCATGAAACTAGTGCAGTAAGCACATTTTCATTTCGATTATAAGACATTTATTTATTTATTGATAATGACAAATACCTAATAATGACAAAATAAATTCATTTTAAAAATTAATAAACCAACGTCATCCCATCTTCTTATTTGCTTCTTATATATATATAATATATAATATACAAATACAAATTTGACTCTCTGGTGTAAACACATGTTCAATTATGTATTAAGGGTCCACGGTGTGGTTTACGCATTATTAAACTAGGATTAAAATATTGAGAATTGAGATTATTTATATGGTAATTAATGATTTGAAAACTACTGTAGAGATTGAAAAACCAACTGACTTAATTAGAGGTGTTAAAAATAGTTGAATTACAATTTATAGGTAATATGTTCAATCTGTTTAAAATTTTAATAAAACAATCTAGATAATTTTTATTGGATTTAATTTCAAATTAGTCAAATTTTAACTCATTTTAAGAAAAAATTCAATTGAGCTCAATTTAATTTCCAATTTCAACCCACTTTAAGATTTTTTATTTTTATTGATGTTATGTATATTCTTATATTAAATGTATGAATTACTATTTAATTTATATCGTTTAGAATTAACCTATCCATTTATAGCTTCTTTTTTTTAAAAAAAGTATGAATTACTATTTATTTATATTTTTTTAGAATTAGTTTATCCATTTGTATCTTTTTTTTTAAAAAAAAATAATGAGTTGAAATTAAATTTTGTTTATAAAACTTTAACAATACATCAAAATTATTATTATTAAGTGGGTTAAATTGGGCGGATCAATACCCAATTCATTTTTAAGTCAATTTGAGCTCAAAGTAAATTTGAGCGGGTTATGACAACTCAATTTCTATTTCAACTCATTTTATATCTTCAATTGTAACCCAACTCGCTCATTTGATAACCCTAGTTTTAGTTATTCAATATTTAAATTTAGACATAGCATCTTAATCATTCAAATATACATTAAGATTCAAACATATTGATTTTAATAAAAATAAATGACGCTTTAATTTAACATTTAATCAATTAACATGTGTTATTTTGCTCACTTTATGTAAGAAATACGTTATATTTGAAGTTTGCACTATTTTTAAAAGTATGTTATCCTAGAATGTGAAGCAATAATATTCACTAACGAATAAAGAAAAAGGATAAATATATTTTTGTAGTATCGTAAATAGTATGCAGATTTTTTTCATTATATTTTTAGGATATCGGTGTACGTGCCCGTTAAAAAACTAGAGAATATATATGTTTCATATCATAATCTTATCCACCAACCCAACATTTATTAAATATTAAATCGACGGATTAAATTCTTAATAAGTACATGAAAGTATAATTATAAAGAACAAATACTTTTTTTCATGTATATTATGGTTATAAATTTAAAAAATACAAATATTTTTGTTGATTTTCTGTGGAGTCAAATTACAAATGAAAATGCGTACTTTATTTTTAATACTCTTGAATCGAAATAAATAGTAAGTACTAGTTTGTTCATTCTTTGTTTTGCTAAATATTTTAAATTTAGGTCTTACTTATTTTTATTAAGGTTAAGACGTTTGAATTTTAATGCACATATAAATGATTAAGATATTATCTCTAAAACTAAACATTGAATGATCAAAACTATTTATTTTTCAACATCTGAATGTGTGTCATATATTTATTTATTTATTTATTATTTATAAATAAAATATATATACAATTTAAATAACTAGTACAAAATCATGTTATCTGTCATCGTTTATGTACCCCACTAGCACTAGTCTAACGTCATGTTTACTTGTCTATAACTGGCTTATTCATACCCAGCTACATGATGGAAGTCCCCCCCCCCCTCGTCAACTGTCACTCGTTTCAAAGCTGACCGGTACAACCCACCACGTGCTTGCCTACTCATTTTTTAGCGGCATTTTTTTTGTACTCAACTACAAGCTCTTCCCTTATAAAAGAAAAAAGGGTCTCAACCAATCTTCAATTAACAACAATTCTATCATAGCGAAGTAAAGTCTCTGACCTTATTCCTTGATTGATTTGATCAGACATTTGCTCTTTTTTACGGTTGACAAAAAAGTAAGAGCATGAATTTTCCCTGATAATTACAAATGATAACTCATACTTTATTTATTAAAACTCTTGAATTGAAATAAATAGAAAGTAGTTATGCATGTATTTTCTGTTTATTCGTTTTTCACTTTTATAAATATCTTAAATTTATATCTTATTTTTCATTAAGATTAAGACATTTAAATCTTAATTCACATATAAATTTATGATCTCTAAAACTAAACATTGAATAATTGAAACTATTAATTTTCAACATCTGATTTCTGAATGTGTTTAATTTATTCATTTATTAATTATAAATATACAATTTGAATACAATTATAATTAAATACTAGAAAAATAGAAATTCAATAAAAGCAAATTTATTATTTCATAAAAAAATAATGCAGTAATCAATATAGGTCTCACAAGATAAAGTTTAAACAATATACTAATACTTAAATATTATATTAAATAATATCTTTGAGAAAATATTAATTTAATATGATAAGTTCACTAAGCTAATAAAAATATAAAATATATCAAATAGGGGAAAAAAATTGGCCAGAAAATTTGGTCAAAATGATATTTTTTTTATGTTATTTTACTCTTTTAAACGTTTTTATTTTTTTAACTTTAATATTTTTTAGCTAAAAAATTTTTAATATATTTTCAAATAAAAAGATTATAAATTTTTAATCTTCTCATCAAATTCTCATTAAATTTTTTAATCATTTAGTATTTTTCTTATGAGTTATTATTAACTTAATGTAGGCAAAGTATGTCAAATGTATGAATCATGTATAATCAAGCCATATGCATTATTGCTGCATCAAATGAGTCAAAGAATGCGTCATTCGTTGTTTAAGCATTTAATAGTTTAATGAATAGCATTCAATGATTTAAAGACTCGGGTTTTTTTTTAAAAAAAATAATAAAGACTGAGTTTTAGATGTGACAAAATCAGACATTCTAAGATTTATTCAATGGTGAGAATTTATCACTTATTATTTTTTTTTTATTTCTTACTTTTAAAATATCAATAAAAACATATTTTATACTCAACAATATTTTCTAAAGCAGAGTGGAGAAAGAATAATATCGGAAGAAAATTTTATTTGAGAAAAAATAAATCCATATGACCGTTACATAATGAAGGTGAAAACATAGAAATTAACCGGCTTCAAAAAATTAATTAATTTGAAAACTTTAATATTACTTAGTTAAGAAGATACGATGTGTGAATTATATGAAGAAAAACATGGTCTGTGCAATTTTTTGGACTTTAACGTTAAAGCTGAAAGCTCTGAACTGTTATTAGTACACATTTTTGGATCCTTTTTAGCTTTGGCCCAAACATTATAATTGTGACGTTTACATCCTTTCCATTCAAATTTTTGAAGGACAAGTTCAATTTGTCCACTACATTCACACATGTACAAACTCTAATCTTATTGTCGTTCTGAGATTTCACTAAATATTTATTGTTATATAAAAAATTTTAAGTTATGAATTATATTGTTACTAATACTAATCATTTCTTAATTTTAAGTGACTTGAAGTTAATCATACATTTAATAAGTAAATTAGCAATAATTCATTTTATATTGGATTACAGAGAGTAGCAACATAATAATAATGGAAGTACAATATTAATTTGGTTCCTTAATAATTGTTCATTAAATCAATAATTCATAAAAATTAGGCCAAATGTACTTTTATTTCAGCTGCCAGAAATTGGTCCTTTTCAACCTTGATAAACAAATCTACTTATCTCCGGTTTGAATTTCTTCTTCCAAATTTCACCATCATTCTCCTTTTTCTCAATTTCAACTATTACCAGTTCTTCAGTTAGCCGGTTAACTACCACCATTACCACAAAATTACCATTCTGCCCCTCCACCTTCACTGAGTCTCCGCTCCTCTCTGCCACCGTCATCCCTTCCACCTCCGCCACCTCCTCAATTTTCCCGATTATCTTCTCCGGCGTCTCCCTCGATACGAATTGTTCCTTAATAATGAATCCACCATTGCCTTTAACTAAACTGGATAAATTAAAACCAGATGAATACGAGATAATATCAAATGCGTTAAGGAATTCTCCGTTGGAACCTGGACCCGACCATGATTTGAACTCGAATGGATGATTTACGGATTTCACCTCTTGATACCCTGTTTGAAACCACGGGTCATTCTTAATCTCCTCAATGGTGATACGAGTAACCGGGTTGATATCAAGTAATCGGGTCAACAACCTCTTCAGCTCCGGCGAGGTCCATTTCGGACAACGAAATTCACCTTTGTAAATTTTCCGATACATCGTCATTAAATTTGTGTCATTGAAAGGTAAATACCCAGCATTGAAAACAAAGAGAATAATACCACATGACCATATATCCACCTTAGCACCATCATAACCTTTCTTCCCCAAAATCTCCGGTGCTACATAAGCAGGGGTACCACAAAGTGTATGAAGCAACCCGTCAGGTCGGATCTGATCCCTGACAGCGCTTAACCCGAAATCAGTAACTTTCAGGTCCCAATTTTCGTCCAGTAATAAGTTTTCCGGTTTCAAATCACGGTGATAGACCTCGCGAGAGTGACAGTATCCAACGGCAGAGATTAACTGCTGGAAATATCGACGGCTGAGATCTTCGCTAAACCGGCCTTTAGCTAGCTTGGCGAAGAGTTCACCTCCTTTAGCGAATTCCAGGACGAAGTAGATTTTCTTCTTAGTAGCAAGAATCTCATGTTGCCGTACGATATGGGGATGACGCAACCGACGCATGATAGAGATTTCTCTCTTAACGTGCCCCGTTAGCCCACCTTTGAGTATTTTCTGTTTGCTGACGACTTTAATGGCCACACTCTGTGCCGTCCTGAAGTCTCTGGCATGATATACTTTACCAAAAGCACCACAACCCAGGAGTTGTCCCAGTTCATATTTGTCGAAAAGGTTTGAATTAACATCGTCTTCCGGCGGAGGTAACTCAGCCGGAGTTAATTCAGCGTAGATTGCTGCGGCAGTGGATAGTAAAGATGTACTGCCTCCATAGTTATTAAGTATGATCTCTGGCATAACTGTAAACACAAACCGGAAAGCTAGTAACCCCTTTGTGAATTTTCTCTAACCTTTGCATTAAAACACCGAGCAAATCAAATTTGCTCGATATTAGAAATTTTGATAATACTTGGGTATCCGTTTTCGTTAATTAGTGACAATTAAGAACAATTTCCAGAAAAAAAATGGATAGAGTTGCTTAAAGTGTAGAGGATTGGTATGGTAGTTGAGTGCAAAACAAAGAAGATGTATTTGATTTTTTTTCTTAAAGCAAAAGGGCCAGAGAGAAGAGAGAAATAGAAAAAAAATGAAAAGATTATGGTATATGGAGAAAATGTGATAGCATTTGTACAGGTATTTATTGTTGAAGGAATATCACCCCGTGTCACTTAAAACGAGAAAGATGGTCCCACACGTCGTCGTACGGTTGTTTGTTTTCCCACTCCTTTTTTCCAATTTGTTTTTCTCTTTTTTTTTTCTTTTGGTCCTCCTCTTTTAATTTTAAGACCATACTGAAGTGTAGGGCATCTTCAAAAATATTCTCTATTTTACTAATCAAATAAATTTAGCTATAATTAATTTAATTTAATTATTTATTTTACTCTCTAGAATTTTATTTTTTTCTGATAATTTATCTATTTTACTAGTCAAATATATTTAGCTATAATTAATTTTAATTTGATTATCTTTTTTACTCTCTAGTTTTCTTTACTTTTTCTAATAATTTATCATTATTTTCATTTTTATTTTTATTTTCTTATTTCAAAATGTGAATCATTTTTTGGAACAATCTCTTTGTATAATGTTTATGTAATATAAGATTTTATCCATTCCAAATTCTTAATTTAATATTATATTATATTATATTTTATTTTATTTTTTATATATTACATAAATTATAAATTACAAATAAATATTATTATTATATTACTAAATAATAATTCAAATAAAAGTAAATTATTAATAAATCAATTGCATAAATATTACATAAATACTTAGCTTTTAAGAGTATAAGTGAGTCTGTTTAATGCTCTATTAATATATTATGAAGTTTAAAAAGAATATATTTTTTTTTATGTCTAGCTAAAATATATTCGACACAACAATTATGTGGATCAGACACTATTTCTTTTTTGGAATATTGGTGAATATTAAAACAGCCTTCCAGATTACCAAAATTATTGATGAGATTTTTTAAATTATTATATAATATTTTTTTTTATTTTACATTTAAATTATTATGTATTGTATTGTATTTTTAAATTAAAAAAAATTCATCTTATTATTTAAATTTTGTGCGTTATTCATTGTGAAAAGTAATAAAAATATGTTAATTTATACCACTTAAAGTGACGAAAAATGTTTTTTAAAATGAAATATTATTAATTTGGTATGAAAATAATGTATATGAAATAATATATTTTTAAAAATGTTATATTACATCAAAAAGACCAACAAATATTGAAGATTTAATTAAGATTTTAATTAAAAATATTTATATAATAAAAATAATAATAAAATATTTAAAAAGAAAAATAGTAATAGTTCTTCAAATTGAAAGAACTAATATTCACTTTTTATAAATGGTGAAGAGTGAAATAGAGAATGATTTGTGAGTTTACTCGCTATTTTACTCTCCAGATTATCTTAATTCTTTTATTTTATTTTCTATTTTAGACACAATCAACTCTAATCGATTTTTTATATTTTATATCTTAGAAAAAAATTCTCTTTCTTCTCAATATTATTTTATTATTTTTATTTTATAATTTTTTTAATATAACACAGTAGAAATTAATTAGGAATATTAATGATTTCAATGATTTTATATGATTTATAATAAGTTAATTATAACTATTATATAATATAAATAATATTAAAAATCTGATTTTCAACTCTCCGTGAATAAATTTCAAATATATTTTTCTTAAATGGTAGTTGGAGTACCTATCTCTTATCTTTTTTTTTCTCTCCTCCGTTTATGGAATTTAAAAAGTAAAATAAAATATGGTTGGAGCTAGTATTATTGGGATTAAAATATTGTATTAAAATTAGTAATCCAATATCCAATTGCCAGTTGGAACAGTACTACTCCAATTGACTTGATCTGGAATCTTTTGGATCGTATTTGCAGGGATGCTTCCCCATGTGTTTAATTATTATTATTTTTGTGTACCTAAAAGAATATTTTAAAACTATTACACAAAATAAAAAATAATATAAAAATTATAAATCATCTCCTAAAATGAACCTTTGATGAATGCAATAATTCATACTGATAGATTAGGAAGTTATCTATATGCAATGTCTAAAGTTAATGTTTATAAGTTAAATGTTCATGTTATTGCTCTAGGTCTTTGAAGTTACAAGATCTAAATTCTAATTTATAGAAGTTATACTTTTATAAAACTTAAATCATTTAACTTAATTAGTATATACATTTTATTATTATTTTATATCTTGAAGTTAATTACAAGACCTTAGTCATTCTTTTAAGGGGAAATCATATGGTTAAACAAACATATAATAGTTAACTAGTCATCATAGATGTTATAGTTTTAGTTAATATCATTCATGACCAATATTCTGTGACAATTCATCAGGTTAGGATTTTAAGTTTGTATAATTCAGACCAATATGCTTTTCATGTGCAATTGAGAATATACGTCAAATAATTTATTTTCATATAATATGAATATACGTCAAATAACTAATATTCATATAAAACTTCATTGGCAATTATAAACAATAATAACGTCATATTAATTATTGAAGAACATACATGTGAGATATAATATGTAAAAATATATATTTTCGACATAATATCTATCAAATCATAAAAATTAATAACATAAAATTACAACATATGTACATACAATATCCTTGAACCATCACAAACAAAATAATAAAAATATTACTCTTCAATAAGCTCTATATACTTCTTTAATGTCATTTGTTTTTAAACGTTAAATTCAAAAACATTAACGAACAGATTAACTAAACACTTGGAGTGAATAAATCATGCATTTAGGCTTAATTGGCCAGGATGAAAAATAAATACAAAGTTCACTAGAAGCATATGAAAAAGACTAATAAAACAGATACAGGTATACTAGCCAAAATTAATGAAATAGAAAAATTCAAAAGGAAGACAGTTTAAAATAATCAAAGTGTGGGATCATTTAAGTACAGCCTACTCAATTTTCCAACAAAAGAATAAATAAATTTGTCAGATAAATTAAACTTAAGTTGCACTCGTCTCTTCACAAAATTAATTATATTTTGTACAATAATGACCTTTAATACTAAAAAGTAAATCATTCTATGAACCATTAACAGTCAACTTAATGCTCAATGAAGTAAATACAAAAGGGAAAGAGTTTGATGCACCCCTTAAATTTATCATTTAGAATTAGATATATTTTTGTGTGATTTATATATATCCCTACTTATATATAAATGATTCACATATATATTTTTTTTCTAACAGAAATGAAAAAATAAATAAATTTTAGTTTATTTTTTATTTTAAAGAAAATATAATTCCATTTGAGTATATTTATTTTTGCTCAAACATATTTTTTTCGACTTTCTTTATTTTAATGACTAATTTAGAGTTATTATTTTGATGGTCAAATTTATTTATGTTTCACTAATATTCTTGTAAAACTTATTATAGATGACCAAAATTTTTTCTTCAAATAAAAAAATTAAATTACAATATAGACAAGAAAAAATACATTTAAATTTTTCTCTTTACAATAAGGAGTGAAAGAAAAAAATTAAAATAAGAATAAGAAAGTCAAATAGTTATAACTAAAGAAGTCAAAAATAATTTATATATGAAAAAGATTAAAATATACTTTGAACTTTGCTAGAAGAATCATATATACCCCATAATAATTTTTAAGAAAATTAAAAGTTAAAAATACAAAGGTATAATACTCAATTACCCCCCTAACCTATACCCAAAATCCTTGAGACACACCTTATCTTTGATGAGGTCCTATTACCCCCCACCCCATACTTTTTTTTAAGTAATTATTTACCACTTTTGTACCTACGTGGCAATATACGTGAATTCACCCATGTAGGGCGCGTGAGTGAAGATTTTAGATAACAATGACCAATAAAAGTTAGCCATGTGTCAAAGTAATTTGAAAAAAACTCAAAAATAAATATTAATGTTACTCTCTAAAGCAGTTGTCTTCATCTTTAGAAGAAAAAACTCCATTTTCAGTTTTCTTCATTTTTAAAGAAGCTCCATTATCATTCAAGTTAAATAGCTCCTTGATTTGAAAAGGTAAAGTAAAATTTAATATATTCTTTACATCTTTTTATGTCGATTATTAGTTCTAATTTTTTTGACAATGTTTATCAAGTTAGGGTAATGACAAAATCCGAGTTGAATAAGTTGTGTATGGATGAGAACGATTCAATGTTTGACGTGGAAGTGCGATGCAAGCATGGAATCTTACAGCAAATGCAAACGTCTTGGTCAAATCACAATTCCGGAAGACGATTTTGGTCTTGTCCTCACTATGAGGCCACAATCTGTAATTTCTTTAGATGGAGAGACACGGAGAGATTTGATGAAAGATCTCATTTTATTCTTCCGAAATTGGTGAATAGGATTAACGAGTTAGAAAAAAATTATGAGCGTGTGAAGATGCAACTGAAACAACTTGATAATTCCAACATTGAACAGTCAAAACTAGAGAAAATTCCTTTGGATGAAGGTGAAAGTCTTCGAAATTGTTATGAAAATCTGAACATCAATTCAAAGGAGAAGGTTGACAACGTAAAAGAAATGAGTGAATTGAAAGACAAGAAGAAGATGAAAGGGATGAAAATGAAGAAAACAAATAAAGACTGTTGTTTTGGCAAATCCTTTGTTGTGTGATGATTTGTTTTGTCGTTATATTTGTTAGTTTTCTAACCTAAGTTGGTCGGTATAAGGATCATATGAAATTGCCATAATTTTGTGTGGTAACGAAACCTTTAATTACTCTATTGTAATGTAAAATTGAATTTGTTTGTGTTTGAAATTGTCTTAATTCTCTATTTTCCATGTTGATATGTTTGTGTTGGAAGTTGTAAAATGAAGTAAAGCAAGAGGTATTAATCATTCTTAAGAGCAAATTTTAAGTACAAAGTTGATTGTAAAAGTGCCGATAATTAGTCACAGCGCATAGGTGACCAGAATTTCATTGCTTAAGAGCAAATTTTCAGTACAAAATCTAAATGTGCCCAAATTTATACAAGTCACAACGCATACGCAAAATAAAATTTTCACATTGCATAGGTACCCATAATTTCAGTACTATAACAAAAAATAGGAATATTTATTTTTCCTTCAAACATGAAACAAAATAGTACTTATAGTGGCCACCAAAAAAGTACTAATAAAATACCATTGATATCAACATTATAGTTTCCATGGGTGTCGAGGTTGTGAAGAGGAGGAAGCATTTGGCTTTGAAAGCCTTGATTGATCTCTAATCTGCTGGAGCCTTCTAGTTGTGATTGCCTGATTTCCTTTCCACTTCAATTCACTTGTCGGTTTGAAATCAACATCCACAGTTACAATACTTGATCTCAAAACTCTCTTTGGTCCGACTAATATTGTGCTACTTGGCAGTCCAGGCTACAAAATTTTTAGAGAACTAGATTATTAGAAAACAAAACAATATGAATGCATCGGAATACTTACATTAAAAGTTTTGAAATCATTTTTAGCTTGAAACGCACCCATTCCAGTGACTCTCGGACTTTTAAATTGAGTTGTGTTTTCAACACCCTTTCCTTTCCTGGTAGTAGCAGTTTCCTTTGGTGCAACATTTGTGTTCAGGTCTACACCCTGTGTTGTACTACCTTGAGAACATGTAAACCAATTTTCAAGTGGATGATTACTACCTCTTCGTTCACTTCCCAATCCCCTACCCCTTCCTCTACCACTCCTGGATCTTGATAATACTCCAACACCATTTACACTTTCACTTGCTTCATGTGTTGGTGTTCTTGAAGTTGTAGGAGGTGCAGTGGTTCTAGGAGAGGCCCTTGATGCACTTGCACTTGCTGTAGCTCTTGTTGTTCTTGAAGTTGTTGGAGGTGCAATAATTGTAGGTGAATCCCCTGTTGCACTTGCATTTGCACTTGTGTTTTTAGGTCTTCCTCTCCCCCTTTTGGCAACAGGCTCACTCTCAATATTTGTTTATTTCTAATTAGCAAAAAAAATATTATATTAGCAAGTTGATTACACTTTACACCAGACTTGATTTCACAATTATAATACACCTTACACCAATATTCTTTATCCTAGTAAATTAGGTCATCCACTATACCTGTACCTCCAGTACCTAATTTAGACAACTCATGCGAATTTTCTCTGAATTCAGCTTTAAAAGTACTTCTAGCCCAGAACTGATTCTTCCTTTGCAGCCCTCTCCAATTCTTTGACCAATTTGCTAGTATATGCCTAGCACACCATCTTTCCTCACAAGCTGACAACAACTCCTTTATAGCTATATCCAGTCCCTACAAGTTAAAACAAACATTAGATAATTAAGTTTAAAAAATAATAATAAACCAATATATAATTTAAAACAAGTTTACCTTTTGCATGTCTGACATAATTGTGATAACTTGTTCCATCTCCTAATCTCAAGTCTTCTTTCAACAGAGAAATAAACCAACACCAAGTGATTGTGTTCTCATTTTCAACTACAGCCCAAGCAAGTGGAAGCATTTGATTATTGCCATCTTTAGCCACTGCAATAAGTGATTGACCCCTGCAAACCCCCTTCAAGAAACAACCATCCAGACGAATGAATTTTCTAGCTGACATAAATGCCATCTTGAGTACAGCAAAATAGATGTAAAATGCCTCAAATACTGGCCTACCAGATTCATTAGCTTCTCCTAGCTTCACCACACAACTACTCCCAGGATTAGACCTTAGCAACTCATCCTTATAATCAAGAATTCTCCGAAATTCCTTAACATGATCACCCATAAGTTCATTCAAAATTTTAGCTCTTTCTCTTCTAGTTGTGGTCTTACCAACATGCATATTATACTTCTTACGGATTAACTCTTGCAAATTGAACACTCTAATATTTGGGTTTTCAATAACTTTCTTTTTAAAAACAGTAGCAATGAATGTAGAGTTGCACAAATAATTCCTAGTAGCCTTTTGACATGAATGGACTGACATGTAAGTCTTAATAACAAAGTTATTAGTCTTCTTGTCCAAACTTGCATATAACAACCATTTGAAATTTACCTTGCAACATCTCACCCTTACTCTATTTGACTCATTCACACACTTTTAATCTGAACCCCTCTCTGAATTGCATACTTAGTGACTGCCAATCTAAACTCTTTCAAAAATCATACCCAATTGCCACACAATCTTCTTAATGTTGGGATCAAATCTGACTTCTCAATGGTATGTTTTTTCCTTTTTGAGTTAGGCAGTTTCAACTTCATTTTTTCACCTTCCTCTAGACAACTGTCATCTGTGTCAGTTTCAAAACTACAAGCATCAGAACTTGCATAATATGGTTCATCACCCCCCCAACCTTCCTTCTAAAGTACATCTATTGATAGCTGTGTCATCAAACCCAAGATCTACACCAGCATTACCACATGCTACTTCTTCAGTATCTGCAGGAATTCTTTCCCTTCTTTTTCTCCTCCTCAGAAAATATCTTTTCTCAGCCCTCAGTTGAATTAACTCCTCATGAACATCACTTCCATATTGATCATCTTCAAGTATTTAACTATCTTCAGAATCATCACTCTCTTCAGTTGACTCATTAGATACTTTTATAGAGTATTCACTATCTTCAGAATCTGATAAATCACTATTTGGAGCTATTGGGTTGAAGTAGAAGGAATATTTTAGGTATTATTTATAGTTATATCTACCCCATTAAAAGCAGCCTCACCTACTTCATTATATCCACTAGCCTCAGTGATCCCAACTTTATTAAAAGTTGCACCAGATTCCTCACCAGGCATGTGGACATATACTTCCAAAATAGACCCACTTTACAAATAATTACACATTGCTAAGAGAATATCATCATTGTCAATATCTCCTAAGATGCAACTATTAGGTGGCCGAACACTAAATTTGCAATTTGGGCTATACCCTAGTTCTTTAATGTAGTCTTTAATCTCAAAATATGATATTGTATCCACATCAATAACATAATATTCACTCACTAACCCACCCACACATCTTGCTTTATCACCTTTATACAATAAGGCCCCACCATGATACAACTTTAAAGTAATGAATGTAAACCTACTCATACCTATATGCATAAACATAACAATAATTAAGTAAAAGTTGCTAATAGAATATAATAATTGACTAAAGAAAACACATACCCAAATAGTTATAAAAACAATTCAAGTTGAAGAAAACACATACCCAACCCCACACTTACAAAACACAATACCCCACATAAACAACACAATACACAACATATCTTTATCTTCTTACAATTAGGTATGTAACCCCACACAGACACAACACAACACCCAACATATATTTTCTTCTTAGGATAATGTTATTTAACTTTAACTCCACACCCACACAGACAAAACACAACACCCAACATGAAGTTACTTTATTGTAACCCAGAATATAAGACAACACAACACAAACACCCAACCCGTCTTTATCTTCTTGCATGTTTCATACTATAACAACATAACTCACACAACTATAATACCACCCAACCAACCCACACTCAAAACACGTTTCATATAAATGTATGGATAACAAGTTACATACCCCATAACAACAAAGGTGACAATATGAATAACATCAACCCTAAAAATATGAAATTTGATATCTAACAGAACCATAACCTAAACCCTAAAAATAAGCTTAAAGTTATATTTCACTTAATCGAAACCAATATTTAACAACATATCATAACCCCTACAAAATCTAAGCATAACAATAACAAAAAATAAAATAAATGAAGAAAAAACTAACCTTTGAACTCAACTCAACCACGATTCTTGCTGAATGAAATTGACCCACACTATCACGATTAAAATCGATCCACACATGCAGCACTAAAACAAAAACTAACTATCAAAATCCAACATCGAAAATCAACTACCAGTTTGAAATCAAATTTCTAACCTTTGTTGATTTTTTGAAACCAAGCTAAACTTTCCCTCTTTCTTTCCTTGTTCCTTTATCTTCTTTTTGGTAAAGTATTTTTGAAAATGTAAATGGCCAGCTTTTTCGAATTTGGAAAGTGTAAAAGTAGCTGATAGTCACTTTTTAGAAAGCTGCAAAAGTGGGGCCCAACGCGTGTTGTAAAAACCGATCAACCTTTCTAATTATTATTGCCACGTAGGTACGAAAGTGGTAAACAATTACTTAAAAAAAGTTGGAGGGGGTAATAGGACCTCATCAAAGATAAGGTGTGTCTCAGGGATTTTGGGTATAGTCTAGGGGGGTAATTGAGTATTATCCCTAATATAAATTTAAAACTGTTAAAGATACTAGTGGTGAAGTTACTTAATTAATTAAATAGGTTACAAGAAGTTAGTTGTGTAACTAACTTCTTGAAGTGGTATTTGTGTAACAATGTGTAACAAATTATCAAGATTAGTTAGGTATAGTTTTACTATATATAGTTTTATCTGTAAATCATTTTGAGATAGATGAAATATCAATAACACAAACTATCGTCAAATTACTTCTTCTATTTCTCTCTTCTTTCTTCTCTCAATCATTAAACTTTCTATATCACAATTCTTCATATTAGATCATGGTATCAGAGCAGTAGCTAGATATTCTAGTTCAGAGTATCAATACTAATTCTAGATTGAAGAATCAATCTCTTTGAATTTTTGTTGTAGTATTTTCTTTACAGTTTTCAATGACAGGGGAAGCATTACATTCTACTCAGTCAAGTCAAAAAGACTGGTATTGATTATAATCATCCATTGTTTCTGTCTCAGTCTGATGTAAGTGAAACCCAAATTATATCGTTTCAATTAGCAGGAGTAGAGAATCACTCAATTTGGTATAGGTCAATGAGGGTAGCTTTGCTTGGAAGGAACAAATTGGGATTAGTGGATCGATCGTGCAAGAAAGAAGTGTTTCCAAATGAGATGGGAAATCACTGGGAGAGAGTGAACGCAGTAGTTCTTTCATGGCTGATGAATTCAGTGGAAAAAGGATTATTATGAGGTATAATGTACGCCTCTAATGCTTAAGAAGTATGGGAGGAACTTTTCGAAAGGTTCAACAAAATTGATGGTTCAAGAACTTACAATTTACATAAAGAGATTGCAACACTGAGTCAAGGTACATCTACAGTTTCTGCATATTTTTCTAGATTGAAAAACTTATGGGAAGAGTTTGAAGATCTTGTTCCAAATCAAGGTTGTAACTGTCAGAAATCCAAACATTTTGTGGTACATCTTCAAAAGTTAAAGATGTTTCAGTTTCTTATGTGTCTAAATGACTCTTATAATCAAGCAAGAAGTCAAATCTTGCTAGTGAGTCCTATGCCATCTGTTAATCAGGCATATGGAATGATCATGAGTGATGAAGGACAAAGGTCTATAGCTGCAAACACATGAATCTTGGGTCCAAATCCTGCAGCAAGTGGAAGTAATATTGACATGGCTATGTTTACAAGAAATGATACTAATAGATACAAGAGGAATTATAATGTACAATGTGAGTTTTGTAAAATGAAGGGTCATACCAAAGAAGTGTGTTACAAGTTGGTAGGATATCCATCAGACTATAACAAACTTAAAAAAAAAGGAGTGCAGAAGAATAGTAATGGATATAATTCAAATGCAAGAGCTCATAATGCAATCACTGATAATCATTTTCAAGGGTCAGAACAGTGTGTCATAAATGAGAATATAGCAGAAGAAAATATGTCAGATTACAAAGAAAAAGAAGTGGATTCTTCTCCATAAAACAGAACATCTGAGATGGGGTTGTATCCATTTACCAAAAATCAATATAATCAGATTGTGCATCTTTTGAAGAATGTTGAGGACAACAGAGTTGCTGGAAATTTAGTTTTCTCAGCAAGCCTAGCAGGTATGAGTCAAGACAATGTAAATCAGGCCAGTGATTATGTAGTTAACAATATTAATGAGTGGATAGTGGACACAGGAGCCACTAATCATATGGTAGTTGATGTAAAATTGTTAAATAAACCTACTACGGTGTCTAGACAAGTATATTTACCAAATGGAAACATTGGAAAAGTTACTCATACAGGAACTAGTAATGAGTCTACAAGGACTTCTTTAACTAATATGTTGCATTTGCCTCGATTCAAGTTCAATTTGTTGTCTGTTTCAAGACTCACAAAAGAGCTAGGATGTTCAGTAAGTTTTCTCCCTGATTTTTGCCTATTTCAGGATCTCTCCAATGGAATGGTGAGGGAGATTGGTAGAGAGGAGAATGGACTCTGTATGTTATCTGGAAAGTCCAAGTTACAACAATCTTCTAGCAGTGATTTTTTGTGTTCTGAAAGGAAGTCATACTCTCAAGAAGTCTGAAGATGTGGATCTATGGCACAAGAGGCTTGGGCATGCATCTACAAAGTCTTTAAGTAAGGTTATGTCAATCAAAGCTGAATATATAGCAATGACATTGCATAATTGTAGTGTTTGTCCATGTGCCAAACAAGTTAGAAATTCCTTTCCTACAAGTAGTATTCAAACTTTAGGTTGCTTTGAACTTGTACATAAGGATGTATGGGGGCCTTACAAAGTGCCTTCTTTTGATGGTAATAGATTTTTCATCACTGTGGTTGATGATTTTTCAAGGATGACTTGGGTTTATTTGTTAAAATAGAAGGCTGATGCTTGTGTAGTTATTAAACAGTTTATTGTGTATGCTAAAACTCAGTTTGGTAGATATGTTAAGGTTATCAGATCAGATAATGGTACTAAGTTTTTCAATTAGTATGTAAAGAATTATTCAACAACTTTGGTATAATTCATCATACAAGTTGTGCATATACTCCTCAGCAAAATGGAGTAGCTGAGAGAAAGCATAGGCACTAGCTAGAAGTCACAAGAGCCTTAAGGTTCCAAGTTCAGATACCTATTAAGCTATGGGGGTTATGTGTGTTAGCTGCTGTACACCTAATTAATAGGTTGCCTTGTTCAGTGTTACAAAACAAGTCCTCATATGAGGTACTATATAGGAAGAAACCTGATATTTCACATTTAAGAGTTATTGGATGTCTCTATTATGCAAAAGTAGTAAATGAGTTGGATAAGTTAAATCCTAGATCAAAAATGACAGTTCACATGGGGTATTCAATGACTCAAAAAGGGTATGTTCTCTATGACTTAGACTGAAAGAAGGTGTTGGTTAGTACATATGTAGCTTTTAAGGAAGATGTTTTTCCCTTCAAAACAAACACTGATGTGTCCTCTAACAGGTTGTATGTTCCATGTGAAGTTGGATATAATGATAGAGATGACATTGAAAGAAGTGTTCTTAATGGAGGCACAACATCACAAAGTCTAGTTCAAAGTTCACAAGCAGAAGAAAGTGCAGTTCCTGTGGCACCAGTTAGAAGCACAAGAAGGTCAAAGAGAGACAAAAATCATCCTGTATGGTTAAAAGACTTTGTGTCTCTAAGTGTGAATGAAATAGTGCTTTATCCAACGTCCAAGTATATTGTTCATGATCATTTGGCACCTAAGTATCAAGCATTTGTTGCTTCTTTCTCTGCTTATACTGAGCCTAGTAGTTATTATGAAGCCATCAAAGATCCTAGGTAGGTGGAAGCAACGAAAGAAGAATAGAGATTTACAACAAAATAAAACTTGGGAAGTAGTATCTCAGCCTGAAGGAAAAAAACCTATTGGATGTAGATGGATTTATAAGATTAAATACAAATCTACTGGAGAAGTAGAAAGGTTTAAGGCTAGGCTAGTAGCCAAGGGTTATAGTCAAAGGGAAGGAATAGATTATCAAGAAACTTTTTCTCCCGTAGTCAAAATGAAGACTGTGAGGTCTGTTCTAGCTATTGCAGCAACAAAGCAGTGGCATATACATCAAATGGATGTATTCAATGCCTTCTTACAGGGTGACTTGTTTGATGAGATTTACATGGAGTTGCCTCAAGGATTTCTAAGTCAGGGGGAGACAACAAAGGCAGTGTGCAGGTAAAAAAGATCCTTGTATGGTGATATACCGTGGTTTCACGGTATTATTAATACTTTTTCCTTAAGTTTAGTGTGTCCAAAAGCCTTTTTGTGCTAATGTTTGTATAAGTTTCTCTTTATTTTGTAGGAAATCTGTCCAAAGATGAATGCAGAGATTTTGAGCGAAGAAATTCAGAAGAGACCACCTATGGAGCTTGTGACGGTCCGTCGTGCTTGTGACGGTCCGTAGGTGGAAGCATAGTGCAGCTGCTGAAGGAAGATGGGGAAGTCTGACCAAGTGTGGGGTTACGAAGCTTGTGACGGTCCGTCGTGTTTATGACGGTCCGTCCTGCAGGTTCGTCATGAAGTTCAGAGAATTAATCCCAGTACCCATATTCGAAGAGTTGAAGTGTTTTGGAACGAAGACCCTCAACGGACCGTTGTGCCTATGACGGTCCGTCATACCTGCCGTCGAGGGTAATGAAGAGAGCAGCAGAAGAAATTGAAGATGTATGGGACGACGGAGTCCATGACGGTCCGTCGTGACCACGACGATCTGTCGCGAGTTCAGTCGACCCAGCGGCGTTTTGGCAGATTTCCAGCAAATAGAGTCCTTGTTTAATTAGGTTTTTATTTTTTATAAATAGTTCGAAAAACCTCGTTTTTGGGGTTAGACTCCGTATTGTTAGACATCATATTAGTAGACACTGTATTGTTAGATTTTTGATTATCATTAGACTTTTTGTGAGATTATTGATTACTTTGAGATTCTTGCAAGTGACTTTTGGTGATTAATCAAGCAAACTTTCGGATTTTACTCTTTCTCATTGAAGTAAGTACATGAATTCTTATTTAATATATTTGAATATTGTGATTATGACTATGAGTAACTAAACTCCATAACTAGGTTTGTGGGAACCATAGGCAAATAATGAGATAAAACCTAACTAAAATAACAATTCTAGAATAGTGTCTTGCGTGTATTAATAATTCTTTCGCTTAGAAGTCTTTTTAACGGATGGCCAACGTTAGAACTCGCCTTAATGCTACTTGTCGGACCAAGGAGGTAGATAATAGGAAAAGAATTATCAACATAGATTCAGTGTATATAATCTAATAGGCTAGTATTGATTGGTACAAGGTAATAACTTAGTCAAATATCGAATACGATGCTTAATATGAGTAAAGATAAGGGTTAGGATAGCAACACACGTAGCCGGACCAAAGTGCGGAGTGAGATTTTCTAGATGCCGGACCAATGATTTAGAAATACATAACTTATCACTTTGCATGCAAGATACTAGGAAAGAATTGTTATAGTTAGAATTATCCAGTTATGAACCTGTGAGGAACACGTAAACCCTAGTTACTTTGATTAATTAATTAAAATCCAACATTCAAAGCTGTTAAGTGTCTCTTTCAATTTAGGTAGTTCTTTTCATTCATTTAGAAATAGAAACCCCCCTTTTATTGTTTTTACTGTCCAAGGAAGTAATTGACTAAACAAAAGTAATAATAGATTGAAGTTAAGTCTAGACTATTTTCCTCGTGGGAACGATCCCAACCTCACTAGTTGGGTTATCTACTTGACACGACCGCTTTACTTCTTATTTGAGAAGTAAGTTTGAGTTTATCAAATTTTGGCGCCGCTGCCGGGGAATATAGCTTTTAGATTAACTTGAACTTATTACTATAGTTTAGTTGATATTTTCTTGATTTTACTTTGATTTATTGTTTTTGATTTTTTTAGAACTATCCTCCTTGTATGCCAAATACACGGACAGGAAGAGAACCCTTGTTTCCCTACGATCACGAATTAGAGCGTACACTGCGCAATATGAATTGAAACTTGGGAATAAATGATGATGATCCAAACCAGAACAGCCCAGCTCCAGTTGATGTTCAAGGTCAGATGTTACCCGATGCTCCGGGTGAACACCAACAGAGGGGAAAAAATCCTGTTCCACGGCCCCAGGCATACTATAGAGGCTATGATAACATAGCAGACTCGGATGGGCCACTTGTCTTGCCTCCTCTACCCACAGGACACACCTTTGTGGTAACTAGTAGCCTGATGCAAATTCTCACCGCCAGAGGTTTGTTTTCAGGGCTACCTTATGAGGATCCACATGCCCATATAGCTAAGGTAAGGGTAGTGTGTAAAAGCTGTGTAGGGAGGCCTGATTTGGATTTAGATGTAACAGGTCTCAGAATATTTCCTGCCTCACTAACGGGAGAGGCTGCTATGTGGTTCACTGAGCTCCCATAAAACTCAATCTTCACTTGGAACCAACTAAGGGATGTCTTCTTAGCACGCTACTATCCGGTCTCCAAGAAACTAAACCACAAAGACAGAGTGAACAACTTTGTAGCACTACCAGGAGAGTCAGTCAGTAGTTCTTGGGATATATTCACCTCATTCTTGAGAAGTGTCCCATATCACCGTATAGATGATGAGTCACTAAAGGAATACTTCTATCGGGGACAGGATGATAATAATAAAGCAGTGTTGGACATTATAGCAGGTGGATCTTATGGGGAATGTCCTTATGCTGAAATTGCCGAAACATTAGAGAAAATCTCCCAGAATAATAAAGCTTGAAGTACTAGGAAGTCTGATACAGGGAGAAACACATTCGCAGTTCAGTCCACTGACAACCCAGCCACAGATGAGATTCGTGAAGAAATGGCTCAGATGAGAACTGAGCTTGGGTTGGTACTAAAACATGTCACTGGGGTGCAGAAAAGATAAAAGCCGTCAACTACTTGTCTAAACCACCACCTCCTAATGATGAATGCTATTATGCGGAGGACAGTAATGAAGTAAATGAGCAGACGGGGGGTTTCCGATCAAGCGCCCAAGGCTCAAATCAGGATAATTGGCACCAAGGTCAAGGGAACCAAGGTCGGAACTATGGTAACTACAACCGTGAGGGTCATTATGTCCGAGATGGTAACTACAACCGCGACAACAACTTCAACAGGGGTAACTACGGTAACAGAAATGATAGGAATGGGCCCTATGTCCCTCCCCAAAATCGTGAAGTTACTCCTAGGGATTGTGGAGATAGTATGGCGCGAGTTGAGGATATGTTGCACAAAATGATGAGGAGGTTCTATGCTAGTGATGAGCACATTAAAGAGTTAAGGGGTGATTTAGCTAGTATTGGGCAAAAAGTTGATACACATGCAATATCGATTAAACAGATCGAATTGCAAATGGCCCAATTATCTGCGACAGTGAACACACGGCAACCGGTCACTCTTCCTAGCAACACTGTCCAAAATCCAAAAAATGATGCGCACTGCATGGCAATCACTAATCGGGGTGGGAAGCAAACCATTGACCCACTTATGCCGTCTAATGAGGAAAATGTGAGAAAGGATGATGATAAGGTGGTAAAGGGTAGTGTTGAGGAAGAAGAGAGCAATGGAAAAGATGCAGAAGTCCCTATGAAGGTAATTCCCATGCCTAGACCACCACCACCCGTCCCTCAGAGATTAGTGAAAAAGACCGAGGATGGTAAATATCGGCGTTTTATAACAATGCTGAAGCATCTCTCTATCAATGTCCCTTTGGTAGAAGCTCTAGAACAAATGCCCGGTTATGCCAAGTTTATGAAAGATCTGGTCACAAAGAAAAGATCGGTCACTTTTGAGGATGATGATAGACTGCAGCACTGTAGTGCAACTGCTACAAGATCCCTCGTACAAAAGAAAGAAGATCCGGGTGCATTCACTATTCCTTGTACAGTTGGGTCATTACATTTTGTGAAAGTATTATGTGATCTGGGGGCAAGCATAAATCTCATGCCCCTCTCGATCTACAAGAAGTTGGGTTTGGGTGACCCAAAACCCACTGCGATGCGGCTACTGATTGCTGATCGAACAGTGAAAAGGCCTATAGGGATACTCCAAGATGTGCTAGTAAAAGTGGAGTCATTCATATTTCCGGCAGATTTTGTTATTCTTGATGGTGAAGTCGATTTTAAAGTGCCTATTATTCTTGGGAGGCCATTCCTTGCTACAGGTAGAGCCTTAGTTGATATGGAAAAGGGGCAGATGAAATTTCGGTTGAACAATGAAGAAGCGACCTTCAACGTGTTTAGGACTATCAGGCAGAGCGGTGAGCTCCAATCGATATCCGACATATCCCACAAAGAAAAGATGAAGAAGGAGAATGAACAAAAAAGTGCAAAACAAGAGTTTAGGGTTGGGGATTTGGTGCTTGTAGACAGTTCTGGGTCGCCTTGTCTTCCGGGCAAGCTCAAGTCCAAATGTACTGGCCCTTACTTGATTACCCAAGTATTCCCTCATGGAGTAGTTGAGTTAAAAGCCAAGGAGGGAGTGCGGTTTAAGATGAATAGACGAATTCTTATATTTCGTCACTAAAGTTTGTTTCTCATATATTTAAGCACGAAAAGTAATTTTTGTCACTAAAAGTGAATAATTAGTGACGAATTTGATGTCGTAGCTAATAATTTTGTAGCTATATATCATATTTGTTGTAGTGTTGCAGAATATTTGAGATGCATTTTCAAGGAAATATAGTAACCTTTATATTAGACATGAACTAGGGGTAGGGTTTAGCCTCCAAGAATCGTAATTGGAATTGAAAACATAATGTAGAGTCCAAAATAGAATTGAACATGTCTTGTAAAGTCCAACGAAATTTCAATATCTACATCAACATTTCTTTTCCTCACCAGCATCCCTTCTACGATTTCAACTCTATCTCAACTATCCACTCCATAGTGCAAAATTTAACGTTTGCGCCTTGCGACATAATTTGTATAAATCTTTTATTTGATTGATTTAATTAGTTACATGACTATTTATTGTTGGATATATACAAAAGTTGTTGGTTCTGAAGGGAGCGTCATGCGAAAATTTATAATTTGCAAATCATATGACGATAAATTAGGTGACAAATAAAATTATATTAAAAGACATAATATTATATGAAAATTAATATAAAAGAAAAATACTAAAATTTTTTGAGAGAATATATCTTTCATAAACAAAACTCTTAAACGTCTACATTATAAATGTCATTCTATTCTGTTATGAGAATAATGATCTCCAATTTATAAATCTCCAAAATTTTCCTCTAAGGAAAGAATAAACCAAATAAAGAGGAAGAATATATTTTTCATTCATGAAAAGTAAAAACTTTTATGGTAATATTTCGTCTTTTCTTTTAGAAAAAATAAACTTTAAATAAGGTAAGAAAATTAGAGCAAAACTCTAAAAAATATCCCCTTTTGGCTGGATTTCCTGACAAAACTTGATCCGACTTCTTCATATTCTTTATAATCTTATTCTTCAAAAAATCTTCATGCATCACTGCTGCTTACCATGATTTACAAATTGTTATGGGTTAAAAATTGAAGTCATGTGTTAAAAGTTACAAATAGTGTTGAAAGTAGAGCTCATGCGTTAAAAGTAATCTGCATGAATTGAGATTGAAGTTCATGCGTCAAAAGTTAGATGCATGAGTTAAAAGTGGAGCTAATGCGTTAAAAATAAGATGCAAGATTTAAAAGTAGAGTTCACGCGTTAAAAATAAAATGCATGAACTAAAAGTGGAGCCCCAACATTAAAAGTTTGCAAGGGTAGAAAGTTGGATCCCATGAGTTAAAAATTGATTTTGTTTTAAAGGATGGAACAATTGCAAATTGATCAGAAATCCCCTAGAACATATCTTCAACTTCGTTCCATTGGATCATTGCACCACGTGCTCTAATACCACATGTTGGGTTATGAAGGTGATTAAGGTGTCATGTGGAAGCTTATAATTTGTAAATCATATGACCATAAATTGGATGACAAATAAAATTATACTAAAAGACATAATATTATTCGAAAACTAATATAAAAAAAATTATAAATTGTTGAGAGAATAAATCTCCTTATAAACAGAACTCTTAAACGTCTACATTGTAAATGCTATTGCGTTGTGTTATGAGAATAAGGATCTTCAATTTATATATCTCCAAACTTTTTCCTCTAAGAAAAGAATAAACCAAATAACAAAGAGCTCATGTGTTTAAAGTAAGATCTACATGAGTTAAAAATGAAGCACATACATTAAAAATAAGATGCATGAGTTAAAAATAGAGCTCATACATCATAAATAAGATGCATGAATTAAAAATGAAGCCCACCTTTAAAAATTTACAGAGATTAAAAGTTGAAGCTCATAAATTAAAATATAAAAAAATTAAATAAATTATCGAATTATGAGCTCTTTTTACCGTCACTAAACATGAGCATCGATGCCCAAAGTTTTAGTTTAACATTTGCTTCAATTCGACTATAAATACTACGTGTGATACACTTCATTATAAGTTTGACTTTATAAATTAAATAAAAAATTTAAAAATATATGTATTTGATGAATCATCTGGACGCCGACAAATGACTATTCAAAAATATCTGTACATAACTCGTATATTATATTTACTCAACTAGCTTTTATTTTAATAATTATAACATTAATATTATTTTAAGAAGTCATGTACTTTAAAGCTTCAAATGCAACATGTACGTTCACAAAACTAATATAAAAAAAAATCACATCTTTTATGATTAAAAAATTGTTGGAATTATTACCTTAATAGTATTGATTAATTGTAATTAAGCATAAGCTTCTTGTGTCCGAAAATAGTTACAGTATTAGTTTTACCTTTTTTATTAAAACCATCTCCACCCCCCAAAATAGTTATCGTGTTCGAAAATAATTATACAGAGTGATTGTTTTTTTTCAAAAAAAAAAAACTAATTTATTTTATAAAATAAGAAAATTTAGTTTAAAATGAAAATAATAATAAAATATTAAATAAAGCGAAATGAAAACTTTCTTTTTAGAGTGAAATAGAGAGAATTGAGTTAAAAACTGATTTCTGGACATTAAAAATGAGATTAAATTGGAGATCGTAAATATCTTTAAACGAGATCAATTAATAATTCAATATTATCAATTGCAGGATTCCCTCGATATTTTTGTACATCTTTGGTCAATTTTAAATAGGGGTGTGCATCGATCGGTTCGGTTCGATTTTATATATTATCGATTCAGTTTATCGGTTTTTGATTTTTAAATAAGCTAATCCGATAACAAATCAATAAGATATTATTTATCGGTTTTCAGTTTATCGATTTTTTATAGTTATCAGTTCAGTTTTCGGTTTACCCAATAAGAAAATATCCGTAAAATATTATATGACCTCTTACTTAGCTAAATATGGTACGAAGGTTATAATTACATGTCAACGCCAAAACATAGTACGGACCACTACAAACTTGGAAATGCTACAACCTACAATTACAAACTAAAACTAAAATCAACTAGTTCAACAAGACTAAAACTAAAACTAAAAATAAAATCAAAAGCTACAATTGCGAAACCTTACATTAGTTTTTAGGTTTTTAATAAATAATAAAAATTAGTAAAGCGACCTAGTGCGAAGTAGATAGAGTATTAATAATTTGATGCAGTTATAGCGTCTAGTTATACATTAAATTATTAGGGAGAGTAAAATAGTAAATTATTACTATCTTATTAAATTATCAATTTACTCAATAACCCAATAATAAAATTCAATATCAAATCAATAACCAAATAACTTTTTTTTATATACATCTAATAAAAATTCAATAACTCAATTATCTAATAACAACAATCTAATAATATTTTTTTCAATTTAATTCATCGATCAATTTAGTTTTCGCACGCCCCTAGTTTTAACATTCACTTCATGGAGAATGCAATATAAATTGTTGCAAAGTATAAAATTAATATATAACTTTTGGATGTTGTGAAAAGTTTGTTTGTTTGGGGAGTGAGCATTTTGTAGTGCGTTGAAAAGTGTAAAACGAGATAATATATAAAGAAAAAAAAAATAGTATCCTCATAAATTTTATTTATGAAATACAAAGTTCGAACGAGTTCAAGCTCTCTCTCTCTATATTTATTTATTTTAATTTTATAGTTTTATTTGTTAAATATAACATTGAAGCGTGTTTTACTATAATATATATATTTTGAGAGTCTTTATTTGCAAATAGCCACGATAAAATTAAAATGACTAAATTATTTTTGAACTTAATAGATATTTTCAAAAAAATACACGTCAAGATGTGTGCGCTTCAGTAGTGGATTCAATATTTATTTGTTATATATTTTAAGAAATAATAAACAAAAAATTAATGTTATTATATTATTTTTAGGTGTAATAAATTAATATAATTATTTTTCAAATTAAGTAAAAAGAAATAAAATTTAATATTAAAATTGATAAAAATGATCACTAAAAATTGAAAATATAAATGTGTACATGTGAAAAAATGTCAGAAAAATAAATCCAGACTTGTCGATGAAAAAAATAGTTAAAATTTTACAACGAAATTCCCATACTATCAATTAAAAGATCTTATTGTAAATAAAATTGTTATGGTTTTCAAAGAGGGACAGAGTATTGAAATAAAATAGCGCCTACTAATAATTAAGAGACATTAAATAAAATAAGCAGATTTTACATCATGCTATTTTTTACAACCCCGCCTTTTGTCTTCCTCCAATTATATTCTATATATCAATGGACTTATTTCCATCTTTGCATCTATAGTGAATAATTAAGAAAAAAAAAACAAAACTAACTTCACGATCTAAATGATTGTGATTGACACCCACACTAATTTGTTGATGGATGAACCATCGAACCCATACTATGCCAACTCTTGATTTCAATTCGAAATAAAAAAAACGGTATTTAAGGTCAACTAAATTTTATAAATAAAATCAAACTCCACTACCAAATCAAATCATCATATAACACAACATTCCAATAACTCAAATTCATTATACAAAACATGGATGATGGGATATAGAAGCTAGGTGTGACGGTAAGCACATTCAGAGCGAAAGCGGTTAGACAAGGTTATCGTCAGACAATGTAGTGCAAGCGATGGATGACGCTTTCCATAAAGTAGCTACCCAGAAAGCAAAGCAGGTAAGGCAGACATGCGATAGTACAAGCAAGCTAACATGCGGACGAGTTTGAAGGCCCACGGGTTGTGAACTTCTTTTCCCTTAGAAAAAACAATGATGGTATCTGGGGAATAAGCATTGACTAATTCCGTGCTAACAATCACGATAACACAGAGGATACAAGCGTAATAAAGAATGATTGGGCATACAATGTATGGCTTTTTAAGTTTGCTTTGGAATTCTAGGGCTCAACCCTGGATAGGCGGTGGAAACTATCAAGCTGGAATACGGTAGGGGCAGAGGAAAATTTTGATAGAGCATTGAAAAGCGTAGAGATTGGAAAAAACACCAATAGTGCACTTTGATGGGCCGATATTTGATACTAAGAGATGAAAGGTAGGGGAATAAATAAGATTAGACATCTCAGTAGTCCTAGCCGTAAACGATGTATACTAGACACTGTACGTATTGATCTGTACATTGATGTAGCTAACGCGTTAATTATGCCTAAGGAGTATGTTCGCAAGAATGAAATTCAAAAAAATCGACAGGGACCCATTCAGGTGATGAAGTCGACGGTAGAATGGAGTAATGACTTACCTTGATAATAGATGATCCCTAGTAGGTAGAAAATCACCTCTCACAAGCCCAAGGATGATCTTTGAATATAAGGGATAAAATTACATCTAAAGATGTGTTCTAAGCATAAACACTACCCTAGGACATTATGGTGATTTTGCGCACTATGGTAGACAAGAAGCCACTATGGAGACCCTCAGCTTGATTGAGGTCGCTATGGTAGACAATTGGCCGCTATAGCGGTCCTCGATTATATAAATAATCTGCTCAAACTGTCTATTAGTTTGAGGGTGACATGCGTTATTGAGATCCAATCTAGTGCTCAACTATCACGGTCCAAAAATAGACATGATGACACCTGTCTATTCTCACAAAGACAAGTCATTCTCAAACCCAATAAAATAAAAAAACTGTGAAAGTAAAATAAGAATAACATAAAAATGGAAAACTAACTCATTGTAATATAATCCAAAATCCTAGTAGTCACGTGTACAAGTCACTAATACAAAAAGAGCGGAATTGAAATATAATTACAAGTCTCAATGTTTTGTATCTCAAGTAGAACAAAGTATAAACATAAAGGAAGTACATAGTCTGCTGGGATGATAACAACTAAGTCCCAACGTATCCTCAAAATACCTCTGATGTAATAAGAAGAAGATCAAATGCACAGATTTAGGCCCGGAACCTATAACAAGTGTAAAAGCAAGAAGTAAGTACCAACCAGCACAATACTCAACAAGTAACCAAATAAACAAGGAAAAACTAGCTAGGATTGAGTACTACTTCCATCTAACTCTCAAATTAGTCCAACTTAATAGTTTAACAATACACAATTCACAAGGCTTAACAATTACCTTTCAATCATCATAGTTCAACAACCAACACGTATCAAATATGTCAATCATAACTGTCAAGCAAATCAATCACAATTATCAAGTGTGTAAAGATAATGTCACGTACGAGTTTGAGTGGAAGTCTATCTGTATTTATTTAGTGATTATTCAAAACCTGTTTAGAAGAAGTCGTGTAATTATATTCAGATTAGGAGTCCTTAGACGTGACAACTTTGAAGTCCTATTTTCCAATAAACTCATGTATATATATATTGATGTATTCACGTGATGAATTATATACAATTGAGAATATTAGTAACAAAGTGCATCACAAGTAACAAGTAGATCAATTACAAGCATCAAAATACATCAGATCACAATAGTGAAACTCTTGTCGGAATCATTTTCCTTCGACACAATATCACTAGGCGAAATCAAAATTTTAGGCTTTATATCATATCACTAGCCAAAACTATTTTCCTTTGGCTATATATCATGTCACTTGTCGGAACCATTTCTCTTCAATACATCAACACTAGCTAGGAACATCACTAGCCAAAACTATTTCCCTTCGGCTTTATATCACATTACTTATCAAAATCATTTTCGTTACATAGAACATTACATGTCTCATCACGGTGCACAACAATATCAATGAAAATAAGTAGTGTCACATAATAAGGAAGAGACAACAACTCAAGCAATTCAAGTCCACGTTAATACTATCAAAACATTTCATCAATGAACAAAATAGGATCCACAACAAGTCAATTCACAAAGTATTATGATCTAACATGTTGCCTTTTTCATTAGTCCCCTTTTTAATCAGGAAGATTAATCAAGTAGAATAATGAACTCATCACCTCATTTTCATTAATCCCTAACACATATAAATGAAGGAAAAATACACGATTCTACTAATTTTACAAAGTTTAAGAGATCGTTTCTTTCTATATATTCAATCAAATAGTCAATTCAAAACTTGAGTCTTTCCTTTCCGAATAACGTCCAAAGCCACAAAATCTATCTCAATTAAGTAATAATAATAAGATTTCGAAAATAACAACACCCAAATCACACTTTGCAAAATGGGTCCAATCAACTCAAAAATCCAAATCCGAAAATAAGGTTATCTTTACTTGAAAATGTTATCCAAGATATTTGAAAATTATGAAAACTTTTTAATTTTGACTTTTCACATGACATAATTAAAATTACAACATTTAATAATTATTTTTTCTTTGTCAGATTTAATATCCAATTAAAATCAAATGAATAAAATTAAAATTAAAAAAATACTATATTATGTGAATAATTTTGTCACAAGTGGTGATGAAGAACCATGAATTAATTAGTGGTCTCATCGTTTTGAAGTGTAGAACTGTTTTGGGAAGGCCATACGTAATCTAACTATTTATGGTTACTTTATATGCCATATGTAATTATGCAATACCACAAACAATGATCTTGCTCTCAATTATATTCAATAATAAAAACAGTTTTTTGATGAAATGACATTTTATTCTTTCTTGGCGACAAGAATATGATCCTTTCTTTTTGCCAACTCATTAAAATAAAGCATACTTTTCGTTTTGATTAATTTTTCGTAATTTTTGTTTCAATTTATTTTTTAAAATAATATTTTTTATTTAATAATTCTTACGTCTAATATTCTATACAACATATTTGAAATTATCAGAAAAGATTTTTTTTTTTAATTCCTTACAAAAATTAAATGAGGACTAACAAATTGAAAGTAATAATTATTAATTTTCAAGAATTAAGTATTCGACACATGATGATAAAGTAGGTGTTACTATTCTTTTACAAAAACGACATCATGTCAAATGAATTTTATGATAATTGCTTGCCTTTGGAATGGACAACTGAAATTACAGATATTGTGGGGTTAGTGCCTTTTACGCAATTGTGCCTAGTAATAAAGAGCTCTATTTGAACTAGATTAAAGATATAAGGTGGTTTAGTAGAAATATTAATAATACGGAAATTAGTAATGCAGAAGAGAGACATTTTAGAGATTGAAAGAAAGAGAGAAAAATCATGAGAGGGCCATTGAGAGAAAGAGAGAAAAACTTCATTTTGCTTTAGGAAATTTTCAGCTCAGGTAATCTGCTTTAAACAGAGTTTTTTGCTTCGTTAATTAGTGGCGGAGCCATGAACTCCTTTTAAAGTAAAATTATATTATTTTTATATGACTAAAACAATTTTTTAGGTATATATACTAGATGTCGAACCCTCTTAGGTTACTTCGTGTGTTTATTTCTTCAGATTTTAAATCTTCTTATCGAAAATTCTGACTCCACCTCTATCGTTAACTGTTGAATCGTTCTCAAATTGGAATTGGAAGTTCTCAACATTGCTTCTTGCAATTTAGCGGTGGAGATCAAAGTTAATTGTCTATAACTTCTGATTTTTGGGCGTGAAAAATAGCTCATTTTCAGGCCAATTTTGGAGAATAATATTATAACTCTTGGTATTTATAGTGGAGCTTTTGATTGCGTGACTTTTTACTCGTCACATCGAAAGGTTTTCATGTAAATCTGTGTCTTGTGCTATTGGTTTATTCTTATCTTGTTATTTTTGTTTGGTTGATATACTTGCTGTTCATTCTTTGTATTGCTTGATTTAGTATGTCTTCTCTTAGTTCGAATTGAATGGAAAAGTTTAGATTTGAATATTATTATGTTGTTATCCTGTCAGATATTCTTTGTTAATGCATTGCCTTTCCCAATACTAATACCACCAAATGGAAGTTATTAATTAGTTATATATATCCTATAGTATTATATAGGGTGTAGATTAATACATGGATTATTTATATATTGACCTGGAATTCCTACCAAATATAATACGAAATAATATTATGCATAATACATAAACTATTTCTCATAATAGTCCTTACCAAACGAGCCTGAGTTCCTTACACTAAACCCAATAGTATACTTCATTTGTGCGCAATTTCCGTTGCTTAACCTTGGATTCTAAGAGGCTAATTTTTTATTCTTTTTATATTTATACCTAGTACCTACAAATAGAAAAACAATGAATTGACCCGTCACCTGATATCAAAAAGGGATTTTGTTTATAAATAAAATTGTGTGTCACAATTTTTTTGTAACACGTTCATGTAATTTTATTTTTGAGTTTGAATCAATAATTGGAATTAATTTTATGTTGATCACTGTTGATTTTTACTCTAAGGTGTCCAAAAATTTTGGGAATTGTTTTCTTCCCCTAATTTGGACTTGTTATTCAAATAGACTGAGGGCAACAAAGATTATTTAAGGACACTTTGGACATTCAAGTATAGGGAAGTCTAGAAAGTGAGACTTTTAACTCTAAGTTGCTTGTGTTTTTTTAAAATAAAATAATAAATCATGTTATAGATATTGCTTTCATGCATTTAATAAACCACCTAATTTGCATGTATAGGTGAGCATCAACTAGGTTTACTAGTTTTGAAGCATTTAGAGTACATTGTGAAACCCTATCATGTATTTTTACACAAATTGATACCTCTAGAGTAGATCATTAGGTCTAATCATATGTTTTTACACAAATTGATAATTCAAACAAGTTTCTTAATATGTTGTGATATTGTTTACTTGTTCAACATGCATACCTTATCAATCAATTTACTATCAATAGTTGTTTTACTTTCTTGTGATATATGTTTAGTTGTCTACCATTCCTTATCACTTTGTTAGAAGGACCTCTAGTATGGGCACAATGTAGGTCATGAGCATACTCATACGATGTATTCATTACTACATAGTTGGATTTGAGTTTGTGTGATTGCACAGGGTACCACAACAAACAGGGTTAAAGAGGGGATCCATGTGTAGCTCTATGACAAAATCTATGACGGGTACCCGAGCCCTCATGCACAAAGTTGTCACCAATCCAAGAAGAAAAAGGGCCTTTTTGTTTCCCCAATAGAAGTCTTACCCCTCTAACATCATTCATGCCCCTTGGAATACCTCAGAAATTGGAAAATTGAATTATAAAGGAAAGGTTTCAATTTTTTGGCTACTTCTCTAGACCTGCAAGACCTACCTATGGTTCATAGAAGCTTCTATGAGTAGTTGATGACACTTGTAGAAGTTGAGTTGAGTTTTTGGAAAATTCAAGTTTCCGAAGTTGGACTTACAAGTGAACAAAACGAATCGTAGGTCATTATACGGGTTGTAGGAAGCACCCATAAACGTGACCCAGAAAATCTGAACTTGAACTTGAGTTTAACGGAAAGGGTCTATGGACCATAGGCCAAAAGACTACTCAAAAAAATGGTTTTCCAAAAGTTGGATTGACTTAAGCTTTTTAAAGTTGGTTGTACGGTTAACCAGTACGGGCCGTAGAAAGTTCTATGGATTGCAGGTCTATTCATTAGATCACTTTGATAGTTTTAATAAAGGTTTTTTTTATATTTACCCGTCTACCCAACACATAAACTACATCATTTTAGCCTTTAAAACTATATTATAATTGTTTTACTCATTAAACTTAGCTTAAATTCCCTTATCCACTCAATTCGCTAAAAAAAATCCTCCCAATCTTCTTCCCTAAATTTTCTTTAGAGCTCGAAGGTGAAAGCTAGGGTTTCAAATTATCCAAGGACTTAACCTCCATTACTATTGGGATTTGATTATCAAGGTATGTGAGTGTTCATTAATGGATTCTACCCATCCATTGTCTCCCAAAGAAAATCTCAATCTTCAATTCAATTCTCACGCAATTTGACTAAGGTTTCATACATAATCTCCATAGACCCCCTACTTGTTATGATTCAATTGTTCGATTTCAACCTTATTATGCACGATTTGATCTAATTATATGGTTTTAAAGTGATTCCATATGGACACATGCTTTTATTTGATTATAATGATGAATTTATGAAGGAAACCTATGAACTCTTGAATGATGATTTACGAAAGCTATGCGTCTCTTATGAAAATGATGTTTTATGAACTAAGGATGTTTCTAAGATAAGTATCAATAAATTGTGAGATGTTTTCTCACATATTATGGAATTATAGCTGTCAAATGTTTTCTCACATATGTATGAATCATGATTTAAATGAGGTACTATTATAAGAATCTATGATTTGGATTGGCATTGTGATTATTGCCTTTCATAATCTTATGCTTTGATAACTTACTTCAATAATTCTGCTAGGATTTAACTTATCACCGAAAGAACTTTAAAATGAAGGCTCAAATAAGGTAGTCCTTAGTAGTTATCTCTAGTTCCAGACTATGTGCATCCGTATTATTGTCTTAAATGACCTAGCTAATGGATCCATTTAACCTTTATTATATGATACAAAGTTCTACCTTGGCAAGTAGACACTCTCTTTTCAATCTGAAGTTACATCGTATTTCATATTATAACTCACATGGTCTACTGCTGGTAAAAGCTAATATTCCACAAGAAAAAAACTATGTTACCTTTAAATGAATTTTATTGAAAGCTCTCATTATGTTTTAAGTATGCATTGACCTTTGTCATTATGATTTATTTTTAAGGATCTTTGTTTAGTTTGGTTATGCATATCATATTTAAAGTCCCTAAATGATCATGTTTATGTTTTTATGCATTTATTCTTACTTAGTACATTTGACGTACTAATACATATTTGTACCTATATTATTTTATAATATAGGGTCCAAAGTTTCTCCTCTCACTCGTGGCTTGTTTGTTTTTCTATCTTAGTTTAGTGGATTGGTGAGTCCTCATATTTTGAGGGCACAATCATGAACACTTTTATTTTTTATGTTTTCTTTTATCTTCAAACTTGTACGTGGTGTATGGATTGTGTCCAACCAATCCTATGATTGTACAATGGATTTTCTAGATAAAGTTAGATTTTCACACTTATGTTCTAACCGCTATTATGATATAAGACATGTATTACTTTAGGTTCTCTTCTTTTTTTTTGTATTTTTTTTTGTGTTTTATACATGTTAGTGACTTGTGTAGTACCTATTGAGGTCCTATACGGTGTATCACATCTTTGTTATACAATGAGTCATGACAAACTTGATTATTAGAGCCATGTTTTAGAAAAGGTCCTAGAATGTCTTGCAAGCCACATTGAGTGAAGTCTTGTTCATAAATGTAAAACGTGTCACATATGTGAATATGAGGCTACAAAGAATTTAGTGAACTTTATTTTTTTCATCATTCTAAAGTCATTCCGTAGAATTAATCTCTATAAAGGTCTCTCTCCTAACTTTTGTTTGATGCTTTTTAAAATATGGCTTCTCGACAAGCTTACGTGAGAAGTTATGGCTTATGATGTTGAGCCCGAGGTTCCTCAAGCCACGATTGATCCTTGGCCAAGTAAGTAACTCATGTCAAACTTCGAGTCACTTTTCAAGTGTTGGCTCAAGTGATGACGGTGCAAGATAATAGAGAGTTATTTCTCCCGCAAACCCAGCAGTGGGTACGAAATCAATATGGGTAAGAAACTTCACTAATATGAATCCCCTCAGAGTTTTCTAGGTCTAAAGTTGATGAGGATCCTTAAAGTCCACTTATTAGGTGTGTAAGATAGTGGAAATTATGGGAGCCTCACCGGTGGAAAAGGAGAAATTAGTCGCTTATAAACTTAAGGGTGTTGCTCAAGTTTAGTTCAAGCAATTGATGGATGAAAGGGATGTTGATGCGGTGCTCTTGATTGAGATAAATTCAAAGAGGATTTTCTTGATAGTTTCTTTCCTTTTGAGATAAGGGAAACAAAGGTGCTTAAGTTCATCAATCTTTGTAAAAGGAACATGAGTGTGAAATATTATGATTTGAAGTTTACTTAATTGGCCAAGTATACTCCGACTATGGTTGCCGATTCTAGGGAAAGAATGAGTATGTTTTTGTCTTATGTCAGAAATGGTGGTCAAGGAGTGTCGTATCACCATGTTACTTAAAAACCCATCCTTATTTGCTCCAAGCTTGGGAACAATAAAGAAAAGGAATTTCAACACAAAAGGCGCTAAAACCCATGAATTCTAGGCGTAAGCCAGTCAAATTTTTCCACATGAAGCCAAAAGTTTGTGACCAAGGTTCCTCAACAATTGTTTGGCAACTGGGTTGGATAGGCTTAATCTAGTAGTTAGAATTCTCTCTGAAAAAATAATACTTGTAGTGTGACGAGAGACTTCATGCCTAGGACTTCGGCAATGAAGTCTATATGGTTAAATGCATTGCTAATTTTTATTTAGAATGGTAAGCGGATTGATACGACTCAAATTTTAATTGTTTATGGTTGTGATACTATGGGTGGTAAGTTGTGGTTAACCTAATTATACACGAGAAAACTGTTCGAGAAGGGTCATCAGAGTAGGTGATGGTTGAATTATTTTTTATTATGTAATATGTTCAAGTTAATTATTTTGCTAATAGACTTGTACAATATGTGGTTAGGGACTTGAAAATGGGTGAAACTGAAATAATATTTGTCGTCAATCTCATGAGATAAACTTTTCCTATTGACTTGTTTTTACAAATGTGATTGTATTTATTATGAATTTGATTGTGTGATGTGTTATATTCAATTGGTCTAAATACCACAATTTATACATGATATCTTTTCATAGGCTCGGATACCACCCTTGATATACATATCGATTATCTCGAATACCACATTGATATGGGATATCTTTTGATTGGATCGAATATCACGTCTGATAAAAGTTAGACTGTTCTGTATGTGTTGGTTCTGTGAATGGATTGAATTTATTTTTTATGTTGCATTTATCAAATGTTGGTCCATCAGTGACCGAATTGATGTATTTAAATACTGGAATGGTTCTTTTGTAGATCGTGTTTGTATAAAACTCATAAATGAAGTTTCATAGATCTTTGGGTGATCCAAATTACTTTAGAAAATATTAAATTATGTGTAGGTTAGGTCAACAGGAATAGGTAAGAGTTTTCTACTAAATGGGTCAATGTCTAAGATGTCAGTTGGGGGATCTTAGACAGGGGTGCACACTGGTTAATAGATCTAGTGGTGGATTTGGATTATTGCATGGAATCAAAAGAAAAGAATTGGTGTTGGTAGAATTTATGGTTTCTGAAGAAACCTTACCCTGATACAAGAACCAGGTTCTTGTAATTCTGTCGCAACACGATAAAATAAAAATTTATTGTGAAAACCTTCCGAACTCAAGGAAGGGAAAAACCACACCGAAGTTTGTATTAATTCAAGATTTACAGCTCACTTAATCAGTGAATGTAACTCTAAACTTCTACCCTTTTCGATTAACTATAATCGAAAATTCTTCACTCAACAAGAAGTCATACTCACTTCTCATTTACAAAAACTCTCAAGTCTTCTTAACTCTAACCACTCAAGAAGTCAAATCCACTTCTTGTTTACAATTCTCACAACCTCTCTCTCAAGAAGTCAAACCCACTTGTTGTTACAATTATGTCAAGACTCTCTCCCAAGAAGTCAAACCCACTTCTTGTTACACAATCTATAAATTATTACAACTCAATAATAAACCTAAAACAAATTAACAAAGACAACCCTAAAATTTAATTGATCGGACTTCAACATTCAATTGTTCAGTGTGAAACAGATTTCGTGGACCTAGTCCTCAAGTTGGTGCGATGAAGACCTGTGTTTTTTTCTCCAGTAAATATTGCTCTCAAGATGATGTATTTCGTGAATATGCAATGACAATCATTCTGGTTTTGCAAGAAAAATTCTCTTGATTTTTGTTATTTGCAAAGACACTTTTTCCTTGAACTTCTTGATCCTTTTATAGAGTTTGATTTGTGACTTCTACAAGGAAAGAAATTACAAATCCTTTTCCTTCTTGAATTTGTCTATATTTACCGCTTTCCGTATTTGACTTGAATTTTAACTTCTTTATTTCTTTCCTTTTTTGACTTGAATTGCTACTTTTTTGTTTCTTTCCTTCTTTATTTCTTTATATATTTGTTCACTTCTTTTCCTTCTTTATTTCTGCAATTTTTCTTCTTTGCCACAATACTTTTTCTTCTTTGCCGCAATCTCTCATAATTGTATAGGTCATCTTCATCTGCAGATAGAGTACATATACGACAACAAGTAGTGAACCATGCCTTCATTTTATCAATCATCAAAACTACTGTATATGTTCTCATATTTTCCAACATTTTCCCCCTTTTTGATGATGATAAACAATGATTTGTTACACATCAAGACTTCTTGTTAGTCATCAAACCCATCAAAACTAAAAGCTTCATGTTTTCTCATTCCTCAATAATTTTCCACTTTTTGATGATGACAAACTATGCATAATATGGTCCTATGCCACATCATGCAACTTCCCCCTTTTGGCATCATTGAAAACCAATAACCAAAGAACTCGAATAACATTCAATGAGTGCAATATAATTTTTAACTCATAGCCACTTGGGCAACACTTTCAAGTACACTTCTGCTAACAATATAGTAAGTTAATTCGGGGATATTAGCCATCTTATACTCATACACAATTAAAATATTCAATGAGAATCAGAATAAACAAATATGTACCAGTTTAAGCCCTTAATCAAAAGCATATGATATCATGAGTATGAGACAAATATAAGCACATCAAAGAGTCAAAGAGTCTAAAATTTGAGGATGAGTACTGGGACAAAGATTACTAAAGTGAGGAAGAAAGGGATGTTTACAAGCATAATTTTTTTTTCCAGTAATGCCCATTGTGTACCAACTCCTTCTTTCTGAATTGTTTTCTTAGAATATGAAAATTCATCAAGAAAAACATGAGGTCCATCACAATCAATTTTTTTAACTCTACTCCATAACACTTTCATTCCTCCATGGATTTTTATAGCCTTTTTCTTGATAACTTTTTGAAGGAGTATCAACTACAAGTAAGAGATTCACCACATTTTGGTGCAATAGAGATGTGTTTATCAATAATGAAAACAAACAACAATTTATTTCTATGTGATATGTTTCCCCCTGAGAGATAGAAAGGTTATACACTTTGATGAAATATCAATTTGAAGTTTGTGAACCTGGTTCAGATGTGGGTAGTAAAGCAAGGTTTCCCCTAAATTAAAGCATGAGTGGATTCAAGACTAAGGTTTTCATCATTAGAGCAGTTTGAGATTGAACGATGCTTATTGTCAAAGGGGTTTCTTGGTAATTTTTAAGAAAGTTATATTTTTGATGATCGATCAGGTTCACTAGTGCTTATGTTTAACCAAAACTCAGGAAATTCATGTAGTGAAAAAGGATGGTACATACCTGAGTATTATAGAGAAACTATGTTCCCCCTTTTTGTGTTCCTCCATGATTTACTTAATGGTGTTAGCAAAGAGTAGAGATAATTTCCGCAGACCTTATAAAAATTGTTTGAGATGTGACTAGAGTGTGTAACTGTTACATTATGAAGCTGAGTTAGCAGATATTCATTGTATAATTACTCAAGTATAAAATTATTCGTTTACTAGCCTATTATTAAAGGAAATCATGATATGCATTAGCTTGTTTTGATAAGCCCTGGCTTTGGTTGATTTTTCCCAAGTTCTTTATATTCAAAGCCTTCATGAGTATGTCTACTACATAATACTCTCCCAGATCAAATGAATCTCTTGCTGAGTAACAGAGAATCAACCACTATAAGTTTTTAATAATTTCCAATTAATAACAAGGACTAGGTTCACACAACAAAGTTCCCCCTGAAGGTGTACCATACTCTAATTGTCCCGATTGCTCTATTATTGCCCTATCTCAATGACCATGGGTTAGTACAGTAATTCATCTTTCAGGTGCATTAATGATTGTTAGATGTGAACTAGGTTCATATGCAATGTTCCCTAAATTTGCATCATCAAAGACATTTGCTATCATCACTTTCTTCAATTTTTTTAAATCTTGTCTCTTTCATTTTTCTCATTCTTTTCAAGGATTAAACTGTCTCCTTGAAAATCAAAGAGCGAGAGAAAATTTTCTTCCATTTTTAGAACCTGTTTGGAGCATGCACTATTCATGTATCAAGTTGACCTTTCCCCTCTCACCTACACCTCAAACACTAGTCAAAGATCAGTCTTGGGAACCCAGATTATCTTGGCCCCCTTTATGTGAGTAAAAGGATGAATAAAATTTCTTCTAGCCCATAAAGGCAAATAAGAAAACCTTTTATCAGGATCATTTTTATTTGGAACCAGGTTCTTCGCCGTATCAATCTTTGCCTTTTTGGTGAACTTAACATTTTTCTGAAAAGCCTCAAATAGAGCTTTACATTGATTCTTTAAATGACCTGAGTTTCCACAATGAGTACATAAACTTTTAGTCATGTGAATAGTGTGTGCTGCAAGATTATTCTATTTTTTAAAAACCTATTCCACTTCGACAGGTGGTTTGCCTTTCTTGAATCTGAGTTAAAATTTTAGAGGACAAGGTCCATCTAAGATTTCGTTCCAGATCAAGTTTTGTATGATAAAGATTTTCTTGTAGCAACCTATTTCTTTCGGTCAAGGCTTGACAATTTATGGTTAACAATTTTAATTTTTTCTTCCAGAGCTAATTGAAGTTCACTAGCAGAGTTTTTGCCCTTGTGACTTAACTTTGAGATTTTTATCTGTTCTTTTAATTTATTTTGAAGAAAATGATTGTATTTCTCAAGATTATCATTTTCTTCTCTTAAAGATGCATAGTTTTCCATTATTTGTTCTCTTTTAGAATTGATTGACTGATATGCATCAATAAGAGTACTCAATAAGGACACTAGTTCTTTTTTAGAATATGACTCAATATTAACTTCAATGTGATGTAAACTTACCTTGATTTTTTTTGTCATCTTCTTCATCATCTTCAGAATCTGTTTCAATAATGAATGCAAGAAAATCATATTTATTTGATTGTTTTATTGGAAGTAGTGATTGATTTTTGAACCTTCCATCCTTAGATTCTTCTTCTAATAAGTCCCCCTAGCGGCAAAGGCTCTTTTCATTGAAAGATCAGTTTCTCGATTGGTCATTCATCTGTTTGTGGAAATGTACATATCATTCTTGATTTTCTTTTCTTTCTCGAACTATTCCTCTTTTACTCTAGAGCTTTTAATGGACAAACATGACAAAGTGATTTAGACTTTCACACTTGTGACCTACTTGATCTATTAGATTTTCAGTTATTTTTTTAGAGTTCCTTCTGTGGAACACTTGTCCCCTTTTTAACATTCTTGAGAACCTTTTGGTCATTAACGCAATGTTTTCATCCTCAAAATCTTCTGGTGTTGTGCCAGTAAGAACCAGGTTCTTTTCTTTTGCCTCCGATTTCCTTTTCTTGTTTTTCTTTGAGTTCATAGGTCATGAGATTTTCAATTAATTAATTCATAGCTAACTTATCTAGATCACGTGCTTCAATAATGACTTCTACTTTGCTTTCCTAAGATTCTGGAAGAACACTTAAAAGTTTTTTGACTGCCTTCCCATTGAAAATTATTTCACCTAGTGAGTAGATTTAATTAATGATAGCAGTGAACCTGGTGTGCATCTCTTGGATTGTTTCACCTTCTGCCATTCGAAATTGTTCGTATTGTCTGTTCAAGTTTTCTATTTTAGACTTCTTTACCTAAGTTGTTCCTTCATGCGCAGTTTGCAAAGTTTCTCATATTGCTTTTGCATCTTGACATGATGATATACGATTGTATTCATCTGGACCTATTCTGCATATCAAGATCTTTTTTGCTTTAACATTGTTCTGAATTGCTGGTTTATCTACAACATTTCATTCTTTACTATCCTTTGGTATTTGAGTGGTTCCATCAATTCCATTCTTCATGAGTATGGTTGGAATGTCCAACACGACTCCCTATAGGTCTGATTTTCTCCTAGTAAGTGATTCATCATGCGATTCTTCCACCATCCATAATACTTTCCATTAAACAGTGGTGGTCGAGTTTGAGAAGCTCATTCTTATGGTGTAGGTGGTGCAACCATTGATCCTTTTCAAAATGTTAGTCTTTTAATGAAAAGACCCGCTCTGATACCAATTGAAGAAACCTTACCCTTATACAAGAACCAGATTTTTATAATTCTACCGCAACACAATAAAACAAATATTATCGTGGAAACTTTCCTAACTCAAGGAAAGATAAACCACACCGAAGTTTTATATTAATTCAAGATTTACAACTCAGTTAATCAATGAATGTAACTCTAAATTTCTACCATTTTTGATTAACTATAATCAAAACCTCTCCACTCAACAAGAACTTAAACTCACGTCTCGTTTACAAAAACTCTCAAGTCTTGTTAACTCTAACCACCCAAGAAGTCAAACCCACTTCTTGTTTACAATTCTCACAACCTCTCTCCCAAGAAGTCAAACCCACTTCTTTGTTACAATTCTCTCAATACTCTACTCCCAAGAAGTCAAACCCACTTCTTGTTACACAATCTATAAATTATTACAACCCAATAATAAACCTAGCACAAATCAACAAAGACTAATAACCCTAGAGTTTAATTGATCGGACTTCACATTCAATTGTTCAGTGTGGAACAGATTTCGTGGACCTGGTCCTTACGTTGCTGTGACGAAGACCTATATTTTTTCTCCAGTAAATACTGCTCTCAAGATGATGTATTTCGTGAATATGCAATGACTATCGTTCTGGTTTTGCTGGAAAATTCTCTCGATTTTTGTTATTTCCAAAGACACTTTTTTCCTTTAACTTCTTGATCCTTTTATAGAGTTTGATTTGTCTTCAACTTCTACAAGGAAAGGAATTAAAAATCCTTTTCCTTCTTGAATTTGTCTATATTTACCTCTTTCCTTATTTGACTTGAATTGTAACTTTTTATTTCTTTTCTTTTTTGACTTGAATTGCTACTTTTTTATTTCTTTCCATACTTGTTTCCTTCTTTCCTTATTTATTTCTTTGCATATTTGTTTCCTTCTTTTCCTTCTTTATTTATGCACTTTTTCTTCTTTGCCGCAAGATGTTTTCTTATTTGCCGCAATCTCTCATAATTGTACAGGTTATCTTCATCTGCAGATAGAGTACACATACGACAATAAGTAGTGAACCATGCCTTCACTTTATCAATCATCAAACCTAATTCATATGTTCTCCTATTTTTCAATAGTTTCAGAATGTATTTATGTAATAGAAGGTTAGGCTATGATTTGGTAGGAGGAGGATGGACTAAAGGGTGTAGTTGACTACCTACAACTTGGGATAGGGTGCATGAGTTAAAATGTAGTATTCCTTGATAATAAAGGTTGTGATTAAAGGAATCGAGGTCGTATGGTTTCAAGTTATATATTCTTCAGACTAATTACACAAAATTATGTGGTAGATTCGGTTCACTTGGTTATGCCTATTAGTACGTGTTGCTTAACTGATACTACCCTCTTTATGCAACTCTACGTAGTTTGGTCACATTGTCAGTGACGTTTCTTAGGTAAAAGCCTGGATGATCTGCGACAACTTATATTCCTCTTTCAATTATGGTGCGAGATGTGTTTTATTTACAAATATTATATTTTCTTAGTAATTTTTGTACCTATTTAGACTAGTTTCTAGAAAAGGTTTCGTGTATGTTACGAAAGTATCTCATATAAATCAAGGTTGAGACTGGCTATTTTATTTAAATAAAGTGACATACAGAATTTTGTTTACTTCCGTGATATACTTTAGTTTAATTGAGTGGTAAAGATTTTTCTACGAAAGATTTAGAGTAGGTGCCTGCACGATAGGTTGGACCATAAAAAATTATTTTAAAATTTTAACTTTACACAAAATATGTTTAATAACATCAGAAAAATTTGATACCTTCTACATATTTTTAGTTCCAATCACAATTTTTTTTTACTTTCGTAAATTTTGTTTCAAATTAAAATGAGACAAATAGATTAAAACAAAGAAATACTATTTTTTTTTAATATTAAAAGTATTTGTCACAAGTTATGATGAAGAACCATGAATTAATTTAGTGGTCTCATCGTTCCGAAGTGTAGAACTATATAGTGAAGGCCATATGTAACCATGCAATACCACAAATGATGAATTTCCACTCAATTATGTAAGAACACTTTTTTTTTACGATAATGACATTTTATTATTTCTTGGCAACAGGTTACTGGTTATAAATGGACTCAATGATATGATCCTTTCTTTTTAACAGGGAATTAATCTAAAACATACAAGAAAATTGACATATTTTGTCCTGAAAATAACATCTTATCAACTATCAAATTTATATATTCTATTCCTGTTTTAATTTATTTTTTGAAGATATTATTTTTTTAATATTTAATAAATCTTTACTCTTAGCACATATTTTAAACAACATATTTAAGATCATAATATTTTTTAAAAAATATTACAATACATAAAAAAAAAAAATTTATCTTAAAATTATAAAAATTTTGAAAACTTATTTTCATAAATTATGTGTTAAGTCAAATTAAGACTAACAGACGAATAGAAACAATAATAATAGGATTGACCTATAAGCTGTTATCAAAATGGGATTTTGTTTATAAATTGGTATGTCACAAGTCACAAGTCACAATTTATTTGTAACAAAGTTATGTAATTTTTTTTTAAAAATGGATGACTAAGATCAATTTTATGTTGTGTAACAAATTAATACTTCTAATACAATTTTCTTAATATATTGTGATACAGTTTAGTTGCACATGCATTCTTATAAATAGTTGTTTTTTTGGCAATTTTTACATATAGCAAATAAAAAAGTCATATTTGTATGCTATAGTAAAGTTTGCATAATTGCGCTCCATAGCAAACATAAAACTGTATAATTCGTTATACATATACAATTGTATAATTCGCTGGTCTAAATTGAATAATTCTCTGAACTATTTCGCTGCATTTGTATAATTCACTATCCTATTTCACTGCAATTGTATAATGCACAATTATATAATTCGTTGCAATATTTTTATAAAATTTGCTTTGCATACAATTGAATCGAATTAAAATGTATATATATTGCATAATTATAAGTGTATAGCAAGAAGATATATGTTTTTCTCTCGCTTTATACAAAAACAGAAACACAATATATACATTTCTGTTGTATAAAGCTAGAGAAAATTGTATTTCACTGCAATTGTATAATTCGCAATTGTATAATTCGTTGGCATTTTTCTCTACAATATTTGTATAAAATTTGCATTTGTCTACAATTGAATTGAAGTAAAATGTTTGTAAATTGTATAATTAAGTGTATAACACGAATATATATATTTTTTGCATGTGTATATACAATTTTCTCTCGCTTTATACAAAACAGAAACAGAATTTATACACTTCTGTGTTTAAAGCGAGAGAGGCGAACAGAGGGAGAGTGTGAGCGAGAATGGGAGAGTGGCGAGCGAGATTTTTGGGAGAGAGACGCCTGGCAAACTTTGGTTAACGTTTGCTATGGAGCACAATTAAATCAAATCCTAGCTACTCTATTTATTTTAGGTTATTAGTTTGCTATTATATATAATTTTCCCTTGTTTTTTTTACTTAATAAGACGGTTGATGTGTTTGTCATGCCATAATGTTGGGTTTATTAAGTTATAGAATTAATTTAAAAAAATGAGATAATATATAATATAATTATACCTTTGAACCTTGTAATTCATTTACAAAAAAAAAAAATTCAAACTCTTCAGGTTTTTTTTAACCACCTATTAAATCAATACTATTACTTCCTTTTTTATTTTTTTGGGAAAAACATAAATTCTCCCTCAAACTTGTATTGAAAAATCAGTTTATTTATTACACATGATAATTCAAAAGTGAATTTAATATCATCTTGAGACGCATATCTTAAGTGGTATATTACACTTGTTGCCACGTCAGCACCACATTATAAATTATAAATTTTTTATATTTTTTTCTTTTCTTCATTAATTAACTTTTCTTTATTAACTCTATTTTAAACAAATTAATCCCTAACAAATTATTTAAATTCTATAATAATCATATCTTCTTTCATACTAAATCCTACCAGTTTTTTTCCTAGTCTGACTAGAAAAATTATTCATTTGAATTTATATCATAATTCTCTTTGTCTTCTCCGACAAAGAACAATCAATATATCTGTCACGATCCAAAATTGGACGTGATGACACTCATCTTATCCCACCAAGACAAGTCAGCCTAAAACTCAACATTACAATAATATACGGAAAATTTACAATCAACCAAAAAATACCCCCAAAACCTGGTTGTCACGTGTACAAGCCTCTAATGTAAATACTAGAATAAAATAAAATACGCTAAGTCTCAAATGAGGTTGTATTTCAAGTAAAACAAAAGCATAAAAAAAGTAAGGAGGTTTGTTCAGATGAGAAACAACTACCTCACAAATCTTCAAGAAGCCTCGGAAAATAAGAGAATATGTCACAAAGGTTACGCTAGTAACCTACAAAAAAATTGTAGAAGCAAGGGATGAGTACCAAACCACAGGGTACTGAGCATGTAAATCTATAAACACAAGCTAAATGGATGAACTACGGGTACTGCTACTACCCCAGTTAAATCTCCACAACTAAAACCTACATAAAAATCAGCCCAACCTAGCAACTCACAATTACATAGCACATAACTCAACAATAACACTTAGACAAATTACATATCCTCAACAACAACACTTTCAAAATTTACATATCCTCAAAAACAACACTTCAAGAAAGTATATATCCTCAACAACAAGCTCAATATTCATCAATAAAAAGTTTCATAGAAAGGCATTCACAAGATCAACAAAACATAATATCAAGTTCACTGATGATAAGTTTGTGCAATGCATTGGAATGCAATGTCAAGTATAATGATGCATGTATGACCTAGTGCTACACACCCACTGCTCAGTCAGGAACCCATAGGGGAAAAATTTTTCCATGCATTCATCGCGGCGTGCGATACGATCCTCGATAATAGTAACACTCACAACACGTGATGCGTCCCTCGAAATATAGAATTCATCGCGGCGCATGATACATTCCTCGAAATATAGTATCCATCGCAGCGCGCGATACGTCATCAAATTGGTACATCCTCTTTAATTTCTTATTCTTTCTCAATGCACTTAACACTTGTCACAAGCATGTCTCGAAGAAATACAAATGACATGTTAACATAAATAAAGAGGAGATGACCATTTTCATAACATTTCACAGTTTACAACAACACAATCATGATACAACACCAACAATGATTCAATAAGTCTTTCAAATCATTCTCCACTCTCAACACTTCTTGCAAACAATTTATCTCATTGACTTTTATTACCCTTTTATTCATCATTAGAATTAATCAATGTGGACAAGTCAACCCATCACCAAGTCCCATTACTCTCAAACATATACCATAAGGAAATACACGCATTTCATACATTTAACAAGAGTTTAGAAATCCACTTGCCTCAAATAGTCGAACAATGACTCCGGAACTTGAGCCTTCACTTTTCGTTGAGCTTCCAAACCAATGCAATCTATACAAATATTAATCACGATAAGAATTCGAAACTAACAAAATCCTTATTACTATAGGTTTAGTCTAAACTAAAAAACTTACACAAATCTAATACCAAGTTCTTAAATTTTTATGTTAATTATCATGTCAACCCTCATATTTATAAATTTCAAGCCTAGGGTGATATTCCATCTCCAACATCATAATTCTAATAGTATTCATATAATAAATTACCCTCTATATTCAATTATCTACCTTAATATATGATGTACCGTGGTTTCACACTATTTTCAATGATTTTTCCTTAAGATTGTTATATGTCTAAAGCCTTTTTGTCCAAAACCAAAACGTAGAAGGCTGTGGAGATTTTGTGCATAAGTGAACCACGAAGGCCGTCTACGGCTCATTGTCTCATCGAAGTATCGTAGATGGTGATCGTCGATTGGAGGTTCAGGCATCTGGAAGCAACTCGGGGAATTCTGACCAGAGAAATCATCGATCTGATCAGAGAAAGTCCCTGTACCCAATGTTAAAGAAAAGCTAAGTATGGAACGACGAGAAGCATCCACAGACCATGTTGTTTGTCCGTTGATTGGATCAGAGAATATGCAATTTTAAGGTTAAAAAAGATGCTAAGTCTGGACTTACGGAGGCAGTCGACGGACCGTCTATGGGGTTTTTTGATTGAAGCCGCATTTTTTGGACAACTTTCCTTATTAGAATTCCTTTTAATTTAGGAAAATATTTTTATAAATAGGGTTTAAAACCTCTTTTTTTGGGGTTGGATTCTATTACTACTTTCTTAGTTTTGTTCTTGGAGATTTGTTTTTGCAACTTTGACATTAATTCAAATTTTCGGATTTCGTTTTCAAGTGATTTTTGTGGTTTCAAGTTGAATTTCTAGATTTTCTTCGAATTTGTCAAAGTAAGTTCATGATTTATTGTTTATCAACTATGAATTGTGTTCTTCTATGCATGGGTAACTAAATCCACAACTAGGGTTGGAGGAACCGTGGGTGATTAACAAAGTAAACCTAGCTTAGTAACAATTCTCACATAGGTTATTGCATGTATTGATAATTCTTTTCCTTAGAAGTATTTTTAACGAGTGCACGCGTTGGAACTCGCCTTATTGCTACTTGCTGGACCAAGGGGGTAGTTAATAGGAAAAGAATTATCAACATAGATTTAGTGAGATACTATATAATAGGCTAGTCTAGATTGATACAAAGTAACAACTAAGTCATACATCGAATACAACACTTAATATGAAGTTAAGGTAAGGGTTAGTAACTTATACACACGTAGCCGGACCAAGGTACATGGTAAAATTCTCTAAATGCCGGACCAACGATTTAGAGATACCTAACTTATCACTTTGCATGCAAAACACTAGGGTAGAATTGTTATAGCTAGTATTACGACGTTATGAACCTATGGGGAACACTTACACCCTAGTTTCTTTTACAACTTGATAAACACCAAAGATTTACTCCTGTTACTTGTTTGACTTGGCAACATTAAAATAATTTTGTTTCACAACCCCCCGCCCCTTAATTACTAGTTTTTGGAAAGGACTTGACTAATTAGAAGTAACCGTATATTGATGTTAAGTCTAAACCATTTTCCTCGTAGGATCGATCCCAACCTAATAGTTGAATTCTTTACTTGATACGACCGCTTATACTTCTTTAGAGAAATATAATTTGAGCGTATCAATATATCAAAACTTGAATCATAATATAAAAAAACCAATAAAGTCAAGGACGAATTCCAAAACCCAGAATAAGTCCATAAAACTTCTTGACGCATATCATAACCCAAATGGTAAAATCGTCATAAAAATCAGCACATTCTCTCATGATTGGCTCATAATTAGCCATTATTGTCAAATCATTGGCCCCCAGTTCATATTGGAACAACCTTACTTTGTAAATGGTCTATATACTTATAAGTTTTTTAAATAAAATAATAATAAAAACAAAAAATAAGGAATGAACAACTACTAATGAAATTTTTTTTGTAATGTTTACATCCCACTCATTATCAGTGATCATTGGGGAATCCACCCTAGTCCCACTGAGCCTCAAATCAACAATAAAACAATTTCAATTTCACTCCTTAACAAATCAATTTACTATAAATTCAGTCTAATTATATTTTCACCAATTGAAAATTATTAGTTGCAGGCATATAATATAGTTGCATTCAGTTAAAATGAATTATGGAGTTAATTCATTAGTCACAAATTAAATTACTTATCTAATATTTACCCTTCAGTTAATTAAATATAAGTAATGAATAGTTCAAAATTTTCAAATCAGCTTCAACGACTATATAAATAAATGACTTGTGATAATCATCGAAAGGAGTAAAACAATAATTTTATGATAATTTTCAAGAAAATGATTTACCGGGTCATTACATTATCCACCACCAGAAATCAAGTTCGTCCTCGAACATAAAGAAGAAGAACTAAGAACAACTAACGTTATAAAAACTCTGAGGTATAATTTTTCTAGAGTCAATATTTATCACTCAAAGTGAACTCCTCCATAAGACCATTTTATCAAGATCGACTACTAAGATTTAAACTTTCAAATAAAACTTTAAAAGATCTATAAATCAAGAGTAATTATCACGCCACAGATTAACCCCTGCACCCAATCTAAACTGAAATCACTGGACCATAACACAACCATCATGATGAATCTTTTCTCACATAACCAAGATAACATTTTGAATAAATACCGACTACAACTAGAAGTAAACTTGAAGAAACTACCACACGCTTATATTGCATAAACCATCACATATCTTATTAAGATTTCCTGTTCATAACATAATCTTTTCACAAGCTTAAGTTATAAGTGTCTAATCTGTAGACTTCAGTTACTCATCAAGGGAGAATTAAACTTATCTAACCCAAAGAAGGAAATGATCATGTAAACACCCAGCAAACGATACATTTCAAAAGGCAGAACCTCTAACAACACTCTTAGTCAATTTCAACTTTCATAGTAGCTCTTATATAAGTTCTCATAAGTAAGGTTGTGCGCGTAGAACTATTGGTATACTTTAACTTTCTCAAACAACACCAAATTTATCATAATTGAAGTGATCAAATCTTCCCAAGGATCTTACTTTATCAAGACGACAACAGAGGATCGGTACATCCGATCTACCACTAGGAATTCACTCATAGATGTAGAAACACACGTGAACATATGCAATGAATTCTACCGCAAATCATGTCTGGAGCAAAATAGGTGGTTACATAAGAATGTACAAAACAAAGGTCAAATAACACAAGATACTCTTTTTATAGTGTCCATATCAAACATTTCCATTCATATGACTTCATTTTTGTTTAGTTTTTAGTCACTGCAATCAATTAGTCTAGCCCCCATTACAATCGTACACACACTCGAATTATTGAACCCCACATGGTTCTCACAATACTCCACCAAAGCCAATACTCTTAATACTAACAAACATTATAATCACACCAGCCATTTACCTTACTCCCAAATCATCACTTGTATCAAGGTATTCTTAGCAAGCACATTATAGTCTCCAAGATTTCAAACGATGGTTTCTTAACTTTCCATTTCAGCATCCCATGATAGATATGAATCACACTTAAAACTGATAGAACTACAAACTATAAGTACTTTTCAGTTGAGGTACAACATTTTAATCATACTCAAAGTCAACATCACACAAACTTTTACTATGATATTTCAACTCCTAATTTCAAATCGTCAAATAAGTCATTCTAAAACTCATAGGAATTCTTAGTCACTTCAATGATCCTGTATATACAATAAGCTCATAACCACTACTTACCATCAAAATCTTATGTAATGTGTCATAATAGTCTTTGTAGTCTTATCAATAAAGTAGTTTCAATCCCCTTGAAATCTTCATTAATGTTTATGTGCATTCATAAGTCACCTACTAAAATTTGAAAAATCTAGCCTCACATAATAATGTAGAATCTTCCACTTAGCACTGTTTGTCACCCAAACAAAAATCTAATCTTCATAAAGTTACTGATAAACTCTAAGTAAATTAGTGTCGAACACGTTCACATTTCTCAGTCATATCTAAATTCATAGGCAAAAATCAATAAATCTTTCAACTACAAACCATGAGTTTATACAAAAGGTCTTTTTTCTTCACTTTTCTTAATTAATTATTTTTTTCATGACAAAAATTTCAAATACCTTGAACAATTTAATACCCCAGATTTTCCCCCTTTTGCTTACTTGCATACCAATTTTATCATTTGACAAAAATTTCATGATATTTCTACCTTATTCTCTATACTAAAACATTACGTAAAACCTCCCTTAGTTATAACAATAAAAAGTGATCAAATTTACTACTCAAATTATTTTAAAGCCTTTCCAAATGTTTCATACTCAATGCAATCGATCATTTTCTACCTTACGAATTCATACCTTGACATAACACGCTATAACAAACCTAAACTCATCATGAAAAACTTGAATTTTGAATCCAACTGTGTATTTTAGTCCCTTTATCTATCAATATTAACTCATAACTTCAAGATTTTTACGAATTAATGTATCTTAGCTTGTCATTGATTGCCTCTCCATCGATCTTATCATATCATTTGCTTAAAATCGAACCATACTCATTATCAAACTCAATAACATAAAAGAACTTATCATCACACTCAAGTCAAATGTCTTTAGACTTCTTTTTTAAAATTTTATCAAATAGTATTTAACCAAATCATGAACCTGTGAAACTATTATCATAATTATAGCAAAATAAATGAAATCACACATATCTACACTCCATTTTCTACCATTTGAAGATACATCTTTTGTACTTGCACTCAAAGTAAATATCTTTTTTCTCGATCACCTCCTTCCAATGACTAAACTTCATCCTACAATTTTTTTTCATTTGTGATTCTAGCTCTTTTCAATTTTATTCAAGCAGTGTCTCTTTATATACCGTGGTTTCACGGTATTTTTAATGTTTTTTCCTTAAGTTTAGTGTGTGTCCAAAAGTCCTTTTGTATTGATTTTTATGAAAGTTTCTCTTTATTTGCAGGAAATCTGTCTAAAGATGAACGCGGAAGTTTTTGAGCAAGAAATGCAGAAAAATACCACCTACGGAGCTTGTGACGGTCCGTCGAGCTTGCGACGGTCTGTAGGTGGCAACGTAGTGAAGCTGCTGAAGGAAGGTGGGGATGTCAGACCAAGTGTGGGATTATGGAAGTTTATGACCGACCGTCATAGCCACGACAGTCTGTCCTGCTGGTTTGTCATGATGATCAGAGAGTAGTCCAGTACCCAAATTCCAAGATGTTTAAGTGTTGTGAAATGGAGACCCTCAACGGACCATCGTGCTTGGAACGGTCCGTCATACCTGTTCGTCGAGGGTAATGAAGAAAGCAGCAGAAGGATTTGTTAAAGTATAGGATGACGGAGGTCATGATGGCCCGTCGTGACCACGATGTCCCATCACGAGGTCCGTCGACTCAGACGTGTTTTGACAGATTTTCAGTAATTAGAGTTCTTATTTTATTAGTTTTTTTTATAAATAGTTAGAAAAACCTCATTTTTGGGGTTAGACTCTTAGTTAGTAGACTCTCTGATAGTTAGAATTTTTGTTAGTTGACTTTTTGATTGTTAGACTTTTGGAGAATCTTTAGTCCTCGATTAATTTTGATAATTGAGACACTTTTTCTTGAACTGATTATTGGTGCGTTTGTTGATTAATCAAGTGAACTTCTGGATTTTATTCTTTCTCATAAAAGTAAGTGCATGAATTCTTATATTAAATATATGAATATTGTGATTATGACTATAGGTAACTAAACTCCATAACTAGGGTTGTGGGAACCATGAGTGAATAATGAGGTAAAATCTAACTAAAATAACAATTCTAGAATAGTGTCTTGCATGTATTGATAATTCTTTCGCTTAGAAGTCTTTTTAACGGTTGGCCAACGTTAGAACTTGCCTTAATGCTACTTGACGGACCAAGAATTATCAACATAGATTTAGTGTATACTATCTAATAGGCTAGTATCGATTGGTACGAGGTAATAACTTAGTCAAATATCGAATACGATGCTTAATATGAGGTAAAGGTAAGGGTTAGTATAGCAACACACATAGCCGGACCAAGATGCGGAGTGAAATTTTCTAGATACTGGACCAAGGATTTACAAATACATAACTTATCACTTTGCATGCAAAATACTAGGAAAGAATTGTTATAGTTAGAATTATCAAGTTAGAAACCTGTGGGGAACACTTAAACCCTAGTTACTTTTATTAATTGATTAAACTCCAATATTTAAATCTGTTAGTTGTTTAATTTAATGTAGTTAGTTATTTTCATTCATTTTGAAATAAACCCCCCCTTTTTATTGTCTTTTGTTTTCTAAGGAACGATCCCAACCTCATTAGTTGGGTTCTTTACTTGATACGACCGCTTTACTTCTTATTTGAGAAGTAAGTTTGAGCGTTATCAAATTTTGGCGCCGTTGCCGGGGAAAGTAGCTTTTAGATGAACTTAAACTTATTACTAAAGTTTAGTGAATATTTTCTTGATTTTACTTTTCTATTGTTTTTTATTCTTGCAGAACTATCTTCCTTGTATGCCAAATACACGGAGAGGAAGAGAACCCTTGTTTCCCAACGATCACGAATTAGAGCATACACTACGCAATATGAATCGAAACTTGGGTATTAATGATGATGATCTAAACCAGAACATCTAGCTTCGGTTGATGTTCATAGTCAGTTATTACCCGATGATCCGGGTGAAAATCAACGAAGGGGACAGAATCCCGCTCCACGCCCTCAAGAATGCTACAGCAGCTATGATAATATAGCAGACTCTGATAGGCCACTTGTCTTCCTCCCTCTACCACCAGGCTACACCTTTGTGGTAACTAGTAGTCTGATGTAAATGCTCACTCCCAGAGGTTTGTTTTCAGGACTACCTTCTGATGACCCACATACCCATATAGCTAAAGTAAGGGCAGTGTGTAAAAGCTGTGTAGGGAGGCCTTGATTTGGATTTGGATGTAAGAGGGCTAAGAGTTTTTCCTCTCTCACTGACAGGAGAGGTTTCTATTTGGTTCACTGAGCTCCCTTATAACTCAATTTTCAGTTGGAAACAACTAAGGGACGTTTTCTTAGCACGTTACTACCCGATCTCCAAGAAACTAAACCACAAAGACAGAGTGAACAACCTTGTGGCACTACCAGGAGAGTCAGTTAGTTCTTTTTGGGATAGATTCACCTCATTTTTTAGAAGCGTCCCAAATCACCACATAATCGGGGACAGGATAATAATAAAAAAGCGGTGTTGGATACTATAGCGGGTGGTTTGTATGGGGAGTGTCCTTATGCTGAGATTGACGAAAAGTTAGATAAAATCTCCCGGAGCAATAAAGCTTGGAGTACTAGGAAGTCAGATACTGAAAAAAATTCCTTCGCAGTGCAATCCACTCACAACCCAGCCACAGATGAGATTTGTGAAGAGATGGCTCAGATGAGAATTGAGCTTGGGTTGGTATTAAAACATATCACTAGGGGTGCAGAAAAGATAAATAAAGTTAACTACTTGTCTAAACCACCACCACCAAATGATGAATGCTATTATGAGGAGAATTCATATGCGATAAATGAACAGACGGGGGGATTTCGACCGAGTGCCCAAGGCTAAAATCAGGAGAATTGACGCCAAGGTCAAGGAAACCAAAGTCGGATCTATGGTAACTATAATTGTGAGGGTCATTATGTCCGAGATGGAAACTACAACCGCGACAACAACTTCAATAGGGGTAAATATGGTAACATAAATATTGGAATGGGCCCTATGTACCTCCTCAAAATCGTGAAGTTACTCCTAGGGATGGTGGAGATAGTATGGCGCGAGTTGAGGATATGTTGAACAAAATGATGAGGAGGTTCGATGCTAGTGATGAGCACATTAAAGAGTTAAAGAGTGATTTAGCGGGTATTGGGCAGAAAGTCGATACACATGCAATATCGATTAAGTAGATTGAGTTGCAAATAACCCAATTATCTGCGACTGTGAACACACGGAAATCGGGGATAAAAGACAATTATAAAGTGGTAGAGGTTAGTGGTGAAGTAGAAGATAACACGGGGAAAAATGCTGAAGTGCCTACATAGGTAACTCCCATGCCTAGACCACCACCCTCCTTTCCTTAAAGATTAGTGAAAAAGACCGAGAATGGTAAATATCAGCGTTTTATAACAATGTTGAAGAAGCTTTCTATCAATGTCCCTTTGGTAGAAGCTCTAGAACAAATGCACGGTTATGCCAAATTTATGAAAGATCAGGTTACAAAGAAAAGATCGGTCACTTTCGAGGATGATGATAGAATGCAACATTGTAGTGCTATTGCTACAAGATCTCTCGTACAAAAGAATGAAGATCCGGGTGCATTCACTATTCCTTGTATAGTCGGATCATTACATTTTGCGAAAGCATTATGTGATATGGGGGAAAGAATAAATCTCATGCCCCTCTTGATTTACAAGAAGTTGGGTTTGGGTGACCCAAAGCCCACTGCAATGCGGCTATTGATGGCCGATCGAACAGTGAAAAGGCCTATAGAGATACTCCACAATGTGCTAGTAAAAGTGGAGTCGTTCATATTTCCGGTTGATTTTGTTATTCTTGATTGTGAAGTGCCTATTATTCTTTGTAGGCCATTCTTTGCTACGGGTAGAGCCTTAATTGATATGGAAAAGGGGCAGATGAAATTTCGATTGAACAATGAAGAAGCGAATTTAACAATAGTAGGTCCATGAGACAGAGTGGTGAGCTCCAATCGGTATCTGCTATATACTACAAAGAGAAGATGAAGAAGCACCATGACCTAAAAATTGAAAAACGAGAGTTTATGGTTGGGGATTTGGTGCTTTTATACAATTCTAGGTTGGGTTGGTTTCCGGGTAAGGTCAAGTTCAAATGGACTGGCCCTTACTTGATTACCCAACTATTTCCTCATGGAGCAGTTGAGTTAGAAACCAAGGAGGGTGTGCGGTTTAAGGTAAATGGACAACGAATAAAACTCTATTTTGGGCATGATGAATCGGCGAATGAAGTGATCAAGGCATACCATCTTGATGAAGACTGAGTAATCAAGTGTCCTCAGTCAGGCCGCGACGTTAAATAAGGCGCTGGTTGGGAGGCAACCCAATACTTATAGTTTTCTTTCTAGTAATGGTAGCATTTTCTACAAATGGGTTTTAAATTTGCAGGCACATCACCAGGAAATTCTGCAGAAAATCACCCCGCAACAGTCACTAACGGATACATCAACGGATCGTCACGCTTGCGACGGACCGTCACATACTGTCAAAATTAGGGAACACACGACGGAACCTATGAAAGACCATCACATCTGCGACGGACCGTCGTCATGGATTCGTTGCGTCATTTACCAGCATACTCGACCAGACCCACCTGGGGACTTTTAACTATTAAAAATTCTACTATCAAAACTTCTAACCCCAAAAACGAGGTTTTTTTTTCTAACTATTTATAATAAAAACAAAAATCTAATTAAAAAAGGACTCTAATTACTGAAAATCTGTCAAAACGCGTCAGGGTCAACGGACCTCGTGATGGACCGTTGTGGTCACGACGGACCGTCATGGCCTCTGTCGTCCCATACTTCACAAATTCTTCTGCTTGTCTCTTCATTACCCTCGACGAACAGGTATGACGGACCGTTTCAAGTACGACGGTCCGTCGAGGTTCTTCGTTCCATAATACTTAAACTTCTTGGAATTTGGGTACTGGACTTCTCTCTAATCATCACGACGAACCAGCAGGATAGACCATCATGGATATGACGGTCCGTTGTGGAATTCCGTTATGCCACACTAGGTCAAACTTCCCCATCTTCGTTCAGAAGCTTCACTACGATGCCACCTACGGATCGTCACAATCTCGACGGACCGTCACAAGCTCCGTAGGTGGTCTCTTCTGCATTTCTCGCTCAAAAACTTCTGCGATCATCTAAGGACAGATTTCCTGCAAATAAGGAGAAACTTACATAAAAATCAACAACAAAAGGCTTTTGTACACTCACTAAACTTAAGGAAAAAAGATTAAAAATACCGTGATACCGTGGTATATCAACACCCTCAACTTAAATTTGTTGTTTGTTCTCAAACGATGCACAATGACTCACTACAAAATCTTTGTACAATAGTATCCATATTTTAGCTTTCGCAATCATTTGTCTATCAGTCCCAATAAGTCTCATCATTTTTATGCATGTTATAACTATTAGGATTGAATTATGTGGAACCAGACCATGACACAGACTCACCACGCACTAACACCTATCCTCTTCAATTTCTCACCGAGGTGATAATATTTCCGATATAGCAACTAATGTCCTCACTTCAAAACAACATCCTCATTTTTCACACAATGATTTGAGTTTGAGTATAACGATTACTTTTCAACACTCAATCTCAGAACAAATTCACAACTCATTCATACATATTGCCATAAGCTTGCCCTTATTTTCACTGCTTTTAGTTCGCCATACAACTCTTAGGATCACGATTGGACTTTCTTAGCTTGTAACATAGGCTTAGGGTCAGGTAGGGTATATTTAGGTATACCTTAGTGATTTTTTGCCCTCCTTGACATATCGGCTAAACGTACCACTTGTTATCGTTTTATTTCGCTCAATTTCTCATATTCTTTCACCTTGCTATTTTCCCTTCTTTCTTCATTTGTGTAAGTGACTCTTTTTCTTTAATTGCTTGTATTTATTATATTATTTTTTTATTTCACTTTTCTTTCAACTAGTTCTTGAGTCACTTTACTTTTGTTCTTTCTCTCTCTTTGTTCTTTCAACCCCACTTTCCAGAGCATTCCTCATAATAGCCACCCTCAACTCATGGCTTTGCCGTGAGTCAAAGTACACAATACTCAAAGTTGGGTCAGGGCAACGAAAAGGTTGTTTACTTTATTAGCCACCCTGAACTTATGCTTTTGGCATAAGCTGAGGTGCACATGTCCAAGGAGGGACCAAGGCCAACACATCAGAAAAGATCAGTTGGGGTAAAAAAGAAAGGTTTAATTTAAGCTCAAATCATTTGGATCAAAGAAGGATTAATTTCATTCGTTTTTTTATTTAGGCTAAAAATTGGCTATATTGAACAAGGGCCTATGATGCTTTCCTGATTGTCTATTACAGCTTACTTTTAGCAGGACTAACCTGGAAAATTCTAACTCAGTAAAAATAGTGGACTATTTAAATTTTCCTCACACTCACTTGACATCTCATTACTCTACCATATTATCAGACACGTAGTTCGAGTCTTAGACTTAAGGTCATGCAGTGGTGTATCTCTATGTCATGCTTAGAGCCACACATTTATTAATTACTGTGCCTAGCCATGCATCATTTTCATTACATTATGATATCATTTTTGTTTTAGCACTCATGCTTCAGAGTTATACTATGTACACAAGATATAGAAATGTCGGTTCAACAATAAAAATAATCAGTCTCTTGGAGAAAAAGAACACAGGCAAAAAACCCCAAAAGAGGATCATGAACAGGGCTACTCAGACTTCACCCTAACATTCACTTTACATTTACCCCACCCCCAACAAAAAGATATGCAATTGTCCCCAATGCATAAAAAAATTGAAATACGAGAGTGGTGGGTGAAGCAAACCTGGGGCGTAAAGCGCCTGCGATCAGCAAGCTGGTGGGTCTGGTTCCCCGGAACCCACTACCTATGTAGTTTGGACACTTTCAGTAGTGTCCTCATCAGCAACAACACTATCAGTAGGGCCTCCCACCGTATCCACATCTCTGGAGCTAGATGCCCCAGCAGCTGACCCTACACTCGTGATCTGACGTGCCTCCTCATTAGCAATCGAGGCTCTCCTCGTAGCCTCCATCTCACGGCGCTCCTTCTTTCGTGCTCTAGCCTCATCCTCCTCTCGACCCCTACGCATCTTGGCATGCTCTTGAAGGGGAGGTGGTGAAATCTCAGTATTGGCGAATAAAGCAGCCAACATTGTGTCCTCAGCAAGCTCTGCAGAAGGGGCCTCAAACTCAGGTACCCTACCCTCTAGGATCATATCAATATCAGCTCGCAGACTCTCAACCGTAACCTGAAGTGTCGACACGTCCACCTGAAGAGATGGCCGGGATAGCACCCGTAACTCAAAAACGTCTAAGCGCTAATGAACCTCTGCGATCTTCCGCTCTGTGTGCTGTGCCATGTTACGCTCCAAGATCTCCTCCGCCTCAGCAATAGACCTCTGCATCCAAGGCTGGGTGTGATGCAGAAGTGTGGCCATCTAAGCCTCTAGTTTCTGACTTACCAAGCAGGACCAGAGCGGGGAAAGGGGCTGAGCGAAATGTGCTAGGGGCAGTGCTACTACCTGGGATAGACTCTACATGGGTAGTGTCAGTGGTCGCTGAAGTAGCCTGCGTAGCCGTTCGAGCATGTGCTACCATATCAGCAAGATTTTCACCAAGTGGAGGCAACTCTGCACGAGGACCTATGCGTGGAGCCAACTCATTGGTCTCATGCTAGATGAGGATGATATCAACAGTGCCCAGCGGAGTCTTAGGCTGATCAATGTGCCAAATGGGTACACCTGCGGACCTGCATAAGGAAAATATCATGCACGGAAAAGGGTAAGTAATGGTGACCTTGAAATCCCTCTCATGCATGACCGCCTATAGAAGACAAGCGAAGTCAACCTCAAACCCGGCTATCATCGCTGCCATCAGAACTGCGCGATCCCACGTAACTATATTATCAGCAGCCGTGGGGGAAAGGCAGTGGCGAATAATCAACCATAAAAACTTAGCTGTGAAGGTCAAGTTAGCCTTCCTGATGACTCCTTTCGGATCCGTTACCCAGTTGGCACCCTCTCCATCAATAGATTATTGCAGGGTCATCCACCTCTTGGTGGTCTCTCTCAGAGATGGCTCACGCAAGAATTGGCCATCTTTAACATTTGCCACCGGTAGTCCAACTCGGCGGTGAGAGAGGTCCTGGTGGAATCAACACCCTCGCCTTACAGATACCGGTGGATGGCGGGCAGGGAGATGTCGACCTGTATGCTCAAGTAGGGCTTGTTTGGCGGGGGCAACCCGCCTATTGATCTGTGATCGGAGAGTATCCACATAAGAGGCGTAAAACTCTCGAACTAACTCCTCACTATAATGGCCCAAAGAACGAGCTTTGCACTCTAGCCGGTGTCTGGTGAAGAAATTGTGGATATCTGGCATGGTGGGGAGACTACCGTAAGGACCCGCCTCTCCAGTGTAAGGGTCCGTGTCATGACACCTTTATCATTTAGAAACTTGGCGTCTGAATACACTTGGTATTGCCCGTGGACACACCACGGTTGGGTTGGTCGGCAACCGGGGCGAGAGCACCAGTCCGTGAGCCTGGAGTGGAATCAGGACTGTCAGCCTCATCCGATGAGGCAGACAGTGCAGCCGTGGCGGGTGTAGAGACTTCTGCGGACCCGGAGGCTTCCTCCGACCAACGAACTCCTAAGGAACCAAACGCTCCTTCTTTTTGTGTAGTTGACCTAGAAGGTGTGCCGGTCAATGTGCGCTCCTCATCAGACTGGAGGCAGTGACCACAGGGGACGCCACCTTTTTGGGCATAACTCTGGTTGCACGTGCAGCTCGTTCTGGAGTGGCAGTGCCTGAGGGCACGTACTCGGGATCATGATCATCATTAGAGCCTATAACCATTCAGGCAAACGGGGCAACAGACATTGAACGCCCACGTGCGTAAACTCGATCTTGTTTCGGTGCCATTAGAGATAGTACTTGTAAAGAATCAATATTAGTACTAGAAGGAGCAAACAAGACAAGCAAAAATGACACAAAATACACATAAGAGCAAAGTTGTAATGGCATCTATGTAGTAGCAATGACATACTACGAACCAGGTGACGGCTCGTCGTGAGTATGACGGACCAACAGGGGTCCGTCATGTCTTACTTCAAAGATGTGTATGTAGAGATCCCTGAAGGAAAGTCTATAATAGTTATGACGGATAAGCAAGATGGACCATTATGATACTGACGGTCCATCTTCGATTTCCGTCGTGGGGCACTTAAAAAAAGTATGAAGACCCTCAAGAGACGGGTCTCTGACCGTCATGACGGTTGTGCAGAATGGACCATCGAGGGTATGACGGTCCATCGTAGATGTCCGTAAGAGGACACTTGGAAAAAAATGGAGACCCTTAGGACAAGGGTCTTTGACAACCATGACGGTTGTGCAGGACGGACCGTCGTGTTAATGATGGTCCATCTTAGATGTTCGTTAGAGGACACTTAGAAAAAGTTGGAGACCCTTAGGACAAGGGTGTATGACAACCATGACAGTTGTGCAGGACGGACCGTCGTGGAAACGACAGTCCGTCGCATGTGTTCGTTGGTGGACACTTAGAGAAAACAAATAGTGGGGTGTTGGAAAAAACCCTATGACGGTCCGTCGTGGGTACGACGGTCCATCATCGGGGTCTCGTTCTGTCATTCAGTGATAGAACTGAGGATGCCACAATCAGCCCCTATGACTCAAACGGAATACTTAGTGTTAATCTACATGTTTCTAACCCAAATACCTAGCAAACTAGCAATGCTAAATCATCAATTTCTCGAGTTTTAACAAGGCAATTCGAGGATTCTCAACCTAGGTTAGACAAAATTGGATTAAAGAATCAAGAACCACCAAAAAGAAATATGCTAATAATAATTGAAAAATAAAAATGCAATGTAAATGGGTAGAGATCAGAGACACATATCTGAGAAGAGGAGAAAGACAAGCAAGTGAGGCACTTGGTTATCAAGAGTAGAACCACAGCAGCAGACTCCTACCAGTAGAAAGAAGATTTCTGAAATTAGGGATTTTGGGAAGTGATCATTTAATAGAAAAGAAAGGTAGGAAGTTGGAAGTTTGAAAGGGAGGGAATGGGAGAAAGAGGGAAAGAAGCGGTCAAAATGAAGGGGTGGGGGTTTTTAAAGGGTAAAATTTTTGAATATTTTCCAGCCGGGTTGGGTCGGGTTGCTTTTTAATGACGCAATGAGTCCCTGATGACGATCCGTCGCATATGCGACGGTCGGTCTTGGGTTCCGTCGTGGGTGCCCTAATTTTGAAAATAAATGAAAAACGTATATGGCACGACAGATTCATGCGATGGTCCGTCGCAAGCGTGACGGTCCGTCGATGTATCTGTCAGTGAATGTTGCAGAGTGATTTTCTGAAGAATTTCCTGGTGATGTGTTACCTGCAAATTTAAAATCCATTAGTAGAAAATGCTATCATTACTAGAAAGAAAACTATACGTATTGGGTTGCCTCCCAACAAGCGCCTGATTTAACATCGCGACACAACTAAAGACAATTGATTACTCAGACTTCATCAAGATGGTATGCCTCGATCACTTCATTCGCCGATTCAGCATGCCCGAAATAGATTTTTATTCCTTGTCCATGAGGGAATAGTTGGGTAACCAAGTAAGGGCCAGTCTATTTGGACTTGAGCTTCCCCGGCAACGGCACCAAAATTTAATACACACAAACTTACTTCTCAAATAAGAAATAAAGCGGTCGTATCAAGTAAAGAACCCAACTAATGAGGTTGGGGTCGTTCCCACAGGGAAAATAGTTCAGACTTAACTTTATTCTATTATTACTATTATTTAGTCAATTATTTCCCTAAAAACAAAAGACAATAAAGGGGGTTTTTTATATCTAAATTAATGAAAATAACTAACTAAATTAAATTAAACAACTAACAGATTTAAAAATCTTGGACCTTACTCAATTAATAAAAGTAACTAGGGCTTAAGTGTTCCTTACAGGTTCCTAACTTGATAATCCTAACTATAATAATTCTTTCCTAGTATCTTGCATGCAAGTTATAAGTTATGTATTTCTAAATCCTTGGTCCAGCATCTTGAAAAATTTCACTCCGCTTCTTGGTCCGGCTACGTGTGTTGCTATACTAACCCTTATCTTTACCTCATATTTAGCATTGTATTCGATATTTGACTAAGTTATTACCTCGTACCAATCGACACTAGCCTATTAGATAGTATACACTAAATCTATGTTGATAGTTCTTTTCCTATTATCTACCTCCTTGGTCCGGCAAGTAGCATTAAGGCGAGCTCTAACGTTGTCCACTTGTTAAAAAGACTTTTAAACGAAATAATTATCATACATGCAAGACACTATTCAAGAATTGCTATTTTAGTTAGATTTTACCTCATTATTCACCCATTGTTCCCATAACCCTAGTTATGGAGTTTAGTTACCCATGGTCATAACACACTATTCATATATTTAATATAAGAATTCATGCACTTACTTTAATGAGAAAAAATAAAATCCTGAATTCACTTGATTAATCAACAAAAGCACCAACAATCAATTCCAGAAAAGGTTTTAACAATTGCTGAAATTAATCTTTCAATACTTGAACAAGAAAACTAAAACTTATCCAAAAGTCTAACTATTGAAAAGTCTACTATCAAAAAATTCTAACCCAAAAAATGAGGTTTTTCGAACTATTTATAATAAAAATAATAACCAAATAAAAGAAGGACTTTAATTACTGAAAATATGTCAAAACGCAGACCGTTGTGGTCACGATGAGCCGTCATGGCCTCCATCGTCTCATACTTCACAAATTCTTATGCTGATGTCTTCATTACCCTCGACGAACAGGTATTACATACCTTTCTAAAAATGACAGTCCGTCAAGTGTCTCCGTTCCATAATACTTAAACTTCTTGCAATTTGGGTACTGGACTACTCTATGATCATCACGACGAACCAGCAGGATGGACCATCGTGGATATGACGGTCCGTCGTGGAACTTTGTAATCCCACACTAGGTCAGACTTCCCTATCTTCCTTCAGTAGCTTCAATACGATGCCACCTACGGACCGTCACAAGCTCGACGGACCGTCACAAGCTCTGTAGGTGGTCTCTTATGCATTTCTCGCTCAAAAACTTTCGCGTTCATCTAAGGGCAGATTTCCCCTAAATAAGGAGAAAATTACATAAAAATCAATAAAAAAAGACTTTTGGACACACACTAAACTTAAGGAAAAAGCATTAAAAATACTGTGAAACCACGATATATCACACTTCCTATAACTTTCCATGACATCAAGCTACTCACCAAATAGTATCAAATCACAACCTGAAATACTCGTAAGTCGTCATTACAATATAAAATTTGTTTAACGAACAATCCTTATTATATAGTTGCATCTCAATCACAATACATCACGAACACTTATTACCATCATGCTCATTTAGCTCTTTTCATAACCATGCAATCAATATTTTCTTCAATATGACACCTTAAACCCATTTATACCAATCAAATCCAAAGGACTAATCCAGTTATACATTTAGTTTTTACAAAAATCACTAATTGCCTTCACACAATTATACTATTTAGGACTTTGTTTACCCATAAGTTTATTATTCTGGTATCTATACATTCCCTTGGAACTTAAAATGGAATCACCGGTCCATATTTAGAATTCTCAGGACACTTTTCTCAACTTAAACACATCATTACCGTACCAAAGATCAACCACTTAAAGCTTCCTTGTAAAATATGCTTAACCCATCTATCCGTACTAACAAGGTGGTTAGTTTTTCAAATATGAACTCAACACCAAATTTTATTATATGAGCATGTAATACAATAGATAAGTCCTTAAGTAGTTACTATTTGCACTTAACAATCTACATATCCGTTTTCATATACCACTAGTACCACATCGTGAAAGTTTGTTACATCATCACTAGAACAGATCATACCTACTTATAAGATCATATCCAAATAGGTCACACATTTCTACCCATCAAATAGTTGTAAAATATTACCAAATCAGTTTCCTATCTAGCCTAAGCTATATGTATTCTTTCGTAGGTCATGTCAATATAAAAAGTAACACACTCCATAACTTTCACCAAGTAAGCATTAATATTATTGTAGTAGAAATTCTAACCTTAATTGGTGTATCATTATTCTCATCATTTTCTAAGCAATCCATTCATGTTATAATAAATTTACTAATTGTAGTTTTCAAAGTTACATGCGCATTATCTAGCCATCATTTTAGTCATTTCACTTTCAATTGTTAAATTACTCTAACTATCATATATACCATACAAGTATTATTCAGTTTACTAGGGTAACTAACTTTACACAACCCCTTCAAATTGTTGAACATTCTAAATCTAACCACACATCTTTTCCATAACAATGCTACTTCTATCTTAATATCAAATCTAACATTCAAAATATACACGACATACCAAATACTGACATGAGGAACTACACACAAGTCATCACATATATGAGAGATAATAAGATGAAGCAATAAGAATAAGAACGAACAAGGATGCATGATAGAGATTCAATGAGTGAAGACTTTTCTTAAAAGTCACTATAAACTCTCAAAGATAAGTATAGACGTCTCGTACTGATCCTCAAAACTCTACTTAGACTCAACTTGTCCACACGTGAGACCTATGAACCAGGGGCTCCGATACCATTTTGTCATGACCCAAAACTTGGACGTAATGACACTCATCTTATCCCACCAAGACAAATCAGCCTAAAACTCAACATTATAATAATATGCGGAAAATTTACAATCAACTTAAAAATATTCTAAAAACCTGGTTGTCACGTGTACAAGTCTCTAATGTAAATACTAGAATAAGATAAAATACGTTAAGTCTCAAATGACGTTGTCTTTCAAGTAAAACAAAATCATAAAAAAGAGTAAGAATGTGTTCTGAGATGACAAACAGCTACCTCACAAATCTTCAAGAAGCCTCGAAAAAAAAGAGAATATATCACAAAGGTCAGGGCTAGTAACCTACAAAAAAATTGTAGAAGCAAGAGGCGAGTACCAAACTACACGGTACACAGCAGGTATACCTCTAAACACAAGTTAAGAAGATGAAATACGGGTACTTCTACCTCCCCAACCGAACCTCCACAACTACAACTTGCATAAAAATCAGTCCAACCTAACAGCTCTTAATTTACATAAATCGTAGCTCAATAACAATACTTAGATAAATTACATATCCTAAACAACAACACTGTGACAAATTACATATCCTCAACAACAAAACTCAACTAACTATATATCCTCAACAACAAGCTCAGTATTCATCAATGACAAGTTCCATTAAAAGGCATTCACAAGATCAGTAAAACACGATATGAAGTTCACTGATGATAAGCATGTGCAATTCAATGGAATCCAGTGTCAAGTATAATGACGCATTTCTGACCTAGTGATATACACCCGCTGTCTATCAATTTGGGACCCGTGAGGGACATATCTGTCCATGCATCCATCTCAACGTGCGATACGAACCTCGATAATAGTAACTATCGTGGCACGCAATGAGTTTCTCGAAATATTAAATCCATCGCATTTTGCAATATATATCTCGAAATATAGTATTCATCGCGGAGCGCGATACGTCTCTCGAATTAGTACATCCTATTTAATTTTCTATTTTTTCTTAATGCACATAACACTTGTCACAATCATGTCTCAGAAAAATGCAAATGACATGTTCACATGAATAAAGCGAATATGACCATTTTCATAAAATTACATAATTCACAACAACACAATCACGATACAACACCAACAATGATTCAACGTCTTTAAAACCATTCTCCATTAACACTTCTTACAAACAATTTATCATATTGCCTTTTATTACCCCTTTTTTTCATCATTAGAATTAATCAATGAGGACAGGTCAAGCCATCACCAAGTCCCATTGCTCCCAAATATATACCACAAGGAAATACATTCATTCCATACACTTAACATGGGTTTAGAAATCCACTTGCCTCAAATAGTCGATCAATGACTCCAGAACTTGAGCCTTCACTTTTTTTTTGAGATTCTAAACCAATGCAATCTATGCAAATATTTAATCACGATAAGATTTTGAAACTAACAACACTCATATTACTATAGGTTTAGTCTAAATTCAAAAAACTTACACAAACCTAAAATCAAGTTCCTAAATTTTAATGTCAATTATCATATCACCCCTCATATTTCTAAATTTAAGCCTAGGGTAATATTCCAACTTTTCCAATATCATAATTCTAATAGTATTCATATAATAAATTACCCTCTATATTTAATTATCTACCTTGATATATCAAAACTTGAATCTTAATTTGATAATTATAAGGACATAAAAAAGACTAATCAAATCATGGACAAATGCCAAAATCCAAAATAAGTCCATAAAACTTCTTAACACATATCATAACCCAAATGGTGAACTCATCATATAAACTAGAACATTCTATCGTGATTGGCTCATAATTAGGTCAAATCATTGGCCCCAAATTAATATTGGAACAACCTTACTTTGTAAGCGGTCTATACAATTATAATTTTTCAAATAAAATAATAAATAAAAATAACAAATAAACAATGAACAACTACTGCTGAAAACAATTTGCAGAATAAATGTTTTCATCCCACTCATCATTAGTGATCGTTGGGAAATTCATCCTAGTCCCACTCAACCTCAAAATTAACAATAAAACAATTCCAATTTCATTCTTAATCAATTAAGTATAAAATTAAGTCTAATTATATTTTCAACAATTGAAAATTATTAGTTACATGCATATAATATAGTTGCATTCAATTAAATTTGCTTACTTCAATGTTGTTGATTCGACTAGTCTGTGTTTGCCGCACGCATAGGTACATCCTTCATTCTCTATATTTTATTTTCTAGATTACTTAAGTATAAAAAGTGACAAACCATACAATTTATTTTATTTTAATATATATATAGGCCAAGTAGTATATACACTAAGTATGTATTAAATGAATTATGGACTTAATTCTTTAGTAACAAATTAAATTACTTATCTAAAATTTACCTATAAATTAATTAAATGTCACTAAACAAATAATTCAATATTTCCAAACCAACTTCAATAACAATATAAAAAAATAACTCTGGACAATCATTGAAAGGAGTAAAACAATAATTTTCAAAAAAAAAAAGATTTATCGAGTCATTACAGTACCCATCACTAAAAACCATGTTCATCCTCAAAAATAAAGAAGAAGAACTAATAACAACTGACATTATCAAAAGTCCAGGTATAATTTTTCTAAAGTCAATGTTATCACTGAAAGTGAACACTGTATAAGAACATTTCATGAAGAACGATACTAAGATCTAAACTTTCAAATAAAACTTTGAAAGATCTACAAATCAAGAGTAATTATCACGCCACAGATTAACCCCTGAGCCCAATCTAAACTGAATCACTGGACCTAACACAACCATCATGACAAATCTTTTCTCACATAACCAAGATAATATTTTGAATCAATACCAACTACAACTAGAAGTGAACTTCAAACAATCACCACACACTTATAATGTACAAACCATCACATATCTTATTAAGTTTTCCTGTTCACAACATAATCTTTTCACAAGGTGAAGTTATAATAGTCTAATCTTTAGACGTCAGTTACTCATCAAGGGAGAATTAAAATTATCTAATCCAAAGAAGGAAATGATTAAGTAAACACCCAAAAAACGATACATTTAAAAATGCAGAACCTCTAACAACACTCTTAGTCAATTGCAACTCTTCATAATAGCTTTTATATAAGTTATCATAAGTAAGGTTGTGCGCGTAGAACTACTGGTATACTTTTACTCTCCCAAACAAAACCAAATCTATCATAACTAAAATGATCAAGTTTTCCCAAGGATATTACTTTATCAAGAGGACAACAGAGGATCGAAACATCTAATCCATCACTAGTAATTTAACTCATAGATGTGAAATACACGTGAACATATGCAACGAATCCTACTACAAATCATGTACGGAACGAAATAGGTGGTTACATATAAGAATGTACAAAACCAAGGTCAAATAACACAAGATACTCTTTTTATATCGTTCATATCAAACATTTACATTCATATGACTCCTCTTTTTTAGTTTTTATCCACCCCCAATCAATTAACCCCCCATTACAATAATACATATACTCGATTTATTGAAGCCCACATGCTTTTCACAATACTCCACCAAAGCCAACACTCTAATACTAACAAACATTATAACCCCACTATCCATTTACCTTACTCTCAAATCATCACTTGTGTCATGACTGGGATCTAGACCCTAGTCGAAACTGGCGTCGTTGACCTCTTGGAGGTCGCAAACAAGACTACATACGTCATCATTACATCGTATAGGTTAATTTTAGCATAAAATGTAAAACTTTTGTTGCTTCGAAGTATACATAGACTTCATAGTAAGAATTGCATTATATCACATCAGTTCACAACAACCATCTAATAATCATATATTTAAATGAAGGAAATAGTTCATAACTGCATAAATACAAAATTGCCAAAATGGCACCAATACAACGTCTGAAATAAGTTAGAAAGAAATGCTTGTGGAACATCCTCAACTAGCTCATGCCTACATCTAAGCTAGAATATAAAAGATAAACATCGTCAAAAGCATGAGGGCCTACCAAGTCCGGATGAATGCTCCACGTCTGGATATTGTCAACGTAGTCTCGTAGGCTCTAGCGTCCACCTGTACCTGCACCTAAAAGTAGAGGATTGTATGGGATTGGTACACACTTGTACTAAGTATGAGTGTATGCAAGTACACACCAAGGACATGCATGATTAAGAATAACTCTCTCCTAACGATATGAATTATGGAAAACCAAGTCAGTTGAACTTGCCAAATCAGATTAAGAAAGTCATGCTATGAGAGTAACATGCATTATCATTCTTTTCATATTGCACACAGCACATAACATATTTCATATAGCACAAACATATCACATATCATCCATTCTATACCATGAGACCTTGGAATCACGGTCTTAGCATTAGGACTTCCCAACTAAGGGCTCAACATATGGGACCTCAACGTGGGAGCCTTCTTTAGCAAACACGGAGTTCGCTGCATTCATTCATATGTACTTTATTTTCATTCATTCATATACCTAGGATTTTATTTAAGACCTTCATCGGGTTCACTATGCAATGACCAAGAATGACCTAGTGTCATTACTTGAGTCTAAATCACCTCTTGATTATCCTACCAAATACCTTTGGTATCATTCATTTCATTATGGGCGTTACTTGAGGTTGTCCTCATTCTTTCTTTGGGAACTTTAACTTTAACCGACCTAGATCATGTGAGCTCCATGAAATCCAGTGTCTACTCCACACCAAAAAGAGGTGGAATCACCGGCCAAAGTGAAACCAAGACAAGCTAGCGTGTATAGGGAAATGGACCCGGCTAGAACCCTACGTTTGCTGCATAGGTTCAAAGACTATGGGATATAAGGAGATCCATACCCGCCTGAACGGACAGTCTCAACTCATGAGATTCACACGAACCTCTGCCTTCCCGAAAGAAGGAATCGCGACTCATAGCTAGCCTATCGGTGCTCCGTATAAAGTTCCATTACATTCATCTCACACATCATAGAAGTTGGCTTCTAGCTAAGGGAATCATTGCTTATTAAATGACTTCTTATCTTATCATTAGTATTTAAGTGTGCATTAATCTCAATACTTTCATTAGAGTGTTTCTTAGAGACTGGTCTCTATATTAATCTTACACTCTCATAGGTAAGTACTGTTTTTGGTAACATTTACTTAGGATCATTTGATATTAATCTCATCTTTCATATGAGCCTCTTATCGTATAGTCATTGCATTCATTAACTTTAGCATATTAGCTTTTCATAATTACTCACCCCTTTACGTGAATGTTCATTTCGTCATATGTCAATGCACTTGGACTTTTAGTGTGTTTCACACTTATACTTAACTCTTATGGAGCCACATCATTTCATCACATACATCTTAGGTTCACATATTTTTAAATGTACGCTGGACTTATGAACCCATACGTACAAGTGGCTCATATTTACCCAAGATTATATGGTACAAGACTTATGCATCTTGTAAGTATGCCAAGGTCTCGAGTTCGTTTCCTATGAGCAACATTCAATAAATATTTATTCACGTAAGACTTATGTATTAATACGAAGTTGGGCAAGGGAACCTGATTTCAAATCCTTTCGGTATACACTTTGTAACGACCCGCTAGGTCGTTTTGAGAGCTAGGACTAGTTTGACTCCTTTTGAAAATTTAAAGGGGTATTTTTAAACTATTCGAAGACTAAGAGTTTTTAGTTGATAAAAAAATTTTAGTGAAGAATTAATATAGTTAATAGTTAGTGGGTCATGCTCATAATTTATTTAATATCTTTATACTTGACCCATTAATTTATTTAAGTTAGTGGGATTAGTTTATTTATTATACTTAATTAACATTAGAAAAGCAGAAAAATAAAAGGGCTTCAAAAACTACCGGCGGCGTGGGCACAATATTTACTCGTGAATCGTGTATTGCAGGTGTGCTTTTAATCTAATTGTGTTATTGAATGTTCATATAATATATTATTCTGATTTTTATGATTTAATGGGATAACATAGTGCAAAAGTGTGGGGTTAGGTGTGTATTAGTCATTGAGTGAAAGAGTTTTTTTTACTTTTATTGTCTTCTGTTTTATATGTATATGCCAATTTTCCACTTTTGCTTTGTATACCTGCAAGGTTAGTGGACAAATTTTGTGACTTTCCAATTATTCCTTTATAGATATAATTATTTTTTTCTAAAGTTTTGATTTGAGTTTCAAGAATGCTAAGTAGAAAGAGCCGATTAAATAATGGTTCCATATTATGGGTCCTTACCAGTACTTGGTTGGATTTTTTTAAAAATTACTTTTAGCAAGGTTTTAGCTTAAATTAGTTTCCAAGGATTTTCAAATGGCTGCCAGCGACAGTTCTCTTTCTTTTTGGATTGAGAAATTGTATGCAAAGATGCAGATGTATGGGAATTTGAGGTGCAACAAATTAGTTCTTCGTAAATGGTTTTAAGTTGGCTTAGTTTCTTATTATTATCACATTAAGATACTAGTTTTTGGCATATTGAGATAGGTAATTAATTATTAGATGTATATTATATTAAGATTGAATTTTAGGGTATTTGGAAAGATGAAAGTTCAATTCTTGACTTAAAATTTAGCAAGTATAATAATTTTTGGCATATAAACTATATCAAGATTTGGAAGTTGATTATAATTATGAGTGAGTTTTTGGGTCTATGATAGACATACAATAATTTTAAAGTCTACAAACTCGCTTACTTATGAATACTGCATAATTGGTAGATTGTGAACATTCCAAAACTTTGCGAAAAAGGAAGGAACTATCTTGAAGATTCGTGGCACGAGGTTTGGCTCTTAAGGTATGTTAAGACTTTTAGACTTGTTGAAGGACGTTTTCCTAATTAAAGATAAAAAAAATGAAAATAGACAAAGGGATAAGGGGGAAAGATGGTGGTCTCGTATCAATGGTGTGACGGGCATTGGTACGAGTACCGGTGTTATAAAAAGGAAAATACTATTATAGAATGTGGATTGATATTTGAGAATGCCAAAGCATATGGGCATTAGCTGATATATTATTGACTTGAATTCCATGTGTGATTGTGTTTTATTTATTTCACCCGTATAGTTGTGATAATTGAGGTGGTTATGTAGTATGTTCATATTGATTGATTGAGATGCATCATCATCCCCTCTATTGAAATAATATTGTGCACATGCATAGACATGAGACTGAGTATAAGTTGGGCACGTGGAGATCGTCCGTGCTGGGGATGGTGAGATGTTAAGATTGTAATTTGGGCACGTGGAGATCGTCCGTGCGAAAATTGTTTGATATTATGATAGTGCGTTGAGATCGTCCGCACAGACACGTGGAGATCGTCCGTGTCGATATATGGACCTCGCGAGTCCCCCATGGGTCATGAACTCTCGATGTATTTCTGAGGAGTATCATGTATATACGGTTGAGTGAGTACTGGGTATTCTGAGACATATCATTACATGGCATCATATTGCATTGCATTTCATCCCATCATTCATTCTTGATGACTATATGTTTCGTTTGGTGTTTGGAAAATATTAAATGTTGATTTCCTTTATTGATGAAACTTAAATAGTAAGTGTAATATATATATATATATATATATATATATATATATATATTTGTACAATCTAAGAATTTATTTTCTTATATAACTCCCGTCACTACTTCTTCGTTGTCGGTCAATGAGACATACTGGGTACACGTGGTTTCGTACTCATACTACGCTTGTTGCACTCTTTGTGGTGCAGATTCGATTCCGAGTAGGAGCACATCTCGTGGAGCAGATTGAGTCCGGCTTGAAGTTCTTGGAGTTGTGGTGAGCTGCTTGGCTGTTCCGTGGCCCACACCTCCCTCTATATTTTATTTATTCTGTTATTAGTATTCAAACAGGATATCCCTTATGTTAGACTTGTCATTTAGTTTCAGACTTGCTTCGGATTTTTAGAAGCTCTTGTACTTAAGACACCAATTCTTGGGTAGTAATTTTTCAGTTTTCCGCATTCGTACTTATAAAGAACTCAGTGTTGGAGATTTGGAAATTTGTTGTCTTTTCACTTATTAACTAGTTAAGTTTGTTAAAATATGTTGGTTGGCTTACCTATTGGTTGGGAACATAGGTGCCATCACGACTCGTGATTTTGGGTCGTGACAAATTTGGTATCAGAGCCCTAGGTTCATCGGTCTCAAGAGTACAAGAGCAATGTCTAGTAGAGTCTTGCGGATCGGTATGAAGACGTCCATACCTATCTTCGAGAGGCTATAGGACATTTAGGAAATATTCTGTTCTTTTATTCATTATCGTGCACACTTGACCTTGTAGAAATTCTAATCTTGATATCTCATTCTCTCTCAGATGGCGAGGAATCGTACATCGGCAAGTGGTGGTCAGGATCCTAATCCTGCGCCTGCTTCTGGGAACACTATCCGAGGTAGAGGTAGGGGACGAGCTAGAGGTCGGGGTAGGGGCCGTATTGCAGCACCTGTGGGTGGTCAAGTACCAATAGCTACCCAGGGTCATGATAGGACCGTACCTCCTGATGCAGATGTTCTTCATGGGGATGTGCAAGATCGTGTCGAGGGGGATGGGCCAGCTCAGGCTCCAACCAGTACTATTGTTCCCCCAGTGCTTCAAGATACCCTGGCTCGTATGTTAGGAATCCTAGAGGGGATGGCCCAGGCAGGAGCTTTGCCTGTCACTTCTGATGGCTCACAGACCCGTGTTGGAGGTCAAACTCCAGATCCGATAGTTGCTCCAGATTCTCAGACTCCCAGGACTCAGCCAGCTGCCGCTGTAGCTCCTCGTTTGGATAGTATGGAGTTTCCAGATATGACATCACATTTGGTGAACAGGCCTTCTATGACTATTGATGAGCAAAAGATGTTTGGGAGGTTCAGACTAATGAATCCTCCTACTTATACTGGTGACTTAGCTGAGGATGCATATGAGTTTATAGTTAGTTGTCATGAGAGGTTGCATAATCTTGGATTAGTGGAGTCTCATGGAGTTGACTACACAGCGTTTCAGATGACTGGCTCTGCTAAGCAGTGGTGGAGGGATTATATTAGTAGTAGGCTAGCTGGATCTCATCCACTATCCTGGACTGAGTTTACTCAGGTATTTCTATCCAAATTTGTTCCACGCAGTGAGAGAGAGCGCAAGAGGGCCGAGTTTGAGGGTTTGCAGCAAAATGGTATGTCAGTTGCAGAGTATGAGGGTAAATTTCATGCCTTGGCTAGGCATGCTTCGATGATACTTCCCACAGAGGCTGAGAGAGTGAGGAGGTTTGTTAAGGGGCTGATTATTCCAATTCGTCTAGGAGTTTCTCAGGTTGCTGCTTCGGGTCTTTCATTCCAGAAAGTGGTAGATGCTGCTAAGGAGTTGGAGATGATTCGACGTGAGGGATTTGAGCAGCGAGAGGGCAAGAAGACTCGTTATTTAGGTGATTATGGTGGTGCTCCGCCTAGGAGTCGGGGTTACTTGGGCAGAGGTTATCACCCTCAGTCCAGCAGACCCATTCATGCTGCTATACCAGCGTCTGAGGCTGGTTACGCTGGGCATAACTCTTCGAGCTCGGTACATACTTCGCAGGGTTCATCTTCTAGACCTGTAGTTCGTGGAGGGCATCCTGGTCATTCGGGTTCCTCTCATCAGCCTGCGTCTCGTAGGGGTTGCTTTGAGTGTGGTGATATGGGACACTTTGTGAGAGACTGCCCTAGGACCAGACGTGGTGGCTTACATCAGGGTTCTCAGGCTTCGACTTCCAGGGCTGCACAACCTCCAGCTAGGGGTGGTGCACAAAATGGTAGAGGTGGTTCTCATTCAGGTAGAGGTGGTTCTCCTTCTGGTCGAGGTGGTGGTCGTGGAGGTTCACAATCTGATGGAGGTCATTCTCACTGTTATGCTTTTCCAGGTAGGCCAGAGGCTGAAGCCTCAGATGCTGTTATCACAGGTATTAGTCCGGTTTGTCATCGACCAGCTACTGTATTATTTGATCCAGGCTCTACTTATTCTTATGTGTCCACATATTTTGCTCCTAGTCTGGATATATTGTGTGAGTCTCTTGATTTGCCAATACGTGTTTCTACTCCTGTCGGGGATTCTGTAGTTGTAGATCGGGTGTATCGTTTATGTACTGTTACTTTGGTGGGATATGACACTCATGCAAATTTAAAGGTCTTAGATATGATAGATTTTGATGTGATTCTTGGTATGGATTGGTTATCTTCTTACCACGCAATTTTAAATTGTCATGCCAAGACCATCACTTTAGCTATGCCTGGAATTCCTATAGTAGAATGGAGAGGTACTCTTAGTCATCCTTCTAAGGGTGTGATATCATTCCTTAAGGCTCGTCAGTTGGTACAGAGAGGATGTTTGGCGTACTTGGCCCACATTCGAGATACTAGTATTGAGACTCCTATGCTTGAGTCTATTCCAGTAGTGAGTGAATTTTCAAAACTATTTCCGACCGATTTGCCAGGTCTTCCACCAGATCGTGATATTGATTTTTGTATTGATGTGGAGCCAGGCACTCGGCCTATTTCCATTCCTCCTTATCGTATGGCACCGGCTGAATTGAAGGAGTTGAAGGAGCAATTGCAGGATTTGTTGAGCAAAGGTTTTATTAGACCAAGTGTATCTCCTTGGGGTGCTCCAGTGTTATTTGTGAAGAAGAAAGATGGATCTATGCGTATGTGTATTGACTATCGACAGTTGAACAAGGTAACCATCAGAAATAAGTATCCGATACCTCGTATTGATGATTTATTTGATCAGTTGCAGGATGCTTCAGTTTTCTCCAAAATTGACTTGAGATCTGGCTATCATCAGCTGAAGGTTAGGGCGGAGGATATCCCTAAGACGGCTTTTCGAACACGTTATGGTCATTACGAGTTTTTGGTGATGTCTTTCGGACTGACTAATGCCCCATCAGCTTTTATGGACTTGATGAATGGAGTGTTCAGACCGTATTTAGATTCCTTTGTTATTGTCTTCATAGATGATATATTGATATACTCACGCACTAAGGAGAAACATGAGCATCATTTGAGGATTGTTCTTGGGATTCTAAAGGAGAAGAAGCTTTATGCAAAGTTTTCAAAGTGTGAGTTTTGGCTTAGTTCGGTAGCATTCTTGGGACATGTAGTGTCCAAGGAAGGTATCATGGTGGATCCTAAGAAGATTGAGGCGGTTAGAGATTAGGTCAGACCTACTTCAGTTACAGAGATTCAGAGTTTCTTGGGCCTTGCAGGTTATTATCGACGATTTGTTGAGGGTTTCTCATCCATTGCATCTCCATTAACTAGATTGACACAGAAGGAGGTCACTTTTCAGTGGTCTGACGAATGTGAGGTTAGTTTCCAAAAGCTCAAGACTTTATTGACTACTGCTCCGATTTTGACCCTACCCGTGGAGGGAGAGGGTTTTGTCGTATATTGTGATGCTTCTCGGGTTGGTCTTGGTTGTGTGTTGATGCAGAAGGGAAGGGTGATAGCTTATGCTTCGAGGCAGTTAAAGGTTCATGAGAAGAACTACCCTATTCATGATTTAGAATTGGCGGCTGTGGTGTTTGCATTAAATATTTGGAGGCATTATCTTTATGGTGTGCATTGTGAGGTGTTCACGGATCATCGTAGTCTCCAATATATATTCAATCAGAGAGATCTGAATTTGAGGCAGCGGAGATGGTTGGAGTTGCTCAAGGACTACGACATGACTATTCTTTATCATCCAGGCAAGGCAAATATTGTAGCAGATGCCTTGAGTCGAAAGGCGGTAAGTATGGGTAGTCTAGCCATGTTACAGGTCGACGAGCGTCATTTAGCTAGGGATGTCCAATCCCTAGCTAATAGCTTTGTGAGACTTGATATTTCAGAATCTGGTAAGGTGTTGGCTTATATGGAGGCTAGGTCATCCTTGTTGGAGCAGATTCGGGCTCAACAGTTTGATGATGGTGATTTATGTAAGATTAGGGACAAGGTTTTAAAAGGAGAAGCCAAGGCTGCAATTCTTGATAGTGAGGGAGTTTTGAGGATTAAAGGTCGTATATGTGTTCCTCGTACAGGTGATTTGACTAGATTGATCATGGAGGAGGCTCATAGTTCGAGGTACTCTATTCATTCGGGGGCTACTAAGATGTATCGCGACTTGAAGCAACACTATTGGTGGTGTCGTATGAAGAGGGACATAGTAGATTTTGTATCTCGATGTTTGAATTGTCAGCAAGTGAAGTATGAACACCAAAAGCCTGGAGGTGTGACACAAAGGATCCCTATACCTGAGTGAAAGTGGGAGCGCATAGCTATGGACTTTGTGGTAGGGTTGCCACGTACCTTGGGTAAGTTTGATGCTATATGGGTCATCGTGGATCGACTGACTAAGTCTGCATACTTTGTACCAGTTCTGACTACCTATAACTCAGAGAAGTTAGCCAAGATCTATATTCAAGAGGTAGTTCGTTTGCATGGGGTTCCTATATCTATTATTTCAGATCGTGGCACCCAATTTACATCTCATTTCTGGCGGTCTATGCAGAAAGAGTTGGGCACTCGGGTGGATCTTAGTACAGCCTTTCACCCTCAGACTGATGGTCAGTCTGAGCGGACTATTCAGGTTCTTGAGGACATGTTGCGCGCGTGTGTGATTGACTTTGGTGGTCAGTGGGATCAGTTGTTTCCTCTAGCGGAGTTTGCTTACAATAATAGTTATCACTCGAGCATTGAGATGGCACCATTTGAGGCTTTGTATGGCAGGAGATGTCGATCTCCAATTGGCTGGTTTGATGCATTTGAGGTTAGACCATGGGGTACGGATTTGTTGAGAGAGTCCTTGGACAAGGTCAAGTTGATCCAAGATAGACTTCTCATCGCTCAGAGTAGGCAAAAGAGTTATGCAGATCGAAAGATTCGTGATTTAGAGTTTATGGTTGGAGAGAGGGTTTTATTGAAGGTTTCACCCATGAAGGGTGTGATGAGGTTTGGAAAGAAGGGCAAGTTGAGCCCAAGGTATATTGGTCCTTTCGAGATTGTTGAGCGTATTGGTGAGGTGGCGTATCAGTTGGCTTTGCCACCTGGGTTGTCAGGTGTCCATCCTGTATTTCATATTTCAATGCTTAAGAAGTATCATCAGGGTGGTGATCATGTGATTCAATGGGATTCAGTGTTACTTGATCAGAATTTGACTTTTGAGGAAGAGCCGATCACCATTTTGGATAGGCAAATTCGGAAGCTAAGGTCCAAGGAGATTGCTTCAGTAAAGGTTCAGTGGAAGCATCGTCCAGTGGAGGAAGCTACATGGGAGACAGAGTCAGACATGAGGAGTAAATATCCTCATCTTTTTTAGCGTTCAGGTTAGCTCTTTTCTTTTCCCGTTCGAGGACGAACTTTTGTTTAAGTGGTAGGTGATGTAACGACCCGCTAGGTCGTTTTGAGAGCTAGGACTAGTTTGACTCCTTTTGAAAATTTAAAGGGGTATTTTTAATCTATTCGAAGACTAAGAGTATTTAGTTGATAAAAAAATTTTAGTGAAGAATTAATATAGTTAATAGTTAGTGGGTCATACTCATAATTTATTTAATATCTTTATACTTGACCCATTAATTTATTTAAGTTAGTGGGATTAGTTTATTTATTATACTTAATTAACATTAGAAAAGCAGAAAAATAAAAGGGCTTCAAAAACTACCGGCGGCGTGGGCACAATATTTACTCGTGAATCGTGTATTGCAGGTGTGCTTTTAATCTAATTGTGTTATTGAATGTTCATATAATATATTATTCTGATTTTTATGATTTAATGGGATAACATAGTGCAAAAGTGTGGGGTTAGGTGTGTGTTAGTCATTGAGTGAAAGAGTTTTTTTTACTTTTATTGTCTTCTGTTTTATATGTATATGCCAATTTTCCACTTTTGCTTTGTATACCTGCAAGGTTAGTGGACAAATTTTGTGACTTTCCAATTCTTCCTTTATAGATATAATTATTTTTTTCTAAAGTTTTGATTTGAGTTTCAAGAATGCTAAGTAGAAAGAGCCGATTAAATAATGGTTCCATATTATGGGTCCTTACCAGTACTTGGTTGGATTTTTTTAAAAATTACTTTTAGCAAGGTTTTAGCTTAAATTAGTTCCCAAGGATTTTCAAATGGCTGCCAGCGACAGTTCTCTTTCTTTTTGGATTGAGAAATTGTATGCAAAGATGCAGATGTATGGGAATTTGAGGTGCAACAAATTAGTTCTTCGTAAATGGTTTTAAGTTGGCTTAGTTTCTTGTTATTATCACATTAAGATACTAGTTTTTGGCATATTGAGATAGGTAATTAATTATTAGATGTATATTATATTAAGATTGAATTTTAGGGTATTTGGAAAGATGAAAGTTCAATTCTTGACTTAAAATTTAGCAAGTATAATAATTTTTGGCATATAAACTATATCAAGATTTGGAAGTTGATTATAATTATGAGTGAGTTTTTGGGTCTATGATAGACATACAATAATTTTAAAGTCTACAAACTCGCTTACTTATGAATACTGCATAATTGGTAGATTGTGAACATTCCAAAACTTTGCGAAAAAGGAAGGAACTATCTTGAAGATTCGTGGCACGAGGTTTGGCTCTTAAGGTATGTTAAGACTTTTAGACTTGTTGAAGGACGTTTTCCTAATTAAAGATAAAAAAAAATGAAAATACTATTATAGAATCAATGGTGTGACGGGCATTGGTACGAGTACCGGTGTTATAAAAAGGAAAATACTATTATAGAATGTGGATTGAAATTTGAGAATGCCAAAGCATATGGGCATTAGCTGATATATTATTGACTTGAATTCCATGTGTGATTGTGTTTTATTTATTTCACCCGTATATTTGTGATAATTGAGGTGGTTATGTAGTATGTTCATATTGATTGATTGAGATGCATCATCATCCCCTCTATTGAAATAATATTGTGCACATGCATAGACATGAGACTGAGTATAAGTTGGGCACGTGGAGATCGTCCGTGCTGGGGATGGTGAGATGTTAAGATTGTAATTTGGGCACGTGGAGATCGTCCGTGCGAAAATTGTTTGATATTATGATAGTGCGTTGAGATCGTCCGCACAGACACGTGGAGATCGTCCGTATCGGTATATGGACCTCGCGAGTCCCCCATGGGTCATGAACTCTCGATGTATTTCCGAGGAGTATCATGTATATACGGTTGAGTGAGTACTGGGTATTCTGAGACATATCATTACATGGCATCATATTGCATTGCATTTCATCCCATCATTCATTCTTGATGACTATATGTTTCGTTTGGTGTTTGGAAAATATTAAATGTTGATTTCCTTTATTGATGAAACTTAAATAGTAAGTGTAATATATATATATATATATATATATATATATATATATATATATATATATATATATATATATATGTACAATCTAAGAATTTATTTTCTTATATAACTCCCGTCACTACTTCTTCGTTGTCGGTCAATGAGACATACTGGGTATACGTGGTTTCGTACTCATACTACGCTTGTTTCACTCTTTGTGGTGCAGATTCGATTCCGAGTAGGAGCACATCTCGTGGAGCAGATTGAGTCCGACTTGAAGTTCTTGGAGTTGTAACTCCCGTCACTACTTCTTCGTTGTCGGTCAATGAGACATACTGGGTACACGTGGTTTCGTACTCATACTACGCTTGTTGCACTCTTTCTGGTGCAGATTCGATTCCGAGTAGGAGCACATCTCGTGGACCAGATTGAGTCCGGCTTGAAGTTCTTGGAGTTGTGGTGAGCTGCTTGGCTGTTCCGTGGCCCACACCTCCCTCTATCTTTTATTTATTCTGTTATTAGTATTCAAACAGGATATCCCTTATGTTAGACTTGTCATTTAGTTTCAGACTTGCTTCAGATTTTTAGAAGCTCTTGTACTTAAGACACCAATTCTTGGGTAGTAATTTTTCAGTTTTCCGCATTCGTACTTATAAAGAACTCAGTGTTGGAGATTTGGAAATTTGTTGTCTTTTCACTTATTAACTAGTTAAGTTTGTTAAAATATGTTGGTTGGCTTACCTATTGGTTGGGAACATAGGTGCCATCACGACTCGTGATTTTGGGTCGTGACACACTTAGTCTTGTACTAATTTTTTATTTAAATTTTGGGCTTGGGGACCCGAGGTCGAGCCCCATTGCCCACACTTCTCTTTTTTTCTTTCTTTTCTTTCCCTTTTCGTTTGAGGCCAAGAGGTTGTGGGATCGGTCCCCGACAACCTCATATTGTTTTTCTTTAATTTTTCTCCTAACTTCCTCACATATCCGAGAGGTTCTTGGATTGATCCCCACACACCTCAATTATTAATTCTTTCCCTCTTTCATTCTTTTACTTGAGCCTTACCCTTTACCTATTCTTTATTATTGAATTTTTAGTAGCTTTCATATTATGAGGTCTTGGGTTCAATCCCTAATGACTTCACCTCTTAAAAAAAATTTAAAAATCAAACTCCTCCACACTGCCCATGCCGAGACCAATTTCTAGATTTCTGGAAATTTGGTCATCTTTCAATCCACTTTTTCTCAACATGTATACGTTGGATTTTTAAGGAAAATCGTTATTCATTTCGTACATTATTATATGCATTATTTCCAAGTAATTTTATAAAAAAAAACAAGGTTTTAACATCCCATTTTCATGCTCCAAACCATGCACAAGAACACGGCTGCATACACATTTTGCATACGTTTACAACACATAATTTCGAACATACATACATGAACATAATCATCACGAAAACTTACACTCCTAAATTCTACCAGCAATCATACTCAACCTACAACAATCGATGGGAGCTAGTGACAGGGACATGCAAAGGGGAACGTTCCTAGTTTTTGAATTAGAATTTGGCTGAATCTTAGGGTTCTCTTGGGAAAGGGACCCAGAGGAATAAAACCCATACTTTTTTGTCGTTTAACACCTTTCAAACCTGATCTAAAGTGCTTCCAACTCCCACGAAAAACAAATGCTTCTCCAACAAAACTCACGCGCAAACCGTTTGAAAAAAGATTTTGCTTTCATTTTTAGTTTAGTTTTTCTTTTGAGTTTTAGCGTACAATTTCTTCAAGAGTAATGAACTTTGATTTTTGTTCTTTTTGCTGATGATGAGCATGAGAAAGAGTGTGGAGAGACGTGAGAATGATTGTGGAGAGAGATGGGAGTAAGTGTAGGAGTAGGAGTTTTAGTTGAAGACTTAGTCAAACTAGGACTCCTTGCCATTTTTTAAAGGATTAGGTGAAATGACTAATCATGCCCTTACTTAGATCATATAATTAATATAAATTAATTAGATTGAACATTGCTTTCACCCAGGATCGAACCCAAGTGAAGCTTAACTCGCAAAAAGGGTCATATATGGGTCAATCGTCCATTACTCACATTAATTAGTTCATTAATTAAATATCTAGGATAATTACTATACTACCCTTAGCCTAGAAAAGACCATTTTACCCCTAGACTCTCCAAACTTAAGATTACCCCTTTCAAGTCCGGTTAAGATTCATCCGGGTGAATCTTAATATTCAGGTGCCCTGCATGGATGGACCCAACCTTGCCTAGCTCAACTAACTCACCAAGTTGGTTGTCTTCGTTGGTGCATAGGTTCAGAGGTATGGTTCCACGTGCATCAATCCGTGTGAACCCAGTCTAATCTAGGCATTCTAGGCATGTTAGGCATTACATAGTTCATATGACATTGTTATTTCTCCATCCACTTTTACATGTCATATTATGTAAGTTAATTTGTTAATTTTTAAAGTTAGATTAGATTTAAAAATTCTATATTTCATATAAAAAATTAGATATGTAAAAGTTGTACAAAAAGTACTATAAATTGCAATTTTTCGCATATTAATATGGTAAAAAATATATCATAAAATGTTAGTCAAAGTTCTTATAATTTGACTGGAAAAAAAATATAAAATTTAAAATGGATAAATATGGTATATGTCAAAAAAAGAGTAGTTTAGTAATGTGCATTTACTCTATGAGTAATTGAAGTGTAAACCATTCTTAAGAAACTAATCCTCCCTAAACTACAATTCATAATTGTTTCCACCAAATAACGGGAGAAAAAAGGTAATTGTAACAGAAAACAAAAGTAGTTTCTCAGCTTAAATATTATTATAAAAATAACATATTTTAAATTCAAGTACTCCTTCTATCTCAATTTATCTAACATATTTTGGATTTTAAGATTAAATCGTTTTTAATTGTAAATTTTTCATATATATATATATATATATATATATATATATATATATATATATATATATATATATATATATATATATATATATATATATATATATATATATATATATATATATATATATATATATATAAAGCAAATTCTCTGTAACACCTAAGAAACCAGACCTAGAAAGCTAGTGCAGTAAAAAAACACCAGCGAACCACGGCCATGGACCGTAAAAGAAACCACGGTCTGTTGGCCTACCCATGGCTCATGCTCTCCCATAAGGGATGGACCACAAGACCCTTCACGGGCCATGGACCACCCCATTAGACATGGGGAGGCTTGTGTATGCAAGGCAGAACCCCACCAAGCTCATTCACAAGACCACGAACCCTTCATGGACAATGGTCTTGATGACAGGTTGTGGTGGCTCCCGTGAATCCAAGCCAGAAGGCCCTAGACCAAGTGAAGGGTCCTCAATCCTTCACGGTTTTGATCCTTCACACGATCCGTGAAGTGGACCATAAAAGGAATTCTTAGACACCAACGACTATTGGACCAAGGACCACGATCGACTTTAGGGTACGTGGTCCCTTTTACGGCCTGTTAGAGGGGCCGTGGTCAACCCTTGTCAGTATTTAAGTAGGGTCATTTTGGTCCTTTCTCTGATGTGTTGGATTGCTAAACTACATCGTTTAACTCCTAAACTACGTAGTTTAGGTCAGTTTAAGCCTAAAAATTTAATTAGAAATTACTCTAATCAATCTTCACCTAATTCAAGCGAAGATTAGAGTAAAAATCAGAGGTAAAGTCGAGCAACCCTAATTCAAAAACACAATGAGTTTTCATCGGTTCCAGTCCTTAAATCGAAGGATCTCTCCGTAGAATTCATCACCAAGTATGTGAGATTTCACTCGTGTGTTCTTTTTACCTATTAGGTCCCCAGAATTTAGTGTGGTTCTTGATTCCCTTCAAATTATCTAGACCTAGGGTTTCTAGAACTTCAGTAGATTATATGAATTAGCTACTTTAATGTTCCTAATCAAATTATCATTATTTTAGCATTATTTTGTGTGGATCCTTTCATAAATTCAGAACCTAGCTATGTAGTTCCTTTTGTTCATGAATTGCATGTGCTAGGTCAAATATTTCAGGTATATATGCCTCAGATTTGAATGTTTCATTATCAACATATAAATATTTCATTTTCAGTTAGCATGTCCGTTCTTGATCTATCCAATATTATAAAAATTCAGTCATAAAATGTTAATTACAGAAGCAATTGGGAGTAGCTTAATACCGAGTGGACTAGGGCCATTCACCCTCAAGTTCCACAAAGATGTGCCCCATAGGTTGTATGTCCCCTCCATGGGCATCATTTTAGTGATTACGCCAGTCATGCCTCTATACCTCTAGCAGGGTATATTGGGTTCTCTCGATGGTCATATACATCACAATTCAAATTTAGGTCATGGATTTTATGTTAGTTATTAGTAGCTCCCTTACAGTCAAATTCTATTGCATTGACCATGTCATCAATTACAGTCAGGTATCAGTCTCAAGATCTTATATACTTGGTCATTGCATTTAATTATGGGAAAAGGGTCTGATATACCCCTCAACTTTGTCATTTAGAGTTGATATATCCCTTGTTATGAAAGTGGCTCATATATACCCTACTTGTAAACAAATGGCTCACATATACCCTTTTCCTCTAACAGAAATGAAAAAATAATAATTTTCAATCTAAAATTTTATTATTTTTTTTCCAAAAAAATATAATCCCATATGAGTAAATTTAATCCTCGTCAAACATATTTTTTTTTGACTTTTTTTTTTGTTTCAATGACTAATTTATAATTATTATTTTGATAATCAAATTTATTTATGTTTCACTAATATTCTGGTAAAACTTATTGTAGATGACCAAATTTTTTTTCGAATACGAAATTAAATTACAATACACACAAAAAAATAGTTTAATTTTTTTTCTTTAAACTAAGGAATGAAAGAAAAAAAATAAAATAAGAATAAGAAACTCAAATAATTATAATAAAAGAAGTCAAAAAATAATTTATGTATGAAAAAAATTAAAATATACCTTGAACTTTTATAGAATAATCAAATATAACACTAAATAATTTTTTAAAAAAATTATAAGTAATAAATATAAATTTAAAACTAATTTATTTGAAATTCCGTTAAATGAAGGGTATATGTGAGTCATTTTGTAACGACAGGGGTATATGTGAGCCGTTTGTATTACAGTAAGGGTATATATGAGCCATCTTATAACGAGGGGTGTATCAGCTCCAAATGATAAAGTTGAGAGGTATATCAGACCCTTTTCCATTTAATTATCCATGTTCAGTATTCTCAATTTAGTATCATGTGTATATCTTACCATTGCTCATATATATGCTTTGGTTTAGTTATGATTATTGTTCATATTTAGTATATCTTGCATGCTCAGTACCCTTCAAGTAATGACACATACTCTGCGCTACATCGTCTCGTCATGTAGGTTCAGGTTCTCAGCTTGCACGTCACACATAAATCAATTCCCGATCTTCAGTTCAGCAGCATCAATGATGAGTTATCATTCTTTGAGGACGATTGACATGATTATGTCACACACACACACAACACACACGCACGCACGCACGCACGCACGCACACAGAGGCTTTTAAGATTTTTATTTATTGTTTAAGTGTTGATCCCTCTGTTACTTTTCATGTCACATTTTAGATTTTACTTTATCAAGATATTAAGAGCCCGTTTGATATTTTTGTTGGGGGATCGAAATTATTATTTTAAAAAACAAGGTGTATAGCTAATTAGTAAAAAAAACTTTTAAATAGATATACAAGCAGGTTTTCTAGTGTTGGGAATAAATTAAAATATTTTGCTTCTTAAAAAAAGCAAAAGTAGACAACACACACAGGCTTGTAAGATTTTTATTTATTGTTTAAGTTTTGATCCCTCTGTTACTTTTCATGCGTCACATTTTAGATTTTACTTTATCAAGATATTAAGATCCCGTTTGATATTTTTGTTAGGGGATCGAAATTATTATTTTAAAAAACAAGGTGTGTAGCTAATTAGTAAAAAAAACTTTTAAATAGATATACAAGCAGGTTTTCTAGTGTTGGGAATAAATTAAAATATTTTGCTTCTTAAAAAAAGCAAAAGTAGAAGTAGAAATTACTCATTCCAAGACAATATTTCTATCAGATCGATATACACATTTACTAATATATCTTTTATATTTATTTTATTGATGAATTTTTCGTATGTAATGCTTTAGTTTGTGAAATGATTTTAAATTTATTTTGTTTGATACTTTAATTATATTAAATAATCATATTAATATTATATTAATATCCAATTTATTTTTTATTCATCTATGTATAATATTGGTTGAAGATTTGAATGTGTACATTTTAATTTAATACAAAAAAAAAAAAAAAAATTTATTATGCATATTTAATATAATCTTAATATTAAAAGTGTATTATACTTGTCCCTTATTAATAATTTAACTCTCAAAAGTACCTTTTCTAAAAAATTAGTTAAAAAAAATAATATGCTTACGAAAAACACTTTTTAAATGAATTAATCAAACACAAATGACTTTTTCAAAAATGCACTTATTTGAAAAACTATTTTCAAAAAGTACTTATAAAAATAAACATTTTTAGCAGTAATCTGACACAAGCTCTAAATAAATTTGCAATTCTATCCTTATTTAATATTTTTTTGAAGTCAACTTTTCAATATATGATAATTATGCTAGATTTTAGAAATTTAAAAGTATATGAATGACTATTTAAATTTTTAAGTTTCTTTTTGGAGCCACATTTTTTTCGGTATGAATTGTCCAAAAAAAAAAAAAGTCCTACCTCAACTTTCCTATATATTTTCTATAAAAAATATTTATTTTTAAATTCTTGTAAACATGACAATAAAAATAAATAATTCAAATTAATACAGATATTTGTATTGAATATGATGTTATTTATAATGAAATTAGATCTAAAAGAATATGATCTATTTATTATAGTTATAGATTTGACAATCGACATGAATTTTAGTTCTACTTTAACAAAGAAAAATATGACGGAATAAGATTTTATAGATTGGTGCTATGGCGGTGAGAGTAATGAATCAATGCGTGAAGTAATTACAATTGACATTAATTACTTATTAATTTTCATATATTGGTCACATTTTTTTCATAAAGACGAATTAACTATTCATAATATAACAAGAAAAATATTTTAATTTATTAATTAATTTTATGAAATAACTATCCTCCGTTCACTTTTATTTGTCAGAATTTGACTTGGCACGACCATTGAAAAATTATTTATGATATATATATTTTCAAGGATGAGCATGATATGGTGTATACCGATTCATCACGCAATATCAAAATCTTTAATATTGTGATTTTGAGATTGTTGTATTTGGTATGGAATATGGTATAGATTTTAATGTTTTTTTAAATATTCTGTACGGTAGGTATTTAGAAATAACATACGAAATATTGAATACCAAATCAAAATATGTAGACACGCACACGCACATGACGCACACATTGTCACGACCCAAAAATGGGCGTGATGGCACTCGTCTTATCCCACCAAGACAAGTCAGCCTAAAACTCAATCATTACAATAAAATGCGAAAATAAAATATAAGTAACTTAATAAAACCCCCAAAACCTGGTAGTCACGTGTACAAGCCTCTAAAGTATTACAATTGATTCAAAAGAAAAACTCAAGTCTCAAATGAACTTGTTTCTAGAATAGAACAAGATCATAATTAAGGAGAAGAAAGTCTGCTGCGACGGAAACAGCTACCTGACAATCCTCCACAAGAAGCCTCGGAAAAGAAGAGAATGACAAGTAAAAAAAAAATCCAGGCTCATAACCTACAAAAATTTGTAGAAGCAAGGGGTGAGTACCAAACCACACGGTACTCAGCAAGTAAACCTCTAAACACAAGCTAAGGGGATGAAATACGGGTACTCCTACCACTCCCAACCGAACCTCCACAACTACAACCTGCATTAACATCAACCCAACCTAACAGCTCACAGTTTACATAGCACATAGCTCAATAACAACAGTTAGACAAATTACATATCCTCAACAACAACACTTTAACAAATTACATATCCTCAATAACAATACTTCAACAAACTACATATCCGCAATAACAAGCTCAATATTGATCAATCACAAGTTCCGCAGAAAGGCAATCAGAAGATCAGCAAAACACGATATTAAATTCACTAATGATAAGTATGTGCAATGCAATGGAATGCAATGTCAAGTATAATGATGCATGTCTGACCTAGTGATACACACCCGCTGTCTCTCAGTCCGGGACCCATAGGGGACATATCTGTCCATGCATCTGTCGCGGCGCACGACACGACCCTCGATAATAGTAACCATCGCGGCGCGCGATACGTCCCTCGAAATATAGTATCCATCGCGGCGCGCGATACGTCCCTCGAAATGGTACATCCTCTTTAGTACCCATTCTTTCTCAATGCACATAACACTTGTCACAACCAATGCCTCAGAATAATGCAGATGACAAGTTCACACAAATAATGAGGAGATGACCATTTTCATAACATTGCACAGTTCACAACCAGACAAACATGAAGTTACATCAACAATGATTCAACAAGACTTCAACCCTTTCTCAACACAACACACATAAACAATTAATCACATTGCCTTTTGTTATCCCCATTCTTTTCATTATTAGAATTAGTCAATGTGGGCAAGTCAACCCATCACCAATCCCGTTACTTCCAAACATATACCACAAGGACATACACGCATTTCATACACTTTACAAGAGTTTAGAAATCCACTTGCCTCAATTTATCGAACAATCACTTCGGGACTTTAGTCTTCCTCCTTTGTTGTACTTTCAAATCAATACAATCTATTCAAATCAATAACCACAATAAGAGTTCAAATCTTACAACACTCATAATACTATAGGTTTAGTCTAGACCCAAAAACTCACTCAAATCTATAGTAAAGGTCTTATATCATAATTCCAACCAATAAATCAAATCTCATAATTCCCTAACTTTCAAGTCTAGGTTAAGCCTTCATTCCTCTAAATAAATAAAATTTTAATTTAAACACTCTATATCTAAAACCCTAATTTATCAACAGTATTTTGATAATTATAAGGGAGATCTGCACACGAAATTTGACACACAAATAAGTAGAAACAAAAATGTTAGTTGTCAAACTGTTTTATAATCACAAATCAACACTATATCATTATTACACAATGATTAAATAACATTATATTATACTTTATCATAAAAACTATTGTATCAATTCTTATTATTTTATTATAAAATCTAATGTATCAATTTATTTTATTAATCCTAACTAATACAACCATTGTAATCAAATTTACATGCAATTATGATAAACTCCACTACCTTTCTTTTTTTAATATCACAACTATAATGTTGGGAACACTGCATTCAAAGTGACTCACCTGAAGCTGCTGGAGAAAATCCTTGAAAGTTGCAGCATGGAGTTGTTTTGAGTGTACGAATCGAACATAGTAACCCCTATTTACAACTATAGTACACGTTCTATTCCCTTCCAATTCAACTATAGAAAAATAAAGATTTGGCATTACATGATTGTGCAGTTTTACGATTCTCGCATTCGGCCGCCTCAAGCCATCCGCTTTTCTTTTTTTCCATTTTTTTTCTGAATTATTTATTTTTAAGTGATGGATCTTACCCACTTATTTTATTAAATATAGGTTAAAGGGTATAAGGTCTTAAACAAATTATTACTTTAGCCCATTAACTATCTATTTAGTCAATTACCTACAATTACCCATCAATTAATTAACTCAAGTTAAACGAATAGTTCAAAATTTTCAAAAATAACCTATCGGGTCATTACAATATCCACCACTAAAAATCATGTTCGTCCTCGAACATAAGGAAGAAGAAAGAAAAATAACCAATGTTACCAACAATTTGAGGTATGATCTTCCCGAGTCGATATTCATATCTCTAAGTAAGATCCTCCTTAAAATCATTCCATTAGGATCAACTACTACAAACTGAACTTTCAAAACAAACTTTGGAGGATTTATAAATCAAGAGTGATTATCAAGCCACAAACTAACTGATGAACTCAATCTAAACTCAAACCCACTAGTCCTTAATACAATCATCATGAAGAATCGTTTCTCACATAACCACGATAGACTTCCGAATCAATACATACTACGAGAAGAATTGAATCTCACCCAACCACCATACCCTCATACTGCACAAACCATCACAAATCTTTTCAAGATTTCCTTTTCACAACACAATTTTTTTTTCATGAGCTTAAGTTATAAGAATCTGACTTTTAGATATTGTTGCTCATCAAGGGGGGATCAAACTTATATAACCCAAAGAAAAAAAATAAGATCAAGTAACCACACAACATGCGATACATTTCAAAATGTAGAACCTCTACCAATATGCTTTAACAATTGTAACTCTTCATAGCAGCTTTTATATAAGTTCTCATAAGTAAGGTCGTATATGTAGAACCACAAGTATACTTCAACTGTTCCAAGACAACGTTAAATGTGTCATATCTAAAATGACCTAGTCTTTCCAAGCATCCTATCCTACCAAGAGGACATCGCAGGATCGGTACACCCGATCCACCACTAGGGATACACCCATAGATATGAAAACACATGTAGGTATAAGTAGCGAATCACACTCCAAACCATATCCAAAACGAAGTAAAAGACCACATAAGAATATACAAACTCAAAGTCGATATAACACTTGATACTTCTTTCATAGTGACCATATCAAACATTCTTATTCATCTTACTCTATTTATATAATTTTTATCCAACCACAATCACCTAGTCTGATGTCCATTACAATCTCACAAAATCTCAATTTTCAAACCCCACATATTTCTCATAGTACACCACTAAAGTCAAAACTCCCAATACTAACAAACATCATAACTACACCAATCATTTACCTTACTCTCAAACAGTCTCTAGTTACAAAGTTTTCTTAGCAAGCACATTATCGCCTCCAAAATTTATTTTATTTTTGAATTATGACTCCCTTTCTTTTCATTTAAGCATGTCATGACAAGTACAAGTTACCCCCAAGACTGATAATACAAATTTTAAATCAAAAAGTACATTACCATCAAAACACAACAATTGAATAACACTCAAACTCAATTCAACTCCACATAATTCTTCAGATACCAATTTTAACTATCAGTCACACCATCATATGCCTCATACCAACACACAAAAAAAATAATTGTGGTCACTCAAATAATTCGATACCATAAGCTCATAACCTATACTCACTATCAAATGCGTATGTAACGCATCATAATAGTTTGTATTGTTCCATAAATAAATAGTTTAAATCTCCTCAAATCCTCATTAATTATGTAAAATTGTAGGTCCACACTGTTGAACATAAATAAATTATCTATCATCATGTGAACAATTTAACTCCACATAAGAACACATAATTGTAAACACCTCATTGTTTTTCACATAAATCAAAATCCAATCTTCATAAAAATTGTTGATAAATTCCTAATTAGTATATACCGAATAATTCACATCCTTAGTCATATTAGAACATATGAATGAAAAATTTATACATCCTTCAACTTCTAACCAAGACTCTATATGAGAGGTCTTATACTTCACATCTCTTAAATTCCTCCCATGGTGCTTCTAACTATATAATCTTCAACATACCAATTTTTTTTTTTTACTCGCTTACCAATCTTATTCTTTGACCAACAACTCATGATATTTTTACCTCATCCTCTAAATCAAATCATTAATGTGAAATCCCATTTAGGCATAACAATAAAAAGTAACGAAATTTACTACTCAAATTATTTTTAAGTCCTTCCAAATGCTTCATATTTAATGTGATCAATCATTTCTTACCCATTATCAATTCATACCTTGACAAACAACAAATCTAAACTCACAATGAAAAACTTGATTTTTTTTTTAAAATCCCAGCCATGTAACACAATCCCATTATCTACAAATATTAGTTCATATATTGAATATCTTTATGAATTCACGTATCTTAGCTTATCATTGATCACCTCTCCATCGACATTATCATATCTTTCGCTAAAAATTCTACCATATTCATTATCAAACTCAAAACCACAAAAGAACTAATTATCATACTCGAGATGAATGATCGTTCACTCCTTTCTCAAGATTTATCCAATAGTTTTAACCAATCTGATGATGTTGTGACACTATATATTACCATAATCAAAGAAAATATGGGTGAAATAATGTGTCTCTAAATCCAATTCTCAACCCATGTGAATATACCTCTTTAGCCCTTGCAATCAAAGAAAATATTCTTACTCTCACCTCTTTTCGAAGGCTACACTATATCAACTAATTTATTTATTATTATTTTTTTCCATTATGACTCTAGCTCCTTTAAATTCTATTCGAGCAGTGTTTCAACACCTCATATAACTTTACTTGCAACCAGGCTACTCACCGAACTATAGCAAACCATATCATTATATACTCGCAAGTTGTCATTATTATACAAAAATCTATTTAACAAACTATCTGTCATATAGCTCATCCCAATCTCAATCCATCACAAACTCTTACTATCATTATGCTCGTTTAGCCCTTGCCATCATCATAAAGTAATCTTTGTCATTGCCATGACATCTCAAAACCAACTTTACCAATAAAATTCACAAGACTAACCCAATATCATATGCACTTTTTAGTAAGATATTCAATTCCCTTCACACAAGTATACTTTCTGGGACTTCATTTACCCATAAGCTTGCCATTATGGTATTTATCCATTCCCTTGGACCTTAAGATGAAATTATTGATCCTCATTTAGAACCCTCTAGATACACTTCTCAACTCAACACATTAATATCGTACTGAAGATCCACCACTAAATGTTTCCTTATAAATTACGCTTAGCTCAAGTATCCGTAGTAACAAACTAGTTGGTTTCTCAAACCTTGAATTCAACACCAAATCTAATTATCTGAACATATGATACAACTAATAACTATTTATTATTCACACTTAACAATCAACATATCCATTTTCATATACCACTAGTGCCATGTTGTGAAGTCTGTTAAATCCACCACTAAAACACATCATACCTATCTAGAAGATCGTATCAAAATAGCTCATACATATCATGACAACTTTGCTAACTGTGTTTTCTCAATTTAAATTGTTCATTATCTTGCAATCATTTTAATTCGTCCACTTTCAATTACCGAACTGCATTCTTTTCATAAGTATATCACGTTCACCTTAGTATTAGGTCTAACATTCAAGTTATACACAACACACTAACTACTCACATGAGAAACTATGCACGAGTCATCTCATAAATGAGAGTGAATGGAGTGAAGCGATGATAGTCAAAACTAAACCAAGTAAGCACGATTGAGATTCAAGAAGTGAAGATTTTTCCTAAAAGTCACCATAGCTTCTCGAAGATAAGTACAGACGTCTCCGTACAGATCCTCGAGACTCTACTTAGACTCGACTTGTATACACGTGAGACATATGAACCTAGGGCTCTGATACCATTTTGTCACGACCCAAAAATGGGCGTGATGGCACTCGTCTTATCCCACCAAGACAAGTCAGCCTAAAACTCAATCATTACAATAAAATGCGGAAATAAAATATAAGTAACTTAATAAAACCCCCAAAACCTGGTAGTCACGTGTACAAGCCTCTAAAGTATTACAATTGATTCAAAAGAAAAACTCAAGTCTCAAATGAACTTGTTTCTAGAATAGAACAAGATCATAATTAAGGAGAAGAAAGTCTGCTGCGACGGAAACAGCTACCTGACAATCCTCCACAAGAAGCCTCGGAAAAGAAGAGAATGACAAGTAAAAAAAAAATCCAGGCTCATAACCTACAAAAATTTGTAGAAGCAAGGGGTGAGTACCAAACCACACGGTACTCAGCAAGTAAACCTCTAAACACAAGCTAAGGGGATGAAATACGGGTACTCCTACCACTCCCAACCGAACCTCCACAACTACAACCTGCATTAACATCAACCCAACCTAACAGCTCACAGTTTACATAGCACATAGCTCAATAACAACAGTTAGACAAATTACATATCCTCAACAACAACACTTTAACAAATTACATATCCTCAATAACAATACTTCAACAAACTACATATCCGCAATAACAAGCTCAATATTGATCAATCACAAGTTCCGCAGAAAGGCAATCAGAAGATCAGCAAAACACGATATTAAATTCACTAATGATAAGTATGTGCAATGCAATGGAATGCAATGTCAAGTATAATGATGCATGTTTGACCTAGTGATACACACGCGCTGTCTCTCACTCCGGGACCCATAGGGGACATATCTGTCCATGCATCTGTCGCGGCGCATGACACGACCCTCGATAATAGTAACCATCGCGGCGCGCGATACGTCCCTCGAAATAAAGTATCCATCGCGGCGCGCGATACGTCCCTCGAAATGGTACATCCTCTTTAGTACCCATTCTTTCTCAATGCACATAACACTTGTCACAACCAATGCCTCAGAATAATGCAGATGACAAGTTCACACAAATAATGAGGAGATGACCATTATCATAACATTGCACAGTTCACAACCAGACAAACATGAAGTTACATCAACAATGATTCAACAAGACTTCAACCCTTTCTCAACACAACACACATAAACAATTAATCACATTGCCTTTTGTTATCCCCATTCTTTTCATCATTAGAATTAGTCAATGTGGGCAAGTCAACCCATCACCAATCCCGTTACTTCCAAACATATACCACAAGGACATACACGCATTTCATACACTTTACAAGAGTTTAGAAATCCACTTGCCTCAATTTATCGAACAATCACTTCGGGACTTTAGCCTTCCTCCTTTGTTGTACTTTCAAATCAATACAATCTATTCAAATCAATAACCACAATAAGAGTTCAAATCTTACAACACTCATAATACTATAGGTTTAGTCTAGACCCAAAAACTCACTCAAATCTATAGTAAAGGTCTTATATCATAATTCCAACCAATAAATCAAATCTCATAATTCCCTAACTTTCAAGTCTAGGTTAAGCCTTCATTCCTCTAAATAAATAAAATTTTAATTTAAACACTCTATATCTAAAACCCTAATTTATCAACAGTATTTTGATAATTATAAGGGAGATCTGCACACGAAATTTGACACACAAATAAGTAGAAACAAAAATGTTAGTTGTCAAACTGTTTTATAATCACAAATCAACACTATATCATTATTACACAATGATTAAATAACATTATATTATACTTTATCATAAAAACTATTGTATCAATTCTTATTATTTTATTATAAAATCTAATGTATCAATTTATTTTATTAATCCTAACTAATACAACCATTGTGATCAAATTTACTTGCAATTATGAGAAACTCCACTACCTTTCTTTTTTTAATATCACAACTATAATGTTGGGAACACTGCATTCAAAGTGACTCACCTGAAGCTGCTGGAGAAAATCCTTGAAAGTTGCAGCATGGAGTTGTTTTGAGTGTACGAATCGAACATAGTAACCCCTATTTACAACTATAGTACACGTTCTATTCCCTTCCAATTCAACTATAGAAAAATAAAGATTTGGCATTACATGATTGTGCAGTTTTACGATTCTCGCATTCGGCCGCCTCAAGCCATCCGCTTTTCTTCTTTTCCCTTTTTTTTCTGAATTATTTATTTTTAAGTGATGGATCTTACCCACTTATTTTATTAAATATAGGTTAAAGGGTATAAGGTCTTAAACAAATTATTACTTTAGCCCATTAACTATCTATTTAGTCAATTACCTACAATTACCCATCAATTAATTAACTCAAGTTAAACGAATAGTTCAAAATTTTCAAAAATAACCTATCGGGTCATTACACACATACACGCGCACAAAAGATTGGGATCCCCAATGACAAGCGAAAGGACATTTTTGGGTCCACACACACGCACGCATGCGCACACGCACATTGTTAAAATACAAACTAATATGCAACTTAGTATTTGTATAATTTAGAGGTGGTTTGATAGTTGGATAATTAAGGTTATACATGTATTAGTAATGTGGGTGTTAGTTATGCAGGCATTAGTAATGTGTATTATTTATGCAAGTATTAGTAATGTGGTATCAGTTGTGCAGGTATTAGTAATGTGAGTATTAGTTATACATGCATGGATATATTATTAAAATAAAATATTAATAATTATGCATTCTTTAATTATGCGGGGTTTAGTTATGCATCAAATATTCTTTTGGATGTTGGTTCTTTGTATTAAAAATATTTTTTTTTTTAAATCACAACATTTTTTTACAATTATATTCTTTTCTTCTCTAACTTTGTATTTAAATTAGAATATTTCTTTAATTATGTAAAAGAAGAAAGTAGTCAAGTGAAAGTGATAAGCGTAATATTATCATTTTAATTTTTTATTGATTTATTAACAGTAGATGTATTAATTATTCTACCTTCTACTCCGCATAAGTAATACATCAATTTCCTCATAACTTATACATGCATTATTTATGTGAATTTTCAAATTGTCAATCAAACGCCATATAAATTTTATACATGAATAACTTTTTTCCTTAAACACCGTATTAATTATATACATGAATTTTTTTCTTATCCACATATCAAACACCATAAAAATTATACAGACTCTAATACATGGACAAAACTTATTTTGTCCAACTACCAAATGACCCCTAAATGTTAAGAAGTTGAAACCTTGTCTCTTCTATTTTGATTGAAATATATTTGAATTTTAATTGATTATTAACAAAATGAGTTTTTTGTACTTTATTTTGAATATATATTTCATGTGTAATGTATTAACATGATACAATTGAGACTTTTTTAAATTATCAAATAAGTCACAATACTCTATTATACGAGTATACATTAGTCGATATTGAACAAACTATGATTATCAATTTACCATATCGTATATTATCAAAAATAAACTTTAAAATATTGAATACCGAAATTACGATATTGAAACATTCAAAAACCTTACCATACCATATCATGTCAACCTCTAGGTATTTTTTATCAAAATATACCCACCCTATTAAATGATGTAATTTGGAAAATAAATATTCAACGTTGCGGGTAAAAGGTGAAAAATTTATTGTGTTTTTGATATGTCAAAATTAACAAGTAAAAATAAAAATTCATTTTAGTAATAAATAATAAATAAAAATAAATTGAGAGAGTATTATGAACCAACTATTTATAGTAAGGATAACCCATAACAAAGAACGAAAAAAATATAATTTATAAACAAGAAAATTTTGGTAAAACCATAAGATTCAAAACATATCTTAATACATTATATATTTAATTTTTAAATTACAAAATTTAAAAATCTCATTGATATGCTTAAATTGTGTACCTTATAAACTAAGAGAATTGAAAAGGACTGAGCAACCAAAAAAGTGCTACACATCATTTTTATTGTATTATTTATATCCCTGCCCTTATCAGTGACGTGTGGACCAAAAATATCTTATGATCTTAAGAGATTAAAAATGTTATTTTAAATTGTCCTTAGAGGAATCTTTTTTGTTTAATTATGATCATTAGGAATCAAACTAGGAGTTATTAGTATTATCATAGATTAATATATATACCGACCATCTATTCTCTAGTTGAAATTAAGAGGAGATGACATCTGCTTATTATTAGGTTCATAAATCAGTGACATAGGTAATAAGAGTTAGTTATATTAATGTTAGCCACTGAACAAAATTATTATAAGATCATCTATGTAAATTTTTATTGGAAAAAAGGTTTATGTGTTATCATTTATTAATGAAAACTAAATTATTTTTGTAAAATAACTTTTTCGCTTCAATTATCATTAATTAATTCATTTATTTTTAAGGAAAAGGATTTAAGTTCATCATACAATTTTTAAAAATATTTATTTATGTCATAAGTTAAAAAAAATTGACTTGTCTATATCATTTCAGTTAACAAATAGGTATAAATGAGTTTTTTCTCAAACGTTAACAATGACATAAATAAGTGAAACTTTTAACATATGACATATTTGAGTCACATCTGAAACTTTAATGATATATTTAAGTTTACCTCAAAATATATATATATATATATATATATATATATATATATATATATATATATATATATATATATATATATATATATATATATATATATATATATATATATATATATATATATATATATATATACGTACTAATTACGTTACATTTTAATCAAATGAATACTTGAAGTTTGGAGATGATTGATTGATCTGCTGGGGCCAATTTCTGGAAGTTGGATAAGTTTCGGAAATGGTGAAAAGCCATTTGTTTGGGGCCAATTAATAAGACTTCGGTTTTACATCTTCTTTATGTTACTAGTCATATTTTATTATTCAAGAAAAATTATTAATGTCAGCGAAGACGAAAATGTTTGCATTGTAAAACATAAGCAATATATTACTCCCTCAGTTTCAGCTTATGTGACACTTTTCATTTTTCTAGATTCAAACAAGTTTATTTTTTACAGTAAGTTTTTCATAGATCCTTTTAATATTTTGAATTATCAATTATTATGACTTATAGTACTACACATAGTTTACAAATTTATAAATTTTTGTAGGAATATTAAGAGGAATCAACAACAAGATGTGTACCTTGTAATTCACAGCGAAAATCGTCAATGTGCTTCTTTGACAAGTTGGTACTCAATACATCTTTGAATCATTAGGAAACAAAGATTTTGTTCACAAACTAGAAGTCTATTTTTGTGTGTTGATGAATCTACCTGACAAACCCAATACTTTTGTTTTTAGACAGAAAGCTTGGTTTTTGATTTTTTGTTTCACAGGTTCTTACGTTTAACATTTCACTTCTCACATCTCACATCTCACATCTCATTCAATCTGCTTCCACTAGGAGTTTTTGAAAGAGGATTTGAACAGTTACATTGTAACTGTTCAATCTTATCCTTTAAAGAATTTATCCTAATTAATTAATTAATTAGATAAGACATTAAAACATATTGGGTCGATTGAGTCGGTCCACATGGGGGACCCACGATTCAAAACTTACATCTCCCACTTCGCATATGGAGGACAAGACCCGAGTCAAAATTATATCAATCAAACACACAATTCATACGAAAAATAGTTTGTATGAGCTATTTGAATGAAGAACTTATCTTTAAGGTTTTACATGTCAAGAACAAAATTTAGACCCCAGACGAGACCGGCGTCGTTGACCTCTCAGAGGTCTCAGACAAGCCTACATATGTCATCCTTACTTCATCTAGGTAAATTTTCGCGGAAAATTTGAAACTTTTTGTTTCTTATCATAGATGTATACATACTACTTAACATCATAGGCGTTCACAAATAAACTATCTAATAAAGAGATAGTTCGTTTAAGTGATTAATATCTTCCTAATATTATGTGATACAAGACTTATACATCTTGTATGTATGCAAAGATCTCAATTTCGATCTAAGTAGGCAACATTATTCTTGAACATAATTCACTTATGACTTATGTATCAATACGGAATTCGGGCAAGGAAATCCGATCTCGAATTTCGTGAACAACACTTACATTTTCATTTATTTTATTTTGGTCCACACAGCTTGGGGACCCAAGATCAAGCCCCAACGCCTTCATTTCCTTTTAATTTCTTTTCTTTAAATTTTCTCTTTCTTGGCTGAAGGGTTGTGGGATCGAACCCCCACAATCCCTTTTATGTTAATTTATCTTTCCTTGACTTTTTCGAGTTTACCATGAGGGTGTGGGTTCGAATCCCCAAAGCCTCACTTTATTTTTCTCTTTAATACCTAGATCAGCCTGGAGGTCGTGGGTTCGATTACCACACGCCTCAACATTTATTTTCTTGTAATTTCCTTAAGTATGTATGAGATGTTGTGGGTTCGAATCTTACTCCTCTCATTTTGATTTTCATGATTTCATTTTCCAGCCAAGACCACGGTTAGAAAACCCCTCTCAACAATACTTTTAACTCCCTTATTTTCATGGTTTTTAACATGGTGAGGTCCCGGGTTCGACCCTCAGTGATCTCACTTATTTTTCTTCATTTTTCATAAAATTTTAAAACATTTTAACTTGACCAAAATTCATCAACTTATGGCTGGAAATTTTGTAATTTTCAGCATCTTTTTCATCATGTTACACATTAGTTCTTAGGGAAATTTCATGGTTCAAACATTTTAGGTGCATTTTCATGGATTCGTTTAGCCAAGAGTTTCTCACTCAATTCAGTCACATTACACTTCATATGAACATCACAATTTACATAAACATTTGTACATAAAATACAAAGAACTAACATGCCATTTCAAGTCCTAATCCGTGATCAAAAGTCACGGCAATACACCCAAACGCACGTAAGTCATATATTCGGAAAACATAGATTGTCATTCATACGATTCCAAACACACATTCATGAATATATTCATCATGAAAAAAAATTACATGCCTAATATCTTCCAGCAAACATTACCAACCTACGAATCAACGGGAGCTAGTGACAGGGACATGCAACGGGGAACAATCCTAGTGTTCGGATTAGAATATACTGCCTAATATCTTCCAGCAAACATTACCAACCTACGAATCAACGGGAGCTAGTGACAGGGCCTAGTGTTCGGATTAGAATATACTGAACCTTAGAGGGTCTCTTGGTAAAGGGACCAAGAGAGAAGAGAAACCATACCTTTTATGACGTTCAAACCTTGAAGTTACTTCCCAAACCTTCTCCAACACTCACATCCAAAAGCAGGTTTCAACATCAAAATTTTTGAGGGAAAACCATCCCTTTGCCTAATGTATTTTGCTTAGCGATTGATTTTATTTTTCGTTATGAATTCTTCAAGTGTGAAGAACTTTTGTAAATTTTCTATTCTTGTACGTTATTTTGGCCGAGAGAACATGAAAGAGAATTATAGAGACGTGAGAGAGATGAGAGTTTTCTTAGGCTTAGGAGTCTAGTTTAGGACTTAGTCAAATAAAGTTTTATTAAATGGTAAAAATCTAATTTGTCTTTTATTTTAAATCATCCAATAAATAATAAATATTAATTAATAACATTAATCTACCAAATTAAATAAAAAACAATTTAAATCATCGCTTCCACCTAGGTTCAAACCCGAGTGGAGCAAGACTTCACTCTAAGAGTCAATTTTCGGCCCTCTCTCCCCAAAATTCCCCTCTACATTATTAATTAAATAATTAATTATATATTTAGAATAATTACGGTACTATCCTTAGCCTAGAAAAAGACCATTTTACCCTTAGACCCTCAACCTAAGATTTTCCCTTTTTAAGTCCGGTAGAGACTCATTCGAGTAAATCTTCATATTCGAGAGTACTACATGGTTGGACCCAACATTTTCTCGCTCTAATAAATCCCCAAGTTAGTTGGCTTGGTTGTAGCAAGGTTTCAGAGGTATGGTTCTACACGCATCAATCCGTGTAAATCCGATCTAATCGTAGGCATTCTAGACACATTAAGCATTATTTAGCATAGCCATTTTTAGGGTTGTTACATTACAAGCCCTATGTATGAATTCAATTACATGTGGAAAAAAATTCACTACTTTTAAAGGACAATATTACTCACAATACCCCGGACGTCATTCACTACTTCACTAGTTACTTATTCGATCCCTCAACCTCTTAAAGAGGTGAACTCGAGGTCATGTTTAACTTTATACACACAATAACACTTGAGTGTAATAGCTGACTTATGTATATAAGTTAAATTGTTCATCTAATCGTCTTCCTTTTCTACTCGAATCTATTTGTTCCATATCAACTGCTTTTTGATATATTTACTGCATTGCCGAATCATTCATGGCTATTACTAACATACTAAAGTAGCAACACCGATTGAAACTTCAAGTGTTAACCCTCTTTTTTGGTGTGGGAGTAGAAAAATGGATTCCATGTAGCTCACATGGTCTATGTAGGCTGTGGATATGTCTCGCAAAGTAATAAATGAACTAAGATAAAATTATAGACTTTAATCTTTTAGAGGTTACTTAGTATGGGTAGGACTATGGACCCTACCCATGCATTGCACTAGTGAACTCCAAGAAAGGATAAGATTAGTATATATATGAAAGTAAGACTTATGTTATGTATGTATGAATTGTATGAGTGCATGTTAAGTGACTTTGATATGTCAAGATATGAATTATGATAATACATGTGAGTTACACTTATGACTTCTAAATGGGTTTACTTAGTATATGTGGGGGTATGGGACTCCCTGTGTACATTGCACAAGTAATCTTGTAAAGAGGTTATGAGGGTGGGTTACCTATGATATGAACTAAATGATTTATGACTAAGGTTGTAGTAAAGTAAAGAGACTGTATATGTTGCTATAAAGTATGTGTCCTTATGTATAGTTGTAAAGAAATGTGTTATGACTTTCTAAGCATGTTAAACCTACTCTAAGGTGACTCCTTAGGTACCTTTGGTGGAAGTAGCATTTTAGGATGCTACCTACACATTGCACTAGTGTGACTTAGGAGTTGTATTAAGTGATGATCGTTATGTGAAGTTGATGTCTATGATGTGCTTATGACTTGTGAATATATGTGGTTGTGTTTATGAAGCATATTTATGAAATACTATTGTAAGATGAACTCAAGATGATACATTGTCTTAAGTACACTTGAGGGTTAATTAAGGAAAGAAGTAAGGTAAACTAGAGGTAATGTATTGTATGCATTGAATATGTCTTAAAGTATGATAAATGGCTTTATGTGCTATTATGAGTAGTATCCATGTCTATATGATGTATGTGAACTATATTGAGCTTATATGTGCCTATGTTCATGAAGTTTGCTAAAAAGACATGTTGCATGATTTCAAAAAAAAAATATCCTCTTTAAATGCATGGTTGTCATACTTAGTGCATTCTTGTACTAATACCAACCATTCTTCATCATTTTACACAAAGTGTAGGTGGTGATGGCTAGAGGACGTATCCTAAATGAATATCTTGGATATATCTCCGAAGTTCAAGTAAAGGAGTCCTTATGATTCAAGGGTTGTCTATGTCAAGATGTACTTAAAGTTAATATAATAGCTTACACTTATATTTTATGTTGTTAAGGGTCGTCTCCCTATTCTATTCTATTGGGTTGTGTCTTAAGATGTCAAATAGACTTAGAGTCTTATATGTATTATGAAAAGTTTTAAATTTTTCGCTATTTTTATTATGATTATGCATTGAAAGATATCTAAGGGCTTGTCTTAAACCTTCGAGAGGTCGACGACGCCGTGTTATAATTCAAGGATACCATAACTTTTAGGGTATACCCTCGGGTCATAACACTCAATCTTTGTTAAGGTTATATAAAGTGTTATGTCACCATGCTCATCTTACAGCACCTATATCATTATCGTGACCTTCTTAATCATTTGCTCCTCTCATTTCTTAAGAAGTTTTATGTTTAGAATCAATTAGTTTTTCATGCTTCAGGCGTATCATAGACTCTGTCCTTCAAGGACTTTTCATTGAAGCATTTACAATTGAATTATAATATAGAGTTAACAAATTTATCTGACAAATAATTTATAACATTATGCAAATGAATTACATGTTGAACCTCAAGTTCACATTTTTTTAACGAGGACCAGATAATTCTTCTCATAATTTTTAGTTGTCAATCATCTCTTCCCCCCTAGTGTTAAAAAATCTAAAATTCAACCCAACTTTTTTTGAGGATCCATGTTTGTGTGCGGTGGAACAATTAAATCAGATTTCACACATTCAAACTTTAGATGAAAATTATTTGGTCCCTGACCCTGAATCAATTATGATGAAAAAAGCTTGTTGATTTGATGCATACATATTAAATAAACTCATCTCATACAAAATAATTTTTATTTAATTACCCATGGTTTATCTATAATCAGAAGAATACAGTTTTTGCTAAATAATCAACATTATCAACATAATTACATAGCTTAAAATTGTACTCTTAATTTATAAATTAGCAATTTATAAGTTGATAACAAAGAACATGTGTCTACCCCGTAGATGTATCTATCATATAGTGCGAACGATCACATGACAAGTGAACAGGTCCATATTCACTTTTTTGTTTGTTCAAAAACCTTAGGGAATACAAATCTCAACCTTAGATGCGATATAAAGATCATTTCTTAATGAGAACAAGACCCCAAGATAATTTTTGAAGAATATTTTATTTCTTCATCCTATAACCACATAAATTCTCAGTTATTCTTTCATCACATTTGAACCAGAATGGCCAACCGGTCATGCCAACGGATCTTTATGTTTCTCAAACCTCTTGTAGAGGTGAGTTATGACATATTTCTAACCCATAATGATTTTATCACATCTTGATCCATTCTTTTTAGAATGGTCGAGTATTCACGATGTTTATTACAAGTCACATTATCTTCAAGGAATGGACTAATTAATGATTTATATGTGATTCATTAATTTGCATTATAAGCACATTGTCATCTCTTTGAAATTCATTATTTTTGCATGACCGACCTCAACAAAGTTAAGTGTACCACCACTTATCTTTCTTTTTTCTGATGGAAAAGTGTTATAAATTTATGAAATTATTAGGTCACACAACAACTACAATTCCAATGACCTTTCATACCATTTTGATGATTAAAATCACCTTCACATTGTTAGGACCATTTGGAAAACCCATTTTGTTCTTTCTTTTATAATTATCACAACGGCACTATAATTTTGTTCATCAGCGCTCTTATCATCATTCAATCACTTGTTATTTTTACACTTATTATTCACTGTTACCACATTCATATGTTTGAATGGAGCAATTAGACGAATTTCAAACTTTACAATTATCACATTCGCTTCAGGGAATGGAGCAAATCCAATTGGACAAATTTCGTGAATTTTCGTCAAAGCCTTAGTCATCATTATATCATCACTATGATGCATTGAGACTCAAACTCAATGTCTTACCCATTTAAGTTGTATTAGGTCATAATTCTATGAAACTTGAATCCAATCCTTAGTGCATCAAAACTCATACTGATCTCTTACCCTCTTGGTGAGATATAACTTGAATCTAAAGTCTTGCCCTTAAATATTTTTTCTCATAGTGCATCTAAACTTTAACTTAATGTCACCATTTTGGTACAATGAGACTTGAATCCAGCGTTTACCCCCAACCAACGATATAATAGACAGAAGTACAACATAAATCACCTTCTGACTCTTTTCAAATATTTAAAGAAAATCATGAATATAGTCACTTATGTCAAGTAATTATGCCTTTTACAATATAAGTAATTGTAATAAGGAAATATATAAAATTTTATCTCAAAATTAGCATAATCAAAATAATATTCAAACTCATGCTACTAATTTTATACCTTCTTTCATTTAAGGAATTTTGTAGAGAATGTCATATTCAACCAGTAATAATATATGCATTTGATTTGTGGTCAATATTAGAGATCAAACACTTTTTCATTATAAATCATAAAAAGATTCTAGAAAATACATATCTGATTTTATGCATATCCTTTATTCTAGTAGTTTTCATTTTTCCTTCTTAATTAATTCTCATAACAAATCAACATGTACACAAGCTAAAGAAAAATTAAAAATCACTCAATTCTTTAGAGTCTAATAATGTGTTGTAAATATAAGCAATATAATATTAGAAATATAGACAAAAGATATAAGAAGTAAAATGTAAAGAACATCTTATTTAACTGTCTTCAAGTCTTCTTATAATGGTGAAAGACAATACCATTTATAGTTTAAAAAAAATCACTCCAAAACTCATCACATTAGGTATCATAATAAACAGATACATTCATATCCAAAAATATTCATATCACCTAAGAAATAAAACATAGATGATAAATATAAATTTATGAATAAACTCAATGAACGATCCACTCAATTAAACGAATTTATAATATTTAGTATAGATACTCTTTTTACTACGCCACATGGCGTAGTACTTTGATGTTAGTGATGTTACTTAGATGAAGGCGACGATATCTTTTACAACTTCTAGTCCTCTTTATTTTATGGTGAAAATTGTATCTTATTTTTTCAATATTATATTCTTTTAAATAATCTTGTATATGTTTAAACTAGTTCCTAAAGATGATTATGTGTATATTACAAAAGTATTTCATTTAAAACAAGGGTAATCTTTTGTTAAATAAAGTAATACATTGAATTTTGTTTACTCCAGTGGGTTTTTTAGTTTAATTGGATGATAAGGATTCTCCTATCTAATTTGAGACGTGCCCGCACAATTTAGTAGGTTAGATTATGAGATTTTTGTTTTTGTTTTAATTTTCCACATGACTTTTTTTATACCATCTGATAACTTTACTTTCTACATATATTTAGTTCAAACTACAAAAATTATTTATTTATTTACTTTTTAAAATTTAATTCTAATTTTAAATGAAAAAAATAAATTAAAAGAGAGAAATACTATATTTATTATATTAATATTTGTCAAAAAGTGAGATAAAAAACCATATATCAATTAGTGGTCTCATTGTTATCAAGTATAGAACTGTTTTGTGAAGGCCATATGTAATCATGCAATACCACAAATGATGAACTACCTTTCAATTATTTCAATAGTAAAAACACTTTTTTTTTCTTACAATAATGACATTTTATTCTTTTCGGGTGACATGTTACTGATTATAAATAAACTCATTATTATGATCCTCTATTTTTTAACAGGAAACTAAATGTATTAAAACTCACAAGATTTATATGACCTACCATTAATTATGATTATAAATTATAATTGCACTCGATAACTTGTCATGATTTGAAAATAATTAATAACCATATCATTAGGTGCCCTTTGAAATTGTTAGACCTTTAAGCAAGTGTGCATTTTAACTATATACTCTGGTTTTAATTTTTTTTTCTTGCTTTTCATTTTCATTTATATTTAAATTTTTTTATTATTTATATTGAAAACTCTTTATCTCTAATATTATGAGTTAATAATTTCTCAATGGTCACTCAATTTTGAATAGTTTACTTAAAAAGTCACTCAACTTAAAGTAGTTTACTTAAAAAGTCATTCATCTTTATTTTATAACTCAAAATTCACTGAGTTATTTCAGTTTGAAATTCATTGTTTCTATACTTGTGTAGGTTTCGAGTTTGGACTTGTGTGATTGCTATTATGTTTCATCTTTCTATGTGGCTTTCAAAAGATTTTGAGAGGTAGCTGTTTGTCATTCCGGCAGACGCTCTTCTTATTTCTTTATATTTATATGCTTTGTTCTGTTAGAAAAACAAAGACTTTGAGATATGTATTTGTCTTTCTATTTTGTATATTAAGAGTGTGTACATATGATAATTAGATTTTGAGGTTACAATATAATGACTAAGTTTTGTACTCTTACGTTATTTACCTTACTTTCCATAATTATTTTCTTTTTTGTATTTTGAGTTTGAGGCTAACTTGTTTTGGTGAGATAAATAAGTGTAATCACATTTATTTTTGGATTATGACATTTTGAAATGTGAAATACATGATAATGTTCTTAGTTAAGATATAATGATTTGGATTATTTATAGAAAAAAACTACATAAATGGGGGTATAAAAATTAAAATATGATAATCCAAAGTAATTCAAGAAATACACATTCTATGAAAGAAATAGTTCATATCCTTCATTCATTTAGGCTGACAATTTTGCTTAACTACTTCTATATAAGTATTATATGTATCATTAAGGTCTTTTATCCAAAAATTACTTATTATTCAACGATACTATACGAGTGTGTGTGCGTGCATCATTAAGATTTCTTATTCATGCACACTTTAATATCACTTAAGCAAAATTAATAACATTAATAATATCAATATAATGTATGATATTAATTTAGTTAAAGCGAAATTAAATTTAAAATTATATAATATAATTATTTAGTAAGGTATGAATGTAAAAGGAATATATATTTATAATTATTATGTTTTAACGGGTTAATCAGTAACGTGTGGACCAAAAATATCCTCAAATCTTAAGAGATTAATAATGCTATTTTAAATAGTTCTTAGAGGGAATCTTTTTCAATCATATATTTTTCAATTATGATGACAAGGAAACTGTACTAGGAGACTATTATTATTATTATTATTATTATTATTATTATTATTATTATTATGTCTTAATAAACCGACTATGAGGACAGCACATCTATTCTTGTTGAAATTAAGAGGAGATGACGTCTACTAATTTATTAGATTCATAAATCAGTGACATGGACTACACAAGCTAGTTATATTAATGCAGCTTTGCTAGTGATCAAAATAGAAGTCACATCCACAATATAATAAATATTCTATCTACCTTATCTTATTTATAAAAATATAAATAATCATATGTTACGTCACCATAAGTATTAATTACGTTACATTTATTTAATCAAATGAATACTTTAAAGTTTGGAGATGATTGATTGATCTGTTGGGGCCAATTCCGCAAACTATGAAAAGCTATTTTTTTGGGGCTTTGATTTTACTAGTCATATTTTATCCTTCAAGGAAAATTCTTAATGTCAACAAAGATGAATATCTCCTTTTTATTTGAGTACTAGTGTAGTGATTCCCTTGCACATCCAAGCGTCATTCAATAAAAATTTTCTTAAATTACTTAATTAATTATTCATATATTATAATATTAACAAATAGACAATTTAGTGTTGGTACTACTAAACTAAATATATTTAGTTTAGACATTAAAATTTTGACTATTTTAACTTGATTAACATATACTTTGTGTGTAACTAATTGACAAAGAGGGTCATTTATACTTTCTTTTGAATATACATATGTTTCTATAGATATAAGGTATTAGTATATATATATATGATATAAGTAAGATGTTATTTTAAAAAAAATTATTCAAAATTAAACTATGACTATTAATTTATCATACTGCTAAATATCTAAATCAAACCTAGAAGCAACAAGTTAATTTGATATGGTAGGAAAATAATAGTTAAAAAATCAAATATCATTTCATATGAAACTAATTTGATATTTCAACAATATAATATTATATAATATCAAGAATTACTTAAAAAAAGAAAAGTATGTAATGTACAACTAATTGTTAGGATAAAAATTGTATTCATGAGGGATTCTGAGGACGTATGGATTGATAAGATTGTTATGTCCTGAATGTCGGGTCCACTTTGATATTAGGGGGCCCTTAGTTGAATAACGATTAATTTTTTTTGCAATTTTGAGACTTTTACCTCAAGTTGGAAGGGAGAGAAACTAGTCTTAACTTGCCCAAAATATATTAGGATGCAAAGTGAAAGATAACAAATTGGTGAGTAGAACTGCGAGCTAGGACGAAATTGAAACAAAAGAAAGTGAGATCAAATCGGTGAGAAATTATTCTCTTAAAAATGACGGCATGCACAATCCGAATAAGATTTAAGAGGAAAATAAAACATCTTGTTCATTAATGAAATGGTAGATACCTTACCCTAACATGTCATAAGTGAAAAATTACAACTATCATTTCTTGATACAAAGCTAGAGAAGGAATTACAAGAACAAAAACTATAACTAGAAAGAGAAACTTCATTTTTTTTAAAAAAAATAATAATCATAAACTAGAGACTTGAAGCAATTAGTTGACAGAAATCATTATTTGCTTCAACACTTAAAAGAGACGAGAGTAAGTAAGACTGACAGAGGACAAGCGAGAGATCATTAAGATGTTGCTTCTTACAATAACATAGGATTTAGGCGAAATAGTCTGGTGGACTCTTGTACTTGTATTAAGTTGTATTTTGAACCATTTTACTTATCTATTTGTCATCTAGACTCAATGAAACACAAGATATCAGACCCTTCTGACCATTGCTTATGTGGCTTTAAGATGACTGAATTGGCGAAAGTGTGTGATTTCACACTTTTTAAGACGAGTGAGTACCATATTTCAGTTTTAAAAATATTAATAAAAAAAGACAAAAATAAAAATAATTAAGAAGACCACATCTTCTTCACCATATTCCACCTTCAAAGGCAACCATCTCCATTCCTAACTTTTTTTTTCTTTCTATACTCTTGTCATCAGATCTTGACATTGAAACCTTCTTGACTCCATTGATTCGCCCCTAAAGGGAGAGGTCGATATTAGTGGTGCTCGTCAGAGAAAGTGCGACGGCGATGGCTAGGTTGGAGGATCTAGTTACAACATTAAAGAGATTTTGGCCAAATCTGGTGGTATGGCGTTGACGGATGACAACGGTAGTTTTGTTATGGTGTGGCGGCTACGGCCAGATCTGGCGGCGACGGCTAGATGGTGGAGTGGTGGCGGAACCTTCAGAATAATTTTTTTTTTCTTTAGCTTCTAGTATGGTGTCCTTCTTTTAGTTTTTCTTCTCATTTCTACAAATTTGTGAGACAATAAATTTGATAATTTTGATGGATAAAAAATAATTGTTAAATCAATATTTGAATATATTGAGATATTTTAATGGTCATAAAGTTTGCATTAATAGATAAAAGAGGTTTATGAAATTTCAAGTGATGAACAAAGTTTTACAAAATATTATAACTGAAATTTATGAATGATTAAAATATAAAAAAATAATGGTGATTTTTGTGATATAGAAAAGCGGTGATAATGGTGAGGATGATGATTGTAGTGGTGAGATCTAATGTAAAAAATGGGAGGCATGGTTAAAGAAGAATGGAAGAGGAAAGAAGTGAAAATTATTTTTTTTCTTAAAAATAAATAATTAATGATTGTGTCATTTAAAATCTGATGTGGATGACGACGTGTCACTTTTGTTGAGTGTTTGAAGTTCACACAAAGCCAAAGAGGTTTAAAATGTTGAGTTTCGCTGAGTCTAAGGGCTCAATTGACAAATAGTTAAGTAAAAGGGTTCAGAATACAAACTGATACAAGTACAAGGGTCCACCAAACCATTCCGCCTATAATTTATTTTATTCCCTAAAGAATTGAATAAACCTCTCATATTGTTGTAACTTAACCATTTTCTCCTTTCCACCGTAGTCACAATCACTATTACAAGAACATATTATTTTTGTGTTCAGATTATCAAGTTCATATTTTAACCCCTTTGTTTTTTGTATAATAAGTCATAATGTTGTGGATTCCTAAGAAAAGTTAGTCCATCTCCATTTGCATGTTGAACCATTGGAATTCGTTGGATTGACTGAATTTGACCTCAATATTTTTTCAAAAATCCTCAACAGTTTTGAAGTAGTTGTTGGGAAAACGCGGACGAGCACAAAAATATATATGATAAAAGTAATGGAAATAAAATGAGAAAATAACGACACCAAAAATTTTACGTGGAAACCCTTCTGAATAAGGAAAAAAACCACGAGCCAAGAGGAGCAACTGATATTACTATAGTAAGGAATTTTACAATGTGTAGTCACGAATACAATACTCAAAGTGACTACTATACACTCAAAAGGAACAACACTCTTTTGGTTTCCGTCTTACTAAAATATCGCTCACACTCTATTTTTCTTCACAGACTATTTTCTTATATAGTCTATGGAATACCTCACTTTGCTCTCAAAATGGTTTTTCTCTCTAACTTGGTGTGTTCTACAAATGAGCAAGAATGCTCTATTTATAGAAGGATAAAACCATGCCTATGTCACTAATGACATATGTAAACATAGCAAAGTCAAGAATGGTTGCAAATCTTACCAATTTGCCAACTACCAAATCTTTTATTTTCAACTCCAATTACTATTCCTTTTTAACAATTGCTTGTACCAATTGAATAGCTAAAGTTGACTAAAACAATGGGATGGATTCAACAAATCTCCCCCTCCAGTCCCATTTACTGGAAGAAGGTATCTTCAACTTCTTTAGAGAGAGCTCATACCCACAAGTTCTTTGCATAACTTGAACTTGTCTTTCGGTATCATCTTGGTCAGCATATCTGCAGGATTTTCACTTGTGTGAATTTTTTTGACGTGAAATGATTCATTCTCCACTTTCTCACGAATCCAATGATATCTGACCTCAATGGGTTTTGTTCTTGCATGGTACATGGAGTTCTTGCTCAAGTCTATTGCACTCTGGCTGTCATAATAGACAATATACTCCATCTGATTCAAACCAAGCTCTTGAAGAAATCGCTTTAGCCATATCATATCCTTGCCGGCTTCAGTAGCCGCAATATACTCAGTTTCAGTTGTAGATATTGCAACACACTTCTGCAATTTTGACTGCCATGATATAGCTCCCCCTAAAAAAGTAAACAAATATCCAGTAGTGGATTTTCTGTTATCAAGGTCACCTGCCATATCAGAATCTGTATAGCCTTTCAAGATTGGATTTAATGCTCCAAAACACAAGCATTCATCTGAGCTTCCTCTAAGATACCTAAGTATCCACTTCACAGCTTTCCAATGCTCTTTTCCCGAATTTTTGAGAAATCTACTGACAACACCAACTGCGTGAGCAATATCAGGTCTAGTGCACACCATTGCATACATTAACTTCTGACAACGGAGGAATATGGAACTTTGGCCATGTTCTCTTTTTCCTCCCTAGTTGTACGACATATCTTCTTGCTCAACTTCATATGACCAGCAAGAGGTATACTCACAGGCTTCGTATTCTTCATATTGAAGCGCTCTAGTACGCGTTCAATATACTTCTTTTGGGACAAATAAATCTTTCTTTTATCCCTAAGACGATTAATTCTCATGCCCAAAATTTTCTTGGCATGACCCAAGTCTTTCATAGAAAAAGACTTACATAACTCTTTCTTCATCTCGTCAATCTTGGAAGTATTCTTGCCCACAATCAACATATCATCCACATACAACAAAAGGATGATAAAATCTTTGTAAGAAAATTTTTGTTCAAATACGCAATGATATGAAGAAGTCTTCTTATAGCCTTGCTCCCCCATAACAGATTCAAACTTTTTGTACCACTGTTTGGCAGCTTGTTTTAGGCCATAGAGACTCCTTTTGAGTTTGCATACAAAATTTTCTTTACCATCTACTTTGAAGCCCTCAGGTTGTTTCGTATAAATCTCTTCTTCTAGGTCACCGTGAAGGAAAGTCGTCTTCACATCCATCTGCTCAATCTCTAAACTAAGACTAGAAGTCAAACCTAGAACTATGCGAATCGAGGACATTTTCACAACAGGAGAAAATATTTCGTCAAAGTCAATACCTTTCCTTTGACCGAATCACTTAACAACCAATCTAGCTTTGTACCTGGCTTAAAGTTGTGTTCTTCAACTTTAACTTTGAACGCCCACTTGTTCTTCAAAGCTCTCATGCCCTTGGGCAATTTTACCAACTCATAAGTGTGGTTCTCATGCAAAGACTTCATCTCGTCTTGCGTGGCTTCAATACATTTATTTTTGTGCTCATCTTCCATGGCCTCCTCATAACATTCAGGTTCTCCCCCATCAGTGAGTAACACATACTCATTGGGTGAATAACGGGAGGAAGGAAAACGCTGTCTTGTGGACCTTCGAAGCGGAATATTTGATTCTTCCAAAACTTCATGAGCAACAGGATCATCAATAATAATATCATTGTTATTATCAACATCAACATGTTGATTCGATACATGATTCTGGGCGTCACCATGATTATCAAACCCAACAACATCATGCACACTTGTGTGAGCATCATGATGAACTATACCATCAAAACTTGAAGATTTTACCTTTTTCGCTTTGTTAATATCTTCAATTGTTTGATTTTCCATGAAAATAATATCACGGCTTCTCACAAGTTTCTTTTCAATTGGATCATATAGCCTGTAACCAAATTCATCTAGGCCATATCCAATGAAGATGCATTGACTTGTCTTGGCATCTAACTTTGATCTCTCATCTTTCGGCACATGTACAAAAGCTTCGCAACCAAATACTCTCAAATGGTCATAGGAAACATCCTTTCCATACCAAACACTATTTGGTACATCACTTTGCAAAGCAACAACAGGATATAGATTAATAACATGTGCAACGGTCAATAAAGCCTCACCCCAAAATGAGTTTGACAACTTTGCTTCAGAAAGCAAACATCTAACTCTTTCCATCAAGGTCATGTTCATCCTCTCATTTATGGAAGCTCATTAAGGGTTCCATTTTCCATCACCATTGGTACTAACACATCCTTCATCATCTAAAACACCAACAGAAATTAGGTGCAGACGAACATTAGGAGCATGTTTCACATTGTTCAAAACTAGTTTAGTTCCAACACTAGTTTCCAAACAAATTGTACCAATACCAACCACCCTAGAAATAGTCTCATTACCCATACTCAAGGTTCCAAAATCACCAGGAGTGTAGGAAGAGAAAAAATCCTTCCTTTATGTCACATGAGATGCGGCACCAGTGTCCACAACCCAGCTTGACTCATCTCAAGAAATATTTATCATGTTTGCATCAAGAACGGTAACAAGATCTTCGGTGGTGACGGTGGCTAGGCAATTTTCATTGCCATCTTCTTTAGTTTCCTCTTTGTTTTTTTCTCCCTCTTTAACTTCCTACAGAACTTCTTTGTGTGCCCTTTGTCACGACCCAAAACCGAGCCGCGAGTGGCACCCACACTTATCCTACTATGTGAGAGAACCAACCAATCTAACCCCAACATTTCAAACATAATGAACAAATACAATGCGGAAGACTTATACTCATTAATGAAAATCAATTCAATGACTTCTAAAAACTCAACATCTATTATTCCCCAAAATCTGGAATTCATCATCACAAGAACATCTATCCTCAAATTACTAAAACTAAGAGTATCCAAGAAAGCTAAAATAAGTAAAATCTAGTCCATGCCGGAATTTCGAGGCATCAAGACATGAAGAGGAAGATCCAGTCCAATCTAGAAGCATTAGCTCACCCTGAAATCCAGTGTAATGAAGATTGGCTAGAGTTGCGGTTGAGTTGAAGACGACGGTACGTTTGCTGCACTCCACAAATAACAAAGAAAGAAACATACAAGTAGGGGTCAGTACAAAACACAAGTACTGAGTAGGTATCATCGGCCAACTCAAAATAGAAAATAGTATATATCAGATAACATCATAAAATCAACTACAATACTCAATCTGTGGCAACATCAAGTACTATAATCATTAATAAATAACGCCAAGTACACCCATGAGGACTCAAGCCTCAATACCATACTCATTTGGGAAATAGGTTCATTAAATTGAGTATATTAACATCTTTCAAGATTCATTATCTTTATTCCTCTCGTGTCGGTACGTGACACTCCGCTCCATATACTATCCTGGTGTCGGAACGTGACACTCCGATCCTCATATACTATCCTGGTGTCGGAACGTGACACCCGATCCATATTCTATCCTGGTGCCGGAACGTGGCACTCCGATCCTCATTCTATCCTGGTGTCGGAACGTGACACCCGATCCATATTCTATCCTGGTGCCGGAACGTGGCACTCCGATCCTCATTCTATCCTGGTACCGGAACATGGCACCCGATCCATATACTATCCTGGTGTCGGAAGGTGACACTCTGATCCTCATATACTATCCTGGTACCGGAACGTGGCACCCGATCCCCTATTACTATCCTGGTACCGGAACGTGGCACCCGATCCTCTATTACTATCCTGGTGTCAGAACATGACACCCGATCCCCTAATCTCACTACTTTCGTTCATCAAGCCTTCTTTTATACTAAGGCATCATCATTAACAAAGTAGATTAGGGTTTTTCAAGATTTAGGATTCAATAGCTTCATCATGCTTATTTTATCACAATTATATAATCACATTCATGCAAGCATACAATTAAGCATATAGAAGGGTTTACAATACTACCCAATACATATCATTCGGTATTAAGAGTTTACTACGAATAGCATAAACCATAACCTACCTCCACCGAAGATTTCGTGATCAAGCAAGCAAATCCTCAAAATCTTTGCTATCCTCTTCGTTCCTCTCTCTCTCTCGATCGTTTCTCCCTCTCTTGTTCTTTCTATTTTTCTTATTCAAACCCTCTTTCTTTTACCCTAATTAGCATATAATTAAGTATAAAAGATGATAAATTAACCCATTAATTAATTCAAGGTTATCTCTTTTAACCCCCAAGTAATTGAATTATTAATATTAAACCACTAACTTTATAATTATAAGTAGGAATATTCCAAAACGCCCCTTAAAACATTTAACAGAAATCCGACCCAGCCTGGGATTATGCAGCCTGTGACGGCCCGTCGTGCCTGCGGCGGTCCGTCCTGCTGCTTCCGTCACAGAGTTCAGAGACTTAAATTTTACCAAGGGTCTGTGACGGTCCGTCCTGCCATTTCGTCGCGAAGTTCAGAGAGTTGATTTCAGTACCCAAATTTCAGAATTCTAAGTGTTTTGGAACGAGACCCCCTCAACGGTCCGTCGTGCCCATGACGGTCCGTCGTGGGTTCCGTCGACTCAGCCAGTTTTTCTAGAAATAAAATCTGCTGCTCAAAATGACTAAACAGGTCGTTATAATAGATACCAATTTACCCATCGTTCGTCCTCGAACGAACACAAGAAGAAAAACAAGTGTGAAAAGGAGTACCTGAATCTGTAAACAGATGTGGGTATCTTTCTTGCATAACAGCCTCCTTCTCCCAAGTGGACTCTTCAACCGGCCGATTCTTCCATTGAACCTTGATGGATGCAATCTCCCTCGACCTCAACTTGCGGACTTCTCTATCTAAAATAGCAACAGGATCCTCCTCATAAGTCAAATTCTCATCAAGCAGAACTGAATCCCAATGAATGATGTAGTTTCCATCCCCATGGTATCTTTTCAACATGGACACATGAAATACCGGATGCACTCCAGACAGCCCTAGAGGCAAGGCTAATTCATAAGCCACCTCCCCTACTCGCTTAAGTACTTCAAATGGTCCAATATACCTTGGGCTTAGCTTACCTCTTTTACCAAACTGCATCACCCCTTTCATCGGTGAAACCTTCAGCAAGACTTGCTCACCCTCCATAAGCTCCAAGTCTCTAACCTTTCGATCTGCATACTTCTATTTCCTACTTTGCGCCGCTATATGCTTTTCTTGAATAGATTTCACTTTCTCCAATGAATCCCTCAAAAGGTCAGTACCCCAAGGTCTAACCTCAAATGCATCAAACCAACCAATGGGAGACCTACATCTCCTCCCATACAATGCTTCAAATGGAGCCATGTCAATACTGGAGTGATAGCTATTATTGTATGAAAACTCCGCTAAGGGTAAGAAGTTATTCCAATGACCACCAAATTCTATCACACATGCACGAAGCATATCCTCCAACACTTGAATCGTTCGCTCAGACTGACCATTGGTCTGAGGGTGAAATGCAGTACTAAGATCCAACCTAGTACCTAATTCAGCATGCAATGTTCTCCAAAACTTAGAAGTAAACTGCGTAACTCTATCTGATATGATGGAAAGTGGAACTCCATGCAATCGAACAATTTCTGAGATATAGAGTTTGGCTAACTTCTCCGCATTGTAGGTCACTTTGACCGGAATCAAGTGAGCAGACTTAGTTAATCTCTCCACAATTACCCAAATAGAATCAAACTTACCCAATGTCTTTGGAAGACCAACCACAAAATCCATTGCAATTCTCTCCCACTTCCATTCAGGAATGGGCATTCTCTGAAGTGTTCCTCCGGGCCTCTGGTGTTCATACTTTACTTGTTGAAAATTTGGACATTTGGCAATAAAATCAACAATATCTCGCTTTATTCTACTCCACCAAAAGTGTTGCTTTAGGTCACGGTACATCTTGGTTGCACCAGGATGTATAGAATATCCGGAACTATGAGCCTCTGTAAGAATAGTATGGATCAAATCATCAACGCGGGGTACACATACCCTTCCCTTAATTCTCAAAACACCTTCCTCATCGATTTTTGCTTCCTTAGCCTCTCTTCGCAACACCTTATCTCGGATCCGAATCAGTTTCTCATCAGTAAACTGCTTTCCCTTAATCTTGTCAAGGAAGGAAGATCTTGCCTCCACACAAGCCAAAAATCCTCCCTCCTCATTTACTTCCAACCTCATAAGGTCATTAGCCAGAATCTGAACTTCTCTAGCCAATGGGCGTCTAGAAACTTGCAAGTGAGCTAGACTTCCCATGCTTCCTGCCTTTCTACTTAAGGCATCTGCCACAACATTAGCTTTTCCCGGATGATACAGAATAGTGATATCGTAATCCTTCAGTAGTTCCATCCATCTCCTCTGTCTCAAATTCAAATATTTCTGAGTAAAGACATACTGTAGGCTACGATGATCCGTATAGACTTCACACTTAACCCCATACAGATAATGCCTCCATTGCTTTAATGCAAACACTACCGCAGCCAACTCCAAATCATGGGTCGGATAGTTACGTTCATGCACCTTTAATTGCCTCGAAGCATAAGCAATTACATTCTTCTCTTGCATTAGCATTGCACCCAAACCAGAATAGGATACATCACAATAAACAATGAAATTCTTACCCTCTACTGGCAAGGTAAGGATAGGTACAGTAGTCAGCAAGGTCTTGAGTTTCTGAAAGCTTTCCTCACATTCATCCGACCATACAAATGGAACATTCTGCTTATTCAAGTTCGTCAATTGGGAAGCAATAGAAGAGAATCCCTTGACAAATCGATGGTAGTAGCTAGCTAACCCAACAAAGCTCCTTATTTCTGACACATTAGTAGGTCTTACCCAATTCTTCACTGTCTCAATCTTAGAAGGATCCACCATCACTCCATCCTTAGAAACCACGTGCCCCAAGAAGGACACTGAATCTAGCCAAAACTCACACTTGGAGAATTTGGCATAAAGTCTTTTCTCCCTTAATACTTTCAACACAATTCTCCAATGCTCCTCATGTTCTTTCTTGCTCTTTGAGTATATCAGTATATCATCAATAAATATGATCACAAAGAGGTCCAGATATGGCTTAAAAATCCCGTTCATCAAGCTC
>CM064971.1:17471156-17493156 GCA_032847665.1 Solanum chilense | reverse complement strand
GGTTCCGTCGTCTCAGCCAGTTTTTCCATAAATAAAATCTGCTGCTGAAAACGACTAAACAGGTCGTTACACCCTTTCATGCCACAATGATAGCACTCAATATCCTTAAGTCTGCCTTTAGATTTGCTCCTATTTTGTTCTCTATGCTGAGAACCACGAGTTTTATTTCTCCCCCTGGGGCCAGTTATCTGGACATCCAACGAAGAGGAACCTTGAGTTTTTCTTCTCATCTCTTCGTTCAAGACACTACTCTTGGCGAAATCCATAGAGATCACACCATCCGGAGCAGAATTTGACAATGACGTTCTAAATGTTTCCCAAGAATCTGGTAGGGAACCAAGTAGAAGCAAGCCTTGAATTTCTTCATAAAATTTGATGCCCATAGCAGATAATTGGTTCATATCCCCTGAAAATTATTCAGATGGTCTGTCATCGGAGAACCATCATGATACTTCAAACTCAACATCTGTTTTATTAAGAACATTTTTTCTTGCCAATCTTTCGAGCATAAAAAATTTCAAGATGTTCCCATATGGTTCGAGCATGTATTTCCCCGAAAATATGGTTCAACACATTATCGTCGACCCATTGCCTAATGAATCCACAAACCCGTCTATGCAACAGATTCCACTCTTCATCTGTTTTATTATCAGGCTTTACAGTGGTAAATACTGGTTTATAAAAAATTTTAACGTAAAGCAGATCTTCCATTTTTCCCTTCCAAATGGCATAATTAACACCATTCAAAGTAACCATTCTACTTGTGTTGGCTTCCATTGTTGTCCCCAAAAATATAGTTATCGCAAAATCAAAGTAAATCTTTTCTGATGTGGAAGTTCAGACTGTGATGCAACCACAGAGCATACTCAGATAAAACCTTGGCTCTGATATTAGTTTGTTGGGAAAACGCGGACGAGCACAAAAATATATATGATAAAAGTAATGGAAATAAAATGGAAAAATAACGACACCAAGAATATCACGTGGAAACCCTTCTGAATAAGGGAAAAAATCACTAGCCAAGAGGAGCAACTGATATTACAATAGTAAGGAATTTTACACTGTGTAGTCACGAATACAATACTCAAAGTGTCTACTACACACTCAAAAGGAACAACACTCTTTTGGTTTCCGTCTTACTAAAATATCGCTCACACTCTATTTTTCTTCACAGACTATTTTCTTATATAGTCTATGAAATACCTCACTTTGCTCTCAAAATGGTTTTTCTCTCTAACTTGGTGTGTTCTACAAATGAGCAAGAATGCGCTATTAATAGAAGGATGAAACCATGCCTATGTCACTAATGGCATATGTAAACATAGCAAAGTCATATCTACAAGCTTTATGAAAGAGTCAAACAAATGGATCTTATACATTGTCTATAAAGCTTTCATTCAAAAGTAGAGTTCACCAAAGGTAGTCTTGGTGAATTAAAGGGATGAAGAAAGAAAGAAATGTTTTGATCAATATTTTGGACCCAACAAAAGGAGAATTGGACCCTATAGTAATACTAATCATTGAAGAAAAAAGTTGAAAAAGAAAGGATCTTCAACCTGACTCTGATATCATAAAATAATCAAAATAATAATAAAGATTGAGATAAGACAAAATTAATGAGTGATTTCAATTGATGTAAAGTGAGATATTTGATTTATTTACAACGGATTAAATCCTAAATAAAATAATTTCTTACAAACTTACAACTTTTAGAAGAATATAAAAAGAAAATACTATGCTATTTACAAATGATTGAAAGGATGAAAAATATATTGGGCTATGAACATATTGGATTTTGAGGATGAATGGATCGATCTGAATGTTGAGTCCTCAATGTTGGATCCACTTTAGTGTTAGGATCACATCTTGTGACTCGATCAATTTATCTATTGTCGAGCAAATGTCATATCTTGCTTCATTTTCCTTTAGATAAAAATCACCATTGCTAATAGTTTCAAAATGGTCAGTGTCAGTGCCTCTTTATAATTCGATCCATGTGTGCTCAACATTTCAAGCTTGCTCCAATTATTTTCTCCTGAAGTAATACGTACCATTTGTTATCAATTTAATAACATGTCATCATCTAATATGACCACATTTCCTTTCTATTTTGACCCTATACAATGCTAAATTGCAAGCTCGGGCTCCAATGAAATCAATATTTATACATTTTGAATCATAACTGCCTTCAGGCATTCAATATTTAAATACCAGCACATTCTTAGAAGTATTAAATGTTGGTCTTAAAAGGTGTGAGTGGAAAATAAAGAGTTGTAACACTTAAGAAAAGTTGTGACTTTTATTAAAGGTTGCAACTTTTATGAAAAGTTGCGATTTTTATAAAAAATTGTGACTTTTATGGAAAGTTGTGACTTTTGTAAAAGATGATGACCTTTTCAAAAGATTGTGACTTTTTCAAAGATTTGTGACCTTTCCGTAAGGCACAATAAAAAACTTTTTCGCACTATCCTTTGTTTTCTATAATTGACGATTTTCTCTCATTTTAAAAAAAGAGTTTTTTCTGGACTTCTTCTACGATTAAATCTAGTATACCAGCGTTTTAGGTATCAATACATTGGTGATTAAGATGATTCTATCCTGGGAGGACATATTCCAAATCAAACCTCGAATACTAGAGGGGAATAATTTCCTTAAGAGGACAGTGTGCATTCAGTAGGCTTGATCTTCTCTCTGTTTTTTCAGATTCTGGTATGTGTTACAAATTTTAGATTTGTAAATTAATTTCTGTTTTTCTATTCTTTTGTTCTTAAGTGGTTAATTAAACTTTGATAACTTCATGTTTCTGCAAAGTTTGTTGGAATTAGTAAGATTCTTTAGACACATATTAACAACACTTCTTCTTTAATAAAAATATTTCGTATATTTTTTTCTAATATGTTTCTGATTCTAGTTTCGCTACTAGTTTTAATTTTCTAGTTGCAAAAATGTTATTAAACTTTTTTGTCTTACAATGTTATTCAAAGTTTTGTTCTAAATATATCAGGAATACAAGATGAACAATAATTAACACATCATAGACTTGACTACCACTTCTAGTTATACGTTTTTTTTAGTTTATGTGATATAATTTTAATTGACCCAAAGTTTAAAAATATGGAAAGATTTTACAATGCTTCCAAACCTACACTTAAAATTAAATAGTATGTAATTAAAAGAGGATACCTTGTGGACTTTTTGCCAAATAAGTAGGATATAATCTTAACATGAGTAGATTGTTGATGGTGTAATTAAATATTTGTCTAATAAGAAAATGTGATATTCTTTGTATCAATATCTAAAAATATATCATATATATTGACACGCATAAAGTATTACATTAAGAAAGACCTTCTTATTGTTCATACGGGTTGCTTCTTAATCATGAGATTCATTGTGAAGGTCTAAAATCCAAGAATATGGACTGCATTATTCTTGGTTAATTTCACACTTTGCTAAATACACTGACCTAACATCTTCATTGTATTACATCTATGCATATATTTTGTATATTGATGATATTAGCTTCGTGAATGTTAAATAAGTATACCTAAATATTACATGGAAAAAGGATAAATATGTCTCCAAATTTTTATACATGATATGTAGATATTCTTTGTCTCTACTTAGTCTTCAGTTTATAAGCTTTACTGGTGGACACAAATATGTATTTTATTAATATGTTTAAGTATTTATACAAGAGAGTAAACAACAAATAATGAAAGACTCAACTAATAAAGCTTCCCCTAATCATAATAGAAACTAAATCACAAATGGGATACTAAGATAAGAAAGATCAATCGAGATATATCCTAATATCAATCAAGAGATATCACTAGTACCGTTAGAGATTTACATTAAAGGACATATATTTTCTAGTTTTTGAATGACAAAGACGTCAATATCTCAAAAGTTTGACAAAGAATATATATATACTATTTACGATAATTTAAAAATATATTTTTTTATTATTCAATATTATATTATATTTAATATTTTTATATACATCATAAGATCTTTCCCTGAGTGGTAGATATATCATATGGCACCATGTGCAATTATTGTTGTATCATAAAAAAGGTAGTCTTTTTTATGCATTGCTTACTATCATTGCGAAGTTTCCTTCACTCACTTTAATTGTCTTTCGAATCAGGTCTCCAAAATACTATTTTTTAAAGTTAGTGAAGCTTTTCAAGTCATAAGAACACATTTAAAAATTCCACAACTATTGTTTATCTTAAAGGAATACATAATTAGCCCCTTCAACTATAAAATTACTTGAGGAGTCCTAACACCTCCTTGAGTAATTTCAAAATCATCATATAAATGTAATCTATTTAGTCAAGATCTCAATTATACGTATTAAAAAAAGATAAATCACACATCAATTATTATTTTTCATGTGTCTTTTTATTAATTTTTTATTTTACTATGCTTTTATACCCATTTGTATTTTTTTCTAATTTTTTTTAAAGAAAATTACACAATTAAATAAATATATACTAGTTAATTATTTAACATAACTATGTTTGAAAAAAAAATACTTTTCACCACTAACATATAATCATATATATATTGACCATGTCCAGAATTTGTATAATTTTATTTCTTACTGTGTAAATTGAGAATTCGTATAATTCGACTAATTTGTAATTTTATATATATTACCATGCTATATTGACAAGTGAAATATACAAAATAATAATTTTCATAGCAAACGAAATTATCAACATGAAACATAATTAGGTTAAGAAGAATTATTATGTTTAATTTCTTTCCTATTAATAAAATTTCTTCTCTCTATTAATTTTCATAGCAAAATGAAATTATAAGTATGTACATGAACCCACAAAGCCCAAACCCAATGCTCTTTTGCCACTGACCTATTCCCATCATCTAACATAGCTATCATTATTTCATTTTGTTTATCTCTTTGAAATAGGTCCAAACCATTTATTATTAATTGTTTCGATTTTTTATTTGGATAGGAGGATAAGGTGGATCACGAATATAATTGTGGCTAAAAATTATTTCGTATATGTTTGATGTTATAGCTGTCCCCACCTTAGTCACTGTCACACCACCATTAAATTGAAATTTTGAAAATCAAAATCATGATAATTATAATGAAGATTTGTAAATTTTTAACCAAATAAAAGGATAAGAAGGTTTTTCTAAGAAATAAAATAAAGTAATAGAGAAATATTCTAATGTAAAAGAAACTGGAAACAAATTTAAATATTTAAATATTTACTAGTTTCATGCTCTATTGGAGAGGAAAGTACAATCTCCATGTAATGTGAGGTCATAAGAGGGTCTCATATATTCATAACTTCATTATTATTATTATTAGTTATACCTATATTTTTCGTTATAAAAGTAATTTTAAATAGTTTCACATTTTTATTATTATCATTTGAGTTTTCATTTTTTTTTTGTCTTTCATTCTTTTAGTATAAAAATAAAAGAAATATAAGAAAAAAATGTGTATGAAAAAAGATTCAAAAGATCTAAAACAATGAAAATTAATTTTCCTGCGACAGTAATTTAGTTTTATATCAATAAAAAATATTTGGGACATATATATATATAATATACTTTACAAGAAAATAAGTGAAAAAATAATTTTAACCATCAAAATAATAAATTCAAATTAGTAGATGAATAAAAATATTCAAAAGAAAAAAATATGAGAAATGAGAATATTAAATATATGTATTATCTAATAAAAGATTAATTTAAATTATTTTTCATACTTTCGTTAAAGAAAAATGATATATGTGAGTCATTTGTGTAACAATAAAATTAATATGAATTTCTTTAATAACAAAAAATATATCAGCTCTAAATAACAAAATTGAAGCTACATCAAACCCTTAAAATCAAAGGTATTATAACTCATACCGAATTAAAATGTTTGTTTGAAAATGATGTCATAATTTAAAAGTGTAATTAAGTGTTGTCTTATTTATCTTCTTTTCTGACTACACAACCACCTCAATGGATGCGATACACACTTTAGTTGTCAAATTTTTTGCTGTCAAATTTTTTGCTTTCGATGTTATATTCGTGTCAACACAATATGGATGTGAATTTGTCCCCAATCTAGTCAATCAATTTTGGATACTTAACCTAAAATTGACGTACAAATTTAGGATACACGAAAAATAAAAATTCGAGTGGATCAAAATCATGATAATTATAATGAAGATTTGTAGATTTTTAACCAAATAAAAGGATAAGAAAGTTTTTCTAAGAAATAAAATAAAATGAAATAAAGTAATAGAGAAATATTTCTAATGTAAAAGAAACTGGAAACAAATTTAAATATTTAAATATTTACTAGTTTCATGCTCTATTGGAGAGGAAAGTACAATCTCCATGTAATGTGAGGTCATAAGAGGGTCTCATATATTCATAACTTCATTATTATTATTATTAGTTATACCTATATTTTTTGTAGTGATTTCAAATAGTTTCACTTTTTTTATTATTATCATTTGAGTTTTCATTTTTATTTTATTTTGTTTTTCATTCTTTTAGAATAAAAATAAAAGAAATAAAAAGAAAAAAAATGTGTATGTAAAAAGATTCAAAAGATCTAAAACAATGAAAATTAATTTTCCTGCGACAGTAATTTAGTTTTATATCTATAAAAAATATTTGGGACATATATATATATAATATACTTTACAAGAAAATAAGTGAAAAAATAATTTTTATCATCAAAACAATAATTCAGATTAGTAGATGAATAAAAATATTAGAAAGAAAAAAATATGAGAAATGAGAATATTAAATATATGTATTATCTAATAAAAGTAATTAAAAGATTAATTTAAATTATTTTTTCACACTTTCGTTAGAAAAAATGATATATGTGAGTCATTCGTGTAATAATAAAATTAATATGAATTATTTTAATAACAAAAAATATATCAGCTCTAAATAACAAAATTGAAGCTACATCAAATCCTTAAAATCAAAGGTATTATAACTCATACAGAGTTAAAATGTCTGTTTGAAAATGATGTTATAATTTAAAAGTGTAATTACGTGTTGTCTTATTTATCTTCTTTTCTGACTACACAACCACCTTAATGGATGCAATACAGACCTTAGTTGTCAAATTTTTTGCTTCGATGTTATATTCGTGTCAACACAATATGGATATGGATTTGTCCCCAATCTAGTCAATCAATTTTGGACACTTAACCTAAAATTGATGTACAAATTTAGGATACACGAAAATAAAAGTTCGAGTGGAATTGAAGAAAATTAGATATCTTGTATATCAAAAAAATTTTGTCCATCTTTTTTCTTTTTGGATTTTTCCTCTTAATTGATAGGATAATGCTAAATTGCTAGAAAATTAAAAAATTTATAATATTTATTTAATTTTAAAATAAATTAATATTTTTTCCTTTTTTAGTTAAAATGTATCAAAATTAAAAAAATTAAAAATGTTCAAAAAGGTAAAATAACATAGATAAAATAGCCTTGCCCAAATTCTGATCAAAAAGATTTTTTTTTCTAATTCATATTTACTCTTCGAAAAGCACAGTAAATTTTTCATATAATATCTCATATATATATATATATATATATATATATATATATATATATATATATATATATGCGATACATTATGAGAGAATACACAACAACTCTCCTAATATACCTAGTCTAAAAAACTTTTGTTATTCTTCTTTTATAAAAAAAACAAAAACAAAACTTAAACGGGTATTTTAATTAAAGTCTCTTAGTTACTTACTCATCCTCTGGATAGAGACCTTGTTCGTTCCATGTGTTCTCTTGTTCTTATCTTTTGCTGCCTAACGATACTTTAATTGCAATTATTTTCAAACTAATTGTAATAATTAATGGCTTATCGTACTGATAACTTGCTCAATTAGGTAACTAAAGAGTGCTCATTGTGCATCTTTGGTAACCAACTACATAAGCTTTTTTGTTGTTTAATGACATAATACATAAATATGTCTTTTAATTTGGCTTCAACTATTATTTATGTTTTTTAATTTTGGGTGCTCAAGTAAACACTTAAACTCATATAAAGTTGAACATGTAGATACACACGTTTTATATGTCGTCCTACGTGTGTCTACATGTTCAATTTTATATGAGTTTAAGTGTATACTTATACACAATCAAAATTAAAAGGTAAAAGATTAGTTAAAGCTCAATTAAAAGCACATTATATATTATGTCAAAAAACAACAAAACTTAAAAAATGGATTATGAATGATGCACGTTCAGAACTCTTCAATTACCTAATTGAGCAAGTTATTTTTAGTAACATAAGCCATTAATTAGTAGAACGAGTTTGCAAATAATTACAATTAAAGTAAAGTTAGGCGGCAGAAGATAACACATGGAAGGGACAAGGTCTTCATCTGAAGGATAAGTAAGTGACTAGGAGACTTTAATTGATGCGAAAAAACTCAAATATGCCATCAAAATTTTAGAAAAGACTTATTTATGTCATCTTCTAGAAATTTGGTTAATTTATGTCACTGTTGTTAGAGAAAAGACGCATTCACGTTTTACTCCAATTTTACAAAACCATTTTCTACACATCAAATAAGGTTTAACACTTTTCAATTGGAGTTTTTGGATCATATGTACACTTTTTGCTTCTTTTTCTTTAAGAACAACAAGAACACATGAAGAACATAAACAACTCCCAAAATTTTCAACATCTTCAACTCTTCACGAAATCATCTCAATTTTCGGCTACATCATTAATTTCTTTTAAAAAAACTAAAATCATTTATAGAGTTTAAAAAATTCACCCATATTAAAAAAAATATTCAAAAAAACGAAAATGAGTCCAAAAATTTCAGAATTTTGCTTTGCTTGATATTTTTGTAGTTTATTTTTTTACCTTAGATTTTTGTTACCTAGTGATTCTTGAGTGATGTTCAAAATTTCAAATGATTTGAAGTTGTGGAGAAATTACTATCATTAAAGAATGTTAGTTTTGAAACTTTGGATAAATTTCAAGTGAATCTTGTTGATTTAGGTTGTATTTGAACTCAAAAGATATTCAATTTCGCTATCTAAGCTCAGAGGGAAACTACTCTTAAAATTTGAGGTAATTTCATAAATAATTGAAGAAGATTGAATTTTGGAATTGTTAATATTTTTTATGTGTTCTTTGTGTTATTAAGGAATTAGAAACAAAAAAAATGTGCATTTGATCCAATAACACCAACTGAAAAGTGTTAAACCTTATTTGTGGTGTAAAAATGATTTTGGAAAATCGGACTTGAAAAATGTCTTGGATGAGCCCTTTTTTAACAGCAATGACATAGATAAGCCAAACTTTTAGCGAGTGACATAAATGAGCCTTTGTAAGAGTATAATGACATATTTGAGCCTTTACGAAACCATGTGCACACAAACCACATACGTAAGTCAACTACACGTCAAGTTACGGACTCAATGGAACTGTCAAAATAAGAATCTGATGTCTCCTTGACCCCACATCCTTAAAAATTATAATAAATTAACTCAATGCCTAAAAGGTTAAAAAAAACTTGGGACCTCTCAAAAATCAACCAAGACCTAGGCCTAAAATCACCCCCCAAATTCAACGTACTTCTTAGAATCTTTATTCTAGCACCCGAACTCCAAATGTTTACCACAATCAATTCAAAGGATAAATTTTTACATTTTCACAACATAGGACCTCAAATTCTAGAATAGACTGAGAATCTTGACCGACAACTCTAAAAACTCAGATTTCACATTCTGGGACTGATGAAATTGATAGAGTTCCATTCCAACACCTGAAACTGCAAAAGATCACGAAAATCAGATTCTTAATAATAATAGCTTTTCAAACTCAAGTTCTACCTAATTCTTCAATTTTAACTCAAAGTTCAAAATCAACATTCAAAACTCAACGTCAAAGACTCGGGGTGATCATGGGAGGGAAAATAGTAAATTATAAAACTTCTAAAAAATGATCGACGGGGTTATTACATTATCCACCACTAAAATTATACTTGTACTGAAACATAAAGCGAAAGAAAGTACATGTAGCTTAAAAAAGTTAACGATATTTAGAATGTATATCTTACTCTGTCTCCCAAGTCACCTCACCGACTAAACGAAGTTTCCACTGCATCTTCACTGAATCAATCTCCTTGGCTCTATGATTCTGGACCTGTCTATCTAAAATGGATATGGCCTCAAGTCTGGACCCGTCTCAACTGAATCAAGAGAGAGCAAGTGGGATTGACACATACTTATGCAACATTGAGGCATGAAACATGGAATGTGTAGCTGAGAAATTAGGTAGCAAAGCCAACTTATAGGCCACCTCTCCCACATAACTCAAAGGGTCAATGAATCTAGGGATAAGATTACCATTCTTTCTGAACCTCATCACTCCTTTTATGGGGGACACTCGAAGCTAAACATGATCACCATTCATGAACACTAGAGCTTAAAATCTTTGATCGGTGTAACTCTTCTGTCGACTCTGGACTATCAATAATCTACCCTAGATCATATAAACCTGTTCCATGACATATCTAAGCCAGTCTATATCTAATGAATCTATCATAATTGAATCAAACCATTCGATCGAAGATCTACATTCTAAGATATACAATGCCTCAAAAGGGGTCATCTGAATACTGGAATGATAATTTTTGTTGTAGGAAAAGTCTGCTAAATGAAAATATCGATCCCATCTAGCTCCAAAATCAATCACACAAGCTCGGAGCATATTCTCCAACTCCTGAATCATTTGCTCGGACTGACCATCTTTTTGAAGGTAAAAAGTTGTATTCATATCTAACTGGTATCTAGTACATGTTGCAATACCTTCTAGAATTGTGAGGTGAACAAAGAACCTCGATCAGAGACAATAAAAATCAAGACTCTATGTAGTTGCACGATCTGATTGATATAAAACCTGACAAACTTTTCCGCCATATACTTCACCCAAACTAGGATGAAATGGGAGGACTTGATCAACCTATCAACCACCACTTAAAAGGAGTCCTAACCACCTAAGGTGGTAGGTAGTCCCACGATAAAGTCCATGGTGATTTGTTCCACTTTTGAGTACTAATTGGATTCCTCTGAGATATACTTCCAGGTTGTTGGTGGCCACACTTGACTTGTGGGAAAGTCAAATACCGCACAACAAATAGCGTTGGTTCATGATATAATACACCATTGTCACACCTAGATTGATGAAATATCAGTATCAGTAGGCCTCATTAAGAATCAGCTTAATCAACTCGCCTACCTTGGGACATTCCCCCAATCCTCAAGACACCATCAAAATCAAGGAGAGACTCCTTAACTTCCCCTCTCATCACTTTGTATTGAATGAGACATATATTTTCATCATCAAAATGATGCTTATGAATCTTCTCAACTAAGGAAAAACGAGCCTCAATAAAAGCAATTAAACCCCCTTCACCCCACCCCACCCCAATCTCTTTAGAAATCTATAATTGTATGAGATTTTTTGGTTAACCTTTATTTATCTCTAGCCAATGGTCTCTCTTCCACATTAATAGCGACAAGAAATTCATGTGAAATTCTTCCTACTCAAAGCATCGGCCACCATATTGGCCATCCTGGTAATACAAGATGGTGATGTCATAGTCCTTTAGTAGCTTAAGCCATTTGCGCTACCTCAAGTTCAGATCCCTGAAGATATAATGAAGACTCTAATAATCTATTAATCCTTCGCGATGAACTCTATATAGATAATTTCATCATAGTTTAAGCACAAATACTATGAACGTTAACTCTAAATCATACGTAGGTAATTCTTCTCATGGGTCTTCAACTACCGACAGGTATACACAATCACCTTAACCTTAAGTATCAGAATACCACCTAACCTTACTTAGAAGAATGGTAATAAATAGTAAAGTCTACACCCGCATAAGGTAAATTCTACACAAGAGACAACGTTAACAATGTCTTGAGCTTTTAAAATATCTCCTCACAAGAATCTCACACTCTAAGAGTTAATCTGGACAAAATACATGCAATAGTAGAGAAAATTTGAACAAATTGCCAATAATAGCCTGCAAATCCCACGAAATTCTAGATCTCAGTAACTGATGTATGTATGGTCTAATCCCTTCCTACCTCATTTTTGGATGAAGCTATCCTAATACCATTCTTGGACACAAGAATCCACCTAAAACTCACCCTTTGAGAACTTGGCATAAATATTATCTTCCCTCTATATTTGGAGTACAATCCTTAAATGTCGATCCTGATCCTCCTTGGTCTTGGAGTACACCAAGAAATCGTCACTGAAGACTATCACAAAGAATCCAAATAAGGTCAGAACACTATGTGCATAAACTCCATGAACATTGCAGTTGCATTAGTCAAACTAAAAAACATCATAAGTAACTCATTGTTCCCATAACGAGTCCCGAAGACTGCCTTAGGGCTATCTGCTGCCTTAGTCTTTAGCTGGTCGTAATGTGACCTCAAATCCATCTTAGAAAATAGTGATGCACCCTAAAACTGATTTAAACTTATCAATACGAGTTAGAGGATATTTTTTCTTCACAGTCACTTTGTTTAACTATTGATAATCAAAACACATCCTCTCAGATCTATCCTTCTTCCTCACCAACACAGGAGCACCTCATGGAGAAACATTAGTGTGAATGTAGCCCTTACTCAACAAATCCTACAATTAATCCTTCAATTATTCAACTCGATTGGATCCATACAATAAAGAGGAATATAGATGGACTTGGTTCTCTGTAAAGACCCTAAAAATGAAATAGGGTTGACTAAAGCTTCATGTGAGTTTCTTGAGCTAACAACTAGTCTTTTGTGTGCTAGTTTGTTCTAGTGTATTGTCTTTGGATTGGTGTGTAATTTGTACTCTGAAGCTCTTAGAATTGACCTTAGTACCTAGATGTACATGTTTAGGGTCAAAACTTCCGGGTAAGAATCCTGAAGGACCACCCTAAGGGTCCTTCAGAAGGATCCAAACGTTGGCCAAAAAACTATCAAAACAACAACCATCCACGAGCCCCATTGACGGGGCATGGATTGTCTTCGTGAGTCGAGACTTAGTCTCCTCACAAAATCCTCCCCAATACCTCTCTCTGAACCATTTTACAAATGTACAACATTCTCTGTCATACCACCTACGGCCCGTAGGTGGTGGGTCGCTAGTCACTGGATGTGTTACTGCCACTAAGTCAGCCAAGCCAAGGGTGGTTTGTTAAATTCCTCCCTTGTCCAATTAAATACTAGGTAGATTATTTTATGTATTCATTCTTTAAAATCAAGACCTCTATCTTATAAAAGGATTCCCTCAAGAATACCATGGTAGCTTGTTGGAGCTAGGATTGAAGATTTCTATTTCTTTATTCTTCAATTTCTAGGGAATTAATATTAAAGGTATGGACTATTGATACTTGGTCAACCTTTCTTTCAAGGAGTCCAATTAAAGGATTTTCTAAAGGGTTTCTAAGAACAAAAATCTCAATTTCTACTCTAAGCATGGATTCCTTATCACACTATTTTCAAAGCCATTGTATTGATAAATTAATGTTTATTTAAGGTTTTAAAGATAATTTCTTATGGAATTCCTTGAATAACCCATGATTTCCCTAAAATCCTTATTTGACTTATAAAGTGGGTCTTGTGTCTATGAGTTTGTATTGATGGAATTATGCTTAAAGTAGATGTTATTATTGATTCTTATTGTTATCTCTACTTGTTGTTGATAAATTGGTGGAGGATTGAGTAGTGTTGGATATGTGTTGGGAATAGGGTAAATTGACCTGATCCCCTTATTAATGTGCAATTGATAGTGGAATTGCTCTTGTATGGTATAATCCACTCATGGTGGAGGTGTTTAATTCTTGTCTATTATTGTAGTTTTGGACTTTAAGGCATTATATGATGTATATGAGTATTAACATAATAAGGCATGTGTAAAGGCATAATGTGAAGTTGTCATGAGATATGAATGTGATCTTGTATGGGGTTATATGGTATTGCGAATGAAAACAAGTTTCCCCTAAATGTTTACATGTGATGATGATAGACTATGAAGAGTCTTTATATGTGGACATAATGTCTTGATTAGGTAGACCTAGTTTTCCCTACTTGATACATAAAAATATGATGAATGTGATCTCTTGACTTGATAGTCTTAGGAATACTTTTCTTGAGTGCATTCATGAAAGAATGAATTAAATCGACTAGACCTAACATGGTGCCCTTTCTATAAATGAGCTATCCTAATGAACCTTGATTGGTAGATACTACTGATGCCCTTATTGTTAATGGTATTATGAGTCTATAGGATTAGTGATGATGTCCTCTCCAATACCCTTATGTGAATAAAATTACTCTAGGGGAGATAAGGTAAAGCACTAAATAGATATGCTTAAGATAGTAGATCTACTTGAGTATGGGACTAGAGCATAAAAATATCTTTCGATCTAAATCATGTGCCTACTTGGAATGTGTCCTAGTTCTACCTTTGGCAAGTAGAACACCCTCTACGGAGTAGGTTAGACTCACGATTCCATACCTTACTAGTGTGGTCTATATCGGTTAATGCATATTCCCATCATGTGGGATGTGAACTTTAACTATTGGATAGGTTGTACAACGTGTAAGTAGTATGGATGATATCTACACATAAAACGAGTAGGTTTTGAAGGTACTAGATTGAGTTCCCTAGGTCTTCGAAGACCATTATGTGAAGTCTCTTAAACACATGAATGTCTTTCTTAAATGATCTATTAATGAAATGTTGACTTATTGGATTGTGTTGAAGAGGAAGAGTTCTTGTCTTAGGTAGTCTTGAGGAACACTTAGGTGTGCATGAAGAGGTTGTATGTGCATCCCCTTCGTGTCTTACTTAGGTGGGTCTTAGAATAACCTTAGGTAGAAGGTCTAAATGATAAAAAGGGTTACTTGATGAAAATGTTTGTATCTTGTTGATTGTATTGTATTTACCTTGTATGTTGATGTTGACTTGGATTATGTCTTTTATACTTGGTTTATGAAGGTTTATCAAAATAACATGAAAATCACTTATATCAAGTAAATGTCCCTTTTTGTATGATTTTTCGCATGGTCATCATACACAGTGCTGAATTGTACTTACTCCATATTTTCCTCTATTTTCTACAAAATGTAGGTGTGTCCAAGTAAGGTGATCCCTAGAAGTTGAATCTTGGGATTTAGAAATTCTCTCAAGATTTGGGTATGTCCTCATATGTCAAGGACAAAAACTCCTTATTCTAGTTTCTCTTTTATTAACACATTTGTATAAGATTTATATCTTTCTTTCAATGTAAAGGATTGTGTCCCTAAGTTTGATATTCTTAAAGTTTGGTTCTATGTTTTATGAGACTAGAATTTCATTGCTTTTAAAGACTTCTTTTAAAATGTGTCCACTCTTGAGTCTTATGAATGGCCTCAAACAAGTTTTAAATTTCACATTATTTTATGCATATGCGATGAATGTATGATAAGGGATTGTACGAGATCTCTCGAGGTGGAATACACCGTGTGACGAGTAAGGGGTGCTTTTGGGTCGTTACATTCTCGACTTCAAGTCAATATCAAAATTGTTATCCCAAGATCAGTAAGAAACACATTAAAAAATTCTCAAACTACGATCACATAATCCATGTGAAATGTCTTAACAGTAGTATCCCGAATGAAGGACAAATAGTACAAACACTCTCTACCAACCATCTCCTTGCTAGGGTAACAACTACTAGAACATGTCCACTAAACTCTTGGGACACCCAACATTGCTAAGGTCACACTCTTAGCATAACAATTAATAATAACATGATATAAGGAGACTCAATCCATACCCAAAATAATATCGAAGTCTATCATCTCGAGATGATCAAGTCTACCCAAGTATCATACTCAGTCAAGGAAACAATACCGAATCGATACACTCGATCCAGCACTAAGGGCTCACCCTCTAGTGTAGAAAAATGAATAGACACAAACATGTAATCAGACATCATACTAAACATAGCAGAAAAATAGGTATACACATATTAGAAAGTAGATCCTGGATAAAAATACAAATGCATATCTATGAAAAACTGGATAATACATGTGATCATAACATCAGAAGTCTCAACCTCATGAGTCCTTTGAAAAGCATAAAATTGACCCTCATGGCCCCCTACAATCTGAGAGAACCTCTAACTTTACCCCGCGAAGCTGGAGTACCGGTACCAGAAGACCTACAACCTTTATCGGACTAAACTCTGCCTCGACCCTTGGACGGAGTGTTATCCCTTCTTGGAATAGCTTAATAAGAATGTTGAGATCCTAAATGAGTCTGTAGAGGGCAGTATCACATCAAATGACCCATATCTCCATAAATAAAGTAATATTTTGACATATATAAATATTTCTGCGAACCAGATGAACTACCATGGCTACCCCAACCAGATTTATAGGACCCTCGACTGACTGCCCACTCTCAACTGTTGGCATAGAAACATGAAATGGCCCACGATCCTGAAAAGAACTACTACCTCTATAATAACCTATGTCTCCAGATAAGGCACCAAACTTACCAGACGATTGAGCTCTAGCTCCCTTAACTTCTCTAAAACCATCAACTCTGCCTCCTTGGCGGTGCTCACAATAGACGAGATGGAAGCACACTATTTGTCTGCTGTAAGCAAATAAGTATAATGGAGAAATTCAACCATCTCACAAACCTATGCTCTCTGTCTTTCTCATTTAGAATAATAGTCATAGCATGTCTAGAAAGCTCATGAAAACGAGCCTCAAACTCGGTCCAAGAAAAACTACCCTAGTTCAAGCTCTCAAACCTCAATGGACTCTCCTCTCTCACACTCTAAGGAATATAGTACTCTTGGAAAACACTGGATAATACATCCTACTCGGCCGGGGGAGATCTAATTGGTATAGACCTTACAAAAGTCCTCCACCACTCTCAGGCGTGACCATGTAGCTAAAATGAAACAGACTGGACACCACAAGCATCCACCATACCCACAACCTCAAGTATCTTATAGTGCAAAGTCAAAAACTCATGAGTAGCCTCTCTCTTACCACCCTGAAACTAGGGTAGTTTCATCTTCTAAAAACACTAATTATCAGGCGTTGTAAAAATAACCTGAGGAGCAAGTTGTGCACCAACAACTAGTGCAAGAACCACTTATGACTGGCCCACCTAATAATGAATACCAGTGTCTATTGCTAAACTAGAAGACCCTAACCTCATCTGAGCACCTGTGTCTCAGGATAAGCCTCTCTAGCTCTACCTTTGGCTGGTGCTGCTTCACGAGCACTACTTATAACAAATGATACTCCACGAGCATGACTTCTAGCTCGCGTCCTACCTCTACCCCTAGTTCGGGTATCAACAACAGCCTCGAGGACCAGATCCGTTCTAGTACTAGAAATATAAGCTCATGTCCTTGACATCTGACAAAACAACATGTTGCAACTCAGCACTAGTGAAGTTAACCGTACACAATATGATGATGAATAAAAGGAAGTTTTCTATCAATCTTTGTACCCTATTGAATATAAGTTCATACGTTTTCATACCAATCCTCAAGACTCTAGTTAGACATTATTTGCACACATGTGTGACCTATAAACCTGGGATTCTGATATCATTTTTAATAACTCAAAAATGGAGAGATTAAACTTGTTTATTCCCACCAAGACAATTTAGTCTAATGTAACATAAACGAAAGATACTGGGGAAGTATAAAACAAAACAACATAAAGAGAAAAGCTTATTCTTTTTACTGAAACCTCTAAAATCATGTTGTCACGTGTACAAGCTACAAAATACATTAAGTATGGAAATGAAATAATTATAAGTCTCAGCCTTTGTTTCTCAAATAGAACAAAGTATATAAAAAAGAAACGATGTCTCTCCAAAGTGACAAGAGGTTACCTCTCAAAATATTTGACAAGCCTTAAACTATAAAGAAGAAGAAAGAGCTCACACGGTTTGGGCTTGGAACCTACACAAGTGTAGAAGTAAGGGGTGAGTACTAATAATAAGTACCCAACAAGCAACCTAATAAACAAGTCATCTAGATAGAAATTAAATATCCCTTACACTCCAACAAAACCTCCTAAAACTACAACCAACACAAAAATCAACCCAACCTATCAATTCTTTAATGCACAACTCACAAGGCTCAATAATCTCAACTCTATAGTTACAATTTAATGACAAAATGAAACGAGTAAGTCAACCTCAATGTCAAGTAAATCAATCACATGCAACAAGTGTATCAATCACAATTAGCAAGTAAGTCACAAATAAGCATCAAAATGCACCAAATCACAATAATCAATTTCTCGCCAGAACCATTTTCCATCGACATAATATCACTAGCCGCAATCATTTCTCATTAGCTTTGTATCAACTCTCTAGCCGGAAGAATTTTTCATCAACTTTATAGCACTCGCTAGTAATGATCTCAGCATCATAAACACTTGTCGGAAAAGACCTCGACATCACAAGCACTTGCTAGAAAAGACCTAGGAATCATAACCACTACAAGTCTCATCACGGTATACAATAATCAAAGCACACACATAATATCACACCACATGGAAGAAAAAATAACTCATGCAATTCAATTCCACTTTCATTCTATCAAGCATATCATCAATCTATCAATAAGGATCACAACTACGCAACTCACATAATCATATTCATCACATAACATTTTTTATTTCAACCCTCTTTTATTCATTAAGATTTAACAAGTGTACAACTTAGCCCTTCAACACATCCCCCTTACTCCCAATACACAAATAACAAAGGAAATACACGAATTCTTGTAGAATACAAGGTTTAAGAGATCACTTACCTTAAATCATACAATTAATCCTCTAAGAGTTGAGTCTTTCCCTTTTGAAGCCACATAATTTATATATAACAATCAAATATTAACATGACAACAACAATACCGACACCGGTTACTTGAAAATGAATCAATCAACTCAAAACCTAATTCCGAAAAGAAGGTTTGAATCCAAAATTCATTACTCAAGGCTTTAGGGTTCATTGGAGAAAATCATTTCAAAAAAGGACTCAAAACAGTTCACAATCTCCTTTTAGTTAAGAACTTGAGTTCTTGAAATAACCTTGGCATTTATCAATCGAAATCTCAAACTTTGATGTTAGAGTTCATAAATAACCAAAGGAAAATGAAGGTTTAGGATCATGAAAGCTTGTCCAAATGATTTTGCACAAGAAATCCTTTAAAAAATGACCATTGTGGGTTCCTGAAATTCAAAAATGAAAAATGAGGCTTATATCCCCAAAAATAGCATGCAAAAAGCCTCTTGGTGATCGCTTTTGTGAATTAGGTTCTGCTTTAATTAACCCCCTTAAAGTAGTGGGTCTCGCTTTTGCGAACCCCACCCAAAAAGCATACTCAAATTTGTGAACCAGGTTTTGTTTGAGCAGTCATCTCTAAAGCAAGATTGTAGCACCAGAAACATCAGTCAACACAAGAACATTAAAAAGACCCTCGAGATCGTCGATACCCCATGCACAAAAACCACAAGTACAAATCAATTTTACTTGACATATCAGACTCAATAAAACAGTCAAAACGACTTCTCCTTGACTCGACATCCATGAAATCCACAAGAAACTAAATCAACATCTAAAATGCTAAAACGAGCCTAAGACCTCTCAAAAATCAACCAAGACCCCACCTATACCTAAAATCATCCCCCAAATCCAACGGAATGGATCCCGATCTAAGCATCCAAACCCCAAATATTGACTAAAGTCAACCAAAAGAGTAAATTTTCATATATTTTTTTTAACTTAGTTCCTTAAATCTTCAAAAGACTCTGAATCTAAAAACGACAACTCTCACATCTCAAACTGGGCTAATGGAATTGACAAAATTCTATTTCGACACTCGAAACTCCAAAAGGTCACTAATACACTTTAATATTAGTCTTTTAAACTCAAGTCTTGTCAAATTCTCCACTTTTAGCTCAAAATTCAGAACTAACTTTCAAACTCAACATAAAAGACTCGAGTGTGATCAAGAGAGAAGCACAATGATAAATTTATGAACTTTTCAAAAATGACCGACCAAATCATTGCACTTCTTCTCTAAAATGTCTCTATTAGATATCAACTACAGCAAAAACTCCTTACAATATGTCTCTCAAATCACACCAAGTCTTTTTTTGATTGGTTATTTGCATTTTTATCCAAAAAAAAAATTGAGGCCTTCTACATTCTCTATCCCGTAGTTGGATACATATTTTTTTTTACATTTTTTTTGAATTTATTTTATATTTCAATTGGTAAGAGTATTTCATTCTGAAAAGAGAATGTATGTTGAAAGTGGCGAATTACAATGACAGTGTGAAACCCTTGGAGAAATTAATTGGTAAATGATGATGAGTTTGAAATTTGTCAATTGTTGGTATTAATGGATAGTAATTTTGATTTAAAAGATTTTCTATTTACAAAATGGATTTATACACATGCAAGCTCACCTTAGTATTCAAGTCGAAGAAACATTTGACTCTTATTTAATGTGGAACATGAATTCGTGTACATTGAGACATAATTCTATAACAGTCTAATGTTGTATACGTCTTCAAACTGAATGTATACGCAGGTGAAAGTATGTTTATAAACTTGATTTTTTATTTGTCGGACACTCTTATCAAAATGTAATATATCTATACACATCAATAGCTACAAAATATAGATATGTATACAAATAAAATATAAGTAATGTAGACATTATATTGCGAATGTATACATTAACGCAAGTATTCATAAATACATGCTTATTTTGCAGTAGTACTAGACGTTTAATACTAAGTTTAGGTCATTGCATCTAAATACACAAACAAGATATGAAAATAAATATTGTATACCGATAGTGCAAACATATACCTTATCAAATATATTTTAACTGAATATTAACAAATTTATAGTATGTAATATACACTAATAAAAAATATCTCATAGTCTACCATTAATATAATACATTATACACATCTACATATATTTGATTATTACTATACATCAATTGAGTATTAAAAATATTTTTTTCATGGCTTAAAAGTAGTTACAACCTTTTTAATGAGTTAATTAAGAAAAAAAAATACTTTTGTCCTAATTTTTAATACGTTACTTAAGAATTTTTTTTTAATTCCTTAAAAGTAACATCTACTTTTTTAATAATCTGAACTTAGGGGCATGTGATCCTCACCTTGAAAAGAATATTAATGATGGGGCTAATTTTTCGTTTTGTTATCCTACTTTGAGGTTCAATTATTTTGACCTATTTTTTGGTCCAAATTTTTTGTGACATAGATATGAGTATCGTTAGTTTGGTATTGACGTGTAGTTTGTATTCTCGATAGAGTCAAAGTATTTTCAGGCCCTTCGAAAAAATAATTTCCCAAGTAGTTGTAAAAGTGTGGTTCTCACTCTAAGGTAGGTTACGACATTCTTCTTTAGACTTTTCTTAGTTAGAATTTTTATATATTGAGTTGTTTGATCACTATGAAGATTGTAGGGTGAAGTTTTAGGCTTCTATGATCCTTGGTTTTGATTTTTGAGACTTTAGACTAGTAGTTTAGCCTTAAGCCTTAGTTTAGGTTGATACTTGATTGGTGTAAAATCCTTAAAATGCTTTTAGATGACTTATACTTAGTTTTAGATTCGTAGCTTTGACTTGGTTGGTATATATAAAGCTTTATCAACCTTTATTGTGCTACCGGTTTTTACTTTTTAGTATAGTTGCATTTATATTATGTTAGTATTATCTCGTGGTTTCGTAATCATACTACTGCAGTAACCTTTTTTTGATCCATCACCTAGTACATTCCATCCTCTTTGACTCCTGAATGAGTCCTGATCATCTAAGGCCATCACTGCTTGGATCGTGGTGAACTCTAGTGTTTGGAGACTGCTACTTTCCCT
>CM064971.1:17454056-17466150 GCA_032847665.1 Solanum chilense | reverse complement strand
AAATAATGATAGCTTTAGTACCTCATTCAATATCTATGTGCATTATTCAATCACTTGTCTTCTTTCAGACATATTATGCACTACAACCATATTGACTTTACGTAATGAGCAAATTCACTAAATTTCATGACTTCTCATCAAAAACACATTAGTTTTTCTTTAGTCATTATTATATCATCAATATGGTGCATTGAGACTGACATTCAATGTCTTATCCATATAAAAGTGTTTTAGGTCATAAATTGATGGATCTTGAACCCAATATCGTATCATCATGGTGCATCAGGACTTTAACCCAATGTCTTACCTTCTTTTTGCGATTGGACATAAATCCATCGTCTTATTCTTTTGGTGCGATAAATCTACCATCTTACCCATAATGAGGCTCAACCTCAAACCTTCAAAATAATTATAATTTTATCACTTTTGATGATCATCAATATGATCGTACATTATAATTACACACAAAATTGAGATTATTGATTTATTATAATCAACATTAGTAGTTAATAAATATAGCTTAATAGATCACATACCTCATATAAAGGTTGAAAACATACCTTTCACTTAATTGTACTTATTTAATTATTAAAATAAATTTAGGAATTCTCTTCCAGTTGATTAAAATTAAATGTATAGAAAGTCGACAAATCTCTTTAAATACTTACTTTAGATGGTACCTCCAGATCTGTTACATAAATAATTATAACATAAAGATAAATCATACCTTGAAGATATAAGAACCTTATTGCATAACTTATGCAAGATCTCTTTTGCACTTTTCCTGTCTTCTTCATAATTATTTAAGAATAGAACAATCGTGTTGATAACGTGTTATGAAACTATATGAAATTAGAAGAAGAAGAAATTAGGGAGAACAGAACAGACTTCTTATTTCTCTTGAAGTATATTCAGGATTCATAGATCTTTCACCAATCTTGTTTACAATGAAGGAAAACCCTTTATTTATAGGGAAAACCTTACTTGGTCCCCAAGTAGGATTCCTAACTATATCCTACTAGGACTCCACATAATTTGACATTCACTATAATACAAATTGTTTATAACAGTAAATAAATTTTAGACATTAAAATAAATCTATATATTTGTACGAAAAAAATTCAAAGAGGTGCGAGAAGACTACAATTAATAAATAGTATAATTACGGATGGAAAGTCAAAAAGTAAATAATAATTATCAATTTCTTAAATTTAACACATAACCCCAAAAAATAGGAAATAATTGATACTAAAATATAAAAAAAAATAAAAAATTCAATATATGAGCCAAAAAATAAAATAAAAGTGTATAAATTATTACTTAAAAAGTCAAAAAGTAAACAACAATTATTAATACCATAAATTTAGCACATAATCGCCCAAAGTAGGTGTAGACAATAAAATTCGCGGCGAGAAAACAATAATCAAGAACGGAAAATTATAGCAACAATCGATTTTATTATTTCAAGTGTGAGTGTTACAATCTCTATAATTCCTCTGAATTCGCCTTTTCAAATATAAATTCAAGGGCTTTAAAGCTTGTTCTTGAATCTATGATGAACTTGAACTTGAACTTTATCTTGATCTTAACTTTTATTTGAACTCAAGGGCTTCGAGCTTGTTCTTGAATTCGGTGGTCTTGATCTTGATCGTTCTTGAACTTGAATGCTTGAATTCTTAAACTTGTAGCTTTGTAGACAATTAAATGGCGTTTGTACCACGGAGTTTCTCTAGCTTCTTGTTTAGAATTCTGTCCCTTTTTCTGAATTATGAGGACCCCTATTTATAGTTTTAGAATAGAGGAGTTGCGATTGAAATAGGATTCCATTCAGCCAATCAGATTAAAGTGACATGGCATTTGGGCTTTATGGAGCGGGCTTGTCATCTTTGACACATGTCATGATTCTATTGGTTTTCTTATTTGACTTGACATGCCACATCATCTGCACACGTGGCGCCAAGATGGGCTCTAGAATGAGATGAGATTGGGTTTAACAAATTGGGTTCATCCAATGTAGCCCAAATCAGTTAATTTAGACTTTAATTAAATCCATATTTATTGGACTTAAATATTTAACTCAATTATATCAATCCACAATATTTATTTGGATTAATATATTAATGAATTCAATATAATCCGAATCATTTTATAAATTTATATTTAATAAATTTTAAATGATTACAAATGCCCCCTGCTTCAAGTCTTGTCGAGATATTTTATCTTTTAGAGACTAGGCTTGAAGCATTAACTGGTTACTAAATTCACCTTAGTTAAAAAATGAATTATAATTGAATTAACAATTGTAATCCTACTCAATTTCATATTCATATATATGTTTTATTGCCCAAGCCAAAAAGAAATTGTAATTGAACTAGGAATTGTAATCCTACTCAATGTCATATTCATATTGTGTTTTATTGCCCAAGCCAAAAAGAAATTGTAATTGAACTAGGAATTGTAATCCTACTTAATTTCATATTCATATTATGTTTTATTGCCCAAGCCAAAAAGAAATTGTAATTGAACTAGGAAAAAAATTCTATCCCACCACATGACATCTATAAATAGATACATTGTCTCCATAATTTTATCTTCAATTACAGATTGTGAGCCTACGACGAAAAGGGCATACTCAAGGTAATTTTTCTTCTTTTTTTTTTTTTTATTTTCGTCACTTTTTTACAGCTTGACATGTCTGTCGTAGAAAATCCATATCTCATTGTAGAAAAATCGAAATCATGAACTGTTTGATTTTTCAGAAACTAGACTTTTAGATCTCCAACATACCCAAAATTAAAAATTTAATACCTTCAGAACCTTTTTAGATGATTTTTTGAAATTAGCTCTAGATTCTGTCATGCTAAAAATTCGTTACTTTTTTTACAGCCTGACATGTTCGTCGTAGAAAATTCATATCTTATTGTAGAAAAACTAAAATCATGAACCGTTTGATTTTTCAGAAACAAGACTTTTTAATCTCTAACATATCCAAAATTCAAAATTTAATACCTTCAGAATCTTTCTAGATGATTTTTTGAAGTTAGCTCTAAATTCTGTCATGCTAAAAATTCATCACTTTTTTTACAGTCTGACATGTTCATCGTAGAAAATTCACATCTCATTGTAGAAAAATCAAAATCATGAACCGTTTAATTTTTCAAAAACTAGACTTTTCGATCTCTAACATATCCAAAATTCAGAATTTAACACCTTCAGAATCTTTCTAGATGATTTTTTGAAGTAAGCTCTAAATTCTGCCATGCTACAAATTTTCAGATTTGTGTGACTTACTAAAAATCTTGTGTCTTGACGTTGGAACAGCGAAATCACAATCCACTTGGTGATTCCTAATCTAGACATAAAAGTCTACAACACATCCAAGATTCAAGATTTAATACCTTTCGAGTCTCAAACATCTTGACAGGTAACAATCTCTCCTTCACTTGTATTTCCCTTTTTTTTTTTTTTTATAGATCAGCAAAAGGAATTTTACATTTTATGGAGTCTACATAATGGAAGGATTTATCACATAAAAATGTGCTTAACGGCCATGCCTTAACAAAATAAATAAATAAAACTCTCAAGGTGTTCCATGGCCCCTAATGCTTAACCAACTTGATGCTCTACTAGAATACCGTGTAATGCTCCCGCATTGAAAATAACCTCAAGGTTTTACAAGGTCCCGAATGCTTAACCAACTTGAAGCTTTTACTAGAATACCGTGTAACGCTCCCGCCTTGAAGATAACCTCAAGGTGTTACAAGGTCCCGAATGCTTAACCATGAAGCTTTAATAGGATACCATGTAACGCTCCCGCCTTGAAGATAACCTCAAGGTGTTACAAGGTCTTGAATGCTTAACCAACTTGAGACAGGATAAACCCTTGAAAAGACCAGTTTAAGGTGCAAAGGGACAAATATTGTCCATCTTAAGGCATGGAAATTTAAAGATCCTTTTAAAGATAAATCCGTCGGAACTCTAGCTTAAGGTGCAAAGGGACAAGTTTGTCCACCTTAAGGCATGGAAATTTAAATATTCGTTGAAGGATAAGCTTGACCAACTTGAAGCTTAATAGGATACCGTGTAACGCTCCCCTCTTGAAAATAATCTCAAGGTGTTACAAGGTTCCGAATGTTTAACCAACTTGAAGCTTTAATAGGATACCATGTAACGCTCCCGCCTTGAAGATAAACTCAAGGTGTTACAAGGTCCTGAATGCTTAACCAACTTGAGACAGGATAAACCCGTGAAAAGACCAGTTTAAGGTGCAAAGGGACAAATATTGTCCACCTTAAGGCATGGAAATTTTAAGATCCTTTTAAAGATAAATCCGTCGGAACTCTAGCTTAAGGTTCAAAGGGACATGTTTGTCCACCTTAAGGCATAGAAATTTAAAGATTCATTGAAGGATAAGCTCGCAACAAATCTAGATTAAGGTGCAAAGGGACAAATATCATCCACCTTAAGGCATGAAAACTTTAAAGATTCTTTTAAATATACACCAGTGAAAAGGTCAACTTAAGGTGCAAAGGGACAAATATTGTCCACCTTAAGACATGAAAATTTAAAAAGATTCTTTTAAGTATACATCCGTGAAAAGGCATAACTTAAGGTGCAAAGGGACAAGTTTGTCCACCTTAAAACATAGAAATTCAAAGATCTATTGAGGGATAATCCGCAACAAAGCTGGCTTAAGGTGCAAAGGGACAAGTTTGTCCACCTTAAAACATAGAAATTCAAAGATCTATTGAGGGATAATCCGCAACAAAGCTAGCTTAAGGTGCAAAGGGACAAACCTCGCGCACCTTTAGGCATGGAATTCGATTACATACGCATTTGGAGACTTCTACTTATATACTTGAAGTCTTACCTTCATACTTAGAGTATTTGAATACTTAGAGAATTTGGATACTTCAAATAATAAACTCGAAGAATATAAAGACTCCAATTTGCATACTTGATCTAATTTAAAGACTTCCACCATACTAATAAGAGATTCATATTTTATAAGGGTTTGCCCCTTCCATAAACCCATCAATAGTTCGTACAAGTCTAAAATTTGATGAGACAAAAGATGATATACATATCGCTTTGACTTTCATGCAATAGATCAAGTGGGAACATTTTTTTGACACTCATGCAACTGAACTTAGAATATGGTTCTAAGCGCCTACGTACCTCAATAAAGAGGATCAAGTCACAACGTAGTTCTGGGGATTTGAGTGATTTTTTTTTTTGGTTATGCCGTACACAGTTTATACTCTTGCGGGCCAGGAGTGACATGCAGTTTAGGCTCGTACCTTAAGGAGCATCATCTTCCTTCAAGGATAGTATCTCTTTAGAAATTTGGCATTAATAGGACCGATCCTTAAGCCATCAGCATCAACAAGCTTGTAAGCACCATTTGAATATGCTTCTTGTACAACATATGGTCCATCCCACTTTGAGGTAAATTTACCCCCAGACTTGTGCGAAGTAATGATGGGTCTTATTACCGCGAGAACTTGATCTCCAACTTGAAAGCACCTTAAGCGAACCTTCTTATTAAAAGCACGAGATAGACGAGCTTGATAACATTCAAGGTTTTGTTGGGCTTCTAACCTCTTTTCATCAAGTGCTTCTAACTCAGCAAGACGCAATCGAGCATTTTCTTCATCAGTGAGCCCTTCTTGAATAGCAAGTCTTAAGGAGGGTATTTGACGCTCGAGTGGCAGGACTGCTTCAACTCCAAAAGCAAGTGAATATGGTGTTGCTTGAGTTGGTGTGCGATATGTTGTCCTATATGGCCACAAAGCTTCTTCCATTCTTTCATGCCAATCTCGTTTGGATTTGGAGACAACATTCTTGAGCAGGTTGCATAGAGTTTTATTGAATGCTTCAGCAAGACCATTTGCGGCAGCATGGTACATAGAAGATTTACGCTGCTTAAAGTTGAAAAGATCACAAATCTTGTTCATTAACTTGTTATCAAATGGTTTGCCATTGTCTGTTATTATATAGCGAGGGATGCCAAAGCGATAGATAATATTTACTCGGATAAAATTTGCAACATTCTCTTTCTTCACCTCTTTAAGAGCGACATCTTCAGCCCATTTTGAAAAGTAATCAGTTGCAGCCAAGATGTACAAGTGTCCACCAGAAGACTTCGGTAATGGTCCTACAATATCCAGTCCCCAAGCGTCAAATGGCCAAGATGCGATGGTTGGGTGCAATACTTCTGGTGGCTGATGAATAAATTTCGCATGAAATTGACAAGCATCGCATTTCCTGGCATAATATAAGCAATCTTTCACCATGGTTGGCCAGTAATACCCCATCCTCTTTATGTGAAAATGAAGTTTTGGTCCAGATTGATGTGATCCACATACTCTTGAGTGTGCTTCTTGCAGGGCTTGAATTGTTTCTTCCTCTCCCAAACATCGTAATAACATACCCTCAAATGATCTTCTATATAATGTATCCTTGTAGTAAAGGAATCGAGGTGCACGACGACGTATGTCAGTTCTTCTTCTTGGATTTTCTGGAAGTATCCCATAACATAGGTAGTCAATGATGGGTTGTCTCCAATCTTCCTTCGCAGCTTCAACATTGGCGACGATATGATCAAGCTTATTTTCAATATATTCTTCCTCATTTGACGGTGGTACTATCCATTTTTGACAGACAGTTACTTGCGTTTGATCAGGAAGGGTTAGCGTTGAAGCTAGAGTAGCCAATGCATCAGCTTTCTTATTCTCTGTTCGACGCACATGTTGAAGGGTTACATCCCCAAGCCGTCTTATCAACTTTTGAGCATAATCATGATAAGGTCGCAATTCAGGCTTTTTTACCTCATAACTTCCTAAGAGTTGATTAATCACCAATTGAGAGTCACCAAAGACCTGTAAATGTAACTGTTTCATGTCAACGGCCATTTCAAGTCCATGTATCAGTGCTTGATATTCAGCGACATTATTGGAGCAACATTGTTTTAGAGTAAAAGAGAATGGTAGAATCTCTTCTTGTGAAGTGATGAACACCACGCCAGCACCTGCTCCGCCGCGATGTGCAGCCCCATCAAAGTACATTTTCCAAGGAGGTTGAACTTCAATTAACATCGCATCTTCATCAGGAAACTCATCAGTTAACTCCCAATCATTTGGTATAGGATGGTCTGCTAAGAAATCCGCTAGTGCTTGTCCCTTCACGGATTTTTGAGGGATGTACACAATCTCAAATTGTTGGAATTGGAGGTACCATCTTGCTAGTCGGTCACTAAGGACAAGTTTTGACATAACAAACTTGATGGGATTTGCTCTAGAAATAAGGCGGACAACATGAGCTTGAAAATAATGCTTCATCTTTTGAATTGAGAAGACCAGTGGCAAGCATAACTTTTCAATTGGCGAATAATTTAGCTCATTGTCGTCATCGTTCTACTTAAGTAATAAAGAGCATTTTCTTTGCCTTCACTATTCTCTTGAGCTAACAGGGCTCCTACAGACCTTTCTTGTGCTGCAATGTAGAGTATCAATGGTTTTCCAGGTATAGGGGCTGCCAAAACCGGAGGTTTCGCTAGATACGATTTGATACTTTTAAAGGCTTTGCTACATGTTTGGTCCCAATTAAAAGGAGCACCTTTCTTCATGAGATGACTGAATGGTTGACATCTCCCCGCTAGATTTGAGATGAACCTTCTCAAGTAGGCTAACTTTCCTTGTAGACTTTTTAACTCATGGATATCTCGAGGTTCAGGCATCTTTGATATTGCATCGACTTTGGCTTGATCAATTTCAATCCCTCGATGTCTCACAATAAAGCCAAGGAACTTGCCGGAAGTAACTTCGAAGGCACATTTCAATGGATTCATCCTCAATTGATATCTTCGGAGTAACTCAAACACCATCCTTAAGTCTTTCAAATGATCACCCCTTTTCCTGGACTTCACTACCAAATCATCAACGTAACATTCAACATTTTTATGGAGCAAGTCGTCAAAGATATTTTGCATAGCCCTTTGATATGTGGCGCCAGCATTCTTTAAACCAAATGACATCACTTTGTAGCAATAAATACCTTTTGGCATGCGAAATGCAGTGAGTTCTTCATCTTTTGGTGACATGCGGATTTGATTATATCCAGAAGAACCATCCATGAACGACATTGCTTCATAACCAGTGGTGGCATCAATCATCAACTCTGGAATGGGAAGAGGAAACTCATCTTTAGGGCATGCATTATTGAGATCTCTAAAGTCAACACAAACTCGAATTTGACCATTCTTCTTCCTCACAGGAACAATACTTGAAATCCATGTAGGATATTTGACCTCACGAATAAAGCCTGCCTCAATGAGTTTGTTAACTTCATTTTCTATCAATGGAATCAAGTCTGGTCTAAAACGTCTTTGAGCTTGTTTAACTGGATGAGAACCATTTTTGACTGTCAATTGATGGACCGCTACTTTAGGATTCAATCCAGGCATTTCTTTGTAACTCCAAGCGAATATATCTCTATATTCTTTGAGTATATTCATGTAAGCGACTTCTTCATCAATTTCTAGAAACGCACTCAAGTAAGTTGACTTCGGATCTTCATCAGTGCCAAGGTTAACTTCCTTCAAAGGATCTATTGTGATCTTTACTCCTTCTTCAAGTTCTGGAGGAGCATCTTTAGCATCTTCCTCTTCCACAGGATCATTGTCATTGACTGATATATGACAACACGAGACAATATCTTCTACCTCTTCCACAATATTCTTTTGAGGCAAAGAATCGTACTCATTTTGGATTGTAACATGATTTAAGGAACCTACACTTTCTTCATCTTCCTCGAGCTCTTTGGTGTAAACCACTGTATGAACCTTTGCCTTGAGTTCCTCTTTACAGGAAACCATAAGTTCCACTCGTCGCCTCATCCTAGAAGGAATCAAACTTCTGAAATCTTTTCGAATCAAATGTGAAGCAGGCGTTGTAACTTTTAAATAACTTCTCAGGTTCTTGTTATTCTTCTTTAGAGGACCTAACCTCTCAAACACAGAAATTCTTGTTGTCGCTTTGCCAAGTCGATCAAATACAGAAGGCCTTTTATTGGGAGCAGTGACGTCATCTTCAAAAGTTATATGATTATTACTGGGCCTTCTTATGGAAATGCGAATTGGCGGCGGTTGGCTATAACCTAGGCCTTCACGCGCTTTCCTAGTTGTATCTTCTGATGGGAGTTTCCCTAGTGCTGATGGCTCGCTAGGGTTGTATCCTGCCTTCACAAATAACTTGTAGGCATTGGGATCAAAACCTTCTCTTGTGCGCTTTGTAGGGAGAGTCATATCTAGCACTTGATCTTGAGCGACTGACCTTTCTGGCAACTTAGAAGACAGGTTTATTGCATCAATCCGTTTGATAGGAAGAATTAGCCCTCTTAATGCATTTTCTTCAAGGTTAGATGGTTGATCTTGTTCTTTCTTCGCTTTTGGAACATAACAAAGCCTAGAAGTCTGCTTCTTCTTTGAAGACAGTATCTTCCCTTCATTAAGAATGGGACAAGAGTCTTTAGTGTCAATTTTTGCCTTATCGATAGCTGCATCAATTCTTTTACTTACGATATTATCAATCCTGATTGATTTGACGTCATTGGATTTGACCCCTTTAACAACATAACTTCTCATATAGAATTTCGCATCCGCAAAGTGTGTCTCTACTTCGGTGAAAGGATTATCATCTGCAACTATCTTTCTTTCAATTCCACCTTCAAGATATTTCAAACATTGATAGTAAGAAGATGAGACAATTCTATTCTCATGTACCCAAGGCCTTCTAAGTAATATGTTATATGATGTCTTTGCGTCAATCACATGCATCCATGCGCTTGATCGCAAATCTCCCATGTGGATCTCTAATTTAATAGAGCCTATGGACCTCTGCCCACCTTGATTAAATCGTTGTATCAACAGACGACTTTCACTAAGTTCCCCAGTCGTGATGCCAAGTTCCTTCAATGTGTGGATAGGCAAAATGTTGACTCCAGATCCTTCATCTATTAAGATTCTATTTATCTTCTTCTCTAGCACATGACCCACCATATACAAAGGAAGATTGTGTAGTGTTTCACCAAATAGAAGATCGTTATCCGTGAATGTGATTTTAGTATCACAGACATGTGCTTCTTGGGAAGAAAGTTCAATAGATTTTTCAGAAGATGGAAGAGACATCATTTCTGAGATTTCCCTTGTTTCTTTTTCTTCTTCCCAGGAGACACTTTTGGTGAGGATTCACTCGTTGTTCCTTCTTTTATAGTAGGAGGCACATTCATTGTTTGTCCTTTATCCACATTGAAACATGATGCCTCAACATTGCCTTGAGTAGACTTTGTACCGAACGAGCTTGGCAAGAATTCCTCTAGAGTCACAAGACGAGGTTTTTGGTAGTGATGCACTTCAACCTTTGCCCTTTTGGGGCGCTTGATTGATTTTTTCTTCTCTAATTTCTTCACCATTTTTCCTCTAACCGGTTGCTCGGATAATTCTTTTCGTAAGCTTGACTTGTTGCGTCTTCGCCTAGTTACAAGAATCCAACCCTCATTACCATCTATGTCAACGTCCTGGTCTACTGGCTCTTCTTCATGCTTTTCAGAGATATATATTTGGACCGGATCCAGTGACCCAAACGTGATAGAGGTATGGTTAGAACTAGCCTTCTCATCATGAAGGATAATTTTATTTTCGTTAGCCAATCGCATCACTCTATCCTTAAAGACAAAACATTTTTCAAGAGGATGACTCACAAGTGTATGATACTTGCAATAATTTGGGTCATCAATTTTTCCAGCTTCATCAGGTCGCTTCATCTCTGGCAAGTCGATGAGTTTTAACTAAAGCAATTCATCAAAAATTTCAGAAACGTCAGAATCTAAGAAGGGATACTTTTTTCCTTGCATCTCCCTTAGCGTCGACTTTTGATTTGAACGTGCTTGGAAAGTCGTTCTCACATTTTGTTTTACACCCTCATTCGTAGTGAACTTTGCGGGTGACACATTTACACTAATGGATTCTTTGTTGTCATTTTTGGGCAGAAACTTGCTCCACCTCTTGGGTTCCTGTTTGTCCCTTCCTTTGCGAGGATCATGGACAATAGTCATATCTTTTCCGGCAGATGTCATGCTCAACTCCATATCATGAGCGCGAGTAGCTAAATCCTCGAAAGATTTTGGTTTTATTCCTTGCAAGATGTAAAGAAGCTCCCAGTGCATTCCTTGAATACACATTTCGATTGCAGAAGCTTCACTAAGCCTGTCCTTGCAATTTAGGCTCGCGTTTCTCCATCGATTTATGAAATCTATGACCGGTTCATCCTTCCTTTGGCGAGTATTCGTGAGTTCTACCATGCTCACTGTGCGCCTTGTGCTATAGAAGCGATTGAGAAACTCATGTTCTAGTTGCTCCCAACTATCAATAGAGTTAGATTCGAGATCCGTGTACCAATCAAAGGCATTTCCTTTTAGAGAGCGGACAAACTGTTTGACAAGATAGTCTCCATATGTTCCAGCATTATTACATGTCTCCACGAAGTGCGCGACATGTTGTTTCGGATTTCCTTTTCCCTCAAATTGTTGAAATTTGGGAGGTTGATAACCAGCAGGCATTTTAAAGTTATCAATCCTAGCAGTGTATGGTTTAGCATACATATGAGAAGACTTGGTGGAAACTTCATACTTATCTTTGATAGTTCCTTCAATAAACTCCTTCAAGCGATCGAGCGGGATCATTCCTTCAGAAGAAACTGGCATCTCTTTAACAAACGGGGCTTTCTTAGCAGGATCTTCGATTTCTTGAACTTCAATGCCCTTTCCAGGTGCATGGCTCGCATCTCCATCTAAAAGTCCTTCTATCCTGTCCATCATCTTGTCAATTCGAGATTCTTGGTGTTGTACATGCTTTGTTAATCCTTCAACCAACTTCGTCAGATTTGCGAGTTGTTCCTCAGGAGAGGAAGCAGCAGTCACCATCGTTTGCATGATCATCGGAGATGCAGGCGAGTAACATGGATTGTCGCGTAAGTTAATTTTCAGTGGACTCACATTACGTGATATTCGCGGAGATGATTCACAAGTTGAATCACAG
>CM064971.1:17301957-17453956 GCA_032847665.1 Solanum chilense | reverse complement strand
GGATAAAATTTGCAACATTCTCTTTCTTCACCTCTTTAAGAGCGACAGCTTCAGCCCATTTTGAATAGTAATCAGTTGCAGCCAAGATGTACAAGTGTCCACCAGAAGACTTTGGTAATGGTCCTACAATATCCAGTCCCCAAGCGTCAAATGGCCAAGATGCGATGGTTGGGTGCAATACTTCGGGTGACTGATGAATGAAATTCATATGAAATTGACAAGCATCACATTTTTTGGAATAATATAAGCAGTCTTTCACCATGGTTGGCCAATAATCTTTATGTGAAAATGAAGTTTTGGTCCAGATTGATGTGATCCACATACTCCTGAGTGTGCTTCTTGCAGAGCTTGAATCGCTTCTTCCTCTCCCAAACATCGTAATAACATACCCTCAAATGATCTTATATATAATGTATCCTTGTAGTAAAGGAAACGAGGTGCACGACGACGTATGTCAGTCCTTCTTCTTGGATATTCTGGAAGTATCCCATAACATAGGTAGTCCATGATGGGTTGTCTCCAATCTTCCTTCGCATCTTCAACAAGGGCGACGATATGATCAAGATTATTTTCAATATATTCTTCCTCATTTGACGGTGGTACTATCCATTTTTGACAGACAATTACTTGTGTTTGATCAGGAAGGGTTAGCTTTGAAGATATAGTAGCCAATGCATCAGCTTTCTTATTCTCTATTCGACGCACATGTTGAAAGGTTACATCCCCAAGCAATCTTATTAACTTTTGAGCATAATCATGATAAGGTCGGAATTCAGGCTTTTTTACCTCATAACTTCCTAAGAGTTGATTAACCACCAATTGAGAGTCACCAAAGACCTGTAAATGTAATTGTTTCATGTCAACGGCCATTTCAAGTCCAAGTATCAGTGCTTGATATTCAACGACATTATTGGAGCAACATTGTTTTAGAGTAAAAGAGAATGGTAGAATCTCTTTTTGTGAAGTGATGAACACCACGCCAGCACCAGCTCCGCCGAGATGTGCAGCCCCGTCAAAGTACATTTTCCAAGGAGTCTGAACTTCAATTAACATCACATCTTCATCAGGAAACTAATCAGTTAACTCCCAATCATTTGGTATAGGATGGTCTGCTAAGAAATCCGCTAGTGCTTGTCCCTTCATGGATTTTTGAGGGATGTACACAATCTCAAATTGTTGGAATTGGAGGTACCATCTTTCTACTCGGTCACTAAGGACAGGTTTTGACAAAACAAACTTGATGGGATTTGCTCTAGAAATAAGGCGGACAACATGAGCTTGAAAATAATGCTTCATCTTTTGAATTGAGAAGACCAGTGCCAAGCATAACTTTTCAATTGGTGAATAATTTAGCTCATTTGGCGTCATCGTTCTACTTAAGTAATAAAGAGAATTTTCTTTGCCTTCACTATTCTCTTGAGCTAACAGACTCCTACAGACCTTTCTTGTGCTGCAATGTAGAGTATCAATGGTTTTCCAGGTATAGGGGCTGCCAAAACCGGAGGTTTCGCTAGATACGATTTGATACTTTTAAAGGCTTCGCTACATTTTTGGTCCCAATTAAAAGGAGCACCTTTCTTCATGAGATGACTGAATGGTTGACATCTCCCCGCTAGATTTGAGATGAACCTTCTCAAGTAGGCTAACTTTCCTTGGAGACTTTTTAACTCATGAATATCTCGAGGTTCAGACATCTTTGATATTGCATCGACTTTGGCTTGATCAATTTTGATTCCTCGATGTCTCACAATAAACCCAAGGAACTTGCCGAAAGTAACTCCGAAGGCACATTTCAATGGATTTATCCTTAGTTGATATCTTCGGAGTAACTCAAACACCATCCTTAAGTGTTTCAAATGATCATCCCTCTTCCTCGACTTTACTACCAAAACATCAACATAACATTCAACATTTTTATGGAGCAAGTCGTCAAAGATATTTTGCATAGCCCTTTGATATGTGGCGCCAGCATTCTTTAAACCATATGGCATCACTTTGTAGCAATAAATACCTTTTAGCGTGCGAAATGCAATGAGTTCTTCATCTTTTGGTGACATGCAGATTTGATTATATCCAGAAGAACCATCCATGAACGACATTGCCTCATAACCAGTGGTGACATCAATCATCAACTCTGGAATGGGAAGAGGAAACTCATCTTTAGGGCATGCATTATTGAGATCTCTAAAGTCAACGCAAACTCAAATTTGACCATTCTTCTTCCTCACAGGAACAATACTTGAAATCCATGTAGGATATTTGACCTCATGAATAAAGCCTCCCTCAATGAGTTTTTTAACTTCATTTTCTATCAACAGAATCAAGTCTGGTCTAAAACGTCTTTGAGCTTGTTTAACTGGACGAGAACCATTTTTGACTGCCAATTGATGGACCGCTACTCTAGGATTCAATCCAGGCATTTCTTTGTAACTCCAAGCGAATACATCTCTGTATTCTTTGAGTATATTCATGTAAGCGACTTCTTCATCATTTTCTAGAAACGCACTCAAGTAAGTTGGCTTCGGATCTTCATCAGTGCCAAGGTTAACTTCCTTCAAAGGATCTATTGTGATCTTTACTCCTTCTTCAAGTTCTGGTGGAGCATCTTTAGTATCTTCCTCTTCCACAGTATCATTGTCATTGACTGATATATGACAACACGAGACAATATCTTCTGCCTCTTCCTCAATCTTCTTTTGAGGCAAAGAATCGTACTCATTTTGGATTGTAACATGATTTGAGGAACCTAAACTTTCTTCATCTTCCTCGCGCTTTTTGGTGTAAACCACAGTATGAACCTTTGCCTTGAGTTCCTCTTTACAGGAAACCATAAGTTCCACTCGTCGCCTCATCGTAGAAGGAATCAAACTTCTGAAATCCTTTCGAATCAAATGTGAAGTAGGCTTTGTAACTTTCAAATAACTTCTCAGGTTTTTATTATTCTTCTTCAGAGGACCTAACCTCTCAAACACAGAAATTCTTGTTGTCGTTTCACCAAGTTGATTAAAAACAGAAGGCCTTTTATTGGGAGCAGTGACGTCATCTTCAAAAGTTATATGATTAATATTGGCCGTTCTTATGGAAATGCGAATTGGCGACGGTTGGCTATAACCTAGGCCTTCATGCGCTTTCCTAGTTGTATCTTCTGACGGAAGTTTCCCTAGCGCTGATGGCTCGCTAGGGTTGTATCATGCCTTCACAAATAACTTGTAGGCATTGGAACCTTCTCGTGTACGCTTTGTAGGGAGAGCCATATCTAGTACTTGATCTTGAGCGACTGACTTTTCTGGCAACTTTGCAGACAAGTTTATTGCATCAATCCGTCTGATAGGAAGAGTTAGCCCTCCTAATGCATTTTCTTAAGGTTAGATGGTTGATCTTGTTTTTTCTTCTCTTTTGGAACATAGCAAAGCCTAGAAGTCTGCTTCTTCTTTGAAGACAGGATCTTTCCTTCATTAAGCATGGGACAAGAGTCTTTAGTGTCAATTTTCACCTTTCTGATAGCTACATCAATTCTTTTGCTTACGATATTATCAATCTTGATTGATTTGATGTCATTGGATTTGACCCCTTTAACAACATAACTTCTCATATAGAATTACGCATCCGCTAAGTGTGTCTCCACTTCGGTGAAAGGATTATCATCTGCAACTATCTTTCTTTCAGTTCCACCTTCAAGATATTTCAAACATTGATAGTAAGAAGATGAGTCAATTCTATTCTCATGTACCCAGGCCTGCCAAGTAATATATTGTATGATATCTTTGCGTCAATCACATGCATCCATACGCTTGATCGCAAATCTCCCATGTGGATCTCTAATTTAATTGAGCCTATGTACCTCTGCCCGCCTTGATTAAATTCTTGTATCAACAGAAGACTTTCACTAAGTTCCCCACTCGTGATTCCAAGTTCCTCTAATGTGTGGATAGGCAAAATGTTGACTCCAGATCCTTCATCTATTAAGATTCTATTTATCTTCTTCTCTAGCACATAACCCACCATATACAAAGGACGATTATGTAATGTTTCACCAAATAGAAGATCGTTATCCATAAATGTGATTTTAGTATCACAGACATGTGCTTCTTGGGAAGAAAGTTCAATAGATTTTTCAGAAGATGAAAGAGACATAATTTATGAGATTTCCCTTGTTACTTTTTCTTCTTCCTCAGGAGACACTTTTGGTGAGGATTCACTCATTGTTCCTTCTTTTACAGTAGGAGGTACCTTCATTGTTTGTCCTTTATCCACATTGAAACATGATGCCTCGACATTGCCTTGAGTAGACTGTGTCGAACGAGCTTGGCAAGAAGACGTCGAGGTTTTTGGTAGTGATGCACTTCAACCTTTGCCTTTTTGGGGCGCTTGATTGATTTTTGCTTCTTTGATTATTCACCATTTTTCCTCTAACCGGTTGCTCGGATAATTCTCTTCGTAAGCTTGACTTGTTGCGTCTTCGCCTAGTTACAAGAATCCAACCCTCATCACCATCTATGTCAACGTCCTGTTCTACTGGCTTTTCTTCATGCTTTTCAGAGATATACATTTGGATCGGATCCAATGACCCAAACGTGATAGAGATCTGGTTAGAACTAGAATTCTCATCATCAAGGATAATTTTATTTTCGTTAACCAATTACATCACTCTATCCTTAAAGACAAAACATTTTTTGAGAGGATGACTCACAAGTCTGTGATACTTGCAATAGTTTGCGTCATCAGTTTTTCCAGCTTCATCGGTCGCTTCATCTCTAGCAAGTCAATGAGCTTTCACTCAAGCAATTCATCAAAAAATTCAGAAACGTTAGAATCAAAAAAGGGATACTTTTTCCCTTGTATCTCCCTTAGAGTCGACTTTTGATATGAACGTGCTTGGAAAGTTGTTCTCACATTTTGTTTTACGCCCTCATACGTGGTGAACTTTGCGGGTGATACATTTACACTCATGGATTCTTTGTTGTCATTTCTGGGCAGAAACTTGCTCCATCTCTTGGGTTCCTGCTTGTCCCTTCCTTTGCGAGGATCATGGACAGTAGTCATATCTTTTCCGGCAGATGACATGCTCAAATCAATATCATGAGCGCGAGTAGCTAAATCCTCGAAAGATTTTGGTTTTATTCCTCGCAAGATGTAAAAAAGCTCCCAGTGCATTCCTTGAATACACATTTCGATTGCAGAAGTTTCACTAAGCCTGTCCTTGCAATTTAGGCTCGCGTTCCTCCATCAATTTATGAAATCTATGACCGTTTCGTCATTCATTTGGCGAGTATTCGTGAGTTCTACCATGCTCACTGTGCACCTTGTGCTATAGAAGCGATTGAGAAACTCATATTTTAGTTGCTCCCAACTATAAATAGAGTTAGGTTCGAGATCCGTGTACCAATCAAAGGCATTTCCTTTTAGAGAGCGGACAAACTATTTGACAAGATAGTCTCCATATGTTCCAGCATTATTACATGTCTCCACGAAGTGCGCGACATGTTATTTCGAATTTCCTTTCCCTCAAATTGTTGAAATTTTGGAGGTTGATAACCTGCAGGCATTTTAAAATTATCAATCCTAGCAGTGTATGGCTTAGCGTACATATGAGAAGACTTGGTGGAGACTTCATACTTATCTTTGATACTGCCTTCAATAAACTCTTTCAAGCAATCGAGTGGGATCATTCCTTCATAAGAAACTGGCATCTCTTTAACAAACGAGGCTTTCTTAGCAGGATCTTCGATTTCTTCAACTTCAATGCCCTTTTCAGGTGCATGGCTCGCATCTCCATCTAAAAGTCCTTCTATCCTGTCCATAAACTTGTCAATTCGAGATTCTTTGTGTTGTACATGCTTCGTCAATCCTTCAACCAACTTCGTCAGATTTGCGAGTTGTTCCTCAGGAGAGGAAGCAGCAATCACCATCGTTTGCATGATCATCGGATATGCAGGAGAGTAACATGGATTGTCGCGTAAGTTAATTTTCAGTGCACTCACGTTACGCTATATACGTGGAGATGATTCATAAGTTGAATCACAGTTCTCCCTTGTGGTAGAGTTCTCCAGATTGCTCAAGTAAAGCCAATGCCTTCTTGATCTTTTCAGCAACACTATTTCCTCCTTCTAGAGCAATTGTGGAGTAACTTGCTCCTTTTGGAGTCGAAGACCCAAAAACAGGTTTTGACACAGACGACACTTGAAGCGTTTGTTGTCCTAGTGTAGCAGCCTTGCTTCTTGTAACAGCTCCAAAACTTCCAAAGGTAACACCATGGATGTCTTCAACTTTAGTAGAGAACTTGGAACTAATGACCTTAGAGGCAGTTGATCGAGAGTTGTTGTTCATGGAAGTCATCTTGATATTCTTTGATGTTTGAAAAGTTGAGATGAGAGGTAGAGATTGTCCCACTGGGCGTGCCAGAATTTGTAGACAATAAAATTTGCGTCGCGAAAACAATAATCAAGAACGAAAAATTATAGCAACAATTAATTTTATTATTTCAAATGCGAGTGTTACAATCTCTATAATTCCTCTGAATTCGCCTTTTCAAATATAAATTCAAGGGCCTTAAAGCTTGTTCTTGAATCTACGATGAACTTGAACTTGAACTTTATCTTGATCTTGACTTTTATTTGAACTCAAGGGCTTCGAGCTTGTTCTTGAATTCGGTGGTCTTGATCTTGATCATTCTTGAACTTGAATGCTTGAATTCATAAACTTGTAGCTTTGTAGAGAATTAAATGGCGTTTGTACAACAGATTTTCTCTAGCTTCTTGTTTGGAATTTTTCTATCTCTTTTCTGAATTATGAGGACCCCTCTTTATAGTTTTAGAATAGAGGAGTTGCGGTTGGAATATGATTCCGTTCAGCCAATCAGATTGAAGTGACATGACATTTGGGCTTTATGGAGCAGGCTTGTCATCTTTGACACGTGTCATGATTCTGTTGGTTTTCTTATTTGACTTGGCATGCCACATCATCTGCACATGTGGCGCCAAGATGGGCTCTAGAATGAGATGAGATTGGGTTTAACAAATTGGGTTCATCCAATGTAGCCCAAATCTATTAATTTAGACTTTAATTAAATCCATATTTGTTGGACTTAAATATTTAACTCAATTATATCAATCCATAATATTTATTTGGATTAATATATTTATGAATTCAATATAATTCGAATCATTTTATAAATTTATATTTAATAAATTTTAAATGATTACAACATGCTTAAATCGTTGTTTATTTTCTATAAATTACAATTAGATATATGTAATTATATTGAATAATAAATTACAATTTTAAAAAAAAAATCACAAATTTTTAAAAAAAATTATAATTAACCTTAGAATACTTTTAAATATAAATTATTTATAATTTATAGAAAATTAAAAAATAATATTATATAAAATTTCACTTTCCCTAAATTTTCTCACGAGTCTTTGGCAACAGTTTTTAAATTAATATTAGTGCAATTTTAAAAATGGCATAATACATATATTGAACCCTAAACTTGGCTTGAAATTTTAACTTTGACCTCCAACTTTCATAATGCACAAATAAGCACTTTAACTATCCTACCTTTTAATAAATAAACACGCGAGTCCAACCTGGCAAAAATCGTGAAATGGGCGTATTAAACGCGCATGAGGAGTAATTTTTATGGCCCACAACGAAAAAAAATGGTGAAATGACAATTCTACTCCCTGAATTCCGGCCAATCTCCGGCAACCCAAAATCCCCATTCATTTTACCTAGCCATTCTCCTTCTTCCTCCACACCGGAGAATAAACCATGAAGCGAACAAGCTTTCAGCTCGCAAAACCCACCAAATACCCGACCCCAAACCCAGCAGATCCGCTGTCTCCGGCGAGAACCATTACGAAATAACACTGCTGCAACCTGCAGCTCCAACCGGACATAAAAACAGCAACCAAATGACCCCCAAAACCCTATTAAAACAGACCCAACAAACACAAAAAACCTTCACGAATTTTGAAAATGTTAGGCCAAAATTGAGTGTCAACAGTTGTCCCTTTCGTTGGATATGATTGATGAAAAAAATCGTTGACAATGAAAATTGACACACCTGATGTTGGACGAACACATGACCTATATATAAAAGTGTTGTTTGATTGTGGTGGAAGTCGATCCCGAATTTGCATCCAAAAGGTTCTATGCTGTGTTGCTTCCTTGTTGAAGTAGTCCACACATGTGGCTCCACTGAGAAAGCATCCTCTTGGATGTTCTTGAAAAAAAGAAGAAACTCATTAGCATAGACAAAATTACAGAAAAAGGAAAACATCTCTTACAATAAGACAAATGAAGATGATCCATTGATAGGAAAAAAATGCACGTCGATCGGTAAGACGAATGAAGATGGATCTATCGATAAGATTATGAATGTATGTCTATCGGTAGGATGAATGACAAAACATGATCCAACGGTAGGATTTTGAATGTATGTCCATTGGTAGGACGAATGAAAAAAAGATGATTCATCGATAGAATTTTAAATGTATGTCCATCGATAGGATGAATGAAGAAAGATGATGATCCATCGGTAGGATTTTGTATTTATGTCCATCGGTAGGACGAAAAAAAATTATTCATCGGTAAAATTTTGAATGTATGTCCATCGGTAGGACGAATGAAAAAAGATGATCTATCAGTAGGATTTTAAATGTATGTCCATCTGTAGGACGAATGAAGAAAGATGATGATCTATCGGTAGGATTTTTTATGTATGTCCATCGGTAAGAAGAACAAAAAAATGATCCATCAATAGGATTTTGAATGTATGTCCATTGATCGAACAAATGAAAAAAGATGATCCATAGATAGAATTTTGAATGCATGTCCATCGGCAGGACGAATGAAAAAAGATGATCCATCGATAGGATTTTGAATGTATGTCATCGGTAGGACAAATAAAAAAAAATTCAACGCAAGTCTTCCGACTTGAGCGCGAAATAGATAGAATGCACATCTTTCACCTCCGAATAGATGCGACTTAAATGCAAATATCTTTCAACGCAAGTTTCCTTCGACTTGAACGTTGAATAGATAGGGTGCACATCCTTCACCTCCGAATAGATGCGACTAAATGCAATGACCTTCTTGGTGAATGAAAAATGCAATGACCCTTTTGGTAAATGAAAAAAGCATGAATTTTGTTGTAAATAAAAAATTCAATAGCCCTCTTAATAAGTAAAAATGCAATAACCTTCTCATTAAATAAAAAAATACAATGACTCTCTCAACAAATAAAAAAAATAATGAAAATGAAAATAATGGATGACCCAGTGATTTTTCACTATTACGAGGTGGATGAATGGTTCGATGACTGTCCAACTGTAACATGGTGGATGACTCGGAAATTGTCCACTGTAACGAGATGGATGACTCGGTGATTGTTCGTTGTAACGAGGTGGATGGCTCGATGATTGTCTTGAAAGTTTCATCGCCCTAATGTTTTTGCCTGTTCCTGTACTTGAAAAGAAACAACTAGTAGACACAATGTCGCCTTAGATAGCGACTTAGTCAAGAAACCTTGATAAAAAAATTCTTTAAAAGAGAATGTGTATAAAATCATGGTCACTTTAACACATGTGAACAATCAACATTTTACTCTTGACCCTTTTATGTTTATTGTGACTCAAGTTTTATTGAGGATTTGTATGAATAATTGTTGGCTCGCTATGAAAATGCTGGAGATTTGCAAGTTGACTTTGAACTTCAAGGAATGATAGATCATATGAAGTTGACTATCGAGCTTCTCATAGTATATGTTGGAATTTTTGAGGCATTCGACCTTAAGAATTCTGTCCCAGTTAGAACTTTTGGCAAATCTCAAAATGACCTACAATTTTTACTAGATGTAGGTAGCACCTTTATTGTGAATTTTTGAGATATTCTCAAAAATTTTATCCTAGTGCTTATTACATGGAGAAAGAAAAATCACATTGGGTATATGACTGAGCCATCGTTGTGCCTACATATCTTGTTGAGCTAGGAATCAGGTTAAATATAGTTTCAATTTTGTGGATGATTAATACTTCAAAGAATCTAAGACAAAATCATTAGTATAAAATGCACAATATGAATATGATGAAATAGAAAAATAACACTCCCTACAATATTCAAATCCTAAAAACGAAGATATATCACATTTTTTAGACGGACAACCCAATGAAGTAAAATAGAACTCTCACATATACAAGGTTAACCTAATGACACCTTTTACAATGAACAACCCAAAGAGAACTCTCACAAAGAGGACTACTGCTGGACAGGTGAAAAATATTTGCTTTAGTGGACTTGAATTTCCTTAAAGAGAGCGAGATATCCGTGCCTCAACCTGAAGTAATTTATTTCTTCATTTCATTTTTATAATTATAATCTTGTATTATTGTTATTTTGTAAGTTTTCACAAAGAATTTTATGGTGTTATCTTGTAAGTTTTCACTATGAATTTTAAGGTGATTCATCATGGCTACAATTAAAAAAATCGCGGATGTCAAGATTGGAAACCTTAACAAGCCATTTCGATTCAATGGTTACCATTTTAAGAGATGGAAGGGTGAAGTACTTTTCTACTTATGTCTTGTCAATGTTTCTTATGTGTTAACTGAAAGAATCATAATAAATAAGATATTACCTCTATGAATGATGACGAAACTATTTCTTATCTAGAGAAAGTGAAAAAATACGTTGGAGATTCTTATAAGTGTCGGTATTATATTCTTAATTGTCTGTCTAATAACTTTTATGATTATTATGATAGAATTTACATTTACTCTAGTTTTCAAATGATGGATAATAAATCGGTAGTAGTAAACCAAGCTTAAAATTTATCATGATTGTTGGAGAGCTTAGGTCCGAAGAGATTAAAATTGGAGATAACCTTATTTTTTGTGGCATAGTGAATAAACTTTCACCTTTTTGAAAGAAATTTCAAAAAACTATGCGTCATATACAAAAGGAAACCGCTCTCTTGAAACCTTGATAATGAAAATCCGCATGGAAGAAGAGGCAAGGGGTCAAGATGCAATTTTACAAACAGAAGAGAACAACATCACAACGAAAGTAAATTTAATTACTTCGAATAATGCTACTCCTGAAACTCACAAAAATACTTTTTTGAAGCCTAAGAAGAAAAAATTCAAAAACAATAATGGTAGACCTCCCAAGAAAAATAATGGTAAAAATAACCAAGCATAAAATCAACAAGTTCAAGAAAAGGGACCATTCTCTGTACGAGGCAAGAGTGGCATATTGCTCGATTTTGCAGGTTTCGAAAATGTGGTCCTAACCCTCAGGAAAATATTACGAAGACCATTTGTGGTGGTGCTTATCGACATAAACATGGTTGAGAATGTTGATGGATGGTGGAATGATTCTGGTGCAAACCGTCATGTCTGTTATGATAAAGACTGATTTTAAAAAATACTGATTTTGAGGATCCAAAAACCATCATGCTTGGTGATGCTCACACTAATAAAGTATTTGGGAAGGGACATGTCGAACTTTGTTTTACTTCTGGAAGGGTATTAACTTTGAAAGATGTACTTTATACTCCTTTTATGAGAAAAAAATTGATGTCTAGTTTTCTTCTTAATAAAGTAGGCTTTAAATGGATCATTATATCTGATCAAAATGCAATAGTGAAAAAAAATATTTTTGTAGTGAAGGGACATGCATGTGATGGGATGTTTAAGTTGAATGTTGAGATGAATATAACTTCTAGTTCTATTTATATGTTTTCTTCTATCAATTTTTGCCATGCTCGTTTGTGTCATATTAATGATCGCTATGTTAGAATCATGAGTAGTTTAGGATTATTCCCAATGATTAAAAAGAATTTTTAAAAGTGTGAGGCTTGTAGTAAAGCTAAAATCACTAAAAGACCTCATTTTCAAGTTGAACCAAAAACTGATTTGTTAGAATTAGTTCATACTGATATTTGTGAACTTGGTGAAATTCTAACTCGTGGAGGTAAGATATTTTATCACTTTCGTTAATGATTTTTTAAAGTTTACATATGTTTACTTGATAAAGAATAAAAGTGATCCTTTTAAAAATTTCAAAACTTATCTCCATGAGGTTAAAAATCAGTTTGGAAGAAAAATAAAAAAAAAATAGAAGTGATAAAGATTGTGAATATGACTCAAACGAGTTTAATTCTTTTGTTAGATCATTGGGAACAATTTATGGAACTACTCTACCTTACTCTCCTTCATCTAATGGAGCAGCAGAAAGGAAAAATAGAACTTTGGTTGAATTAATTAATGTCATGTTTATTGAGTCATATGCACCTTTATATTTTTGGGGTGAAGCTATGTTAACTGCTTGTTATGTGTTGAATCGTGTGCCTCATAAAAAATCTAAATTGACACATTTTGAATTGTGAAAAAAGGTTACAAGCCAAGTTTGGGATATCTAAAATTTTGGGGTTGTCTATCCTTTGTGAGACTAATGGATCCCAAGATTACAAAGTTGGGTAAGAAAGTTACTACTTGTGCTTTTCTTGGTTATGATTCAAATAGTACAACCTATAGATTTTTTAATTTTGAAGAAAATATTGTGATAGAATCTGGTGATACTATTTTTCATGAAAATAAGTTTCCTTTTGATTCTAACATTAGTGGGGTTCAAAGGACTTCAAATTTTATCACTACAACCTATTCTTAATTTTGAAGAAAATATTGTGATAGAATCGGGTGATACTATTTTTCATGAAAATAAGTTTCCTTTTGATTCTAACATTAGTGGGGTTCAAAGGACTGAACAAAATATTTTATCACTACATAGTTCTTCTACTTCTACTTTAAAAAATAAAGAAGTTGACGTTTTTGAGTTAAAAGGAAGTAAAAAAGCTATAGTAGAAAAAAAATTTGGTCCTGATTTTTATGTGTTTAATGTTGAAGATGACCCTCTCACTTTGAATGTAGAATTATCTTCACATGATTTTATTTTTTGGAAAGAGGTTGTAAATGATGAAATGAAATCACTACTTTCTAATAAAACTTGAAAACTAGTTGATTTACCACCGGGTTGTAAAACTATTGGTTGCAAAGGGGTCTTACATAAAAAGTTGAAACCGGATGGATCTATTGATAAATATAAGGGTAGCTAGTTGCAAAAGGTTTTAAACAGCTAGTCGGCCCAGAATTTTTTGATACTTTTTTTCAGATAACAAGAATTACATCCATAAGACTTTTAATTGCTATGACTACAATTTTTTATTTGAAAATTCATCAAATGGATGTAAAAACTACTTTTTTAAATGAAGACCTAAATGAGGAAATTCATATGGACCAACCTGAGTCTCTTGTTGAAGCAGGCTAAAAAAAACAAAGTATATAAGCTTATTAAATCCCTATATGGCTTGAAACATGCACCTAAGCAATGACATGAAAAGTTTGATTCCTGCATGATTAAAAATGATTTTAAAATAAATGAGTTTGATAAGTGCATATATCATAAGTCTTGGAATAATTCACATCTGATTATTTACCTATATGTTGATATTTGTTGATTTTTGGCTCTAACATGAATGTTATTGATGAAGTTGTCATTTTGATATGAAAAATCTTGGCAAGACAAATTTTATTCTTTGAATAAAAATAACAAGAACATGTGAGAAAATTTTCTTTTACCAGTCACATTATGTTGATTAATTTTTGGAAAAATATAACAATGATTGTAAGCATGTTGCTACTCCTTTTGATTCAAGTGTTCACTATTTCCTGTTGAAAGTGAAAATGATGTAATAAATCCAAAGGAATATGGTAGTATAATAGAAATTTTGAGATATTTGACTGATTGCACTAAGCTTGATATTGCATACGCAGTAGGAGTACCTGGCAGATTTACAAGCGATCTAGTTATTGAACATTGAATGATGTAACAAGAGTTAAGAGGTATTTAATTGGAACCAAAATTTGTGGTTTGTTCTATAAAAAAATTTCAGCTATACTTGAAGGCTTTTGTGATGCAGACTGGAACAATTTATCAGATGATTCATGTTCTACCACTAGTTAGGTCTTTACTTTAGGTGGTGGTGATGTTTGTTGAAAATCAAAAAATCAAATTATAATCGCTAACTCTACCGTGGAGGTTGAACTAATTGTTTTACCTTCAGCTAGTGAGGAAGCAAATTGATTAAGAGATTTATTAATTCATTGCGACAGCACCGCTGCAATTGCTAGAGTTTAAAATCGTTATTACATTGGTAAATTCAGACCTATAGGGAGGAAACACAGTAATGTAAAATCACATTTGACGAATAGTACCATTAATGTTGATTATGTCAAATCTTGTGATAATCTTGCAGACCCTCTTACTAAGTCCTTAACAAAAGAAAAGGTCTGGAGCATATCGAGGGGGATTGGGTTGAAGTCCACAAATTATTGAGTTATATATGAGAAAACCCCACCTGGGAACTAGAGATCCTATAACCAGGTTCAAAGGAAAAAAATAATCATATGATGACTTGTTGTGTAAAAATTCACTATCTTTTTACTCTCTCCCTATGATATGAGTGCTTTGTCTCCTTTAGTTTGGTAAGGTTGATAAAACTCTTAATGAATATTTATAGCTTGTACGGGTGGAGTATTAAGTTTACGGGAGCACTCTTGACATATTTCACCCATGTGATGTGTGGAAGTATGTCGCTTCCTATAAGAATTGAGTTTATTTTAAAAAGCATTCATAAAATCAAGATAGCACATGACCATAATCTGCTAGCTTTAAAGTTCATGTAAACACCTTGATTATTATGTGTGAGCAAGAATATTTTATTTTCCTTAATCAGACATAGTTAAAGTCTGAGACCACTATGACCCTGGAGTAAAAATTATTGTTTCACTAAGTGAAGGTTCAATGCAGAGCACACCTTCATTATGCATAATAGTCTTCCTTCAGCTGATATACTCTCTTTTCAATATTAAAATGAGTGGGGGATTGGTTGTTCTTTTGAGCATTTTTATATTTGTTTATTATTAAAACTGGCTCACATAATTTTGTCATTGGCTAAATAGCCATTCTGCTGAACGTTGTAGTAAACGTTAGGATATTCAAAGTGTAACATTTGGTGCATTTGTTGTCCTCACCTTTATTTCATCAAATGCATTCTTCTATTATACCTTTTAACCTATGTAACTCCTAAGGCCATTATCATCACTATTTACTATCCCACTATCTTTCTATTTATTTCTAAGATGACTTTTTGTAGTATAAATAGTGGTGATCTTCATTTGGTTGATAAACAATACACAAGAGAAAATATAGAGTGAAAGAGTTGGTCAAGAAGAGTTATTAGTTGAAAGGAGGTGTTCTTTTTTGTGGAATTTTGGACTCAACTCTTGTCCAGAGTTGCTGAGTTATACTTTGTGAAGGTTGTTGTATCATGGAGGGGAAAAGTCAAAGAACACTAATGCTGGACCAGTGAAAAACCTTTGCTGCAATGTGCTTGAATCTCCTTAAAGAGAGCAAGATATTCGCGCCTCAACCTGAAGAGATTTATTTTTTTATTTCATTTTTTCAATTGTAATATTGTATTATTGTTATCTTGTAAGTTTTCACTAGCAACAATAATCATTCCCACGCGGAAGTACCATCATAACCTAAGTCCTTGTGGAAGGTATTTCCTCTTGAATTTGTTGCTATCTTCGAATGCCAATACTTTTAGATGAAATGGTAACTTGATCCTTCTTCTATTTGAACAAACTATTAAGTTTCGTACCCCGAGTGACAATGATTTGTCAAACGTCGTATACTTCCTTCAAATTTAAACATATACAAATGATTTATCTTTTATTGAATAATAGGCAAATAGATACAAGATGACCTCTAACGGGTCCAACACACCTTGGGTGTAGGGCCAACTTAGTTTAAAATGCTCTAAATTTGATTTGATTTAGATCTAACCTAGTTGACTAAAAGTTACTTTTGAAAGATTGGGAATCTAAGTAGATAAAGGCTGAAATTTATGAAAATCTTGGATGCATAGTGAATCAATAAATTGTCGATCATTTCAAAAAAGGATTGAGTATGAAAAATCTGATTGTGATTCCATAAAATCGTACTTTAATATACTTTATGGACAATAGGAATATGTCATGAAAATATATGTACAATATAATGAATAATTAATGAATGTAGACACGTAATTTTTGACCGAATTAAAGTTTAACACCAATATTTAGAGCATAAATAATTTTATCAATCTAAATTAAATATATTTTGACTTTTTATTATTTTCATTAAGTTTATTTAAAAGATATAAAAATAAACAATATAAATATAATTTTTATTAGAAAAGTTTATTTTGATTGTTAAAAAAAATAATAATATATAAAATAAAACTATATATATATATATATATATATATATATATATATATATATATATATATATATATATATATATATATATATATATATATATATATATATATATATATATATATATTATCCATTTAGCTTTTATTTATTTATTTACTCAAAACAATTAATAATTATATGGTTATCATTTTATATATATTTAATATAAAAAAATAAAAAAATAAAAAAAAAAATCTCATTACCCCCACTTTACCCATTACCCCCACTTGACCACTCACACGACACACACTACTACTACTATATACCTCTTTTTTCCAACTTAGAACAAAAAAAAAGATCAGAAAGGTAAAAAAAAAAAAAGGAAAAACGGAAGAAACAAAGAAAAAAGGAAAGAAAAGGAGAGGAGAAATCAAGAAAAAAAAGAAGGCAACACACACGTAGAAAATATTATTCTCATCTTTTTACTTTAAAAAAAAAACACAAACAAAGGTTGAGTTTTGAGGTTCACTTTCGTGGTTTCAAGTTCGTGGTTCCTTGTTAGGATTATATCATTTCCTTGAATTTGATTATCGCAAAAGGTATTATTCGATATTCATTTATAATATTATATTCATGATTATGTGGCATTTATTTTTCATGTTATGAATTTAATCAAGTGCTAGGTTGGTTCAACCTTTTCATTATAATATTGAAATACGGTAAATATGTGTATATTGTTAAAAATTAGAACAATTATGTATAGTATCATATTTTAATCTTTATGGCTAGTATCTGGTGAAATCGTTCTTGCTCCTATTTAATCATAGTAATTAATATTTATTTTTTTATAAAAAAAAAACTTATTTTGTATAATTGTTCAATTGAAGCATGAGAAAAATTATTTAAATGATTGTATGTTCCATATAATCTCTAAAGTTAATTCCGACAGTACGCCTCATATTTATTTATTTGTTTATTTATTTCCCCTTATAACTTTTAGTATGCATACTTTATTGTGAATATAAATTTAATTGTTTAAAACCTAATCTCTTTGTTTGTGCCTAAATATACTAGATTAGTAAAATAGTTTATGATAATATTGAATGAGAAAATTTGTGAGATAGAGTTGATTTGCAATTTATTTAATGCTAATGTTAATAATTATCTAAAGAAGACTTTGAATATTATATTGAAAATATAATTATTGAAGTATTATAATATGCTTACTATTTTTGCTTTCAAATAATAAGAAATAAAGAATAAAACAAAAACAATGTAAACATTACCTACCTACATATGTATATTGATGACCAAAAAGAGAAAGATGGGGAAAAATAAGAAAAGAAAAGAAAAATAGTGAAGAATGAACGTTAGAATTAGAAAAAGTACAATAATATATATATATATATATATATATATATATATATATATATATATATATATATATATATATAAATAAAAAGAATGTAAAAAATGTACACGAAAAAGTAAAAACAAAATAAATATTTTAAGAATGAAAAGATAGAAAAAGTATTTAATCAACAAAAATAAAATACAATCGAATATACTAATATTTTAATTTTGAAAAAATTTTATGGGCTATTAATATATATATATATATATATATATATATTTTCTCCTTCTTCCTTTAATAACCATTTTTATAAAAATAATAATAATAATAATAATTAAAAAAAATTATTTTTTTTGTGTGTATGATTTTTGCGTTATTCTTATTTTATTTTAAAAAAATAAAATAAAAAAATTTACTTTCTTTTGTGTGTATGATTTTTCCATTATTCTTGTTTTAAAAAATATATATTTTATTAAGCCTAGTTTGTCACTATCATAATATAGGGAAATATGAATCCATATGGAAAGGCAGATAAGAGACAAAGAGAGGACCAATCACCTCGATTCATAATATTGGATAAGGCCCCGACACTCTTGAAGACATGGTATGAAAATATGACAAACCATGGACGAGGAATGGTGTTCAAACGCTTGGGATTTCTACGAAGCCTTTTTTATATTAAGCGACGACGGGATTTGATAGAAGCACTAGTGCATTTTTGGGACTCGTTAAGGAATGTATTCCATTTTTCTGGTTGTGAACTCACCCCACCCTTGAGGAGATAGGGGCATTCATTGGAAAGGGTAAACATCTTCACAAAGAAGAACATGTGATACCAAAACATATTAATGGGAGGAGGTTTCTAGAATTCCTGCATATAAATGAGAATGATATAGGTGGTTGTCTCGATAATGGATGGGTTCCGTTAGAATTTTTGTACAAAAGATATGGCAAAAGTGATGGATTCGAAGTGTATGGAAAGAAACTCCGTAATAATGGTGTCGTCTGACCTGGGAAGCACACAGTTATGATGCCTTCGTGGTGGCTTTTTTGGAGATCATGGTATTTCCAAAAAAGGGAGGAAAGATTAGCATGAACTTAGTTGCATTCATTACAGCTTTTGAGAAAAAGCCTAATATCACCCTCGTACCAATGATTCTGGGAGACATCTATCGTGCTTTAACTATTTGCAAGGATGGAAGAGACTACTTTGAGGGATGCAATATGTTATTACAACTATGGATGATTGAACACATTCGTCATCACCCTTATGCAGTGGACTTTAAAGTAGAATGGAATGATTATATTGGAGGCCACACAGAAAGAATCAAAGATCATAGTTTTCCGAAGGGTATTGAAGCTTGGAAGCAACACCTCAATAATCTGACTGCTGACAAGATTGTGTGGAATTATCATTTGTTTCCATCGGCCGAGGTGATATACATGTCTACTTTTCGATCGTTCATTGTCCTAATGGGTCTTCGAGGTGTCCAACCTTACATGCCACTTAGAGTCATGCGACAACTTGGGCGACGCCAGTTTATACCACCCAATGAAGATATGCGTGAATTCATGTATGAGTTTCATCCCAAGATACCTTTAAGGCAATCAGAGATATTTAATATTTGGGGGGGATGCATACTCTCAAGTCCCCACGATATGGTGAAGGATCGCACAAGAGCCGAGGTGGACCAAGCATACTTAGACTGGGTTCATGATCAGCCCCTTCCTAAGGTTATGCCAGAAGGGTCAATAAAAGGACCTATAGATCGAGAAGCAGAAATTGAGGTTAAGATTAAGCAAGCTCGCCTCAAAGTCGAAAGAAGCTACAAATTTACTCTGGATATCCTAAGTAATGACCTGAAAAACGCTAAAGAGGAGTTGGCCCAACGTGATGCGATATTTGAAGTTAGAGTTAGAAAACACCGCTCTAACATTCTAACCTTACAAGAAGACTTGGGCATTGCTACAGGCGCTATGGAGAAACAGGAAGAGGAGTATAAGAAAGAAAAGGCCCAACTTATCTGCGCACAGTCTAGACTCCAAACTCAAGTTAAAGCCTCTATGGAACGGGAAAGAGAAATAGCAAGGCGTTTCAGTGCTTATCACGCAGACTGTGAGATTGAGAGAGGTCAAAGGATAGCCGAGCGATATGCACTCCACCTTCAAATTGAAGAGCTCCAAGAATAAAGGGAAAATTTGACGCATAAAGTCAATACTGCTCATCACTGGTTACAGAATTGTAATGACAATATGGATGACGCCAGAGACCGAATACTGCAACTCAGGGATGAACTCAACAATGTTTATGCTAGATATTTACACCAGAACGATGAGAGGTTGGGCCGACAGGCCCGTGCTTTGGCTCCATATCTACCGAAAGCGTTGGCAAAGATTTATAAGGGTCTTGGAGATGATTGAGATTCGAGGATTCAGTTTCTTTTCAACTCTATTTTTTTAGTAGTGATTATTTCATTTTATTTTATTATTTTTAGTTTTTCTCTTTCTTTCTGTTTTAGTTATTTTATTTCATTTAGAGTCTATCTAAGTCCTAGGTACTTTTGTTTTTTTTTTGTTTTTTTTGTTCAAATCCTTGTTTTTAAAATATTTGAAAATGAATGAAAAAGATTTGCTTTCGGTCACCTTATGTGCAAATTTCATGCAAAAAAAAAATATTATTAATATTTTTCTCGAACTACGCAGATCTGATTCATGGGCCAAACATGATACGTAGGCAACCCAGGGGGTTCGATCCAAATTATTATTATTATTTTCTTTTCTTTTTTCTTTCTTCTTTCTCTTAGTAAATGATAATCATAATTATAATAAATAAATAAATAAATAAATAAATAAATAAATAAGTAAAATAAATAATAATAATAAAATATTAAAAAACTAATGAAGAGAAGAATGCCTAGGTAAGCCGGGATGAAACATAAAGTCCTCCATATTAGAAGTATGTATGTGGATACAATGTGCATAATTTCTTAAACACTAATCGGTTTGTTACTCTATTCAGAGAGAGAGAGATAGAGAGAGAGACATACTAGCTTAAAGGTAGTTGGTTTGTGGTTAAACTGGCATCACATCCTTACAACACAAGATCGAAAGAGAAACAGAAAATGGCCCCCAAAGACGGAAATGAATCGGACAATGATGAGGAGATCCAAAACCAAATGACTTCACAAGAAATAGGGACAACATAAGAGATAAGAGCGTTAAAACAACAAATGGCAGAGATGTACGAGGCTTGGATGAGTGGACAACCTCCACCGTCTTCAATCCGAGACTATTTTAATACAAATATGTCTCACCCTATGCAGGTGTAGACAAGCGATCCGATATATCCCCCTGGATTCAGCCCCTATGCTAACACATTCAATGTCGCTGGAACTTCTATGGTGCGCCCTTCGAATACGCCTGTGATAAGTAATCCACTCTTTGTGTCAACTGCCCCGACTAACAGCATCCCGCAGCCAACGATGGTGCCCAAATCCAACAGTGATCCTCCGCCCAAAGTTCAGCGTGATCAGAATTACACTTTTGAAGAGGCCATTAAAATTCCAAGCCCTCATCCCCACATTCATCAGTATAGTTCCCCTGTCGAAATTTTGAAAATGGTCAAGAATGAGGAACATGAAGAAATGACTAAGAAAATGAAGAGTTTAGAACAAAGTATAAGAGATATGCAAGGACTAGGAGGCCACAAAGGCGTCTCGTTTAGTGACTTGTGTATGTTTCCTCACGTTCATTTACCTGCTGGTTTTAAAACTCCAAAGTTTGAAAAATATGATGGTCACGGAGACCCCATAGCTCATCTAAAGAGATATTGCAACCAATTGAGGGGTGCAGAGGGCAAAGAAGAGTTACTTATGACCTATTTTGGGGAAAGCTTAATAGGGATTGCATCTGAATGGTTCATAGATCAGGATATCACCAACTGGAACACATGGGATGATTTGGCTCGATGTTTTGTACAGCAATTCCAATATATTGACATTGTTCCAGATCGCTCCTCGTTAGCCAACATGAGGAAAAAGACCACGGAAAATTTTCGTGAATATGCTATTAGATGGACGGAACAAGCTACTACGGTTAAACCACCGATGAAGGAGTCAGAGATGATTGACGTTTTTCTCTAGGCGCAAGAACGTGATTACTTTCACTATCTGCTTTATGCCGTAGGGAAGACATTTGCTGAAGTTATTAAGGTAGGGGAAATGGTGGAAATGGCATAAATTCTGGAAAGATTGTAAGTCAAGCTGCCTTAAAAGCCACAACACAAGTGCTTCAAAATGGTTCTGGAAATATTGGAGGGAAGAAGAGAAGGGAGGATGTGGCAACTATTGTATCAGCGCCTAGGACTCATGTCCAAGGTAATTCCTCACAACACTATTTTCCTTCCCAAGCTCCACAATATTCTATCCCATACACTCCATATCATGTTTTTAATGCACAACCAATTGCACCCCCTTCTTATCCACAATGGCGTGCACCAACTCCACAAAATCATCCACCACCCCGACAAGTTCATCAAAATACTGCTAGAATACCTTTCCATCCTAGACCACAATACAAAAAGGGAAATGGCGTTAAAGATAAGTTCACTCCTATTGGGGAGTCGTATGCTAGCTTGTTCCAAAAATTAAGGACGTTGAATGTTTTGAGTCCTATTGAGAGAAAGATGTTGAATCCTCCCCTGAGAAATTTGGATTATTCTCAACATTGAGCATATTTTTCTAATGACCCAGGGCACAACATAGAGAGATGTTGGTATTTGAAAAGGGTCATTCAGGATTTGATCAATTCTAATCGAATTATAGTTGACCGAGTGGACCCAACATCAATCAAAATCCATTGCTGAGGCATACTGAAACAAACATGCTGGAAATAATGAAGGGTCATGAAGAGTTTGCATCTCCGTATAAGCCAATCCTTAGGGTTGGAACTGGCATTGAGAAGTCAGCAAATGTTGTTGATTTAACAAAAATGATGCCTTTAGGGGCGGAAAATGTGTTAGAAAAGTTGAGTCCATCAAACACACCCATCTTAACTGTGAAGGGAGCCCTTGAAGATGGTTGGTCAAGTCCGATTAAGGCAAAATCGTTTCTTCCAAAAGGGCCAAACAAGCCTATCTTGATCGTGTAAGGGGCCCATATTCCTCTTGTGATTATCAGGCCAGTATCCCAGCTCCCAATGACTAACCCCAAAGTTGTTCCCTGGAATTATGAACCTACTGTCGATACATACAAGGGAAAAGAAGTTGCTGAAGAAATAGATGAAGTGGGAGGAATAACCCGTTCAGGAAGATGTTATGTCCCGATGGAATTAAGGAAAACTAAAAATGACCAAATACAAATGAAGAGTCCAGTCACTGAAGGAGAGGCATAGGAATTACTAAGGAAGATGAAACTATCAGACTACTCTGTGGTGGAACAATTAAGAAAACTCCAGCCCAAATATCTTTGTTGTCTTTGCTAATACATTCTGATGAACATCGTAAGGCTGAAATGAAAATTTTGAATGAAGCACATGTTCCTAGTAAAGTTACAGTGAGTCAGTTAGAGAAGATTGCTCGGAGAATATTTGAGGTAAACCGCATCACCTTTTCAGATGATGAACTACTCAAAGAAGGTACAGGACATAACCAAGGCCTACATATCACTGTAAAGTGTGAGCTTTCATATGTCACTCGAGTTCCAATTGATGGAGGATCTGGAGCAAAATTTGTCCTTTATCAACTCTACAGAAATTGAATGTTAGTGCTGAAAGGGTCCGACCCAACAATGTATGTGTTAGAGCTTTTGATGGGTCAAAAACAGATGTTATTGGTGAGATAGAGCTCGTACTAACCATAGGGCCTGTGGATTTTGCTGTGAATTTTCAAGTGTTGGATATCAACACGTCCTACAATCTATTGTTGGGGAGGACATGGGTGCATAGGGCTGGAGCAGTCCCCTCAACGTTGCATCAAATGATTAAGTTTGAACACGACCGACAAGAGGTAATTGTTCATGGTGAGGGGGATTTGTCAATTTACAAAGACTCTTCCTTCCCTTTTATCAAGGCGGATAATGAGAATGAGGCACTAGTTTATCAAGCTTCTGAGGTAGTGGTTATTGAGCATGTCCCCGAGGGGAGTGTCATTTCAAAACCAAATATGCCCATCGCGTCTATAATGGTGGCGAATGAATTGCTGAAACATGGGTTTAAGCCGGGTAAAGGCTTAGGAATCTGCTTGCAAGGAAGAGCTTATCCTGTGAGTCTACGAAATAGCATCCGTACTTTTGGCTTAGGCTACCAACCTAGAGTCGAGGACAAAATGAAGGCAAAGAAGCAGAAGAGAGATGTATGGTCACTTACCAAGCCTATACAACTAATCTACAAATCTTTCATCAAAGCCCGCGCAACAGAATCTTATCAATCATCTTTTCCAGAGCCAGTGATGAAAGTTAGCAAAGAAATGATCAACTATTTTCAAGATTTATTTGTCGAGATTGATATGGTGGAACTCAGAGAAGGAACTAGCGACAGAGATGTGAAATTCATTGGTCCTGATGTCAATCTAAACAATTGGGAGGCCACCCCTCTCCCCGTTAAAGACGAGTCTTGGTAGTCTGTCTTGTTTTTTCTTTTGTCGTCCGATTCATTCAAGGATTGTAATTCGGATTTTATCTTGTCGTTTTATTTCAAACATTCTATTTCCCTTATCAATAGGATGTAATTGCATCTTTATTTTAGTCTAATGTATTTGTTCGTTTTCTTTTTTACAGTTCTTTTGATGCCGATTCTAGTGATATGACATGCATGCAGAATTTTTCGCCAGATCTTAATATCCAATCTAATCTTCGACCTAATATTGAAATAATAAGTCAAGAAATCGAACATGATGAAGACAGAGTATTTGAAGAAGTAAGGAGGGATTTCAATCATTTTGAAAATAAGTCAAATCCAAACATGAGTGAAACTGAGACGATAAATTTGGGGGATCAGGAAATTATTAAGGAGACTAAGATAAGTGTACATGTTCGACATCAAAAGGACGATATAATCCAGGCCCTGTTTGATTACAAAGATGTTTTTGCCTCATCTTATGATGACATGCCTGGATTAAACACTGACATGGTTGTTCACAAGTTGCCAATTGATCCTAATTTTCCTCCGATAAAGCAAAATTTGAGAAAACTCAAAACCGACATGAGTGTAATAATTAAAGAGGAGATCACAAAACAACTTGAGGCCAAAGTCATTCAAATCGCTCAATATCCTTCTTGGTTAGCCAATATCGTACCTGTCCCTAAGAAAGACGGCAAAGTTCGAATGTGTGTTGATTATCGTGATTTGAATAAGGCAAGTCCAAAAGATGATTTTCATTTGCCTAACATCCATATTTTATTGGATAATTGTGCTAAACATGAGGTTGCATCTTTTTTGGATTGTTATGCGGGCTACCATCAGATTATTATGTATGATGAAGATGCAGAAAAAACATCTTTTATCACTCCATGGGGTACATATTGTTATCGTGTTATGCCTTTTGGATTAAAAATGCAGGGGCAACTTATATGAGAGCAATGACAACCATGTTTCACGATATGATGCATAGAGAAATCGAAGTTTATGTAGATGATGTTATCATTAAATCTAAAAAACAGTCAGATCATGTGAAAGACTTAAGGAGATTCTTCGAAAGGCTCCGCAGGTATAATCTCAAGCTTAATCCTGCAAAATGTGTATTTGGAGTACCATCGAGGAAGCTTTTGGGGTTTATAGTCAGTCGAAGAGGTATCGAGTTGGATCCTTCAAAAATAAAAGCAATTCAAGAATTGCCACCTCCAAAGAACAAAACTGAGGTTATGAGCCTTCTAGGAAGGTTAAACTACATCAGCAGATTCATTGCTCAACTCACAACAACTTGTGAGCCTATCTTTAAGTTGTTGAAAAAGAATGTTGCAGTCGAGTGGACCGAAGAATGTCGAGAAGCTTTTGAAAGAATTAAGAACTACCTATCGAATCCCCCTGTGTTAGTTCCTCCCGAGCTGGGAAGACCTTTGATATTGTATATGTCAGTACTGGATAATTCTTTTGGTTGTGTACTTGGTCAGCATGACGACACTGGGAAGAAAGAGCGGGCCATTTATTACCTCAGCAAGAAGTTTACCGTTTACGAAGCGAAGTACACCCTTCTTGAAAGAACGTGTTGTGCCCTAACTTGGGTAGCACAAAAGTTGAAACATTATCTTTCATCTTACACTACTTATCTCATCTCTCGTATGAATCCGTTGAAATATATTTTTCAAAAGCTCATGCCCACATGCAGGCTTGCGAAATGGAAAATATTGCTCATAGAGTTTGACATTATCTATATAACGCGGACCGCAATGAAAGCTTAAGCATTGGCAGATCATTTGGCAGAGAACCCTATTGATGAAGAATATGAACCACTTAAAACCTATTTTCCAGATGAAGAGATATCTTGTATCGATGAAGTTATTCACGATAATGATCAAGGTTGGAAGTTATTCTTTGATGGTGCCTCTAATAGGAAAGGAGTTGGAATAGGAGCTGTTCTTATGTCTGAATTCGGGGAATATTATCCTATATCAGCCCAACTTAGATTCTATTGTACTAATAATATGTGTGAGTATGAAGTGTGTATTTTGGGTCTGAGTTAGCTGTTGACATGGGCATCCAAGAATTGTTAGTGTTAGGAGACTCAGACTTACTAGTTCATCAAATTCAAGGAGAATGGGAAACTCGAGACCCAAAGCTCATACCCTATCAACATTGTTTACAAGGTCTTTGTCAACGATTCGTGTCGATAAAGTTTAGACACATTCCCATAATGCACAATGAGATTGCAGATGCATTGGCCACTTTATCTTCGATGCTCCAACACCCTGATGACACCCATATCGACCCTTTATACATACAAATTCGTGATCAACATGCTTATTGCAACATGATTGAGGAGGAATTTGATGGTAAGCCTTGGTTTCATGATATCAAAACATATCTTCAGTCTGGAGAATGTCCGTCGGATGTAATCAGTAATCAAAAAAGAACTATTCGACGACTAGCAAGAAAATACTTCGAGCAGGATATTATTGGCTCACCATGGAGCGGGATTCCATACGATTTGTGCGTAAATGTCATGAATGTCAAATACATGGTGATTTAATACATTCTCCCCCTTCTGAGTTGCATGCAATATCGGCTCCATGGCCTTTCGTGGCATGGGGAATGGATGTGATTGGACCGATAGAACCAAAAGGATCTAATTATCACATGTTCATCTTGGTGGCCATTGATTATTTTATAAAGTGGGTGGAAGCAGTAACTTTCAAATTAGTGACCAAGAAGGTCGTGGTGGATTTCATCCATTTCAACATCATCTGTCGGTTTGGTATTCCAAAGGTGATTATAACTGACAACACCGCAAATCTCAACAGCCACTTAATGCAAGAGGTATGCTACCAATTTAAGATTGAGCATCGAAATTCGACTCCGTATCGCCCAAAGGCAAACGGGGCTGTAGAAGCTACTACCAAAAATATAAAAAAGATACTTTGTAAAATGGTGCAAAGTTCTCGACAATGGCATGAAAAGTTGCCTTTTGCTTTGTTGGGTTATCGCACTACAGTCCGTACGTCAGTGGGTGCTACCCCATATTCACTGGTATACGGGACTGAGGCAGTTATACCTGCAGATATTGAGATCCCATCTTTACGAATCGTTGTGGAGGCTGAAATTGATGATGATGAATGGATCAAAACTCGGTTAGAGCAATTAAGTTTGATTGATGAGAAGCGTCTGACATCAGTATGTCATGGACAATTATAGCAGAAAAGAATGGCACGGGCATACAACAAAAAGGTGTGTCCCAGACATTTTGAAGAGGGTCAATTAGTGTTGAGACGCATTTTGCCACATCATGCCGAAACCAAAGGCAAATTTTCTCCAAATTGGAGAGGACCATTCGTTGTTAAAAGGGTATTACCCAATGGTGCTCTTTACTTAGCAGATATAGAAGGCAAAGTGACAGAAACGATCATCAATGCTGATGCTGTGAAAAAGATATTACATATAATTTGAGTTTCGACATTAGAAACCCTTATGTTTGGACTCGACAGTTGATTCAATGGAATCTCTTGGTTATGGTGTTTCCTTGACTTAAAAAAAAACAATACAAATTGCCTGAACTACGTTTGACCTGATTCTTGTTTCGGCAAGATACGTAGGCACCCCTAATTTGGGTTCGGTTCAACCAAATACAAATCCAAAAATTCATATTGTAGTCTACTGGGGCAAAATTCGTTTGTTTATTCATTCAGTCTATCATCTCAAAGCTCAAAATCAACCCCATCATCTAAAAAAAAAAGTCTTTGCATCAACCCTTGATATGTCGAGAATAAGTTGGTTAAGGGTAGGTAAAAATCCTGAATGGACATCATAAGACAAATGTGAGTAAAAAGAAATAAAAATGAGAGAGTCTTATTGGTGAAAACCCTAAGTGGGCACCGTAAGGCGAAAAAGAGTTGAATATAAGAGAGTCTTATTGGTGAAAATTCTGATATGCACCATAAGACAGACTTGAGCTGGAGCAATTAACATGATTGAGTTTTAGAAGCAAAGACCTTCGTGAATATCACCAAGTCTATAAGGGTCCAGATTATTTATGGCTTCATTAAAGTGTTGGGATTCCACATCAAGATTGAATAATCAATAATGGTTGATGAATAGATTGGAATGCCAAGTCTGGAAATCAATTCAAATTGCATGGCATGATCAGTAGACTCGGCTCCCACACTCAGATAAGTTTTTCTTTCTTCTTCTTAAAAAAAATTCTTCATCGAATCTTTTCTCTTATTCTCATATAGTTCGTAATTTTCTTATACTTTTTTTCGTCATTTTTTTTGTATATATTTGAGTCGAGTCTTTGTCAAAAAAAATAGGAAGGAATTTCAAGACTCGCTACCAAGTCTCTAAACGGTACTAGGCAAAGCATCAGGCTACTGAGTTAATCTGTCTTCAAGTATTGAATTCGAAAGTTCTCTGATTCTACGAAGGCTAAACAATGAGTGTTGTGAGATAAAGACATTGGATTTAGGTCCCAAAATAAGCAAATTTGGATGAAAGTACTATCAATCAATAAGAAGTATTGACCGTTGGAAACAACCAAAGCGTCATAAGTGTTTGAGCCGCCCTTGTCGAAAGATGGAACCACAAACCAACCACCACCTTTTCAAACTCACAAATTTTCTTTGTTGAAGCAGGGACGCAAGTTGTTTCAAGATTGAGGATTCGAGGAACCTAAATGTTCAACCTAGTCTGCAGCGAGCGAAATGGAAACCCTACAATAAAGACTTGTGGAATATTATATGAAAGTTGGATAAAATATATCAAAATAGCAATTACTTGAATGTTGGAATATTTATTTTATTTATTATTATTATTATTATTATTTCTCCTTGAAGGAACTTTCAAATAATGAAGATAGCATTCACAATGTTTAGTTGGTATTATTAGTTTGTTGAAAATTTTACTAGCAAGACCCCCCTGGATAATGGGACTAGCAGGACCCTCCTGGATAATGGGACTAGCAGGACCCTCCTGGATAATGGGACTAGCAGGACCCTCCTGGATAATAGGACTAGCAGGACCCTCCTTGATAATGGGACTAGCAGGACCCTCCTGGATAATGGGATTAGCAGGACCCTCCTGGATAATGGACTAGGAGGACCCTCCTGGATAATGGGATTAGCAGGACCCTCATGGATAATGGGACTAGCAGGACCCTCCTGGATAATAGGATTAGAAGGACCCTCCTGAATAATGGGACTAGCAGGACCCTCCTGGATAATGGGACTAGCAGGACCCTCCTGAATAATGGGATTAGATTACTTTCTCATAGGATTAACACTTCCTAGTCTAAATTTTTAGTTTTATTTTCTCCTGAAATAAACACTTCCTAGCCGAAGTTTATTATTTATATTTATATTTGCTAATAACTCACAAAAAATTTTCCCAGTGAAAACTGGGGCAAAAATTTTATTTATTTTTTTGTGTTTTTTTTGTTTGTGGTGGTTCTCAGGTTTTCTCAAGCGAGACCTGGATTTGAAATTCAAGAACAAAGTTTCAAATTTTTTAGAATAACCAATTCCATGATGGTTAGAATTAGCTTCTTCAATGCATGTAGCAGCCTGATTTCCACACATCTTTTACTAGTCAACTTTTGATCAAGAAAACACGCATTTATTCAAGATCATTTTTCAAGTTGTCATTTTGAAGAATGTCAAAAGTTTCATCTAAGTGGCAAGTTCAGCCTCCATTCCAATTCTAAGTTAAGATATTCACTCAAAAATCAATGTGATATCTTAAAGTTAAAATTCAAGTGAAGATTTAAGAAAAGTTGCGTGGATGGAAGTTTGTACATTTATTTTTCTTTTGACTAATAGTTTTCAATTTTTATGTAAGGATAAGAGCCGCGATCTGGAGCCTCGATGGAACCTCACTTAACTTCCAACTCATTAATTTATCTCCTCGAACTACAAGTGGCCTGATTCCTTTATCACCCAGGATATGTAGGATGTCCAAACTAGAACTCGGTCGCACAAATTTTGATCTATCAAATAAGAGTTCGGCCAAAACTTGTCACTTTGTCTACTTCTTTGTCTGAAAAACTCTTCGTGTTTTCAGTCAAAGAGGAGCAAATTGTAGACACGTAATTTCTGACCGAATTTAAGTTTAACACCAATATTTAGAGCATAAATAATTTTATCAATCTAAATTAAATATATTTTGACTTTTTATTATTTTCATTAAGTTTATTTAAAAGATATAAAAATAAACAACATAAATATAATTTTTATTAGAAAAGTTTGTTTTGATTGTTAAAAAATATATATATATATATATATATATATATATATATATATATATATATATATATATATATATATTATCCATTTAGCTTTTATTTATTTATTTACTTAAAACAATTAATAATTATATGGTTATCATTTTATATATATTTAATATTAAAAAAATCCCATTACCCCCACTTTACCCATTACCCCCACTTGACCACTCACACGACACACACACTACTACTACTATATACCTCTTTTTCCCAACTTAAAAAAAAGATCAGAAAGGTAAAAAAAAAAAGAAGGAAAAACGGAAGAAACAAAGAAAAAAGGAAAGAAAAGGAGAGGAGAAATCAAGAAAAAAAAGAAGGCAACACACACGTAGAAAATATTATTCTCCTCTTTTTACTTTTAAAAAAAAACACAAACAAAGGTTGAGTTTTGAGGTTCACTTTCGTGGTTTCAAGTTCGTGGTTCCTTGTTAGGATTATATCATTTCCTTGAATTTGATTTTCGCAAAAGGTATTATTCAATATTCATTTATAATATTATATTCATGATTATGTGGTATTTATTTTTCATGTTATGAATTTAATCAAGTGCTAGGTTGGTTCAACCTTTTCATTATAATATTGAAATACGGTAAATATGTGTATATTGTTAAAAATTAGAACAATTATGTATAGTATCGTATTTTAATCTTTATGGCTAGTATCTGGTGAAATCGTTCTTGCTCCTATTTAATCATAGTAATCAATATTTATTTTTTTTTATAAAAAAAAACTTATTTTATATATTTGTTGAATTGAAGCATGAGAAAAATTATTTAAATGATTGTATGTTCCATATAATCTGTAAAGTTAATTTCGACAGTACGCCTCATATTTATTTATTTGTTTATTTATTTCCCCTTATAACTTTTAGTATGCATACTTTATTGTGAATATAAATTTAATTGTTTAAAACCTAATCTCTTTGTTTGTGCCTAAATATACTAGATTAGTAAAATAGTTTATGATAATATTGAATGAGAAAATTTGTGAGATAGAGTTGATTTGCAATTTATTTAATGCTAATGTTAATAATCATCTAAAGAAGACTATTGAATATTATATTGAAAAATAATTATTGAAGTGTTATAATATGCTTACTATTTTTTCTTTCAAATAATAAGAAATAAAAAATAAAACAAAAACAATGTAAACATTACCTACCTACATATGTATATTGATGACCAAAAAGAGAAAGATGGGAAAAAATAAGAAAAGAAAAGAAAAATAGTGAAGAAGGAACGTTCGAATTAGAAAAAGAATAATAAAATATATATATATATATATATATATATATATATATATATATATATATATATATATATATATATATATATATATAATAAAAAGAATGTAAAAAATGTACACGAAAAAGTAAAAGAAAATAATAAATATTTTAAAAATGAAAAGATACAAAAAGTATAGTGTTAAAAATATGTAAAATATTATATTATTATCATAAAAAAAAACTATTAAAAGGGTAAGAAAAGAAAAAGAAGAAAATCAATGTAAAAAAATAAACAAAAAAATTAAGTTGAATAAAAAAAATATAAATAAAACCTTGAAAGTATACAAATAAAAATAACAATAAAATAATAATAATAATAAAAGATGAGAAGGTAAAAGAAAAAAAGAAGAGCGTAAAAAAAATAAAATAGTAACAAACGAAAAAGTAAAAATAAAGAATATCTTATATTTACTCTGTTTTGTTTGATTTAATTTATATGCGTATATATATTTTAATTAAAGGGCATGAATTAATAAAATAAGGTAGTTTTTAATATATTTAAATAAATTAAAGAATGAGGGTAAATACATTTATTTTAACCTTAGAATTTTCAAAAAATTAGTTTAAGTCATAAATGTCCATAAAGCGACCGCGCTAGAACCACGGAACTCGAGGGATGCCTAATACCTTCCCCTCTGTCAACAGAATTCCCTACCCGAACTCGTTCGCAGACCATACAAAGTGTCATTTCCTTTTGATTAGGGATTAAATAAAAGGTGACTTGGAACACCGTAATTCAATTCCAAGTGGCGACTCTGAAAAAGTTAAAATAATCCCCTAATTAATTACGTCACTTAAATTGGAAAAACTCTTACGCCGCCGCGCAAAAAAAGGGGTGTGACAATGAACAAGTATAATATACAAATAATCAATATGATATACAAAATATAAGGTATAACACAATAAAAAAAATACTCCTCAATTTGAAAATAATAATTCATATTGGTTAGAATCTCTTTGTCCCCAGTGGAATATTTTTTTTGTATCCCTACTATAATCAAATAGGATGAAACATCGTGGTGACTCAAAAAATAATCAATTAACTAAATTTTAAAGAGTTTGAAGAATAAACGAGTTTTAAAAGGAGTCGCCACCTAATTTTATGAAAAACTAGAAAATCATTTAAATGATCTACAAAACCATTAGATTCTAGATAAGGATTCAGGTTAATCCGAAGAGAAGATGTTATGCACCCTTCGAAATTCACAATTATGATTCACAACTAAATTCATTTTTTCAAATTGGGGAGAAAACAGAACTATCAACAAGTATAATAGGCATGTAATATGCACAAATAATAAAATAAAACAATAATAAGAAATGGCCTAAGTTTGCCTAGTTCTGATAATATACAATAATAAATAAAATTACAATTCGAATTTATTTGAATAGCTTCAATGGAAAGCAACTCACTGTACCTGTAAAGGCACTTAGTAAAAGAGTTATTATTAAATAAATATAAATAAAAATGAATAAACCAAATAATAACTTAAAAATAAAAATACGTCTTATGAAAATGGGAGCCTTGTAAATCGACGGAAAATTTCTTCATCGGTCATTTTTATCATACAAAAATATATAAACTTAAACTAAATTTCATCTTTTACAATGTGGAGGCCTCCAAAATCGATGGAGAGTTTCTTATTGGTCAATTTTAACAAAATAAATAATATGAACTTAAACTAAATTTCGTCTTTTAAAATTGGGAGGCCTCCGAAATCAACGGAGAGATTTTCTCATTGGCCATTTTTAACAAACAAGATATATAAATTTATACTAAATTTTCATCTATTTAAATGGGAAGGTCTCCAAAACGACGAAGAGATTTTCTCATTGACTAAATTTAACAAGTATATAATATAAACTTAAATAAATTTTCCATCTTTTAAAATGGGAAAACCTCCAAAATCGACAGAAAGATTTCCTTATTGGCCAATTTTATGTATAATAAGTCCAATAAATAATATCAATATAAGAAATGTAGAAATTGGTAAATGTGATGATATGGACATAAATAATTAAAACTAACAGAGAATAAACAGAGCACTAATATAACCAACTCAATCAATCTAGACATAACAATGTCCACAAATTTATAAAGATGCAGAGAGCCATATTGTATTAAATATATTATAAAATACACACAAGGACAAACTAAAAATAAATAAAAGTGAAACATAACAATAATAAATAAAAAAATACTACAACATCATAAAATAAAACTAAATCAAATTTTAGAAATTCAAAATGGAAAAGTGGGAGTAAAATTGTTGGAGTTTTAAAACTCATTAAAATTGTGTAAAAAAATAAATTATTTTTTTTGTATGAATAACACCAAACAAAACAATAAAGTGCAAAAGAGATCACTATAGCTTGTGAGAGCAATAATATTCACCAAAATTAAGATAACCATTTAAAAAATAGAGCAAACAAACTAAATATTATGTAATGAAAACCAGTAATAAAACATGTATATTCACTTTGGAAGTTAAAAAATTAACAATAACAATACAAACACAACAACAATGAGATGAACAACCGAACAATAAATATAAATATTTAACAAACAAAAGTGTAGCGACAAATATGTACTAAAATGCAAAAAAGAAAAAAAGGGTCACCGGAGTGGAAGAGTTTCCAACAACTGATTCAAACTGGAGCTCATCTGGTCTTAAGGTTTCGCCCTAAGGTGAAAATTTTATCGTATTTGGACACCTGCAAAACAAGAAAAATCGTAAAGGGACAAAGGGATGGGGACTAGCGTTTTCTTCTTCTTGGCTCCGGCTCATGGGAGTTTGAAACTACTGCTCGCTGAAAAAAGGGAAAGAAACAAAAGGAGTTTTGGTGGTGGTGTTCGTTGATTGGAGCTTCGTTGCTCGTGGCTAGATCTCGAAATTCGCGGAGATGAACTTTTTCCGATCACATTTTGCCTTTTTCAGTGTAACAGTGGTGGTTGTTTGTTGAACAGGAAACCCGGTGGATTGCGAGTTGTGTGGGGGTTGAGCTTGTTTAGAGGTCGGAGAAATGGCTTTGGGTGCTTTAGGGGTCGGAAAATGTTGGGTTAGGCAGTGTTGATGGAATTTCGCCGGATAAAGAAGAACAACCAATTGGCTTTTGGGTTTTGGCGGCAAAGTGAGGAAAATGGGAGAGAAAAAAATTAGGGTTTTTTCTATTTTTAAATTGTTTCTCACGATGTAAAAACTATATTTTTCACACCCTGGACTTAGTGAATAAGCTAATGTGTATATAGAAATCCGAAAGCTACTATAGTACGATATCTTTATCTAAAAATCATGGACTGAAAATACTAGCTAAAAAAAATATCTGTATATGAAATAATATCTATATTTGAATAATTTCTAGATTATTACTATATATAAATTACTATTAACAAATAAAAATGAATATTAAAAAAAAAATGACCATGACTAGTGACATGTAAAAATACAATTATAAATTAACTAATAAAAGATTCTAAAATTAGATAAATAAGGATAGTTATCGTTAAAAATAAAAAATATATATATATTAAACTATTAAATAAATAAAACAAAAGAATCACGAATTTTAAAAATATTGGGTCAAAATTGGATGTCAACACATAGGATTGTTGAACAAATGTGTTATGATACCACTTGTTGGGGATATGAAGGGGTGAATATGACGTCATGCAGAAGTTTATAATTTGCAAATCATATGGTTGATAAATCAAATAACAAAAACATATACTAAAAATCAAAATATTATTATACTAAAACTAATATGAAGAAAATCATTGAAACTGTAGAGAGACTAAATCTCCCCATAAACTAAAGTTTCTCAATGACTACATTGTGGATGTTATTGTTATGTTGTGTTAGAAGAAATAAACCTATATTTTCGTAGAGTCTTACAACATTTTCTTACTAGAAAAGAACTAGCTATTCCAAAACCTTTTCCTAAAACAAAAGAATAAACCATATATGAAAAAATATTATATTTTCCTTTCAAGAAAAGTAGAAAAATTATAAGGTTTTATCTTTTCTTTAAGAAAAAATAAATCTTAAATTATGGTAAGAAAATCAGGACAAACTCTAACATTTATATTTATAAAACGGAAAAGGGCCTAAAATACCCTCAAAGTATTGGAAATGGTACAAAATTACCCTCCATCCACCTATTGGCTCCAAAATACCCTTCCCACCCACCTATTGGGTCCAAAATACTCTTGTCATCCACCTTTTGGTTCAAAATTGACCACTTATTTAACGGTTTATATTTAAACTATTTTTTTAAAATATGTGACGCTCAACTTTTTGTTATAATTTAACTTATTAGTATAATTTATAAATCAATCCACTACTCACCCCATTACTAATCAAATCCCTCTAAATTAATGAACCCGTCACATTATTAATGCAAGCTACTGCCAATTGTGTTTTTAAAAATTATAGAAGTAAATTATCATACATTTAAGTGGCTAAATAAAAATCACGGAGAAACTTAAAAGTCTGACTATGTTCATCTTAATTATTCTTACGTCTCAATTATGTGATGTTACTTCGTAGGTAACTTTTTTTCAAAATAATATATTAAAGGTTTTAAAACAAATCATAAGTACTTAAAAAATTATATTTAAAAAAAAGTGCATGAATTAATTCGGGATGTATTACTTCTTTACCTTTAATCATAAATTTCTAATTCAATTTTGAAAGAAAGCGTCCTCCTAAATAAGCGTCTCAACCTAAATTTAATTGGGGCTTCGATTCGGACTCAAATAATTTTGAATGTCATTTTCAGAAATCTATAATTTCATCGTGTTTTAGTAGTGTTTATGACGATTTTGATATTAGAATTGGATTATTAATTGGGTGAGGTTTAATTAGTAATGAGTGAGTAGTGGGTTGGTTTATAAATCATATTAATAAATTATAATTATAATCAATAGTTGAACGCCAAGTATTTTAAAAAATATTTAAAGATTTTAATTTTAAAACAATTAAATAAGTGGTCAATTTTGAACCCAAAGATGGATGACAAGGGTATTTTGGAGCCAATAGGTGGATGAAAAGGGCATTTTGGAGCCAATAGGTGGATGAAGGGTAATTTTGTACCATTTTCAATACTTTAAGGGTATTTTAGGCCCTTATCCGTTTATAAAACGTGAGAGATGACTTTTCATAAGACTTATGTTCTTTTATGATAAGGATATGTCTAGTTCAAATGTGATAAATAAAAAATGAACGAAAAAGTACTAAAAAGATTGAAAGGTAATTTAGCAAAAATACTCTTCAATAACCATGTCAATTATTTTTTTTAAAATGAATATGTCAATTTAAATATGACAAGTAAAAAGTAAACGAAAAAATATTAAAAAGAATTAAAAGTTAAATTAATAAGATACTCTTTTTGTTCATAATTCTTTTAAAACTGCGTGAATAAAAATATGAACAAATAATACAAAGGAATAGATTCGTTAATAATTGTATATAGATAATTTTGTGGATCTCATAATTTTTGCATATGAAATAAAGAAAAGAAAAAAAATTATGAAATGACAAAGCACACATGTTGATACCTAAAATTAAAGTCACTCTTTTAGTAAAAAAAGATATATATATATATATATATATATATATATATATATATATATATATATAGTACAAAGGGAAAGGGTAAACTTTGCGTCGTACTTACTTTTTTTCATAATACTAATAGTTAGAGATGGAATAAGAAAAATAATTTGTTTATTATGGTACATTATATTTTAGGTTCTGTTGTTTAACTTTTTTCTATTTTCCCGCCATAGATTTCAACTTCAAAAAACAAGAAATAATCAAATTATTACTTTTATAGACAATTCGAAAGAAAGTTATCTGGAACTAACAACGTTACTTTCGTTTTTTCTTTTGAACTGTTTGGATGAACGCCTTTTTTTATTGTTGCATTATATTTGTAGGTTGAATCAGTCAATAATCACATATAAAATTTGAATTAGATTCTTAATAAGGGAGAGCACTTTTAGGGAAGGTTATCTTTATTGAAGTTGGGCATTATGAACTTATACATCATTTGGATTAAAGTACAAAAACTTCAATTAAGAATTAATTTGTTATGTATTTAAACGATGTATAAAATTTTTAATTGACATTAAAACTTTAATCTTATATTAACAATTAAATATATAATAATAATAATCAAATAATTAATTTATATCGTTCGGTGAGACAAAAATTATCAGGCGTCACCACCAAAAAAAAAATTTATTTATAAAAAAGTTATTTAAAATTAATGTATACATAATCTATTCCTATTATACTGCATATTGAAAAAACAAGAAATATTCTTATCTACACATTTAACTTCCCACTTTTATCCTAATCCTTTAGAATTTTTAAATTCTAAAATAATTACAATTATAATTATTCAATCAAATTCTTACTAATAAACGTTCTCAATTATTACATTTAAAATAGAAGTTATTTTTATATTATAACTCTGAAAATATCGGACAAATTTAAATTTGATTTACCTATAAACTTTTGTTTGAATTTGTGTTAAGCAAAAAAAAAAGGTTTTATAAACCACCCACAACTCTTATTTCTCCATTTATTTTCTCCTTACCATCACATTTCATATATAGTTTTTCTTTTTCTTTTTTCATATGAACGAAGCAATGGTCTCTTTCTTCTTAAATTTGCTACTTCTGTGATGAATATCACAATATTAGAAAAAGGGAGCCCGATGTAACGATGAATTGATGCATATATTTATTAATTTATTTGTAATTTTTTCTAATTTATAGAGTATAGTGTTAATTTGTGATTTATATTATTGATTTCTCTTTATTTGTCTTTTTTTTTAAAAAAAAGAAAATTATACATAGTATTAAGTTTTAAATTTGTATTGGTGTATTATTATTTAGAGGAAGATTAAATTTATACCGTTATTAAATGACTCGTTACTTCATATTAAGATGAAAATATTTGACGAGAGGGATCTGCTCGGATAGTAAGCACCTCTCACTTCAAATCAGAAAGTTGCGAGTTCGAGTTATCAAGGAAGCAAAAGGGACGGGAGCTTCGGTCAAAATCAGACCGATTTCACTAAAATGAGCTTGTCAGAAAGGCTATCCCGTGAAATACCTCCGATTCCAAATCTGATTTTTGCTTTGAGTTGGGGAGAATAAAAAGAAAAAAAAAGATGAGGATATTAGACAAAAAAAGAGATAAACTCAAGAAATGTATTTGACAATTTAAATTTAAATTGTGTTACGTATTTGTACAAGATGTTCCGGCTATTTCATATTCTTAATATAATTAAAAATATAATTTCTAAAATTTGATAAATAATATATATGCAACAAATCTTTTACTAACTGTTTTACCTATCTTTTTAATAGATTTGTTTTTATTGCAATAACAATTAAACGTTATATATATATATATATATATATATATATATATAATCACATGTCATTATCCGAAAATGATTTGAAAAATAAATTTATGACAATATCATTCAATTGTAAGAATTATATTGTACTAAAATATCACATGTCATTATATAATTTTTTTTAAAAGAAAAATCTATAATTGATGTATGACTTTTATAAAAATTGAAAGACACAACATTTAAAAGTTTGAATAATATGCCCACAATTTGATATTCAAGCAATTAAAATATCGTAGTTTTATGTTTACCATTATCATAATCATAGGACTTATCTTAGCTATATTTTATTTTAATCTAATGATTACATTTTCTTATATCATTATTATGCTGACAAGATGATAGTGTGGATAGGATGAAAGTATTTATTATTCTGAATAATTCAATAATAATTAAATTAAATAAAGCTAACATAATTATTATTGTCAAATTGAGATAATGAACTAAACATATATATTGATGTATTTATATAAATATCATATTATAACATATCAATTAAGGTGTTAAATTTTAACACTCTCTCCGATAATCTTTAGTATTATCTTATAATAAGTTAAAATTTTAATTTTTCAATAAATCAATATTTACAGTTACATTTATCATTTAACCGCGCAACGCGGGGTATGAATATCAGTATATTATATAAAGGAGTTCATGCTAGTACGATCTCAATATATGTTATTTTCATGTCCTTCAATATATATGATACAGATGAAACTTGGAGACTCAATTATAAGCTATTAATTATTGTGATTATATTTTTTTTTACGTCATTTATAGAATTTGGAGAGTTAATCAAATTTTTTTATATGGATTTTAATTATATTAATTATTTTAAACTATCAATTATTGTGATTTTATAGGGTATTTTATTGCGTAATTAGTAATATATATTACAACCTATTTCTTAATTTATGTTGCACTGGTAGAACTTCGAAAGTAAACTAATTATTCTTATTTTTTAAAATTATTTTAAATTTTAAATTATTGTTATTTATAATAATTTTACGTAATTTTCAAATAATGTATAACATAATATTTTAACATGTTAATGAGCATAATTTATAATACTTACAACGTAATTTTCAAATATATGATAGATTGGAATGAAAAATATAACAAAGAGAATACCAATTTTTCTCAAATACACCCTCGACTAGAGGCATGTCAATAAATAAGTGCTTGCTTCTAGCCAAACTGGGTCCCACATTTGGCTAAGTACACATGTTGTTAGATACTTTATTTCAATACATACGTGTATCAGGTTAAAAATAAGACTCAACTTCTCATGAAATCTTGAGAAATAAGTTTTGGATTCTAAAAAAAGCTTTTTTTGGGACACATTATTCAAGTCGAGTTTTCTTATTGTCTATTCCAATACATTACTTCTAACTTTTCTATTTCCAGATGAAGACACATTCATATTAAAGAGATTTCACAATCTCACAAAGAGCTAGCCTAGATGTAAAATGTTAATGCACTAATCTTGTCGAAGATGAAAACATAAATGGAAATTAATGAATGTATGAGCGTTTTCTTTGATTTATCACTTTTTCAATATTCACTAGTTATTAGAAAATTCAACTAAATTTATCAATTTAGGCAATACAAGGCCTCATTAAAGACCGAGGATGAAAAAAGCTGACTTAATAACATAAGAAATTCATAATCTTTTATTTTTAATCTAAAACCTCATATAGATGGATAATTGATTACTAACAACAAGTAACTTGATTAAAAAGACAACAACTGTTTCATGATAGAAGACTGAATCACTAGTGAAGTCTTCTCGAAGTAAAGCTTCAATTTTTAAGAACTCCAGTTATGAACTTCATGATAATTCTGAGTTGAAGATTCCTCATCATCTTTTGTCTCGGGGGCATTTAAATCAAACTTCAGATGCTCGACCAAAATAGATTTTGTGTTTCTTTTTTTATTTTCTTCATCCTGAACTTCAATGTCAACTTATTCTCCTTCATATGCTTATCTTGAGGTAATTCTGAGCAAAGGTGCAGAATCTCATGCATTAGCACTCATTTTTTTTCTTTTTCGTTACATGTTTGCAATTCTTTATAGAGATCTTCCAATGCCTCAAAATTATTTGATTTGTCCTCAGCATAATCAGTTGACGATCCTCTACTTTCAGTTTGAGAAAATTTACAATTATATCTACTATGCTTGTGGAACCATAGGAACGTGATTTTTCACCTGGTGAAAAGAGTATCACACCAACATATGTCCCAGTCTAAGTTGTAAACTTATTTGCATCTTGAAACAATGTTTTTTTTTCTTTTTAAGAAACTCACATTTTCCATTGCAAAAGAAAATCATATGAAGAAGACAACAATGTATTTCTGTTGAATAAGGCTGAGCAATTTAAAGAGGAACACTTGTATAATTTATAGTAGGTGTGTGAGTGTACTTTTCACGAGCATTATAATGTTTTCTTTTTATGAGTCTAGCTATCACATGTATTGTCATGTTTACTTAATGCTTTCATATTACGCGTCTATCAATTTATTTAATGCTTTCATATTATAAGAGTCTTTCTATCACGTGTGTTTTCGCGTATGTTTAATGCATTTCATATTTTGAGTCTACTATCACATTCATATTATGAGTCTATATTTTTGTATTATGGAATTTTATTACAAGATTACTTTGTAACTCAACAAAGATTATGAATTTGCAAGGTAATAATGTTGAATTGAATTTACAAACAAATAAAAAGAAATAATGCTTGTCGTATTGGTTGGTTTTTTTAAGACTTGAGTTTGCCTTATTGGTTAGTTGAATGTTTTCTTTATAAAATTCTAGTTTTACATGGTTTTATATTTGTTAATTCAAGTCTTCCGCTGAGTAGTAGTTAGACCAAGGGTTGCTTGGGGACCAACAATAATTCTCGATTGCCAATCCCATTCAGGGTGTAGGCTCGGGGTGTAGATAAATTCAATCAATTTACCTACAATGACCCAAATCGAGTCATACTTTGCGAGGTCTTTGGTAGTCCCACCATAGAATACATGGATATCCTTTCTTACTTCCCCTGATGAAGAGCGTCCTATAAATTATACTAGGAGACCATTGATTTTTGTACTTTACACATTTAAAAACATACTCTGCAATATTTTTATTCATCCTATACCATCAATATAGATGACCTAAATTCTGGTTTATCTTGATCACATCTGAATTAATAAAGTACCACGAGCCATGAGACTCTCCCAATACACTTTGGATCAAACTACCAACCAAAGGAACAAAAATCCTTCCTTTAAAAATTGAGCACACCTCCTACATCGAGAGTGGCATCTTGGGTATCCCAAGACACCAACTTATTTCTTAGCTTATTCCCATTCTCATCATCAAATTGTTTAGCCTTTATTCCTCTATAATTAAGGTGGGCTTAACCTCAATATTGACTAATATTGTCAGACCCCGAGAATACATTCTGGGTGGGATTGGAATTCAAGAATTATTGATGACTCCAAACGAATTCTTGGCCAGACTTACTACTCAACGGAAGTCTTTACTCAACAAATATAAGTTTATGAAACAAACTAGAATGTTATAAAAGAATACATTCAATTGACCAATAAGGCAACTTAAGTTTTATCATCAAAACAATAGAAGTACCAAGACTAATGAATTAATAACTATCTATCTAATTGTCTATAAAGCCTCTAATACTATAAGGGATGTCGAGACAAGACCCTCGATCATCCTAACAACTGAAATAACAAAGAAATAAAAAGGGATCCTCTAGAAAGCAACGAGGCTTACCAAATGACTCTGAAATTCTCAACTGGATCAACGAAGCACTGGATGCTGATCCTGGCTACCTGTATTTGCATCATAAAATAATACAGGACAAATGGACTCAATACTCTAAAAACCCTAGAGTGAAGCTTGAGTGTGTAAACTGAACCAATTCAGCTTAGACCCCTAATTAATTACTAAAAATAAAATAACTCAATTGGTCAAGGAAAAGACAAAATACCCCTCTTAACTCTGGACAACTTTCCTTATCTAGATAGTCCAACTTCAAAAGGGTATAACCCCCTCATACGAACTCAAAAATTATCAAAAACCGGTGCCTTTAGAAAGTTAATTCAAAGACCTTTTATTTGATATCTTATGATACACCTAATTTATCCTATATTGAGAGTTATGGTCATTTGAAATTGACCAAAAAATCATACTTAACATAACTTGCTATATTTCAGATTTTTATTATTTTTTGAAATGGTTATTTCTAATTTTAGCTCTTTCAAATAGCGGGGTGTTATAAATACAACACTTTTCTCTAAGATACCTAACTGTATGAAGACTTCAGAGCCTAAATATCTCTAGTCAAGGATCTCTTAGACACCCGTAAGAAAGCCAAGCTTTCCATGCTAATTATTTTCTGGATCAATGTGTCTTCCACCGTAATGGCGGATGATATTGAATGGTGACATCATAATTCTTAAGAAATTTCATACATTTTCTCTATCTCAAATTCAGATCTTTCTATGTAAATATATGTTGTAAACTACGATGATCAATGAAAACACTTAACTCTATAAAGATAATTGAGAGTAAATACGTACTTCTATCAACCCTAAAACATAGATGAGATAGTTCCTCTCATGGAACTTAAGTTGCCGAAAAGCATAAGCTAAAACAATCACGTCTTGCATCAATTCAACACCTAAGCCCCAATGTGAAGCATTATAATAAATAATAAAGTCTTAACCTTCTATCGACAATGTTAGGATAGGCTCTACTTAAAAGGTTCTCGTCTCACTTATTTGACCACTCAAATGGTAACTCATCTTGAGGCAACAATTGCGTAATAATAAAAACAAAGTTCTTCACAAACCTATGGTATTAGCTAGCAAGATCCACAAACTCCTAAATTATATCATATAGCGAGGTCGAACTTCATTCTTAACCACTACAATTTTTTGGGGGTCTAATATCGCCCTTTCTTTCGAAACCACATGCCCAAGAAAGGAAATCGAGGGCATTTAAAATTCACATTTGAAAAACTTAGCATATAATTTTTGTTTCCTAGGATACCCAGAACAATATGATGATTTTCATGCTTATCATTCTTGGAATAGATCAAGATATCATCTGTAAACATGATAACAAAGAAATTCAGAAATGTCTTAAACATCTCATTCATCAAACTCATAAACACTACATAAATGACATTACTAATAACACATAATGTCCATATTGGGCGATAAAGATCATTTTAGGTATGTCCTCAAGTCTAATCTTTACCTGATGGTACCCCGACTTCAGTTCAATCTTCAAATAAAAGGAGTAGAAATCCAAAATAACCAAATTTCATATAGAGCAGAAACCACATTTGATTTAGACCATCTCCAATCTATCTCTTTTTGACACTCCATTCTCTATATTAGGAGAGTGAAATAGAGAATGGGTTCTCCAAGCACTCTCTATTTCACTCTCCATTCTTCATTTATAGAGAGATGAATCGTCATTCTCCAAATTTGGAGGACTATTATTCACCCCTCTATTTTACGTTTTTATTATTTTAGTATTATTTCTATTATATTACTAATTAAGTATTTATTATTTGTAATTATTTTCTAATGTAATATATGATCTACAAATATATTCTTAACAAGTTACTCCTTCCACCCAAATTAGAAATTCTATATTTTTTTTTAAATGCCACTTTAAATATGTAATTTAAAGTTATTTAATATTATTTATATTATATAAGACTATTAATTAAGTCTTTAATATTTGTAATTATTTTCTATGTAATATAACATCTAAAACATATTATTGACAAGCATACTACTTCAATCCAAAATTAATAATTTTTTTAATTTAATTATTTAAAAAATTTGTCATTTTAAATTTGTAATTTAAACTATAATTATTTTTCATTTTGAAGAATTCACAAAATTTACGTCATAATTCAAACAATCTACTTTTATCTTATAGTGATAAATTATTAAACTACACTTTTTAATGAGCATGAAAATATTTGATGCAATAGTTCAAAATGGAATAGGGGAAGTAAAATAGTACACGAATAATTGGATACAAGATGGAATTGTTAATTTAGACAACTTTAAGCTACACATGAAAAAATAAGGATAAAAATTGCTCGTTCTGAACTCCGTAATACATTATTAATATTTACGGGAGCAACATAATAATCTTGAAAGTTGAGTATTTATGTAAAATTTTAAATAAATTTTACGATGATACAATATTTATTTTGCAATTGTATTTCATCAATTATTTCACTTTTATTTGACTTGTTCATTAATATGTATTAAATATAACATTTATTGAAAGTTATGTTATTTATAAATTTAGAATAAAATATAATCTTATATTAAATGAAGAATTTTAAAATAATAAAATTCTATATTACATAAAAATTATATAGATTATAGAGAGATTATTTGCAAAGAAGAATTGATTTATATTATTAAATAAGAAAATAAAAATGAATAATAATATAATATAAAGAAGAGAAACATATTCCTTTTTAGTTAGTAAAATAGAGAATTGAGTTAGAATTAATTGTCTAGAGAAAAAAGAGAGAAGAAAGTTCGATATTTGGAGAGTAAAATAGAGATGCCCTTAGTCTCCACATAGATTAGAAAAAATAATTTCTTTATGCTTGTTATTAATATGCACTACAAAAATACCTAGAACATTAACTTTGTAGAATTTCATAAGAAACAACAAAGATTAAAAAATATCTTTAAAACTAGAAAATTTTTAATCAGAGAATCGAAAAATGATCATATTGATATTTAAGTGTTAGTTAATACTGTTCGAGTTAGTTAGCATTGTACAAATTAGTTGAATAGTTAGTTAGAGTTGTTAAATGATCAGTTATATATTTAATTACAGATGTATAAATAGGCATGTTGTATTCATTTGTTTAATATTACTTTCATAATGAAAATCTAAAGCAGTTTTTGTTTTTCCTCCTCTGTGAGCACTGTTGCATTAGCATTTGATCCACCATTAATGGTGATTGTCAAGCTCAAACTCAAGCTTGAGTAGTCTGTTTTGATAGATCATTAATTGTATCAAACATTTTAAGAAAGAAACTAATTGAGTCCACTGAATGCCCAATGATTTTTTCTTAAGAAAATTATTCTCCTCAATTCTCAAGTATCCAATCAAGGTTAATGAATTATATCTTCTCTGGATAGAATGATCTTACTCACCAAAGTATTGATACGTAAAATCACGATGTCAACTTATCACTCAACAACAGTAAAGCACGCAAAAATATTTGTTTAGAAGTAGAAGTTCTTAAATTTGGAATAAATTGACAACAAAGAATAATATAAACACGTATTTATTGTGTCATTTAAAAAAGTCATAATACTCGAAAAAATTCATAATCCCATTCATTTTCTATTTACGCCTTTTTAAGCTCAACCATAAGTACAACAACACTTACGTCCATGGTCATCTAATTAGTTAAATCAATACACATCCCGTCTTCATTATCCTCCCCAAAAGAAAAAAAATATGTGTCAACGTAGCATCTATATATGTTGAGTTTTAGCAAGTTTGAATGGAAAAAGAAAAGAGAGAATATGAAAAGTGAGGGAACTACTTTGGAGGGAAAATGAAAAGTCATTTGCAAAGTGCAAATGAAAAGTCATTTCTCCCATAGCGGCAAAAGAAATGGAAATTATTGTCCTTATAGAAGTAAACACTTCCATTACTTCTTAAAGAGCTAAGAAGAAGATGCTCCCTCGCGCCGTCGTCGTCGTCGCTCGCTCGGCTTTGGATTTGGATTTGGCTCGCTCGGCTTTGGATTTGGATTTGGCAAATGATCTGATTGATAAATTTTTTGGACAAAATTTATTTAATCAGTTTTTGTTAAATCAAATAAATCTTGTTAATATTATCTCTTATAAATTTGCAGGTAACATTAACATTCCGAAAAGTTGTTACTCTTTTCGAAAAGTCGTTATTTTCCTAACAGACACAATTTTCCGAAAAGTTGTTATTTTTTTCAAAAGACACAACTTTCTGGATAAAATGGGTCTGAACAAATTTCACTGGACAGACATGTTCCTTGCTGAAAATGGCTATAAAAGGAAGTCAATTTTCGTTTTTTTAAACACTGAATTTTTTTTCTTTCACTACATTTATTTTTCTCTCAAATAAAATCAAAGTGTCGATCGACTGAGTCTGTGTGACTTGTTGCTGTTCTAAAGTTCGTTGAAGTTAAAGAAGTTTGAGGTACCACTATTTCTTTAACAGGTTTAATCCGTTTTATCTTGGGAGAAATTAATCCATAACCTTGGGTACAGTGAGGGGATTAAATTTCTTAAGGACACACAGTAGTTTCTGTGGACTCGGATTAGTTCTTGTATTTTATATTTTTTCTAATGAAAGGAAGTCAATTTTCAATTTTTTAAACACTGAAAAATTTTTCTTTCACTGCATTTATTTTTCTCTCAAATAAAATCAAAGTGTCGATCGACTGAGTCTGTGTGACTTGTTGTTGTTCTAAAGTTCGTTGAAGTTAAAGAAGTTTGAGGTACCACTATTTCTTTAACAGGTTTAATCCGTTTTATCTTGGGAGAAATTAATCCATAACCTTGGGTACAGTGAGGGGATTAAATTTCTTAAGGACACACAGTAGTTTCTGTGGACTCGGATTAGTTCTTGTATTTTATATTTTTTCTAATGAAAGGAAGTCAATTTTCAATTTTTTAAACACTGAAAAATTTTTCTTTCACTGCATTTATTTTTCTCTCAAATAAAATCAAAGTGTCGATCGACTGAGTCTGTGTGACTTGTTGTTGTTCTAAAGTTCGTTGAAGTTAAAGAAGTTTGAGGTACCGCTATTCCTTTAACAGTTTTAATCCGTTTTATCTTGGGAGAAATTAATCCATAACCTTGGGTACAATGAGGGAATTAAATTTCTTAAGGATACACAGTAGTTTCTGTGGACTCGGATTAGTTCTTATATTTTATATTTTTTCTATTTCATCTTATTTCTGTTTCTGTTTATTAACCTTATAAATACATATATTATTGTAATAAGAACAATATATTCTATTCATCATGCATGTGCGATTTGTTTGTAGTCTTTCCGCAAGAAACGATATATACAGTTTTCTTTGTTTTTATTTAAGTTTTAGATTAATTTTTAGTGGTGTCAACTTTAGCGTGGGAAAACATTTTCATGGTTCCTTTCTTACCACTAAGCCTACATCAAATAATTTTATTAAAAGATTCGTAAGTTAGTATATATATATATATATATATATATATATATATATATGGCCTATAAAAGAATTACTGTATTTGTCTGGATCACAAATCCCCACATAGCACTGCTTCTGTTTGTGATTCTTCTCGGAAGTTTCATTCCTTTGAATAAACCAAAGGAAGGTCGGTTTAACGCGGAACTATTTTCTTTAAAATATTACAATAAAATCTTTGTCAAAGAGTTATCCGCCAATGTAATTTTCATCTAAAAACAGCAAGTATTGGTGATTGATAGAGACATTTTTTGGATTTAAGCTTATTCGATAATAATAATCTTTGTTTGTGGAAGACATGAACCAAATGTATAGTATGGTCCCATATTGTGGGGAAACTTAGAATAACGTTTCAACAAAACGACTCCTTTTCAATAAATTGAACCAAGTGGATGACATTTAATTGAAGGAAAGATCAAAGAAACAAAAACAAAGCTACGTTAGGAAATGATATTTTTTGAAAAAATCAACAAACTAGTCAAAATTCCTAACATAATTATTAAAAATATTTAAACTTAAAATAATTATTTAAAATATCAATATTTCAATATTTTAGCAAAAAATATATCATAATATAATTCATTTACCTTTCTTTTATTTGTCAACCTGAGCCCACGTTTGATTTAATTTGACTTATTATTGGTGAAAAAGAAACAAAAACTCCATTACCCACTTTTCTCTGTCAAATTTTATGACACATTCACTCCTTTTTCTCTCTCTCATAATGTTTACTCATATTTGCTCGTCTCAATCAACTTAAACTTTTTCTTGTTTAAATTGAAATTCATCCATTCTTCAATGAAATCTTAGTAATCATTTAAAAAATATTCAACCTTCAATATAAGTAAATATATTTTGAGATTTTCGGTATATTGGATATTTTTTATTTTCATAATTTTGACGGTATGTTTTGATTTTTCGTGATTTTGACTGTATAGGATATGTGGCTAAAATTGCTAAAGAGAGCAGATCTAAATTTTTAAATGATCCTACTCGTAAGAGTAATGAATCCAACGTTCCAAAAAAAAATTATTTTGAAGAAGTTGATGAACTTGATGAAGAACAATTTCCCGAACAACAAATCGATGAAGATGTATTTAGTTATGTTTTAAATATTTTGAATGTGTTGCTTTATAGTTAAGTATGTGAATGTATGTCTATTTAGATGGAGTTATACGTTTGAAACATAAATGGTATTAAATAAAATAAAGTTTGTATCGATCCAGAAATTTGTATACTTGTATCCATCCTCAAAATTGTATTATTTCTATTTATGTGTCATGTTCTATATGTGTATTCATCTCATCATTTCTCTTTTGCATAAGTTTTTTTTTTTTTTTTTTTTAAATTTTTTCTGTCCTTTTATATTCAAAATCTATTCTTGTTTTTTTTTTCTTCTGAATATTGTATCCATCATGAAAATTGCTTTATTTACACTTATGTATATATATCCATTTAATTCTTTTTGTTCTTTTAAGTACAATATGCCAAATGACTTTGTATATATTCTACCATGTTTTGTAGTATCTATTGTCATAATTTACTTGTTTTCCAAAATTTAGTATCTTTTTCTAATTGTATTCATTTCAGTGTATATAGGTAGTTTGTATCCATACCAGCATTTATATATGTTTAATTAAATTTGTAGTCATTAAGTCTTTGTGTATGTAGGGAACTGATATATCGTCACAGCTACACGGGAGCTTGTAAGTTCATATATTATATTGAATTTTTTTTCTCAATTTTTTTTATCCAACATATAGTCTTTTTATAAATCAATACATATTTTTTTGTTTAAATCTTTATGTTTGATGGAAGAAGTGCAGTATTTTTATAAGAAAAAATTACATAAATCACATACGTTTAAGGCAAAATCATAATCTATTTCTTAAAAGTTTATAATTACAGGAATTCCTCAAAAGGATACAATAATATAAGCGTCGATACATTAAAAAGAGGATAAGATACATTAATGACCAAAAAATCAAAGCGCTAATACATTGAAAAGAGATCTAATACATGCGTTGATACATTAAAAGAGGGTTGGATACATTAATGCAGGGTCTGGATACATGAATGACCAAAATACCAAAACGCCAGTACATTAAAAAGAGGGTCATATACATGCATTAATACATTAAAAAGAGTGTCAAATACATTAATGGAGGGTTAGATACATTAATGACATTTTTGACTTAAGAGAAAAAGATGAGGAATTTTGAAGATTTATATAACTTATATGAGATAATGGTAATAAGTAAACTAAAAGGTGAGATTTCAATAATTAATCATGTTTATTGCTTATGTGGAGTATTTGTCTACGAGCAAGGAAATCCAACATGCATGCACCTTTGATACGGAATTTCTACGATGAAGATATGCTGCACTTCTTTGGAACTATGACCAATAAAAAAATGTTGTCGATGCAATGAAAGTTATGCACCTCAAAGGACTAATAGACCTCAGTGTGTGCGTATAGTGAAACAATTGAAATACGATAGTTTGTGCGTATTTTTCTTGTTAGTTTTTTTTGGGATCTACAGACTTTTGTTTACTATCCATTAGTTTTTGTAGCACTTCAGTCTGCTAATTGATCATTTGTAAAATTAAACTTCTAAAGTTTTTGTATAGTAGTCAAAATGTTATGCTTTCATTGTTCATTTTTTTAGATTCTGCAATTTGTAAACATTCTTGACGGTTAGTTTCTCCTCAAGGAGTTCTAGTTAAATTTTGGTTGTAAAGATAGTGCTAATGGGTTAATCACTATTAATTGATATTAGAAATACAATAAAAATGACACTGTTTGGAAACAAATATTCACTAAATTCAAATTACAATTTAGATTCAGAATACAAAATAATAATACAAAATTAAATTTCTATTTTGTTTCCCCCACCCCCACCCCCCCCCCCCCAAAAAAAAAAATTTACTTCTTTTTGGATACAATTCATAACAAAGCTACAATTTATTTATCCTTTTTTACATGAATTTGTCTACAGAATTTTTGATTTTATTCACTTTATATCTATATATATTCCTTTTGTTATGCATTCACTTTATATCTATATGTACTCATTTTATTTTATATTTGTATTTCATTATAAATCATATTTATGTATATGTATTTCTTTATGCTCTTTAAAACACATTTTTATCTATTACATTTCACAGTATAGTTGTATTATTCATGTCTTATTTGGATACATAATAATTTGTAGTTCCTTTTAGTTGTGTTCATTATAAATGTATTATATATATCTTTTCGTCTAAACATAGATTTAAATGTATTCCAACAATTTTATATATTCCGGTCACTTTGTATTCCAAACTCACGTTATTTAAATAGAACTTTAAATTCATCTTGTTTTAGTATTCCACCTGTCCTTAAAATTTATATATGTGAGTCAAATGAGAGTTCATTTACATTAAAAATTAATGACATATTAAATACATAAACCAAGAGTTAGAATCATAAGCATCACTTCTATAAGGTTTAAAGAGGTAAGATGTCATCTGAATACATCGCAGCTATAATCATCATTTCAAGTAACGATAAAAACTAAAGGGATTCAGAATCATCCAACACTTTCAAACTTATTTTTTTTAAAATAAAAATATCATTCACTGTGCAATTCACTGTGCAATATGTGATTCATTCCTACATGACCGCCTATTTTGTCCCTTATACCCACATGTACTACATAAATTCTTCTTCTTCTTTCCGTATAAATCACTGCATGATTTGTCACGAAGTTTCATTGACGGACTATCGAAAAACCTTTTGAATTTTGATGGTCGTATTATTTCATCATCAATATAATCATGCATATTTCGCTCACTTTGATCAGGTACGAAAAAAAATTGATTGTTATGTGTAACCAACAATGTTCTTGGATTGTACGTGTCATAACAATATGGTCCAAGATCAAAATGTTTATCTTTAAAATCGGCCAAGTATGTGAACATGGTATTATATCAATTTGAAATCTCTTACATGTACAATTTTTCTTTAGCAAACATACTATGAAAAATTGTACCTTTATGATTCACATTGTGCACATAATTACTTATTGGGACATCCTGTTAAACAAGGCTCAAATGCATAAGCGGCCCCTCTAAACATGTTTATATTTTTCATTTAGACACTTAATGATAAGGTTTACTGATTGAATACTCAAACTCAAAACTATAATGTGTCTAGTAAGAACATTGTACTGACATGTTATAACTATTGGGACTCTTATATTTATCAGATTAGGACTCTTAGGATTGTCTAGTGTATTATTGTATAAATAGACTTGTAGTATATCTAGGATTCTTGTATTCTTGTTATAAGTATATGTAAGCAGGATCTCGATATTCATCGAGCCATTATCAAAACTCTCTCATGGTATCACAGGTCCAAATCTAGTCCACGTTATTTATTTTTCGTCTCTTCCCTTGTTTTCATTTCAGCCATGGCTACTCAGCCTCTTTCTAGCTCGAAACCTGTTACTTCAACAGTCTCTTCTCTTCCAATTCCTACACCTGATATAAGTTCTACTACTTCTACCATGTCCACAACTCCTTTGTCATCGTCTTTTTCTCTTCCTTCTGTGCCATCGCCTTTGGTCTCTATACTAACTTCCTTATCTGGTCAAGCGTTATCCACGTCTCTTGATCCCATCTTTTTTCCCACCTTTTCTTCTACAACATCTCTTGCTGCACCAAATATTATGAATCTCATTACAATCAAACTTAAATCTGTCGAAGACTATTTGACGTGGAGAACTCTGTTTACCTCTCTTTTGATTTCTCATGATTTACTTGGGTTTGTTGATGGCTCTTTTAAACCTCCAAGTCCATTTATTTGTGATTCTATCGAGCAGCCTAATCCCAACTACCGCTCATGGCTGCGAGTAGATCAAAGTGTCATATCATGATTTTTGCTGCCTTATCACGAGAGGTTCTTGTTGATGTCCATCTTTTGTCCACGTCTCATGATATTTGGTTGTCTTTAAATCGTCGTTACATGGATGCTAGTCAAGCAAAATCACTTGACTTGAAACGACAACTCACCACCCTACGTAAATCAGACTATATCTATTGATCAATATATGAGGGATGCTAAACAAACTGAGATTCCTTAGCAGCTATTAATTCTTCTGTTTCAAATCAAGACTTTATTGATCATGTATTGCTTGGCCTAGGAAAGGAATATGACACGTTAGTTGGCATTATCACTCATTTTCCTGGGCAATTTTTACTTGAAGACCTTCGTTCTAAGTCGTTGCTAAGTGAACAACGTTTGCAGCGTTTTAAAGGTACTGATCCACCATCTCTTCCGCAAGCTTTTGCTGCTCAGAATACACATTCAAACTCTTCAAGTACAGCTCATTCATATCAGGGAGGGCGCGGCAGGGGTCATACCTATTCTCCTAGAGGCCGAGGTCGTGGATCATCTGGCAGATTTCAACAACATCAAGGATCTACGACAAATAATTTTCCTCGCAATGACTCTACTGGACAAATCACATCCGGTATTGATAGTTCTTTTCATGTCTCTTATGGCTCACAATCCACCAGTACATGTTCTCCATCCTCAGGAGTTTTACGTCCCCATCCTTCGACTCTTATTTGTCAAATTTGTGGTTCTATTGGCCACCAAGCATTGCAATGTTCAAATCGTTTCAATCATTCTTTTGTTGCTAATGATCTCCCTAAGTATTTTGCGACTATGTCAGTTGGTGAAACAAATGATGCTACCTGGTACCTTGAGTCGGCTGCCTCTGCTCATATGACCCCATCTGAAGGTAATTTCTTACATACATCATCTTACAATGGTTGCGATCGTGTTTTAGTTGGTGTTAGCGGAAACGTGAAACTAAAGAACAAGGAAGAACAACAATATTTAACGTGGTTCGGATCATAATGATCCTACGTCCACCAAAGAACAACTGCACCAATATTTATTTCACTATACAAAGAATATAAGTGAAATACTACAAGAGAGAGAACACAATGCCTTAGAAGGTGAGAAGGCAAGTGAAAAGGATGATTTGAAAATGAATTAAGAGCTACCTATTTATAGGAATAAATTCATCCTATTGATGTCATCCATGACATCACTATGTGTCAAAATTGTCAAGGTTAAGATAGCAAATCATAATATGGTTTGCCTAACTTTCACCTACCAAGATACAATCTTTGACTTGTATTTTGTACTAATTATCTTCCTACCAAATATTCATATTAATTCATCTTCCATTTAGTTTGATTCCGCAAGACCAAAACCAACTCTTTCAATCTCCACCTTGGTTTGTGTTCCAAGCATGCGTATAAACAACTCCGGCCAAAACTTCTAAGCTTACTGGGCAATCCCATTGTAAGAAACAAGAAGAATCAAACCTTTGTTGAACATACCAGCTCCACCTAGCAGTTGTTCTCTTAGAGTTGCATCAATTGATGCATACTCCCGCCAAGTCCTTGCAGTGTGCAAACTTGGCAAGCGGGACTATTTTGGTCAACATGTCTGCAGCGTTATCGTCTGTGATAACCTTCTCAACCTTGATAGCTCCCTTTTCTACGACATCTCGAATAAAATGAAATCTGACATCAATGTGTTCGGTGCGCTCATGAAATCTTTGATTTTTAATCAAATGAATAGCACTTTGACTATCACATTTTAGAATTGATTTAAGCTGAGCTGAACTCAATTCTGTCATCAAACCTTTCAACCAGATAGCTTCTTTCACTGCCTCCGTTGCTGCCATATATTCTGCCTCTGTTGTAGACAAAGCGACAATCGACTGTAAAGTCGATTTCCAACTAACGGCACTGCCAACGAGAGTAAAGATGTATCCAGTTGTGGACCTCCTTCGATAAAGATCCCCTGCATAGTCAGAATCAACATAACCGAGAATTGAAATACCTTCACTTTTCCGAAAGGTTAAGCCAACATCAGGAGCTCCTTTGAGATATCTCAATATCCACTTGACAGCTTCCCAATGTCTTTTTCCTGGATTTGCCATGTACTTGCTTACTACACTTACAGATTGGGCAATATCTGGACGTGTGCATACCATAGCATACATAATGCTACCAACTGCACTCGCATAAGGAACCTTTGACATATGCTCCACCTCATCCATAGATTGAGGCATTTGTAACTCTGAAAGCTTGAAATGAGAAGCTAAAGGTGTACTTACAGGCTTGCTCATATCCATATTGAATCTTTCAAGAACTTTTCGGATGTACCTCTTCTGAGAAAGATGTACAACACCATTTTCTCTTGAAATTTCCATTCCAAGGATTTTCTTTGCAACTCCTAGATCCTTCATGTCAAATTCCTTGCTCAACAGTTTCTTCAAACTATTTATCTCTGTGATGTTGTTAGCAGCAATAATCATATCATCAACATACAACAAAAGATAAATCATAGAGTTACCAGACATCTTCTTGTGATACACACAACTATCAAATGCACTCCTCGAAAATCCATGTGTAGTCATGAATGCATCAAACCTCTTGTACCACTGTCTAGGGGATTGCTTCAAACCATACAAAGACTTCTTCAGTTGGCATACATGGTCTTCTTTTCCTTCAGCTAGGAAACCTTCAGGCTGATCCATATAGATTGTCTCTTCTAGATCACCATGTAAGAAAGCAGTTTTGACATCAAGCTGTTGAAGCTCTAAATCAAATTGTGCAACCAATGCTAGCAGCACGCGAATTGAGCTATGTTTCACGACTGGAGAAAAGATCTCATTGTAGTCAATTCCCTCCTTCTGACTGAAACCCTTTGCAACCAATCTCGCCTTGAACCTAGCAGCTTCCACTTCTGGAATACCTTCTTTCTTTCTGTAGACCCATTTGCATCCAACTGTCCTCATCCCCTTTGGCCTTTTAACTAAGACCCATGTCTCATTTCTGTGAAGAGACTCCATCTCTTCCATCATGGCCAACTGCCATTGTGCAGCATCTTTGCAAGAAGTTGCTTCAATATACGAAGAGGGCTTGAGATCCTTAATTTCTTCTTCTGCAGCTACGAACGCTTGTGCAATCAGATTTTCTTGCTCTATAAGACGTTCCGGTTTCCGTATCCGCCTTTTGTCCCTTCCCTTCGCAATTGTGTATGGTTCATTGGAAGCAAGTTCTTCTGCATCTTTTGACTCATCACTTTGAGTCTCTTGATCCCGTTTCTTGGTAAGCTCCACCGGTAGCTCCACCTGCTCGTTGTTCTCGTTTCTAGATAACTCCACAGAAACTTTACGAGGATCAAGTATAGAGGATTCATCAAAGGTAACATCTCTACTAACTACAAATTTGAGTAAAGACAAACACCATAGTTTGTACCCTTTTACTCCATCAACATACCCTACGAATATGGCCTTTTTAGCCCTTGGTTCAAGCTTACCTTCATTAACATGATAATAAGCTGGACACCCAAATATTCGCAAGTATGAATAGTTAGAGGGTTCACCTGACCAGACCTCATTCGGAGTCTTAAAGTCAATCGCTGATGCTGGAGACCGATTGACAATATGAGAAGCAGTATGAACTGCTTCAGCCCAAAATACTTTGGACATCTTAGCTTGTAAGAGCATACAACGAGCCTTCTCAAGAAGAGTTCTGTTCATTCTCTCGGCAACTCCATTCTGCTGTGGTGTGTGCCTGACCGTCTTATGCCTTGCGATCCCATGAACCTTGCAGAAATCATTGAACTCTTCACTGCAAAACTCCAAGCCATTGTCCGTGCGAAGATACTTGATTTTCCTCTCCATTTGATTTTCAACCAAAATCTTCCACTCTTTAAATGCTTCAAAAGCATCACCTTTTGTCTTCAGGAAACGCACCCAAACCTTTCGTGAAAAATCATCAATGAATGTGAGAAGATACCTCTTTCCTCCCTTTGATGGAAGCTTAGAGGGACCCCATAAATCTGAATGGATGTAGTCTAGCACCCCTCCCATCTTGTGTTTGCCAGTGCTGAAGCTGACCTTTTTCTGCTTCCCTAAGACGCAGTGCTCACAAAATTCAAGTGTGCTGATCTTCTCACCATTCAAAAAGTTGCGGTTGCTCAACATCTCCAATCCTCGTGCGCTCATATGGCCTAGTCTCATGTGCCATAATTTTGCCTTGTCATCATTAGATAACTGCACTGTAGATGCATTTACAGAGCCAATAATGGTGCTTCCTGCAAGTGTGTAGAGGCCATCCTCCAGCTTGGCCTTCAACATGACTACAGACCCTTTAGTCACTTTCATAGTTCCTCCTTCACTCATGTACTTATAGCCTTGTTTATCTAAAGTACCCAGGGAGATCAAATTCTTCTTTAGATCAGGAACATGACGGACTTCTGTAATAGTCCTCATGATTCCATCATGGCAGCGAACATGAACTGAACCAATGCCAACTATTTTACAAGTTGCATTATTGCCCATTAATACAGTTCCTCTGCTTGTTTCATAGCTGCTGAACCAATCTTTTCGGAATGTCATATGCAGAGTACAACCAGAGTCTAAGATCCATTTGTTGTCATAGACTCCATTATTGCATGATGTTGTTAGTACATAATCATCATCATTATCATGTACTTTCTCAACAATGGATGCACTTGCCTTTTCTTTGGACTTCGACATAGGGCAATCTCGTTTAAAGTGCCCCTTCTTGTGACAGCCCCAACACTCCGCATTCTTTTTGTTCACACGAGACTTTGATCTGTACTTCAATTTGCTCCTTCCCTTTTGGCTAGTACGACCTCTTACAAAGAGTCCACTAGCTTCGTCACTTTTGTCTCCTTCAAAATGCATCCGCACATCACAAGAGTTTAGTGCTTGCCGCACTTGCTCAAGTTTAATAGGTTGTTTGCTATACATCATTGAATTCTCAATATCACGATAATTTGAAGTCAATGAAAATAGTAAAGAACATGCAAGTGTCTCCTCGTCCTTTTTAATTCCAGCAGTTTGTAAGTCCATCACAAGTTTATTGAACGCATCTAGATGGTCTTGCAACAAAGTACCTGTATCCATCTTAAATGTATGAAGACGCCGTTGTAACAACATCCTTGTTGTCACTGACTGGTCTTGGTAAAGCCCTTCCAGCTTTTCCCATAACTCTTTGGCCGTCTCTTCGGTACTTGTACTCACTTCACAAAGTACGTTAGGTGCAAGGGACAGTTGGATTGCACTCAATGCATCTCCTTCAATCTTTTCCTTGTCGGAATCCGATATCTTATCGGGGTACTTTCCGTCAATAGCATGGATTGAACCTTCCCTCCGCAGTAACGCTATCATCTGGATTTTCCAGATATTGAAGTTGTTGCGCCCACTAAATCTATCAATTTCAAACTTCATGGAACTCATTTTTTTTTTACTTGTTCTTCCTTTTCTACTACAATGTATTTGGAACTACAGAAAACCAAAGTAATCCTTTTCTGATGTGGAAGTTCAGACTGTGCTGCAACCACAGAGCATACTCAGACAGAACCTTGGCTCTGATACCAATTGTTAGCGGAAACGTGAAACTAAAGAACAAGGAAGAACAACAATATTTAACGTGGTTCGGATCATAATGATCCTACGTCCACCAAAGAACAACTGCACCAATATTTATTTCACTATACAAAGAATATAAGTGAAATACTACAAGAGAGAGAACACAATGCCTTAGAAGGTGAGAAGGCAAGTGAAAAGGATGATTTGAAAATGAATTAAGAGCTACCTATTTATAGGAATAAATTCATCCTATTGATGTCATCCATGACATCACTATGTGTCAAAATTGTCAAGGTTAAGATAGCAAACCATTTTATGGTTTGCCTAACTTTCACCTACCAAGATACAATCTTTGACTTGTATTTTGTACTAATTATCTTCCTACCAAATATTCATATTAATTCATCTTCCATTTAGTTTGATTCCACAAGAACCAAAACCAACTCTTTCAGTTGGAAATGGCGTTTTGCTTGATATTAATAAAATTGGATATTGTCAAATACCTGCCACATCTTTTCCTTTACATTTGCACTCCACCTTTCATATCCCTAATCTTAGTCATAGTTTAATTTCTGTTAAAAGGTTATGTGCTGACAATAATTGTTACGTAACTTTTGACTCTTCTTCTACCTCTATTAAGGACAAAGTCATGGGTCAACCTATTCTCAAGGCTTCCAGTAAAAGCGATGTTTATCCAGTTTCCTCTTCATCTGCTCATTCCATTGCTCGTGCTTTTGTTGCTTTGCGTCAACCATGAGATATATGACACCATCTTCTGGGCCATTGTGGTGCTCGTGTCCTTGATAGTCTTTAAAAAAATAACTTAATTAGTTTGCTCAATTCTTTTAGCAATAGTTGTGTCTCATATCGTCTTGGAAAATCTCAACGTTTATCTTTCAATTTAGTTGATCATTATAGTTATTCCCCTTTAGAAATTATTCACTCTGATGTTTGTCAATCGCCTATATTATCTAATTTAGGCTTTCAATATTATGTTGTGTTTGTGGATGATTTTTCTCGTTTTTACTTGGCTCTATCCTATGAAAAATAAGTCTGACGTTTTCACACACTTCTGTACTTATCAAAAATTGGTTGAAAATCTTTTTACTAGTAAAATAAAAAAATTTCAAAGTGACATGGATGGAGAATTTGATAATAAATTCATGCTTTTACACTTTTCTAACTCAGGTATTGCCTTTCGCAAATCATGTTCAGACACTCCTCAAAAGAATGGCGTTGCTGAACGAAAACATAAACACATAATTGAAATTGTGCGAACTATTCTCACCGAGTCAAAACTTCCTTCTCAATTTTGGGTTGATGCTGCCTTCTATGTTGTTTACACTATTAATCGGCTACCTACTCCTATTTTTAATGGAATTTATCCCTTTGAAAAGCTTTTTGGGAAACCTCCAGATTATACATTTCTTAAGGTGTTTGGATGTGAGTGTTAGCCGAACATATCTGCTCGTGTTTCTCATAAGCTTGTCGCCCGTTCTATGCGATGTGTGTTTTTAGGATATGCTTCTAATTATAAAGGGTATTGTTGTCTAGATCCTAAAACTGGTCGTGTTTATATTAGCCGACACATGCTCTTTCATGAATTAATATTTCCATATTTAGAGTTCTTTAACCCAAGCGACGCACCAATCTCTCTTCCATCTTCTTCTGACCCGCTCATTGTCCTGTCACCTTTACTTACCCCTACTATCACATCTTCATCTCCGACAACTTCTTTCCCCTCGGTTGTCTTGTCAATGTGCGATAGTCCATCTAATGAATCAAATTCCAGTGTTCCTAATCCTCCTTCCAGAGCTCCTATTTCATCCGCCAGTGTTCCTCATATTTCATGTACTCATCCCCCTCAACTACCGCTTCGGCTAGTAAGTCGCCTTTGAGTAGCAATCCGCCCACATCTCTCTCTCCTCCCAATCATCCAATGCAAACCCGTTTGAGGTCTGGAATCCCTAAGCCTCGACAATTGCTTTCCTTAAATACAACTCATGAAGTTGAACCAACTTGTTTCACCCAGGCTGTCAAAAATCCGAAATAGCAGCAAGAAATGGTTGATGAATTCAATGCACTTTTAGAAAATAAAACTTGGTTGCTCGTTCCTTTTAACAATAACATGAACTTGGTTGGTTGTAAATGGTTGTATCGTATCGAATATAATTCAGCTGGGTCTGTTGAGCGTTACAGAGCCCTTCTTGTCACACAAGGTTTTCACCAGCAACCAGGTCTTGTTTATCATGAGACTTTTAGTCCTGTTGTTCGGCCAACTACGGTACGTATAATTCTTTCTCTTGCTGCTTTCTTTGGTTGGTCAATTCGACAACTTGATGTTAAAAATGATTTTCTTCATGGTATTCTTAATGAGGAAGTCTTGATGAAACAAACTCCTGGTTTTACCCATTCATATTATCCACATCATGTTTATAAATTGACTAAAGCCATTTATGCTCTAAAGCAAGCACCACGTGCTTGGTTTTATCGCTTTAGTATGTTTTTCTCACCCAAGGTTTTGTTTGTAGTAAAACTGATCCTTCTATGTTTATTCATTGTTCTTCTTTTGGTATTCTTATCTTATTATTGTATGTTGATGATATTATTCTCACTAGTAGTCATTCCAATCTTCTTGTTCAATTCATCGATCGTCTTTCTAATCAGTTTGCAATGAAATATCTAGGTAACCTTAATTATTTTCTTGGTGTTCATGCTGTCCGCACATTACGTGGTCTTCATTTGTCTCAACAAAAATACATTGTTGATTTACTTCTTAAGTTTCATATGCATACATGCAAGCCTGTTCGTACTCCTATTGCATCTCACACTTGTATAGCTCTTGAGGATGGTACCCTACTTTCGGACCCAAGTGAGTATAGGAACATGGTTGGTGCACTTCAATAATTGACAATGACTCGTCCTAATATTGCCTATGAAGTTAATATTGTCTCTCAATTTATGCATGCCCCACGAACTACTCACTTGCATTGTGTCGAGCGTATTTTCAGATATTTGCAGGGTACACCGACACGTGGTTTATTTTTTCGTGCCTCTTCATCCAATTCTATTGTCACAGCCTAGTTGATGCTGATTGGGCTAGTTTTCCTGATACTTGCCGATCTACGACGGGCTATGCGGTGTTGTTGGGCTCAAATCTCACATCTTGGCGTGCAAAGAAGCAACCAACTGTTTCTAAGTCATCTACAGAGACCGAATACAGAGCAATTGCTTATACAGTTGCTGAGACTACCTGGATTCATCATCTTCTTTCTGAGCTTGGAATATATCTTTGTTAACCGATTCGTGTATTTTGTGACAATGTCAGTTCAACATATATGTGTCGCAATCCTGTGTTCCACGATCGTTCCAAGCATATTGATGTTGACTTTCATTATGTTCGTGACAAAGTATCTCAAGGGGATCTTCTAGTTAAATATGTCCCAACGCGATTACAAGTTGCTGACATTTTTACGAAAGGCTTGTCCTTCTCTCAATTTTGTTTTTTACATGACAATCTGTCCGTCACTACATCTCGTCCATATTGAGGGTGCATATTGGGACTCTTATATTTATCAAATTAGGACTCTTAGGATTGTCTAGTGTATTAATGTATGGCTAGACTTGTAGTATATCTAGGATTCTTGTATCCATATATGTAAGCAGGCTCTCGATATTCATCGAGCCATTATCAAAACTCTCTCAATAACATGTGTAGTACTCTCTCCTTTGAGAGAGTGGAACACCCCAATTTTAATCTCTTTTTTGCCTTTTGTCTTCTCTCCATCGCCAAACACTCTCAGGAATGAACTTTTTCTTTTTTGTTAAAATTGTAATGAATAATTTAGGAAGAAACATCATACTTTCCTCTTCATAATTAAATGTGAGTCGTCAACCACCATGAACGAATTAACTAATTAGCTTAATCAATGTTTTGATTCGAAATATAAACTAGGAGTAATTAAATTCTTCTCTCCATTGCCTTCATTTTTCTCTCACAAACAAGTCATTTCTTTCACATAACCCACTTCCACATGCATCAAACACATCTATACATTAATCATTTAAAAAAATTTATTGGGTATGAATCATTGAAAGTTGAACACGTTTATCTTATATTATCATGTTTTGTTGTAAAATTTTGCTGAAAATTAACTATAGAAAAACAATTTATGAAAAGTATAAAAGAATTTGAAATAAAATTTTGTTGTTGGTGTTACAGTGGCGGTGGGCGTGGGCTGTTTGTGAAAGAGTCCTAGGAGAGGTGGTAGAAAAAAGTTTTTTTTTGCCATATGTCATTTTCTTATTTGTAATATTGTCATTTGAAAGTCACGCAAAAAATATTTGGGATTGCTGTAAAAAAAAGAAAAAATAACTTAAATACATAACTATAAGTTTAGTATTCTCTAATTTTCTTTTCTTTTTTTAAATATTACATAATTCTTTTTTGAAAAATTTTAGTAGAAGTTTAGAGATACATAACCTTCTCTCTCCTATAACACACTTCCCGAATATCTTGCCTATTTTTTCTCCACTAAAACACTCAATCTTCTGAATCACTTTTTGAAATTTCTGAAAATTGGACCATTGTTCTCTGGTTCTTCTTCTTCTTACTCCATCATCCGTCTATAGTTATTCTTCTTCTTCTTAATCCATCATCTGTTCTTATTTTCTTCTTTTTTTTCTTCTTGTTCATTGCTATATTACATCAGGCGTCTCTAGGTCTTCTTTTTCTTCTTACTCCATCAGTTCTTCTTTTTTTTGTTTTTGTTTTTGTTCATTGTTCTATTACATCATATTAATGGATCCTTTTTCTAATAGAATGATTTATGATTCGGACGATGAAAATTGGAAAGAAAATAGAAAAAAATCTTTGCATGATCTTATGAATGTTCGAAAGGATTCAAACAAAGATTTTGACGAATCATCTAAATCAAAGGTTGACAAAATACACCAAAAAAAAGAAAGAAGAAAAGAAGCAGCAACCGTTGTTATTGAAATTAGTAAAAATTTTAGTAAAGGAATCCCATATGTATCATGAATTTTTGAAAATTGTTATCATGTATCAGACAATAGGTTTAATACATAAGTACTGAGTGTGTTATAGTGTGTTAGTCGATGCATTGATACATGAATTAAATGTGTATCATATGATTTCTTATGTATCAAGAGTTTTTGAAAATTGTTATCATGTATCGGTCAATAAATTTAATAACTGCGCCATCAAGTGTGCTTGCTGATACATATCGACTCAGTGTGTTATAGTGTTTAGACGATGCATTGATACATGAATTTAATGTGTATCATATGATTTTCTATGTATCACGAGTTTTTGAAAATTGTTATCATGTATTAGTCAATAAGTTTAATAACTGAATGTTCATAAAAATGTCTTCAAACTAGATGATATAATAATGAATTTTCAAAATTTGAAATTGTTATCCAATTACGTGCTAAATTAATGCTTATTAATGAACTGTTACTGTAATTTAAGTTGATTTAGATAACAAATTTAAATGTGCCATTTTCCCCCTTTTAATCTTAATAGTTTTAAGTTACTCTGTATCATTTACCATGTATCACAATATACTAATGTATCACGCCACAACAATTTTAAGGGATTATTAGTAAATACTAAATTTGTCGGGACAGAATGTAATTATTGTATTACACTATGGGATTCCTTAAATTTATACCTAAAAAAATGTGGTTCAATAGGCACACAATGGCTTGAATTTAAGTGTTTAATCGATACGCCTTATAACTTAGGTATCTATATGGAAAAATGGAACAAGTTCATGGGGTTTAGGGTTTATGTGTTAAGCCGTTAGGCAAAAATAATACAATCATGTTGTTTGTTACAAGTTCTACAATAATACAGTTAAATATACAAAACACAAAACCTTGTATAAAAAACGAGTATTTAAAAAAACTTGTATACAAAACTTAAATTGATTTTTAACAACAATTGTGTCCAAGTCCTCAATACACACAATTTTTTAGTAACTGTAACAGACACAATTTGTATTGGCCAAAAAGTATATTCAATTAATGAGAACGGAAAAGGGCCTAAAATATCCTCAAAGTATTGCAAATGGTACAAAATTACCCTCCATCCACCTATTGGCTCCAAAATATCCTTCTCACCCACCTATTTGGTCCAAAATACCCTTGTCATCCACCTTTGGTTCAAAATTGACCACTTATTTAACGGTTTTATATTTAAACTATTTAATTTTTTTAAATACGTGACACTCAACTATTGTTATAATTTAACTTATTAGTATAATTTATAAATCAATCCACTACCCACCCATTACTAATTAAACCCACCATATTAATAAACCCGTCACATTATTAATGCAACAACAGAAAAACTACTGCCAATTGAGTGTTTTTAAAAATTTGAGACGAAATATCTATAGAAGTAAATTATCATACATTCAAGTGTCTAAATAAAAATTACCGACAAAATTAAAAGTGTGACTATATTGATCTTAATTATTCTTACGTCTTAATTATGTGATGTTACTTCATAGGTAACTTTTTTTTCAAAATAATATATTAAAGGTTTTAAAACCAATCATAAATATTTATAAAAATATATTTTAAAAAAGCGCATTAATTAATTCAGGATATATTAATTCTTTATATTTAATCAAAAATTTCTAATTCAATCTTGAAAGAGAATTCTATTGAAAGTGTCCTCCTAAATAAGCGGCTCAACTTAAATTTAATTGGGGCTTTGATTCGGACTCGAATAATTTTGGATGTCAATTTGAGGAATTTATAATTTCATCGTATTTTAGTAGTGTTTATGACGGTTTTGATATAATAGTTGGATTATTAATTGGATGGGGTTTTGTTAGTAATGAGTGGATAGTGAGTTTGTTTATAAATGATACAAATAAATTAAATTATAACCAGTAGTTGAGCATCAAGTTTTTTTAAAAATATTAAATAGTTTAATTTAAAATCATTAAATAAGTGGTCAATTTTAAACTCAAAGGTGGATGACAAGGGTATTTTGGAGCCAATAGGTGGATGAAAAGGGCATTTTGGAGCCAATAGGTGGATGAAGGGTAATTTGGAGCCAATAGGTGGATGAAGGGTAATTTTGTACCATTTTTTTTTTCAATCTTTTTTTTTTTTGGTACCTTTTACAATACTTAAAGGGTATTTTAGGCCCTTTTCCGTAATGAGAATGGTATATATTTTAAGTATTGTACTAAAAGAATAATTATTCGCATGTCATCAATACAAGAATACAATCAAAGTTAACATTCATAGTAACAGACACAATTTGTATTTTAAAAATTGTAACCCATTATTAAGAAATATATATATATATATATATATATATATATATATATATATATATATATATATATATATATATATATATATATATATATATATATATATATATATATATATATATATATATATATATATATTGTATTCATAAAATATATTATAATCAATGTTTACTTTGTATAAAATACACTGATATCACAAAATATTTTGAATTCAAAGTAGTCAATATACAAAAAAATAATAATTAATATACACAATTTTTTTTGGAAATCCAAGCTATCAGATACAAATTAATATAATATTAAAAAAAACTAAACGTATTTTGTATCACATTCAAGCCAAACCAAAATTCTTAGAAAATAAATGAATACAAACATATTTCGTATTTTGATATATTTGTATTCATTATATTTTCGTTTTGTATTCAAAGCAGCCAACAAACAAAATTTTAAATACACTCATACATTCAATTGTTGTATCAATCAAAACAAACTTATTGTTGGAGTTTACTGTTCTTCCATACCCACACCCTTCGAGAATTTTCATGAAGAAGGAAATGAAGGGTCAGACAATTGGTTTGGACTTTCAAGAAGAAGCAAATAAAGGTCAGACAATTGTTATGGACTTCTTGGACTTCTACCAACTGGATTTGGGCTCGATTTGGGCTCACCCCATTTTGGGCCTCGATTTTGGGCTTTGCAAAGCATACACACATATCCAATGAACAATTTTTCAGATATGTTTAGGTTTACAATTAGCAACGTGTTTTTTACTTTCTTGTATAAATTTTGTTTGTTAGAAATATGCCAATTAGAAATGGACATGTGTCTAGTTAGTTAGTAGAAAGATTCTTTAATTCTTGTATAAATAGGACATCAATTGTACAGTTTTGAATCATCAGAATAAAAAGGAGAAGAAAATTTTCTATTCTACTAGGTATTAACTTTTGCATGGTATCAGAGCAAGTTTGATTCATCTTGTTTTTTCTGTTTTGAAATTCTTCTCCTTCTTTTCGTCTAATTTTCTCTTATGGCTGATGTTGAAAACCCAGCTCTAGTTTAAAGTTCTCAAGCGAGTGATAGAATCCCTGTAACCAATACAGTGGATTCTACACATGCCTTTTATCTTCATTCTTCTGATCATCCAGGTATGAATCTGGTCTCCACTGTCTTTGATGGCAGAAGTTATGGAGGCTGGAGAAGATCTGTGATGATTGCTTTATCAGCCAAGAACAAACTAGGATTCATTGATGGATCCCTAGTTGTTCCTACTGATACAAGTCTTCAAAAGGCTTGGTCAAGATGCAATGACATGGTACTCTCTTGGCTTTTGAATTCTCTTTCAAAAGAGATTGCTGAATCTGTTTTGTACTCTCAGAATGCCAAAGTTCTGTGGTCTGACCTGGAAGATAGATTGGTCAGGCAAATGGAGCAAAGCTATTTCACTTACAGAAAGATTTAGGTGTTGTTATTCAAGGAAACTCAAGTATCTCTGCTTATTTTACAAAACTAAAAAGTCTTTGGGATGAATTGGATGCCCTTAATACTTTTACTGCTTGCAGTTGTGACTGCATGTGTGGTGCTAAAGAGAAAAGTGTGAAAGCACATCAGGATGAGAGACTACTGCAGTTTCTTATGGGTCTCAATGAGACTTTCATAGGGGTTAGAAGTAACATTCTGTTATCTTCTCCTCTACCCAACATTGGTCAAGCATATTCATTAGTCATTCAAGATGAAAAACAGAGAGAAATTCATGCTTCTCCCAACTACCCAGGGGAATCAACATCTTTTCTGGTTGGTAATGGAGGACCTAGGAGGTTAGATAAATTTAAGACTCAACAAGGAAATTTTTCTAAGAAAAACACTATAATATGTAACTATTGTAAGAAAACAGGGCATAACATTGAACAATGCTATAAACTTCATGGTTTCCCTCCAGATTTTAAATTCACTAAGAACAAAAGGTACCAAAAGGGAGCTATGGCTAACAATGCTTTCAGCACTAATGAAGGAAGTAACAAGATGATGGAAAATTCCACAGATCCAAAGTCTCTTAGAGCCTGTTTGGCTCAGCTTAAAAGCTGGTCAAACTGACTTAAAAGCTGGTTTTTGACTTATTTAGCTGTTTGAAAATACTCAAAATAACTTATTTTAAGTTAAAAAAAAACTTATTTTAAGCCAAAAGTTAAAAGCTGGGATAGGGGTGTTTTTTTTTTTTTAGCTTATAAGCTGTTTTAAGTTGACCACATTTTTATCTTTTTGCCCTTAATATTTTTATACAATCTCCAAATTACCCATATAACCCTAACATCTCTTTCTTCCATTTTTCACTTTTCACGTTTGGCATAACAACTTCAGTACCTTTATCCAAACGCATAACTGCTTATTTTAAAAATAAGTTTCAGCACTTCTAAAAGTACTTTTTAAAGCTGCTTTTATTAAGCCCATCCAAACGGGCCCTTAGTCAAGAAAATGTTGGACAGCTCCTGAACCTTTTACAGAAGTTGAATCAGAATAATGGAGGGAAGATGGATGCTACTGCAAGAAATGCATGTGCTGGTAAGGCTAAGTTTCTTTGTTCACATGCTTATTTGTTTTAAAATTGAGAGCAATTCATGGATACTAGATAGTGGAGCATTTGAGCATATGACTTATGATATAAATTCTTTTTTTAGTTTCAATCTTCTGTCCAAGCCTATTTTTGTCACTCTTCCTAATTCTCATAAAGTAATTGTTACTTATTCAGGTTTTGTTTCTCTTTTGTCTGATCTTATTCTACACAATGTACTCTACATTCCTTCTTTCAAGTTCAATCTCATATCTGTTCATTAATTGTGCAGTCAATTTCAGAAGTTTCTTCTTTTTACTCCTAACAACTGTTTCATATTGCAGGGCCCTTCACTGAAGAGCCCTCTGGTGCTTGGTAAGGAACAAGAAGGTCTGTATGTTTTCAAGTAATCACAATCAACAGCTAATATCAAGAGTCTATCCCAAATGGCTGATTCTACAAGCAGTTTTTCAAATCCTAATATTCTAAGTTCTTGCGCTAGTTTGTTTAATGCAAATGTAAAAGAAAAATTATGGCACTACAGATTAGGCCATATTCCCTTGAGTAATATGAAGAAAATTATTTCTGTTCCTTCTACTTGTTCTAAATCTTCTTTTCCTTGTGTAATATGTCCTATGGCAAGACAATCTAAACTACCTTTCCCCAGAAGTCTTGTTTCTACTAAAGTTGTTTTTTCCATATTTCATGTGGACATTTTGGGACCCTATAAGACTCCCACATATGATGGTTTTAGATACTTCCTAACCATTGTTGATGATTTTAGTAGAGCCACTTGGACACATCTTCTTAGTAATAAATCTAATGCTTTTCCCATCATCAAATCCTTTATTTCCATGGTAGAAAGACATTTCAATTCCAAAGTTAAGAAAGTCAGAAATGATAATGCTTTTGAACTTGGAAATGGGAAATTACAAACTGAATTTTTTCTATCCAAAGGTATCATTCACCAAACTACTTGTGCTTATACACCACAACAAAATGGAATCGTAGAAAGAAAACATAAACACTTGTTAGAAACTTCAAGAGCCCTTCTTTATCATTCTCATTTACCCATTATTTATTGGGAGAATACTTATTGATAGCCACGTATCTAATAAACATATTTCCTTCTTCAGTATTAAATCATAAAACACCTTTCGAAATTCTATTTAAAACCATTCCAGTTTATTCAAATTTAAGATGTTTTGGGTGTTTATGTTTTGTTTCTACTTTACCTCCTCACAGAACCAAATTTGACCCAAGAGCTCTACCATGTGTTTTTATTGGATATCCCTATGGTCAAAAGGGATATAAAGTTCTCAATCTAAAGACAAAGAAGATAACCATATCTAGAGATGTGGTTTTTCATGAAGAATATTTCCCTTTTTCATCTGATGTGTCACATGTTTCTCAAAGAATGTTTCCTGTTTCCATACCTTCTCTTACTCAGACGACACTACTGATGGTTTTAATATTCCTATTACTACCTCTAATCCTAATTTTCCAGATTCCACTACTAGCTCTACTGTTTCTGATTCTCCTCCTACTTCTACTGAAGTTTCTAGTATTCCTCTCACAAATTCTATTGTTAATGATTTACTTAGAAGGTCTTCTAGAACTACTAGATCTCCTGCTTATCTGAAAGATTATGTTTGTAATGCCCTTCAACTCACAGATGTAAGCTCAACATGTTTCCACAGTCCTGTTACCCCTGTTTCTTTTCCTTTCAACAAATTGTCTTCTATTAATCAAGCCATGCTCACCTCTATTTCTAGTGTTCATGAACCTGTTAGTTATGAGCAGGCTTCACATGATCCATCCTGGCAGGAAGCAATGAACAAAGAATTAGCTGCCCTAGAGTTGAACAAAACTTGGGATGTAGTTGTTTTACCTCATGGGAAAAAGGCCTTGCCTTGTAAATGGGTGTACAAAGTGAAACAACATTCAGATGGTACCATTGAAAGATACAAGGCAAGGTTAGTTGTTCGAGGTGATATTCAAAAGGAGGGGGTGGATTACAATGAAACATTTTCACCAGTTGTAAAAATGACCACTATTAGATGCATACTTGCTTTTGCTGTAAAAAAAGGATGGGATTTGTTTCAGTTGGATGTCACTAATGCCTTTTTACATGGAGTTCTTGATGAAGAAGTGTATATGAAATTTCCACTTGGAGTTACATCTAGTTCACTTAATCAAGTTTGTTTGTTGAAGAAGTCTATTTAAGGACTTAAACAGGCATCTCACCAGTGGTATTCCAAACTCACAGCAGCCCTCAATTTCAAGGGTTATAGTCACTTTCTCAATGACTATTCTTTATTTTTTAACAAAACTGACAACAATATCTCTATGGTTGCAGTTTATGTGGATGATATTCTCTTAACAGGAAATGATGCAGCAGAATTACAAGATTTGAAATTATTTTTGGATGCCGAGTTTAAAATTAAAGACCTTGGGAATTTGCATTTTTTTGGGGCTGGAAGTTATTAGGGAACCTAATGGTTTGATTTTATCTCAACGCAAGTTCACTTTGGATGTATTAGCAGAATTTAACTGTTTGGAACTTTCACCTGTATCTGCACCAATAGATCCTACTGTGAAGTTGAAAGCAAATAATGGTATTCCCATAAAGGATCCGACTTTATACAGACATTTGTTTGGAAAATTGAATTACCTTACTCACACAAGACCAGATCTTGCTTTCACTGTTCAGCACCTTAGTCAGTATATGCAATATCCTTGACTCCCTCATCTTACAGCTGCTCTACGAGTTCTTCGTTATTTGTTAAAAGACCCTGGTCTTGGTCTTTTTATGAACATCAATTCTTTGTATCAGTTGCTGGCTTTCTGCGATTCTGACTGGGGACCTGCCCGGATTCACAAAAATCAGTCAGTGGATTTTACATATCCCTTGGCTCATCTCCAATTTCATGGAAATCGAAGAAACATGCTTCGATTTCTCTAAGCTCAGCTGAAGCTGAGTATAGATCAATGAGAAGGGTTGTTGCGGAGCTCACCTGGTTGATTCGTCTGTTCCACGATTTTACTGTATCCATCTCTTTACTTGTTCCTCTTCAATCAGATAGTTCAGCTGCCATCCACATTGCCAAAAATTCATCTTTCATGAACGAACAAAGCATGTAGAAATTGATTGTCATTTTGTTCGCCAACAATATCTCGCCGGACTAATTTCTCTTTCTCATGTCCGTTCATCTTCTCAGCTCGCCGATTTTTTCACAAAGCCTCTTACAGGACCTCTTCACCATGGTCTTCTTCACAAGTTAGGAGTGTCTTCTTCCCCTCCAACTTGAGGGGGGTGTTGGAGTTTACTGTTCTTCCATACCCACACCCTTCAGAGGATTTTCAAGAAGAAGGAAATGAAGGGTCAGACAATTTGTTTGGACTTTCAAGAAGAAGGAAATAAAGGGTTAGACAATTGTTATGGACTTCTTGGACTTCTACCAAATGGATTTGAGCTCGATTTGGGCTCACCCTATTCTGGGCCTCGGTTTTGGGCTTTGCAAAGCATACACACAGATTCAATGAACAATTTTTCAGATATGTTTAGGTTTTACAATTAGCAACGTTTTTTTTTTACTTTCTTGTATAAATTTTGTTTGTTAGAAATAGGCCAATTAGAAATGGACATGTGTCCAGTTAGTTAGTAGAAAGATTCTTTAATTCTTGTATAAATATGACACCAATTGTACAGTTTTGAATCATCAAAATAAAAAGGAGAAGAAATTTTTCTATTCTACTGGGTATTAACTTTTGCACTTATCTAGGATAGTCTAAATTTGTTAATATAAAAATGAGTATTTGAATACCTGATTTATTTTGTATTTCACCGGTTATCTCAAAGATGCTTGATTTAAATTGCGTTCCAAATATATATCTCATCGAAAGCTTCACAAAAATTTCAAAATCCACATCAATGCCAGCAAGAAACTCAAATAAATCAACTTTATTTCAATATAGATTCAGTATTATCAATGGGGTACTAAAAGTCGATTTTCGAGTTTGATATAATTAGGTCTTCACCTCATACATTGGTATTGTTAAGGGTTTCTGTTATGTTTAATGAGAGATATAATTAGATCTTCATTCACCTCAGACTCGTTCTAGAGATTAAATTCGAAGAAATGTAATATTGAGATAACTATCAATTCTAGTCCTAATGTACTTCAATCAAAATGACAATCTACTCGTGTCTTATGTATTTATGTCATGCATGTGTCTAAGGTTCAAGTGCTCCATCAAAATTCATATCCATGCTTTGTTCCTTGATCAGTAGAATATGCTTCAGGCACTGATCCAAATCTTACTCTATGATTCTATGAGTTAAAGTTCTATGTTATCATGCGGGATAATAAGGCACAAGTATCGGCCTCCTAGACTATGACTAAAATCCAGAGACACATTTTAACAAAACTAAGGTCTCATTACCCTCGAATTCATTTTTCTTTGTAATTTTGTAAACCTTTTGGCTTATGTGGCTACACGTAGTTGAGACACGTGGGAGATGTTTGGATGCCAAATGACTCAAAAGGTGTATGAAAAAAATACAAAAAATGGGTTCGGGGTAATAAGACCTTATTTTAGTTAAGGTGTGTCTCTCAGATTTCGGTCATAGTCTAGGGTAATTGTGTATCCCGTATAATGCTTATGATCTATGAACACGTGTCTTTTCTCCTTCTTGGTATAGTCATCATTTTTAGGACTTGTGCATAATCATTCTTTTGTGATCCAGAACACTTTATATAGTTCATATTAATAAGTACAGTCAATAGACACCATGTGTACATACTCTCATGTATTTCTAAACATGAACCTAATTCAAAGAGGAATGATCCTAATGAGGAGATATTGCTATACCTTTAACTTTCAGCTAAGATTGAAACTAATCTACGAATGTAGTTAGGCTTAACTAGGTGAAGCTTTTATTGTTCATACGTGTAAAAGTCAATTCATAAGGATGGAAACTGTATTTGATGTGATTTAAGCTCATAACAAACCTCTAACACCAAACTGATAGCTTCCCTAACAATTATCTTTTCATGTAAGTTTATATACTAGTCAACTTAAAAACCAAGCATGTCTCCTAGATTGTGAACTGTTACGTGACCTATAATCTATCAAAATTCTAGTCATTTCTTCATAGTTAAGGTATGTAGAGATTTAGTGTGAAGTTCTTCAATCCCCATGTTTATGATCTTTAAAGTATTATATTAATTAAAGTTGATTAGAATTTTTGTTAGAACTATCGATCAATTCTTGGTATTCTTATTGTTTCCTTAATTCTTGATGAACCCTTATGAAATCTTCCATAAAAGTATTTTTATTCTTGCATTTAGTTTCATCATATGGATTTTTTTTCATGATTACTACTCACATTATGAAGCATAATGATAAGGCACATATCTTCCATACTTATTTAAGGAGGATGAAGCGAAGAAAGATGGGAGAAGATACTGATTTTCTTCTTCTCAAATTACTGGAGGTTTCACCGATGGAGCAATGAAAAGTTTCTTACCGTTATTAGGAGTTATGAACAGTTTTTTTACTGTTATTAGGAGTTATGGCAGTTTCTTAGGCCTCATTTGTTTGCACTTAATGGAGGTCTGAATCTTAATCATTCAGATTCAGCCCATTAAGTATGTTTGGTTTTAGGTATGAATCTGAATGATTCAAATTCAGCCCATTAAGTTCATTTATTTTTTTTTTAAAAAAACCTCTTAACATGTCTGAAGAGGTCTGAACGAATCAGATCTGTAGGACATTCTTAACAACATTAAGACTCATTTGATAAGTTATCAAATAATAAATCATAGTTTCTCTACTTTAGATGTGCATTTTATCTCATAACTAAAAACTTTTTTTTTCATTTTTCTCAATCAAATACCATTTTTCTCAACTGGTAAGTTTTCATAAATCCTTTCAAGTATTTTTTTATATTAATAATTTTCTTGTATTGATGTGTGTCAGGAATACTTGGTTGCATTAATATTTTTGAAGTATTCTTGTTTATCAAGGTTTTTGAATGAAAATATAGTACTCCAAATCATGATTATTAAAAAAAATTCTTTAATCAAAAGTGATATTTTATGAATATAATGTTCAATTTCACTTCTACATTCAGATATTGAAAACAAACAACATTAGTTATTTAGTGTTCAGATTTAGAGACCACATCTTAATATTCAAATGTGTATGAAGATCAAAACACTCAGATCTTAATGCAAATCATAATATTCAGATGTGTATTCAGATTCAGACCTCTTAATCTTAATGGAAACAAATAAGGGCTTATTGTTATTAGGAGTTATCTATCCTTATCTTAAATAGTTATAAAGTAATTATTATTTATCTATTATATAATACAAGATCTAGAAAATAAGTAGACGGATGGTAAGATATCTTTTAAATGCAGAAAAGGTTGTTCTAAGAGATACAAGATAATTGTCTCTCTTTGTATTTTTTATTATTCTTTGAGATACGAGATATTTGTGTCTCTTTTTATATTTTGTGTTGTTTTTATTCAGTATGATATCAGAGCAGTAAGATATGTCATGGTTAACAGACGAACCAATGGTTCCCACAGTGAACCTATCATGTCAACTCCTGATCAAATTGACCAACAATTAACCACTATAGCAGCAAAATTAGGAGCCATTAACGCTTTGATTGCTTATGTGGCTGCATTAAAAGCACAAAACATGCAAAATCAACATTGAAAGTCTAAAGTTTTACTGGAAGAGGGTGAGGTTGATAGCACTTGAAGGCATCAAGGAACTGATCGATGTTCACACACAAAGATGAAATTTCTGTAGTATGAAGGAGGAGATCCTCGAGGTTGGATTTTGAAAGCAGAGAAGTATTTTCAAAATTATCAAAACCTAATGATTGCAAGGTTGGTGTGACTTCAATGTATTTGGAAAGAGATGCATTAGATATTTTTGCTTGGATCAATAATGAAAGAACAATTTATTATTGGGATGAGTTGGGGAAAGTTATGGAGGAAAATTACGAACCCACTGAGTTTTAAAATCCAGATGAACATTTGTGTAGTATCCAACAGATTGGATTAGTTTTCGAGAACCTTTTATTTGCTTTCCAGTCTAGTTCATTAGGATGTTGTGGGGATTGTCCAAACATCCATCTCAATTGTTTAAAAGCTTCATAGACAGTTAGTAGTTCATTTATCTTAACATTATTGTTTTATTTTAAAGATTTGGGTTGCCATTTTTAGCCAAGTTGAATGTTATTTCTTTTAACATTCTAAGTTATATTATTCAGTTATTTGAGTAAGTCTATTTGATCATCGTGATAATGTTAGAATCTTCCATGAGTTAAGTAGGCTAGGCCACCATCAATAGTCTTCGAGTGCCAGTCACGTCCGGGGTGAAAACTGGGGGTATGACAAACTTGGTATCACAACACAGAGTTCAAGAGTTCTAGAGAGTCTATGAAGCCATGTTTATAGAAACCTAGTTATCAGTGTGAAGTGCGCCACATCTACAATTAGAAGGCTGCAATATTTATGAACTTCTTCACTTCTTTCATATTCCTTTCGTGCGTTAGAGTTTGATTTATAAATAGTTTCTCCCTAATTTCGTGCTTAGGTGTGTTTATAAATAACCACGCCTCCATGAAGATTAGTAAGAGGTCATCTGTCTAGGAGGAATGTAGAGAAATAAGGGGTACCCAATGTACATGAATTGCAACCCCGGGGAGAAGTTTCTAATGTCAAATTTAGAGAGGCAATTAGAATGCTGAGTCAGGCTGTGACTAATCATGTTGGTCAACAAAGAGGATCTCGACAAGAAGGGGCTGACACTTCAAGGATTTGTGATTTCTTGAGGATGAAGCATCCTAGTTTCATTGGTTCAAGCACTATTTCAGATCAAGAGAACTTCATAGATGAGTTGAAAAAGGTGTTCTATGTGATGCATGTTGCTTATACTATGAGAGTCGAGATAGCTGCATATCAGATGAAGAATGTTGCTAGGACATGGTTTGATTAGTGGAAGGGGGTAGAATTGTGGATGCACCACATGCAAGTTGGGCCTCTTTTGAGAAAATTTTCTTGGGGTGTTTCATTCCCTGAGAGTTGAAGGAGGCTAAGGTACAATAATTTCTAACACTTAAGCAGGATTCTCTATGTGTGCATGAATATGGGTTGAAGTTCACCAAACTATCTTGTTATGCTTCGGAAATGGTCAAGGACATGAGGTGTATGATAAGCTTGTTTGTTTCAGGATTGGTCCATCTAACAAGCAAATAAGGAACTGTAACGATGTTGATAGGTGACATGGACATATCAAGGTTGATGGTTTATGTGCAACAAGTTACGAATGAGAAGCTGGGGGACAGGGAAGAGTTTAGAAGTAAAAACGTTAAGACAGGGAATGAGTCTGGGCAGAAGTAGGGTAGTGTGAATCATCTGTCCTTTCAGAAGTAAGAGACTTGCACCATCATTTGCTAGTGCACCTACACCAAGAAACAAAACTGAGTCCGATGGCCGAAATTTGCAAAACTTGAAAGCTACACCAGCACATTCCTAAGGTAGTGTAGCACAAATAGGTAGTTGCGCTCATGCATGTGCTAGGTATGGTAAAACCCACCCAGGTGAGTGTTGTGATATCTAGACAGGTTGTTTCAAGTGTGGGCAAGTGGCGCACTTCATGAAAGAGTGTCTTAAGAACAAACAAGGTAGTGGATATCCGGGAAATAGAGTTCAATTTTCATCAATTGCTCCACAAGACAGGGCTGCACCTAGAGGAGCTAATTTTTGGTACTAGCGGAGAAGAAAATCACCTCTATGCAATCACGAGTCACCAGGAGAAGAGGACTTCCCAGATGTCGTCACTGGTATGATCAAAATCTTTGCTTTTGATGTTTATGATTTGCTAGACCTAGGAAAAAGTTTATCTTTTGTGACCCCTTATGTTGAAAATAAGTTGATGTTATTCTTAAGAAACTTTGTGAACACTTTTGTGTTTTTACACCTGTTGGAGAGTCTATTCTAGCAGAAAGAGTCTATTGTGATTGTCATATTTCCATCAATCACAAAAGCATTATGGCTGAGTTAGTTGAGTTAGACATGGTAGATTTTGATGTCATTTAGGTATGAACTGGCTCTATGTATGTTATTCATCAATGAATTGTAAAACTTGAGTTGTCAAGTTTCAGATTCCTAATGAGTCAGTCATAAAGTGGAGTAGTAGTTTAGCTGTGCCTAAAGGTCATTCCATTTCGTACCTTGGGGGAAGAAAGTTAATTTCGAAGGGTTGTATCTATCACTTAGTCTGGGTTAATGACTCAAGTGTTGAGGTACCTCCTATTCAGTTAGTTCCAATAGTAAAAAAGTTTCCAAAAGTCTTTCTTGATTACCTACTCGGAGTCCCTCCTCAGAGAGAAGTAAACTTCCACATAGACATCATTCCACATGCTCATCCTATCTCTATTCCACCACAGAGAATGACACCACAAGAGTTAAAAGAGTTAAGAGAGTAGTTGAAAGATCTTTTATAGAAAGGTTTCATTGATAAAGTGTCTCACCTTGGGGCGCTTCGGTCTTATTTGTGTGGAAGAAAGATGGTTCCCTTAGGATATGTATAAATTACCGTCTGTTGAACAAGGTTACCATCAAGAAAAAATATCCTTTTCTTAGGATAGATGATTAATTCGATCAACTTTAGGGTGCCACCTGTTTTTCTAAGATAGATCTCAGATCTGGCTACCATCGATTAAGAGTAAGAGAACATGACATTCTAAAGACACCTTTCAAAACCAGATATGGTCATTATGAGTTTCCGGTCATGTCCTTTGGTTTGGTAAATGCACCAGAAACGTTCATGGATCTTATGAATAGAATCTTTAAACCTTATTTAGATATATTTGTTATCATCTTCATTGATGACATACTAATCTATTCAATGAATGAAAAGGAATATGCTAGTCATCTCTGAATAGTTCTTCATACTTTGAAAGATAGAGAGTTGTATGCCAAGTTCTCAAAGTGTAAGTTTGGGCTTGAGACTATGAAGTTCTTGGGCCACATAATTTTTTCAGTGATGGTGTTAGAGTTGAGACTCAGAAAATTGAGGCAGTGCAGAATTGGCCTATACCAACATCTCCAACTAATATTAGGAGTTTCCTAGATTTGGCTGGTTATTATAGAAGGTTTGTAGAGGGGTTCTCATCTATTTCATCCCCTTTAAAGCAGTTGACTCAGAAAAACAGTGAAGTTTCAATGGTCTGAAGCTTGAGATAAAAGCTTTCAAGAATTGAAGAAGAGGTTGATTACAACCCAATTTTGACTTTAGTAAAAGGTACTCAAGGTTTTATGGTGTATTATGATGCATTTAGAGTTGGTTTGGGTTGTGTCTTAATGCAGAATGACAAAGTTATAGCCTATTCCTCCAGAAGTTAAAAGTCCATGAGAAGAACTATCTGACGCGTGACTTAGAGTTGACTGCTTTAGTATACTCTTTGAAAATATGGCATCAATATTTGTATGGTGTTCATGTAGGTATATTCAGTGATCATAAGAGCCTGCAGTATGTGTTCACTCATAGAGAGCTTAATCTCAAATAGAAGTGGTGGTTAGAATTACTCAAGGATTATAACATGAGTATTATTTACCAGCCACATAAGGCTAATGTTGTTGCTGATGCCTTAAGAAGGTTGTCTATGGGTAGTATCATCCATCTTGAGGAAGAGAAGAAAGAACTAGTCTGACTCATGGATTACACAAAAAGAGGAATAATGGTGATGAATGGAGCTGAGTAATCATTAGTTTCACAAGTTAAAGACAAGCAAAACCAAGATCCCATTTTGCTTGAATTAAATACAAATATAAGCAAAATGAATTAGATTTTGAACAAGGGGGAATTGTTGTATTGAGATATCAAGGTAGACTGTGTGTACCAATAGTGGATAGAATCGAAGAGAGGATCATGGAGAAAACTCATAGATCCAGATATTTCATTCGTCCGGGTCCCACAAAGATGTATTGCGATTTGAGAGAGGCGTATTGGTGGAGTAGCGTGTAGAAGGGCATTGCAGAATTTGTTGCTAAGTGTGTGAATTGACAACAAGTTAAAGTAGAGCACCACAGGACCATCGGTTTGGCCCATAATATATAACTTCCGGAATGGAAGTGGGAGATGATTAATATAGGTCTCATCACAGGCCAACCAAGATCTCGCCGGTAAAGACTATCCATTCGGCAGAGGGTTATGCTAAGTTGTACACTGAAGAGGTGGTAAGCTTCATGGAATTCCAGTTTCCATTATTTCAGATAGAAGTGCATAATTTACTGCACAATTCTAGAAATCTTTTCATAAAGGTTTGAGTTCAAAGGTGAACTTGAGTACTGCCTTTCATCCTCAGATAGATGGACAAACAGATCGTACCATTCAAACATTAGAAGATATGTTGCATACATGTGTGTTCAATTTCAAACGTAATTAGGATGATCACTTACCTTTAATGGAGTTTGCTTACAACAACAGTTATCGCTCTAGCATCCAAATGGCTCCATATGAAGCTCTTTGTGGGAGAATATGCAGATCTCCTATTGGATGGTTTGGAGTTGGTGAAGTAGGGTTAAAATGAACAGATTTAGTTCACCAAGCTATGAAGAAGGAAAAGGTGAAGGTGATTTAAGAGAGGTTGAAAATGATGTAGAGTCGTCAAAAGTCCTATATTGATGTTAGGAGAAGGTTCTTAGAGTTCGAAGTAAATTATTGGGTATATCTGAAAGTTTCATCCATGAAGGGTGTTATGAGGTTTGGTAAGAAGGGAAACTTAGTCCTTAGTATATTGACAAAATAGCTTATGGGTTAGAGCTACCACAAAAGTTAGCTGCAGTTCATTTGGTGTTTCATGTCTCCATGTTGAAGAGTGCATGGCGATCCATCTTTGATCATACCAATCGAAAATATTGGGGTCAAGGATAGCCTATCTTATGAGGAGATTCCAGTTCAAATTCTAAATTGCTAAGTTCGCAAATTGAGAAAAAAAAGAAGTAGTGTCATTCAAAGTTCTTTGGAGGAACCAATTTATTGAGGTAACTACTTGGGAAGCCAAAGAGGATATTAAGGGGAGATACCCACATCTCTTTGCATCCAGAAAAATATAGATCAAGATACTAATTTTCTTCTTAGTACTCTTTAAATTACGAGTGAGCATGTTGTTTGTTGCGTTTTTGCTTGTTGGGTGTTTGAACTAGATGTTACTACCCTTATCCTCGTAAGAGTAATCCCATTCGAGAATGAATGCTCCCAAGGGGGAGATATTGTAACATCTCACAACTAAAAAGAAACTATAAGAAAGTTTAGATATTGGAAATAATTGTTTTTGGAAATAAATAGAAAATCTGGAAATTTGGTAAATAAGCTAAAAGTGAGTTTTTGGTCAACTTTAAACGATCATAACTTCTAGCTTAGGATGAGCTAGGTTTTATTCCAGATATGATTGGAGATCCTCTGGAACAATCTTTACAACACCATCGAGTTTGTCAAATTTCGAGTTTGGATGATTGAGTTATGCCTTTTGGAAGTTGGGATGTTGGGTTAAGAAAATGTCCAATCCGAAAATTAAAAGGGTAATTTGGTATTTTCCTTATCCAATTAATTAAATTCATATTTTTGTAAGTTAATTGGGGTCAAAACTGAGTTTCTTCAGTTTACGGGTTTGAGAAATAGAGTTAGCGCTTTTTGAGAAGGAACGCAACAAAAAGGAGAAGAGGAAAAGCTAGATTCCAAGAACGATCGATTTGAATTCCGGATTTCTTCAAGATTTTGATCCTACAAGGTATGTGAGTCCCTCATAGCATTTGGTTAATATTCCCACGCGTCAATCATGTTTAGTTCAACGCAATTTGTCTTAAAAGAGTTTTAAAGTTGATGTTCTTGACATGAATTTTTAATTTGAATGTTGTTCTTGAATTGGGTTGAATCGTGGAGTTTTTGAGATTTTTACGTTATGTTTTAGAGTTATTTTGATTTCGGTTCTTTAGTACATATGTTGGGTGTTGGAATCTAAAATAAATTTGAGAAAAATAATTGAGTTTAGGAGAATTAGGGATGGAAAATGAAGAGGAAAAAGTCAGACAAAAGAACATGTACCAGGTTCGATTCATGGACCTGTTCCCTCAGTGAACAAAATTTGCTCCGCGTTGTGGATAGGACGCGGACTCATCTGTCTCAAAATTAAGGATAATTATTTAGGAGCATCTCCGCATCGCGGACTTGTTCCAAGACGGTGATTTCATAACTTTTCTCAAGTTTAGCTATTCATAATCATTCCTACACATCACGAGGTCTTTCCAAACACTAATAATAATCCTCGATTCCATAACTCCATTCAATGATCAATTAAGAGTCAATTCAAGTAAGAGTTAAGATTAAAGTCAAGAGTCAAGTCAAATGAAGTTCATTAATGTTTTCAAAGTCTTTTACAAATGTTTTAACTTTTTTTAAGACTAAAAGTTTCTAGTTAAGCTAAGAGTAAAGAGTTGAGTTCATTTCTCAAAAGGTATAGGGAACTAAGTATCCCCAAGGAATTTATAAATGTTTTCACATTTAACATAAGAGTAAACTGATATTTTCAAAAGAGTTTTGAGCAAGAAAAGGGAACATAGATTCCAATAGAGCTTTTAAGCTAAGTGTTAAGTAATTATCTCAACCCAAAAAAAGAAGTTATTTTTAAAACATATAATCTAAGTATATTTTAGGGAGTGGTATATGGATCACCATTATGGGATGCAAATTCATATTAATTTAAGTTTCCATAAACCATGTAACGATCACGACATTTAGATGATCACTTAAGTTTAAGCTTTAAGCTAGTGGATTAACTAAGTTAAGTAAGGTACAATACCAATGACAAGGTATAGGATGGTCCTCGACAGCGTGAGGTAAAACGTTGTACCATCACTTAAGCTCGTAGCGATGGTTGTCGGTTAGAGAATCTCCCAAAAAAGTTATATTACCTTAAATGAGTAAAGTTAAGTTTGTTATTGCTTTATTTTTCAGTTGATTTATAAGTTATATATATATATATATATATATATATATATATATATATATATATATATATATATATATATATATAGAGAGAGAGAGAGAGAGAGAGAGAGAGAGAGAGAGAGAGAGAGAGAGAGAGAGAGAAAAGAGAATCTCACTTGTGTTTTTATTGCTTTATATTGTGTTGAGTATCCATGAGTTGAGAAGAGTCAAGGTAAGTGTTTCTTTCACAATCTCTTTTGATCATATGTTTGTTAACATTCCAATTTGCATGCTCGTACATTCAATGTACTGATGCCATTTGTGTTGCATCGTATTATGATGCAGACGCAAGTAAGCATGATCAACATTCAGTGCCTCGTTGATCCAACTTGAGCATTCAGAGTTTGTTGGTGAGCCTCCTAGCCTTTCGCAGGACCCTTCTATTTGCTTTCCAGTCTAGTTCATTAGGATATTGTGGGGATTTTCCCAACATCCATCTCAGTTGTTTAGAGGCTTCATAGACAGTTAGTACTTCATTTGTCTTTACATTATTATTCTATGTTAAAGACTTTATTTTCATTTTTGGCCAAGTTGAATGTTATTTCTTTTAACATTCTAAGTTATATTATTTAGTTATTTGAGTAAGTCCATTTGATCATTGTAATAATGTTATAATCTTCCGCTGAGTTAAGTAAGTCAGGCCAAGGGTTCGCTCGACACCAGCAATGGTCTTCGAGTGTCATTCACGTCCGAGGAGTAGACTCGGGGCGTGACATTTGGTATTACATGTTTCTTCTCAACTGAATACGCTAGAAGCAACGTTTGTTGGAGACTTCCACTTCTACTAAAGTAGAATGAAACTCAAATACAAGACATAACCGATATTTTGATCACTTTAATATCAGATTGGCTAAAAAATTTATTGATCTAAAAATATAGTTTAGCTATGGAAAAGGTAAAGATAATTAAACTCTAGTTTTTTCGTCTCTAAATGATAAAAAGAGCAGATCATGCATCCTCACACCTTCCAAATATTTTTTGTTTTGGTTAGCAATAATGTCTACGATTTTAATATGTTTTTTTCAGGAATTTCTTATCGCATGTAATGAAATTGTGCAAGAGAACTTTGTTGATGGTCACGTGAACTACTCATATTTTTGTAGAATCCCTTAGTTTTTTGACGATATCTAACCGAAGGATGAAAACTGATCACTTTTAAATATTTGAAGGATGTTTTCTCCTACGAATGATACTTTAAGGATATAGTTTAATTTTGGGATATATCTTAGGGATGTTTTTGACCAAAAACTCGTTTTAAATGAATGCCTCCGCTTCTAAGTTCAAATATTTAGTTTCAAATGCATGCATCAACTTTTCAGTTCAGATGATTAGAGTGTATGTCTCAGTTTTTTAGTTAAAGATCTAACGTTATTTTATCATCTGATTAAATTTTTTTTAATTATTATCTCATATATCTTTGTTTTGACTCTCATTCCTTCTGTTATTGCATTTAAATTCGCACTCCTTTAGTTATTATGTATAGAGCATATTCAATTGTTATTTTACTTACCAATATATTCCATTTTTGACATTGCTTCATTTTATGATGTAGATTTTTGCATTTAGATTCGTGCATGTCTGTAATAAAAAGTTTCACTACATCTTACTCAGCTTGTAGTGAGTCCTCCTCAGTCCTCATGTTTAAGGGACTTCAATTATGACTTATTAGTTTATAGTTTAGCAGTCATTGTTTTTTGGCTTTAAGGAAGTGCCAGGTATTATTTCGGTAGACTCAGTCAATTTAGTTATTAGAAGCTTCATTAGACACTAATGATCAGTTATTTTCAGTGTTAACATTGTTCCAGTTGTTTCCAGATTTTTTTATTATACTTAAAAGACTATTTCAACTTTAAGCAATTTATCTAATTACAATTATTCTCAGTTTTCGCATTATTTAGTGCTTAGTCTTATAGAAGTTTTCTTGGGACCATTAGTGGTCCCAAGTCCCATTTGCCTAGGGTTTAAGCTCGAAGTGTGACAAGTGTATTGTGTTGGTAGCTTGACTACAAGAAAGCATTTGAAGTTGGAGTTTTAATGTGACACAAAACCATGACACGTTTGATGTAATCTTATTTAGTTTTCAATGTCCATCATGTTTTTATATGTTTCTAATATTAGAAAATTTGGAGTTAAATTGGTCAGAAGAAGGAAAATAAGTTTAAACAATGTACGCGTGTAGTACTTGTTATCATGGAATGGACATAAATATTTGAAGTGTTGACCATAGTACAAACCAAGTAACGACCATAAATCACATTCACGGTCTATGGATTTGGTGATGACAACTATCCAGTAACTCCAAAACTGAGAGTTTCTCAATCACGATATGTGACTTTCACGAAATCAAAGGATAGAAACAAGAAGAGAAGCTATAGAGTTCCTTATTTATGTACCAATCAATATAATGACTTTTGTAGGCTTTTTATATATAGAGATGGAAAATTTCAGTGTCTAGTGTGCACGAGTATTGTGGTTTTCGCGGAATGTTTCGAAACAATCTTGGATTAATTTTCATTGCTCGTAATTATATCTTCAGTAGCTAAATCCTTTAATGAGGTTGTCAATCCAATATGGGTATAGAGTTCATAGCTCCTTCATTATTGCTTGATTTTTGAGTAACTATATATTTATATGGCCACGTACTACGCTATATCATTTTATAGGCGTATTGTTTAGCATATCAATACCTCAGGAGCTATGATAGATAGAGTTGGTGATGATGGATCCCCTTATGTCACTTGTCTAGATTATGGGAAAAAAATATGTTGTTGCACATTCAATAATACAAAATATTGTAAATATTTACCTCTTTTGCTGGTTCTATGATGATTGCTGCTGTTGAATCCATCCCATTTTTTGGTCAACTTTAGCTATTCAAATGGAACAAGCAATTGTTAAAAAGGAATAGTAATTGGAGTTGAAAAGAAAAGATTTGGTAGTTGGCAAATTGGTAAGATTTGCAACCATTCTTGACTTTGCTATGTTTACATATGTCATTAGTGACATAAGCATGGTTTTATCCTTCTATAAATAGAGCATTCTTGCTCATTTGTAGAACACACCAAGTTATAGAGAAAAACCATTTTGAGAGCAAAGTGAGGTATTCCATAGACTATACAAGAAAATAGTCTGTGAAGAAAAATAGAGTGTGAGCGATATTTTAGTAAGACGGAAACCAAAAGAGTGTTGTTCCTTTTGAGTGTGTAGTAGTCACTTTGAGTATTGTATTCGTGACTACACAGTGTAAAATTCCTTACTATAGTAATATCAATTGCTCCTCTTAGTCCGTGGTTTTTTCCCTTATTCAGAAGGGTTTCCACGTAAAATTCTTGGTGTCGTTATTTTCCCATTTTATTTCCATTACTTTTACCATATATACTTTTGTGTTTGTCCGCGTTTTCCCAACAAACTGGTATCAGAGCCAAGGTTTTATCTGAGTATGCTCTGTGGTTGCAGCACAGTCTGAACTTCCACATCAGAAAAGATTTACTTTGATTTGCGATAACTATATTTTTTGGGGAAAACAATGGAAGCCAACACAAGTAGAATGGTTACTTTGAATGGTGTTAATTATGCCATTTGGAAAGGAAAAATGGAAGATCTGCTTTATGTTAAGAATTTTTACAAACCAGTATTTACCACTGTAAAGCCTGATAATAAAACAGATGAAGAGTGGAATCTGTTGCATAGACAGGTCTGTGGATTCATTAGGCAATGGGTCGACGATAATGTGTTGAACCATATTTCTGGGGAAACACATGCTCGAACCCTATGGGAGCATCTTGAAAGTTTGTATGCTCGAAAGACTGGCAACAACAAAATGTTCTTAATAAAGCAGATGTTGAGTTTGAAGTATCATGATGGTTCTCCGATGACAGACCATCTGAATAATTTTCAGGGGATTATGAACCAATTATCTGCTATGGGCATCAAATTTGATGAAGAAATTCAAGGCTTGCTTCTACTTGGTTCCCTACCAGATTCATGGGAAACATTTAGAACGTCATTATCAAATTCTGCTCTGGATGGTGTGATCTCTATGGATTCCGTCAAGAGTAGTGTCTTGAACGAAGAGATGAGAAGAAAAACTCAAGGTTCCTCTTCGTCGGATGTCCTGATAACTGGCCCCAGGGGGAGAAATAAAACTCGTGGTTCTCAGCATAGAGAACAAAATATGAGCAAATCCAAAGGCAGACTTAAGGATATTGAGTGCTATCATTGTGGCATGAAAGGGCACACAAAGAAGTTCTGCAGGAAGTTGAAGAGGGAGAACAATAACAAAGAGGAAACTAAACAAGATGGCAATGAAAATTGCCCAGCCACCGTCACCACCGAAGATCTTGTTACCGTTCTTGATGCAAACATGATAAATATTTCTTGTGATGAGTCAAGCTGGGTTGTGGACACTGGTGCCGCATCTCATGTGACATCAATGAAGGATTTTTTCTCTTCCTACACTCCTGGTGATTTTGGAACCTTGAATATGGGTAATGAGACTGTTTCTAGGGTGGTTGGTATTGGTACAATTTGTTTGGAAACTAGTGTTGGAACTAAACTAGTTTTGAATAATGTGAAACATGCTCCTGATGTTCGTCTGCACCTAATTTCTGTTGGTGTTTTAGATGATGAAGGATATGTTAGTACCAACGGTGATGGAAAATGGAAGCTCATTAAGGGTTCCTTGGTTATGGCTCGTGGTAACAAATGTCGTGGTCTATATTGGACTACGGCCTCTGCTTGTGTTGATATGGTGAATGCGGTTGAGAGCGATAGCTCTTCAACATTATGGCACAAGAGGCTTAGCCACATTAGCGAGAAAGGACTTAATGTTCTAGCCAAGAAGAAATTATTGTCAAATTTCCAAAGTGCTAAATTAGAAAAATGTGAGCACTGCTTGGCTGGTAAACAAAATAGAGTTTCCTTTAAGTCCTACCCTCCTTCGAGAAAGACAGAGTTGCTTGAGTTAGTGCACTCTGATTTATGTGGTCCAATGAAGACAAAGACATTGGGTGGTGCACTTTACTTTGTCACTTTCATTGATGATTGCTCGAGAAAACTTTGGGTCTATGTCTTGAAGACTAAAGACCAAGTGTTAGGTGTCTTTAAGCAGTTTCAGGCTTCAGTTGAAAGAGAAACTGGAAAGAAATTGAAATGTATTCGTACTGATAATGGTGGTGAATATTGTGGACCATTTGACGAATACTGCAAGCATCAAGGTATTAGACACCAGAAGACTCCTCCCAAGACTCCTCAGCTTAATGGTTTGGCTGAGAGGATGAACAGGACCTTGATGGAAAGAGTTAGATGTTTGCTTTCTGAAGCAAAGTTGCCGAACTCATTTTGGGGTGAGGCTTTATTGACCGCTGCACATGTTATTAATCTATCTCCTGCTGTTGCTTTGCAAAGTGATGTACCAAATAGTGTTTGGTATGGAAAGGATGTTTCCTATGACCATTTGAGAGTATTTGGTTGCAAAGCTTTTGTACATGTGCCGAAAGATGAGAGGTCAAAGTTAGATGCCAAGACAAGGCAATGCATCTTCATTGGATATGGCCTAGATGAATTTGGTTACAGGCTATATGATCCAATTGAAAAGAAACTTGTGAGAAGCCGTGATATTATTTTCATAGAGAATTGAAGATATTGACAAAGCAGGGAAGGTAGAATCTTCAAGTTTTGATGGTATAGTTCATCATGATGAAGTTCCTCACACAAGCGTGCATGATGTTGTTGGGTTTGATAATCATGGTGACGCCCAGAATCATGTATCGAATCAATATGTTGATATTGATAATAACAATGATATTGTTATTGATGATCCTGTTGCTCATGAAGTTGTGGAGGAATCAAATATTCCGCTTCGGAGGTCCACAAGACAGCGGTTTCCTTCCTCCCGTTATTCACCCAATGAGTATGTGTTACTCACTGACGGGGGAGAACCTGAATGTTATGAGGAAGCCATGGAAGATGAGCATAAGAATCAATGGATTGAAGCCATGCAAGACGAGATGAAATCTTTGCATGAGAACCACACTTATGAGTTGGTAAAATTGCCCAAGGGCATAAGAGCTTTGAAGAACAAATGGGTGTTCAAACTTAAAGTTGAAGAACACAACTTGAAGCCCAGATACAAAGCTAGATTGGTTGTTAAGGGATTCAGTCAAAGGAAAGGTATTGACTTTGACGAAATATTTTCTCCTGTTGTGAAAATGTCCTCGATTCGCATAGTTCTAGGTTTGGCTGCTAGTCTTAATTTAGAGATTGAGAATATGTATGTGAAGACGGCTTTCCTTCACGGTGACCTAGAAGAAGAGATTTATATGGAACAACCTGAGGGCTTCAAAGTAGATGGTAAAGAAAATTTTGTATGCAAACTCAAAAATAGTCTCTATGGCCTAAAACAAGCTCCCAGACAGTGGTACAAAAAGTTTGAATCTGTCATGGGGGAGCAAGGCTATAAGAAGACTTCTTCAGATCATTGCGTATTTGTACAAAAATTTCTGACAATGATTTCATCATCCTTTTGTTGTATGTGGATGATATGTTGATTGTGGGCAAGAATACTTCCAAGATTGACGAGCTGAAGAAAGAGTTGTGTAAGTCTTTTTCTATGAAAGACTTGGGTCATGCCAAACAAATTTTAGGCATGAGAATTACTCGTCTTAGAGATGAAAGGAAGATTTATTTGTCCCAGAAGAAGTACATTGAACGCGTACTGGAGCGCTTCAATATGAAGAATGCAAAGCCTGTGAGTATACCTCTTACTGGTCATATGAAGTTGAGCAAGAAGATGTGTCCTACAGCTAGGGAGGAAAAAGAGAACATGGCCAAATTTCCATATTCCTCCGTCGTCGGAAGTCTAATGTATGCAATGGTGTGCACTAGACCTGATATTGCTCACGCAGTTGGTGTTGTCAGTAGATTTCTCAAAAATTCGGGAAAAGAGCACTGGGAAGCTGTGAAATGGATACTCAGGTATCTTAAAGGAAGCTCAGATGAATGCTTGTGTTTTGGAGCATCAAATCCAATCTTAAAAGGCTATACAGATTCTGATATGACAGGTGACCTTGATAACAAAAAATCCACTATTGGATATTTGTCTACTTTTTCAGGGGGAGCTATATCATGGCAGTCAAAGTTGCAGAAGTGTGTTGTACTATCTACAACTGAAGCTGAGTATATTGCGGCTACTGAAGCCGGCAAGGAGATGATATGGCTAAAGCGATTTCTTCAAGAGCTTGGTTTGAATCAGATGGAGTATATTGTCTATTGTGACAGCCAGAGTGCAATAGACTTGAGCAAGAACTCCATGTACCATGCAAGAACAAAACACATTGACGTCAGATATCATTGGATTCGTGAGAAAGTGGAGAATGAATCATTTCACGTCAAAAAGATTCACACAAGTGAAAATCCTGCAGATATGCTGACCAAGATGATACCGAAAGACAAGTTCGAGTTATGCAAAGAACTTGTGGGTATGAGCTCTCTCTAAAGAAGTTGAAGATACCTTCTTCCAGTAAATGGGACTGGAGGGGGAGATTTGTTGAATCCATCCCATTTTTTGGTCAACTTTAGCTATTCAATTGGAACAAGCAATTGTTAAAAGGGAATAGTAATTGGAGTTGAAAAGAAAAGATTTGGTAGTTGGCAAATTGGTAAGATTTGCAACCATTCTTGACTTTGCTATGTTTACATATGTCATTAGTGACATAAGCATGGTTTTATCCTTCTATAAATAGAGCATTCTTGCTCATTTGTAGAACACACCAAGTTATAGAGAAAAACTATTTTGAGAGCAAAGTGAGGTATTCCATAGACTATACAAGAAAATAGTCTGTGAAGAAAAATAGAGAGTGAGCGATATTTTAGTAAGACGGAAACCAAAAGAGTGTTGTTCCTTTAGAGTGTGTAGTAGTCACTTTGAGTATTGTATTCGTGACTACACAGTGTAAAATTCCTTACTATAGTAATATCAATTGCTCCTCTTAGTCCGTGGTTTTTTCCCTTATTCAGAAGGGTTTCCACGTAAAATTCTTGGTGTCGTTATTTTCCCATTTTATTTCCATTACTTTTACCATATATACTTTTGTGTTTATCCGCGTTTTCCCAACAGCTGCACCAGTAACACAATTTCATATTCTACTTCCATGTACAAACCATGTTTTCTGGCAGTGCATGTTTCAATTTGGAATGATTTTGTTGACAAAGTTGCTCGGTTATATTGGCCTTAATGTTGTTTGAAATTTTTGGTAACTCAGCTCCACAGAAAAGAGTGTTCGCCGTATTTATTATATCATCTCTAATAATATTCAGTTTATCCTAATAAAATGCACCAGTAAATCCTACATTGTCCCTATTTAAGCGAAAAAAACTGCTCGGTTGCCCTCTTCCGTATCTGGCATTCTTATACCAGTGAGGATGTTCTGCCACGTGGAAATGCTCTTTAATATAGCCTTATTTGGCCATGGCCAAGAAAACACTGGTTTTGCTTGGTGGGATGGGAATGCCTTACTTATCAATTTATCTAGTAAACTACTAGCGGATCATGTAGCCTATGTTGGATACATCATATTCTGGGATGCAACAATGAATCTGTTTGAAATGGCCCATTTTGTACCCGAACCGAAAATCTTATTATACAACATTCAACATATCAAAGTATATAGGATTACTTTCATTTGAGATTGGTTGTGAACGAATCACACTGTCTGTTCTGCAATATCTATACTATCTTCAAAACCATTATTCTAGTTTTTATTGTCTTCAATCGTTCTCTTCTTTCCTTTAAATTCGGTATGAAAGAACCTAGCTAGTATTTATTTCACCGCAGGGGCAGTGTTATGTGGTTGTCAGGGTGTCCACTTGGACAGCTTTTTTTTTGGAAAAAATACTGCATATACAAGTAAAATGATGTACAAAGTGATTAAATAATATATTTTAAATATCCTTGACGCAACAAGTTGTTGTAGCCCAATGGTTTCAGGTGCCTTGAATGAGTCAGTGCCCACGGGTTTGAATCTCACTGGATTCCTATCTCTGCCACTGTTTCACCATTCTTAATTCAGTATTCAGCATCTAGATTGAGTAGCTTGTTCAAGGCTTCTTGCACCCTATGATGCAGATAAAATTCAAAATGTTGATTCATGAAATTTAATCCTGCACCTCTTTTAAGGTAGCTATCTCCTAATAAAATTAGACAAACACTTATTTTACCTTTTTCATCTTGTGATAAAACAAAACAAAAAGATTAGCTTCAAAGTCTGCTTTCTAATTGTGATTACCTCCTGAAAAGGTTCCATCAATCCTATTAAATACTGATGTTCTTTTTTATGCAATTTGATCAATGAATGTTTGTTGAGTATTAACAGACCTAATAATCCATACTAAAACATTCATTAAGATAGATTGACATTAGCCATGTGTTCTCCTTGTCTCATGTACGCTCTATTGGTATTGCAGATTTTTCTTTATTCAACCTATATGATAGATAAAGACTCTCCTTGGGCTGCATTTGCGATATTCTTTCTCTAGATCATCTTCCTCTAATGATCATTTCCTTCTCTCGTATTTTGTCTTTCTTGTATTTTCTTCTTCTCCGCATCCATTCCTATTGATTTATCACCCCTTGTTAAAACCTTAGATTTATTACCTGCAGCCCAACTTTGTTCTGTATTGGTTCCTAGTTTTCTTCCATGTTATGTACTTGTGTATATAGTCCAAGTCCAACAATCTTTTTCATCATTCCCTTGTGAACAGTTAACACTACTTGCATGATTTTACTCTTGTAGTTATGTTTGTATATGATATAGGAAACACTACTTGCATAGTTAGTTTTCAAAATGAATTTGTTCCGCTAACTTAGACTTTTGTTCTTTCTCTAATAAGAAATTGTAGTAATAACTTGAAATACAACTACATGAAATTAACACCAGTAATTTAAGTCCTCTCCCAATTTAGATATTTATTCTCTTAAAGAATAGAGTATGCAATGTTTGTGACAAAGGAACTGTTATTTCCACTTAAGAAGATACTGTTGATCTGCCATTCAATACATGTTCTTTCGCTCCACAAATGTGAATTCCTAAAAAATAATCTCTCCATTTTATCTTTGACACATCAATATCAGACATACATCTTTCTTCTTCGGACATCTCTTCCATTAGTTTTCTCATGTTGCCATTGTGAAACCTTGCAAAACAATTCAAAGAAAATGAGGGGAAAAAGAAAGAAAGAAATTTACTCTGTTTTATCTTCTCTTATATCACTAGATACTCAATGTCAAGCATAATGTCTAGTCTTAAATTTAAGAAAATAATATCATACCATCTTCTATAGGATGGTATGACATAAGAATTTCTTCTTCTGTTTTATTTTATTTTATTTTTGTTCATTTCAATAAAGGCCTTTATAAATTTGAAAAATAATATAACCATAACAATTTATTTAAAGGTTATGCAAAACAATAATAAGTAATACTCCCATTGTTGCACTTTATATGACTGACTTTTATTTTTAGTCGGTATAAGAAAAGAGAATGACACGTTTCTATATTTAATAACAATTTAACTATAAAATATCAATTTTACCTTCACTGAAATGATTTCAAGCAACACAAATATTTGTGACTTATTTTAGACCACAAATTTCAAAAGTTTTTCTTTCTTTCTTAAATTTCTATGTTAAGTCAAACTAACTCATATAAATTGAAATGGAGAGAGTAATTAAATTTAACTGTCCATACTACTTGTAAAAATGCCTATATTATTGGTAAAAGTGAGGAGATAAAATGTCATATCTGCCTTCGATTCTAAATTTTTTTTGAGTGATCCAAAAAAAATAATAATTTTTTTTTGGTAAATCGATGCCAGTGCAGTGATTTACTTAAAATTATAAAATTTTTTTACATAAATCGCTGCACTGGCAGCAATTTAGTTAAATTTTTTACGAAATAATAATAAAAAATTAAGTGTAAAATCGCTGCCTTTGTAACAATTTATTAAAAAAGATTGACTTAAAAAAATTGATTCAAAATCGCTGCCTTGGCGGCGATTTGATTTAATTTTTTTTTTTTAAAAAATAGCAAATAAATAATAATAATAAAATTAACGTTAACTCGCTGCCAAGACAGCGATTTATTTAAAAAAATAAAAATCGCTGCCAAGGTGATTTCTTTGAATTTTTTTTTAAAAAAAATAAAATTTTGCAAATCGCTGCTATAGCAGCGATTTTACTTTTTTTCCCGGCGGACAAAATCGCTAATTTGTGAACGAATTTGTCGTTTTGGTAAAAAAAAATTCATATACCATTTTGAATTTTTTATTAACATTTTTCACCCTTTAGGCTCCGGACTCCATACTTCAATAGAAAATGTAAATGACTTTCAAGTATAAAAAAAATTATTTATAGTGATGATATTGTATAAAACTTAAATTGTTAATGAAATATATATTACCTTTTGCATAAAAATCCGGTAGCACCATTGACAAGGAGGTTCTTTGCTTCAAAAAAGTCAACAATCCCTATACCATTATTAGTTATAACATCTCCTAGATCACTCAATGCTTTAATAAAAGAGGAAGACGAGCCAATGCCATAATCAATTCCTAATATTAAGTGACTAATTTTCTTTGATATAATTTTGTATTAAAATTTGGTAGAGAAATGAGAACTATTTTCAGAAAACAACTTAGTTGTTGGTAGTACCCTTGTATTAAGGGAAAAAAAAGATTTTGAACGTGAAACATATTCATTTGATATATATATATATATATATATATATATATATATATATATATATATATATAGAGAGAGAGAGAGAGAGAGAGAGAGAGAGAGAATTGCTTAAATCTTAGGTAATGTACATTATTTATAGGCATTATACATAAATACGTCATATAAATTGGTTTCAAGTGATATCTACACTCTCAAAGTTTTTTTTTTTTGTGGACAGTTAGACACTCAAACTTGTATATTGAAGGAATATTGATTGTATTGAAGTGTTAACCTAATAAGGGAATACATGGGAGATATATATAGGAGATATAGGAAGGAGTACTAATCCTAATAGGACTAGGATTAAGGAGTAATAATCCTAATAGGACTAGGATTAATACACAGTAAATACTAATATTATTTTATACTATTTATTTAATACTATCTGTTATTATCCCCCCTCAAGCTGAGCTGAGCGGAAGCGAACGGAAGCTTGGAACTGAGGTAATCGTGCTGTCGGCTCGGGAGAGGCTTGGTGAGAATATCAGCCGGTTGTTCTTCAGTGGGTACATACTGCACAGTCATGGTGCCGGCCTGAACTTCATCGCGAACAAAGAGACAATCGGTATAAACATGCTTCATTCTGGTGTGTAGGACGGAATTCTTGGCCACACAGATGGTTGATTTGTTGTCACAATAGAGAGCAGGAACAGTGTGAGTGGCGCGGAGTTCGCGAAGAATATATGTGACCCACATGGTCTCAACAGCAAGAAGAGCAAGGGCGCGGTATTCAGCTTCAGTCGAGGACCGAGAGACCTTGGGTTGTTTTTTTGTACACCAGGAGATCAGGTTCGGCCCCAAAAAAAGAGAAACCCCGATGTAGATTTTCTGTCATTTTTATCATTCGCCCAATCTGAATCTGAGAAACCCCGAAGCTCCAAGTCCCCGGGTCGAATGAGTAAACCACGACCAAGAGTGCCAAAAATGTACCTGAGAATACGTTTTAGACAATGGTAATCATGTTCACTTGGTTGATGCATGCGCTGAGCAACTCGGTTGACAGCAAACTGGATGTCAGGACGGGTAATGACCAGATACTGTAGAGCCCCATTGAGGCTGCGGAAGTGGGTGATATCGGCAAAGGGGGTGTCGGCTCCATTCATAGACGAAGAGACTACCATCGGTGTTGGTTGACTGGTGCATTTTTCCAGTCCAGCTTTCTGCAACAGATCTCGAGCATATTTTGACTGATGAAGAAATAAGCCGCTGCCTGTCCGAAAAACCTCCATTCCCAGAAAATAATGTAACGGGCCAAGGTCCTTCATTTTGAAGGTAGTATGCATAGCTCAAGTGACATCCTGAATGAGAGCTGCAGTAGAGCCTGTAATAATGATATCATCTACATAGACAAGAAGAATGACTGTACCGTGTGCTGAATGTCGAGTAAACAGACTCGTGTCGTGTACGCAACACGTGAAGCCGAGTCCCTGGAGGAACATTTTCAGACGTGTGTACCAAGCACGGGGGGCTTGCTTGAGCCCATATAGAGACTTCTGGAGTTTGCAAATATGTTGAGGGAAGCGGGGATCAACATAGCCCGGTGGTTGCGTCATGTGGATAGTTTCATCAAGCATGCCATGAAGAAAAGCATTGGAAACATCCAACTGATTGATGAGCCAATTGTTGCGCACGGCCAGTGACAGTACCAGGCGAATGGTTTCCTGCCGAATAACAGGACTGAATGTCTCGGAGTAACCAAGTCCATACTCCTGATTGTAGCCTTTAGCAACCAAATGAGACTTGTACCTGGAAATACTGCCATCTGGATTGCGTTTAATTTTGTACACCCATTTACAGCCCACTGGGTGCCGCCCATGGGGCTTAGGTACAAGAACCCAAGTTTTCTGATCAGTCAAAGCCTTAAACTCGTCATCCATAACATGACGCCAATAAGCATTTTTTGAGGCAACAGAGTAGGTTGTTGGTTCACTATCGGGAAGGGGTGTATTTGGTAGTATGGTAGCCTGAAAGGTTTTGGGTTTAAAGATACCAGCTTTGCCACGGGTTAACATGGGATGAGTATTGAGGGGTGGCACGGGCGGTGGTGATTCGGGGGTGGCCGGGAAGGACCCAAAACGGATCGGACTGGAGATGTTATGGGTATAGGGTGGTTCGGGTTGGTTGTGAGTGTGGGTGGTGGTTGCGGGTGTATTGTGGGTGACGGTCGAAGGGGTTATGAGGGGTGGTTGGGTAGTGGGTGGAGGTGTGGGGGAAGGTGGTGAGGGACCCTGTGAGTATGTTGGAAAAAGGGGAAGGACGCCAATGAATGATGTATTTGTGGAGGAGGAAATAGACTCGTAGGGAAACTCATTTTCGACAAATTTGACATGACGAGATATGTAGACTTTATGAGTTTGTGGGTCAAGACAGCGATAACCCTTGGAGGTAGGATGATAGCCCAAAAAAATACAAGGACAGGATCGGGGTTGTAATTTGTGAGTAATATGAGGGCGTAGCTAAGGGTAGGCAAGACACCCAAAGACGCGGAGGTTGGTATAATTGGGAAGTTCTTGCTAAAGGAGTTGATAGGGTGATTTGTTGGAGAGGGTGTGACTGGGCATTCTGTTAATGAGGTAGTTTGCGGTGGCTAGAGCTTCTACCCAAAAGGAGACAGGGAGATGAGATTGATGTAGAAGAGTAACCACCGTTTCAATGAGATGGCGATGCTTACGCTCAGCCACCCCATTCTGTTCGGGAGTGTATGGACAGGAGGTTTAATGTATAATTCCCAGGGATTGCAGAAACTGGACAAAGATGTTATTTACATATTTCTTTCCATTGTCACTTCGAAAAAGTTTAACATGAGAATTGAATTGTGTTTTTACCATTTTTTCAAAAGTGACAAAGGTGGTGTATGCATGTGATTTGTGTTTTAGTGGGTACAACCAAGTGTATTTTGTAAAATCATACACAAAACAAATATAATAGCAAAAACCAGCAAATGAAGGAACAGCAGTAGGACCCCCTAGGTCAGAATGAATAAGTTGAAAAGGTGCAGTTGTACGCTTCTCAGATAAAGTAAAAGGTAATTTTTGAGATTTAGCAATTGAACAGGAGTCACAATTGTTTACATGAATAGAAGAAAAACCTATTTGAGACATTAAATAATTTATTATTTGAGTAGACGGGTGACCCAGACGACTGTGCCACAACAGACTATGGCCTTCAGCCGAAAGAGCCACCGGAGCCACAGGAACGCTTTCTGAAACTGGGTGGGCAGACGAACTTGTGCCAGGAAGAACGTACAGACCATGCTCACAGGGGCCCTGAAAAATCACCCTTTTGGTAGTATTGTCTAGGATCTGAAAATCATTAGAGATGAACAAGAGTGAGCAATTATTGTCTTTTGTGAATTGGTGAACTGAAAGGAGATTGGTTTTAATAGAAGTGACGTGGGTAAGGTTACCTAGGTGAAAGATAGCGGTGGGGGTTTTAATGGTACCCTAGCCAGTGTGAGAAATATTAAGGGACTCACCGTTGCCAACAGTAATACCATTGGAGCCATGATATGGATTTGGAGCGTTAAGCTTGGATAGATCAAAAGTAACGTGCATGTTGGCCCCAGTATCCAACAGCCATTCAGAGGAAGGGCCGGCTTGAGATGCATAATTGGCACGGTTATCACTATTTCGGCTCTCCTCATACCGAAACCAGCAACGAACAGCGGTGTGTCCTGTTTTCTGACAGATTTGACAAGTTGGACGATCACGCAATTGAAAAATATGAGAGTGGGAAATTGATGCATAGCGTGTTGCGAGGGCCGTCCACAGGGCTGAAGCAGTTGTGTAGGATCGGACGTGTTTCTGAACCGTGGGATAGATGACCGCAATCAAACATGATCGGATCTGGCCATCCACGACTTTCCAGGCGGCATGGGCCGGATTGGTTTTTTCTGATTTGTCCGTGGCGGTGATGACTGCCGGCGGCGGTTCTGTGCTTCCATCGACGTATTTGAGAAGGTAATTGACCTCAAGGGCTGTAAGAACGGTGATTTTCCATGTAGGGTAATTTATGTCTGATAATTTTTCGGGAATCAGGGCATGAAGATGCCTGAGAAGGAGTTTAACGCTAGAAGGAAGTGAATCGAGAGGATCCACCTCGGTTGTCATGGCTGCCACCGCCCAAGAGAAGAGAGGGAACGATCGGTGCCCTAAAGAGAGAAAAAAAACCTAGAGAAAAGAAGATCTAGGTTTTCTGGCTCTTGATACCATGAAGGAATATTGATTGTATTGAAGTGTTAACCTAATAAGGGAATACATGGGAGATATATATATATAGGAGATATAGGTAGGAGTACTAATCCTAATAGGACTAGGATTAAGGAGTACTAATCCTAATAGGACTAGGATTAGTACACAGTAAATACTAATATTATTTTATACTATTTATTTAATACTATCTGTTATTAAATAATATTATTATTATTTTATACTATTTATTTAATACTATCTGTTATTATATATGATAAAACAAGTAAATACTTATATCTTACGTGATATAATACACGTAGAATGCCACGTACGAGAAAAAAATTCCATGTATAGATATTGTGTAGGATGAATGTGTATGTTTCTTCAATTTTATACATATGTCTACTCGTGCAGATCCAATATTAGAAAACATAGATGCTAGTTAAGGCTAAATTAAAAACCATATTTACTTATTATGCCTTATTTATTTATAGAGGGAGTCTTTTGAGCAGGCTGTGGCATAAAGGTGCAATACTTTCTAATTTCTAACTTATGGATTTTTGTTAGATTTTTCAATAAAGATGAGTTTTGATTATGCATGCTCCACATGACTCGCGGGAAGGGGGCGAGGGTTGTATCTAATGAATTGGGTTGTGACCTAGCTAGTGCTATATAACTTTTTATGAATAAATTAGATTCACTATAACACAGTATATGATCTACAGTTCTCTTTATATATCAAAAGATTCTCTTTACTGCTTTCCAGTGATCTTTTCTAATATAGGATTGATACCTGCTAAGTAGGCTCACAACGTAACAAATGTCTGAGGGAGTACACATCATAACAGACATCAAACTCCTGATAATACTAGAATAAGGAACTTGAGACTTATTTTTCTATTGACCCATTGATTTACGTTTAACTTTAAGAATACATTTATTCCCAATAGCTTAACGTTCGTTAGGAAGGTCAACTAGATTTCAGACTTTGTTGGTTTTCATAAACTCTAATTCTTCTTTCATTACTTTTAACCATTCATCCATTTTAGGGCTTGATAAAGCCTCTGTTACAGAATGATGTTCATCAAATTCCGTATGAGATACCAAGAAAATATAATCTTCAATTTCATAAGATCATTTAGGTACACCTTTTCTTGTACTCTTACAGATTTGAAGTTCAGATTCCTCTAAAGAATTTTGTGATTCATAGCTCCCACTTGGACCAGGAATCATTTCTTGATCCATTGAATTATCAAGTATGTTTGACAACATTATCTGATCTTCTGAATTCAATATTTCGTATAGAGGTTGAGATTTTTAACTCCCACTTAGTTTAGGAATCATCTCTTGATCCATTGAATTATCACATATGTTTGACAACATTATCAGATCTTCTGTAGTCAACATTCCGTACAGAGGTTCAACTTCATTCATATATCTTTTAAAGCACTCAAGTGCTTTAATGAAGTATGAAGCACCAGATCTTGCCTTCACATTTGTTGGACCTTAATTATTAATTGAAGTGGGATAAGTGGGAATTTAGCTCTCTTAGTCTCTCAAATAGTTTACGCGTAATCTTTCCAGCAACACAATTTTAATAGGTTGGCATTTCAATTTTGGCGCAAGAACCTAAATTTCCTTCCTTTGCCAACTATTTCATTCAATCTTGCCCCATATAATCTATTCTAGCATACCATGTCTGTTATTGACATATGATTAGGCTAGAATTTTAATAATTATCCATGTGACATACACATTCAAGCAAATCAATTCTCATAAAGTTTTCATATTTAAATGTAAACTCGAAAAGATACTTAAGTATCCATTCATCATTTACAATTAAATATTTAACCAATATTTAAAATTAACTTCTTAATGTGTATTCTAATTTTTTTTAGACTATAATCACACATATTTGTATGTCTAATCATTAAAGACCATATAATATTGTGAAATAGAATACTCATTCACTCATCCAAAGTAAAAGAGAATAAAACTCAAAATATTAAAGCATACTTAAAGATGTTCACTTCAAGGTTTAATAAAAAAAATTACAATAATAAAAAGTTATTCTAATAAAAATGGGAGTATGTGAATACAACATGAGTGAAGTTTTACCCACTTAACTCCTATTTTTATATAGTGTTTCCATAATTCTTCATTATTTCCAATTTCAATTCTAACTTGATTTAGTTTATTCTTCCAGTATTTTTGCAAGAAATGATGCAAAACATCAATACCCTTCTCTTTCTGAAACTTAACTTTCACTTTCATTAAGTTTTTCAAATTTTTTGACAGAGATTTGGAGGAATCCTATTGGACAAAACGAATACACAAGACCAATAAGATCCTAAAGAGGATGTATAAAAGAATTTCTCAATAGGACTCTAATCTCAATCCAAAAAAAAAAATTATAGAAAAAATGTTTTTTTCTGCCCAACTTAAAAAATTCATATCGTACTCGTTTTAAGTTTGTTTCTCTATTATAATATATTTTCGGAAAGTTTAAAACGAGTAGATCATAAAAGATTTAAGTCTACGTACAAAAACTGCACAATAAATTTTCAGATTGATCCAGACAGATGCAGTTTTTTTTCGGAAAACTGTAAAAAGAAACACTAGTTTTTCAACAATTCGTATTTAACTCATTTTTATTCCATTTTCTATTATAATATTTTTTCGAAAATATATGCGCAACCAGATTATGATCAAATAAGTTCTGATCAAAAACATCTTCCAAACAATTTCTAAATTGATATTAAACAGAAGCAGTTTTTTTTAATAATTTTTTTTTTTTGCTAAGTTATTTTCATAGTAGGATAAGTAATCTTATCTCTTTCATTATTCATAATTAAATATGATTTTGAATCCTATTTTCCATATTATTCATCCACAATAAAAAAACGTCTAATAAACATTTAACATTATTCAAATATTTATTCTTCTTTCTATTCACTGATTTTTAAAAGAAACATACTCAATTTATTTTCTTATAAACATATGAAGTGAATAGCCAAGAAGTCAACGTATAATGATATTAATAACAATGACTGTGATACCATTCTGGAAATTTTAAGAGCAATCATCAACAAGATGTGTACCTTGTAATTCACAGTGAAAGTCGTCGATCTGTTTCGTTGACAAGTTGATATTCAAGTCCATCTTTGAATCACTAGAAAACAAAAATTTTGTTCACAACTAGAAGTGTGTTTTGTGTTGATGAATCTGCATAAGAAACTCAATATTTTTGTTTCTAGACCTGAAAACTTGGTTTTTGATTTTCATTTTCAGTTTCACAAGGTTTTCCTCTCTGTTTTCACATTTAACGTTCTACTTTTCACGTCTCATCACTCTGTTGGAAACTGCTCCCACTAGAAGTCTTTTAAAGAGGATTTGAATAGTTACTTTGCAATTCAGTCTTATCCTTCAAAGAATTTATCCTAATTAATTAATTAATCGGATAAGACCTTATAACAGGTTGGGTCGGGTCGATCCACATGGGCGATCCACGACCCAAAACTTACAATATTTATATGAGATAAAGTACAAGTACTTTGTAGAATTTATGAATAACTAAATGGTATTTAAATAGTCAATTGAATTAATCAAATTTTGCTTTAAAATTTATTAGATAGGAGATAATAATTAATTCGTTAAGGAAATTTATTTAAATATCTTCTTACTGCTTTACTTGTGAATAAATTGGTACGAAAATTCATTTTATCTTTTGCATTTTTTGTAAGAAAAATAGCAAGTAATTTACCTGCGGAATTTAAATTCCTTAGTAAAGTAATTGGAGATTTTGAAATTTGTAGGAAATAATTACCTAGCAAGGTTTTGCCTTCAAATTTTGTTTTATAGCAAAATCCGCAGGATATTGGTTTTTTTTTTTTGCGAATTTTCATACATAATTCGCAGGAAAATTCTCATGTAATTCACACTTTGCTTGTAGTGACAAGAATTTAACGTAATTCAATCAATCGACCTACTTTCACAAAGGAGATGAACAATCCACACTATATTAATATGAGAGTATAAAATATACGTTAAAGTATCTTCAACCAATTCACTCACAATACATAGGAGATTCACACAAGTAAGAATATAATACTTGTGTCCCATAAATTTTTTTCCTAACTATAAATCTCAAAGCCTCTAGGATTACATTGTCAATACTGATTAAGTTAGAAGGAACAACCAATTACTTATAGAGTTTTTAACTTTTTCCTACAAGAAAAAGACTAGAGCATTTTCTTAAAAAAAATTAACCTATTTTTGACTAAAAAATAAAAAATCCCAGAGCAATTAATACCCAGTACAAATATGTCACGACCCAAAACGAGCCGCGAGTGGCACCCACACTTATCCTACTATGTGAGCAAACCAACAAATCTAAACCCCAACGTTTACCAATATTTCAATCATAATGAACAAAATATAATGCGGAAGACTTAAAACTCATTAATATAACCAATAAATAACTTCTAAAATTTAATACTTATTATTCCCAAAATCTGGAAGTCATCACCACAAGAACATCTATCCTCAAATTACTAAATCTAAGAGTATCTAGGAAGCTAAAATAAGTAAACAGATGGTCCATGTCCGAACTTCAAGGACATCAAGACGTGAATGAGAGAGAATCCAGTCCGAGCTAGGAACAATAGCTCACCCTGAAATCTGACGTGATGAAGACTGGCTAGAGTTGAGGACGAGTTGAAGTCGATGGCACGTTTGCTGCACTCCACAAATAACAAAGAAAGACAAATACAAGTAGGGGTCAGTACAAGGAACACGTACTGAGTAGGTATCATCGGCCAACTCAAATAGAAAGCAATATATATCAGATAATAAAATAAAATCGACTACCATACTCAACAGGTGACAACAACAAGTACCATAACCATTGGCCACAACCCAAGCACATCTATGAGGACTCAAGCCTCCACACCATACTCATTTGGGAAATAGGTTCTTTAAATTTGAGTATAATAACATAATTCAAGATTCATCCTCTTTATCATCCTGGTGTCGCAACGTGACACCCCGATCCCCTACTACTACGTGTCGGTACGTGACACTCCGATCCCCTAATACTACGTGTCGGTTCGTGACACCCGATCCCCTAATTCTACGTGTCGGTTCGTGACACCCTATCCCCTAATTCTATGTGTCGGTTCGTGACACCCGATCCCCTAATTATACGTGTCGGTTCGTGACACCCGATCCCCTAATACTACGTGTCGGTTCGTGACACCCGATCCCCTAATACTACATGTCGGTTCGTGACACCCGCTCCCCTAACCTCATTCTTTTAGTTCATCAAGCCTTCTTTTATACCAAGGCATCACCATTAATAGAGTGGATTTAAGTCTTTAAGATTCCAAAGTATCATCATTATAATCCATCACCATTTACATAATCACAATATGCAACAAGACAATTAAGCATATAGAAGACTTTACAATACCACCCAATACATATCAATCGCTATTTAGAGTTTACTATGAAATAGCATAAACCATAACCTACCTCCACCGAAGAATCGTGATCAAGCAATCTACTTTCCCAATGTCCTTGTTGTCTCTTCGTTCTTCTCTCTCTCGCTCGTTCTCGCTTCTTTTCTTTTTAATTTTCTCTTCTTCCAAAATTCTCTTTGTTTTACCCTAATTATCATAAAATTCATTATGATAAAAATACCCCATTATTTATTTCCATATTATCTCCTTTAACCCTCAGGTAAATAAGTTATTAAACTTACCCACTAATTTCATACAGTTTGCCATAAATAGTCCAAAACGCCCCTTAAAACTTTTAGCAGAAATCCGACCCAGTCGAGGTTGCGTCGCTCGTGACAGCCCGTCGTGCCTGCGACGGTCCGTCCTGCAGGGTCGTCACAGAGTTCAGAGAGTCAAAACAGTAAGGGGTCTTGTGACGGTCCATCGTGTCTACGACGGTTCGTGCTACAATTCCGTCGAGAAGTTCAGAGAGTTGATCCCAGTACCCAGATTTTCGAGTTTAAGTGTTTTGGCACGAAGACTCTTGACGGACCGTCGTGCCTATGACGGTTCATCCTACCTGTCGTCGAGGGTAAAGGAGAGAGCAGCAGAAGAATTATACAAGTGTGGGACGACGGAGTCCGTCACGGTCCGTCGTGACCATGACGGTCCGTCGCGTGATCCGTCGACCCAGTCAATTTTTATCCCAAATGATTCTACTGCTCGAAACGACTAAACAGGTCGTTACAAAATAGCGTAAAAATAAAGTGACACATGGAATAGGATTTGGTAAGACAAAATTGGATACTTGGACATTGCATTTGGTGCTTCTTATTGGCTCCATTAATTTGTTTCCCATTTCCATAAGGCTTAATTAGATGATTGACTCTTGTCTATTTTAGATTTTAAAGACAGTGATTAAGTTAAAGCAAACATATTAATTACATGTGTAAATATTTTCTATGGAAATTTTGTAGGTTACCTTTCATATCTTTTGCAGATTGTAAATTAAAATATTTATGAACAGAAGTCAAGTCTATGTCCCCACTCCCATCCCCTCTTTCAATTGTGTTTTGCATTAATTGAAATTTCAAAGGCCTAATCAAGTTATCCTCGTTTAATTTTCTATTCAATGTTTCCCAACCTGTACCTGTGTAGGTATAACTCAGCAAACCGTTCATCAACATTTGATATTTGTACATGAAGTTATATTATTAGACATTGTCTTACTGCGTGTCTGGGCATTTTCCATGTGATAGCGCACCAAGGCAGCGGCTACTGCTTTCTTGTGCGCCCGAGCACTATAATGCGCCTCAATAGTATATCAAATGCCTTAAGATTTCACCTCCTTGGTTTAAAGATTTATCCTAGAAAGAGAAGTTCTCAAGAAACTAACTTCCTCCAGGTTCATCTTGTAAGAATGACGGACAACTAAATGATTGTATATATTAAAAAAACTATATAGCAATATAAATTAGCATGATCATATGCATTTGTTGTAGAATCAAAAGAATAAACATTGTGATAGCATAGCTTATTTGGAGGAATAGCAAGAAAAATTTAAAGGGATTGAATAGGAGATTTGTAGAGATAGAATAGTTGATCTTTAGGAATAGGAATGACTTATCTTAGGGATGTGTAATCTTTATTTTCTCTATATAATGAAAAGATTCTCTCACTTTGATAGACATTAAGCATAAAATTGACAAGGTATTAGAGCCTTCTCTTGGCTAGTTTCATAAAGTCATCTATGGTTCCTTCTAAAATAATTTTGAGAATCTTGATTTTTGGTTAATTGTTCATCGACAATCAATACTATCACCTGGAATTTTGTTCTTGGTCATTCTAGATGCTTTTTTGAGTCTTTGTAGATTTCATAACTATTCAAAAGCATGAATTCACATCACTTTAAATCCTTCGTTGTTCGTTTTACTAGAAAAAATATTCCTCTTGGGAGTTTTAGTTTCAATTTCAGTTGTTTGTCACCGGCAAAGAACTATTGGGACATACAGATGGAAGTGATCATGCTCCTACTAATGCAATAAAGCTAGATGAATGGAAGATTAAAGATGATCGGGTGATGACATAAATTCTAGGGTCAAGTGGTTGTCTTATTTTTCTTAATATTAGGTCGTATAAGATAATAGTGAGATTACTTACAAATGGTTTACAACCAAGATAATAGTGCAAGACACTTTCAATTACAGTATGAAATTGCTAATTACTCTCAAGGAGGTCTTTCTGGATTTCAAAACTTATGGGTTTAATTTACATATGTTTTCTATGCCAAAATACCTGCTGAATCTCTATCAGTGATTCATACAGTTCATGACAAAAGCAAGTGCGACCAATTTTCATGAAATTACGCTCCAACTTTGAGAGTGTTCGTTCTAACTTGATGATTGTAATCCATCTCCATCTTTGGATGTTTGGTTTAGGGAATTACTTTGTGAAGAGCAACGTCTTGTCATTCAAAATGCTTTTAAGAAATAAAGTGATGTCACAGTTGCATTTGCTGCTCAAGGTAAATAAAAGGGGCAGGGATATGAGTAGAACTCAATTCTACAGTTGCAAGGAATATGATCTTATTGCTAGAAATTGTAGCAAGAAGTTTTGTAATTATTGTAAACAACAAGGACTCATTATCAAAGAGTGTCCCACACACCCTCAAATTGGTAGGATCAATTTATTTCAAGATGGGATAAATGGTTCCACTAATGATAACTCACTTACTCTTGAAATGATATAACAAAAGATCGTGTCAGCCTTTTCAGCATTGGGATTAAACGGTAATGATGTTATATATAATTTTTGAATTGTTGATTCAGGTGTTTTCAATCATATGACCAACTCAACAAGGATCCACAAAATGTTCGTAAGTATCAAGGTCCATCACAAATACAAATTGTCAATGGTTGTAATTTACCCATTACCAAGGTTGGGGACATTACTCCAACTTTAAAGAATGTTTTTGTTTCACCAAAAGTCTCAACTAGTCTTATTTCAGTTGGACAAATGATAAATAACAATTGTGATGTGATTTTTTCTCATAATGATTGTCTTGTCGGGGATCAGGTGTAGGGGACGATAATCGTGAAGGGGCCTAAAGTTGGATGATTGTTTCCCATACACTTTTCAGTTTCTTCCGTTATATCTTTTGTTTCTACTTCTACTGCTTGTAAGAGCGAGGTTTGGCATAAGCGTTTAGCACATTCAAATCTATTTTGTTGTCTAATTTATCAAATTCTCGTTTATTGGAAAATAAAAATCAAATTTCAGCTGCTTCCACTGATTGTTCTACATGTAAATTAGTCAAAAGTAAAACTCATCCTTTCCTAATTTTGATAGTCTTGCAACAAAGTGTTTTGATGTCATTCATAGTGATGTTTGAAAATTTTCACCAATTATATCTTTTGCTCATTTCAAATATTTTGTGACATTCCTAAATGATTATAGTTGGTTTACATGGGTGTATTTTCTTCTATCCAAATTTTGAGGTATTTTTCACATTCAAGATATTTTTGGCTTACATTGAGACTCAATTTTCTACGTGCATCAAATTATTAAGATCTTATTATGGTGGAGAATATATGTCTTATGAATTCAAAAAATTCTTGCTTGACAAAGGAATTGTCTCATAACACTCTTGCATATATAAACCACAACAAAATGGAGTTGTTGAACAAAAATTTCGCCTTCTTTTAAATGTCACTCGTACTTTATTGATTTAGTCATCTGTACCATCTAAATATTAGGTGGACGCTTTGTCTAATTCTATCAATTTAATTAATAGATTGTCATCTTAGTGCTAAGTCCATGAGTCTCTATATTTTAGTATTTATCACCAAAATTCTAATTATAGTGATTTTCATACATTTGGTTGTATTTGTTTTGTGCATTTGCTCCTTCACAGCGCAATAAACTTTCTGTACAGTGTACTAAATGTGCTTTTATGGGTTATAGTACTTCACAAAAAGGTTAATTTTATTTTTTTCTATGATCCATGTTCCCACAAATTTTGTACTTCTAGAAATGTTATTTTCTTTGAGAATCGATATTTCTTTCCTATTATTGTAGATTCATCTTCTATTTTTCCTCTTCTTTCTACTTTTGAGGACTTATCATCTTCTTTTAAGAGGTTCAAACCTGGATTTTGTATGAACTATATTACCATTACTCGGCCTGATATCTCTTTTGCAGTTCAACAAGTTAGTCAATTTATGCAGGTTTGCAGTCATCTCCACTTGGTTGTTGTTCGGCGCATCATTCGATATCTTTTAGTAACATTTACTCGTGGATTGTTCTTTTCCAATTGTTTATCCTATTCTTCTTAATGCTTTTAGCGATTCTAATTTGGTGGAATGTCCTGATACTCCTCATCTAGTCTCTGATTGATGCATATTTCTAAGAGAGTCATTGATATCTTGGAAGAGTAAAAAGCAAGATCATGTGTCAAAATCTTCAACAGAAGCTGAATATTGATTTATGTCTACTGTTTTCTCTGAGGTTGTATGTCTTCGTGGATTACTTACTGAGATTGAATTTTTTCAATCTCATCCTACTCCTCTCCACGCTGACAATGTAAGTGTTATACAGATTGCTACTAATCCAACTTTTCATGAGTGAACCAAACGCATCGAAGTGGATTGTCATTATATACAAGAAATTGTGGATAAAGGAGATTACTTTTCCACATATGTCCAATGATCTTCAAATAGTTGATGCGTGTATAAAATCCATTGCACGACAACTCCATTAGATTCTAGTAGGCAAATTGATGCTTCTTGATCCACCAACTTCAATTTGAGGGGGGATGTGAGCATAATGGACAACTAAATGATTGTATATATTAAGTAATTATATAGTAATATAAATTAGCATGATCATATATATTTTTTGTAGAATTAAAAGAATAAATATTGTGATAGAATAGCTGATTTGGAGGGATAGCAAGGTAGATTTAGAGGGATTGAATAGAAGATTTTTAGCTATAGAATAATGTTGACACCCAAATTTGATCCTCCACAATATAATATAATAATTATGTTTCTTCAATTCCAAAAAAATTAAAATAATTAGTTTTATAAAAAAAATTAAAATAAATAAATAAAATAAATATAATTTGCAACTTATTTATAGTTTCATCTTTTTTTCATAATTTGAAATAACATGTATGTTCTACATAATTATATATATTAATATATTTCATGAATATTCGAAAATCATCTCAAAAGATTCTGCTTAATTAAATATTCAATAATTTATGTTTTTGAGTTAATAGTTTATAATTGAGTTAATTATTTTATTTTATTAAGATTAAGAAGCTCATTAATTAGTTATATTAAATTCATCTCATTTAATAATTAGTTGAATTTACTAATTTAGTCAATTCGACTAAATTGTTAATTTTAATTGGCTATAAGTGAAATTCAATAGGTCATTTCATACCTCTTAAACTCTCTTTTAAGACCCAATTTTTGGCCCATTTACTGATAAAATCAGCAGCGCATTTTCCCTTCATATTCACTTCAAGCCGACCCAACTCATTTTCCAAATATTTACAGCCCACCATCTTCCTCCAAAATTCAGCCCAAACGCGCAACCCATATTTCTATGAACCGACCCGACCCGACCCTCCCTCGTCTTCTTCACGCAATAACAGCGGAGAACAGTGTGAAACCCGAAAACTGGCCCACCCCTGTAATTGTTTGCCTAGAAATTCCAAAAAAAACGGTGCCAACAGTACCATCGCCATTTGTTTTTTCCCCCTTTTCTCTTTTACTGTTGGTTTCGAAATGGAGCAAAGAAAATTCAAACTCTTTCTTTTAAAAATATAACGGAAACCAACCCCAAATTTCTCTTTCTTTCTTTAATTTTGGGGGCAGAAAAGTAGAGTTATAGATAGAACAGAGTTGGTGGTTGGGTATTTTAGATACTGATTTTGGTTATTAAATTCTGGGCATAGTTGATATGTCGTATCTGTGTTGTATAACATTTCTGTTGTCGTTTCTAATTCTGCTATTTTCATGCCTAGCTTCGCTGCTCCGCTATGGTAATTTTAAGGCTATCCCTCACTTGTTCGAATGTTGTTTAATACTCATGTGTATGTATAAGTTTTCACTGACTCTTAGCATCAAAGGTTTCACTTAAGTTTTATTAACTTCCCTTCAAAATGAAGATGAAATCTCAAATTCTGCTCTTAAATTTCGGTGATTATCCTACTATTCAATATGTTGTGTTTCGGATCAAAGTTTTTGTTTTCTTTGTTTTTGATGTCAGCCGAATGATTTTCCATTAGCTCATTTATGCATAAGGAAAAGTTTAGTCAAAATACATCTCTGATCCATCTGATGTTTTTTCCCTTTCTCCTTGCAAATTATATTCAAATCATCCCTCATGTTTGTCATGATTTCTCTGCTTCCCCGTTTCCTTTACTGTTTGTTATTTCTTTTTCAAGAATGATAAATGAGTATATCATTATCCCTTCAAAAATTTTTCCTATGTTGTGTTATTAGTTTCTTCATTTAAATGGGTTGATTTTAGTTAAAATTATTATCGTTTAGAGATATACTTTTTTGCTGATTTGTGTGTTGCCCAACGTGTGCTAAGAAATTAATATTAACTTGATCTTAAATGTGATCTAATGTTGCAGTTGCCAAGTATGTTTTCACCGACTTGTTGATTCTCTTATATTTTTTGGCATATGAACTCGTTGTTTGATTATGGTCTTATGTGCCTTTAATTTGCTTATCCATTTGCTAAAAATGAGGCTTGTAGTATAAGCAGTTTAATCACTATGCCTTGCTTTTAATTCTTCTTTTTCCATTTGCATTTGTCAAACTCATGGTCAGTGCTAGCCCTTTTGCTTTGTTGATGACTTCTATTCCTTTATATTTATTACTTGTTGTTCGGCTAATCCTCCTTTATTGGTCGTTGGGAGATATTATTATTGGATACTAATTCTTATCATCATTTTTTTATGTGAATCCCTCCCGAGTTCATGGTGGACCTCTCTCTTGCATCTTCAAGATGAGCCATAAGGCTCAATTTTACCTTTTATTGTATCAGTCAATCTTGAAAAATCGGTGTACAAGGCTGGAGTCGAAATACAAGCCTCCAATGTGGGTTGTATAATTCTATATACATCGATATACAGATCGGGTAAAGCAAGATACAGGAAGAAATCGAATAACATGTTTCAGCGGCTGAAATAGGCTGTATATATTTGATATGCAGTCCGATATACAAGAAAATGGGTTAAAATGCAGACCAGATACATCAGTATATATTTGTTGTATACATAGACACAGGTGTTTGATAGCAAAAATGGGCCCAAAACTCAAATCTTTTTGTGCAGCAGGTCCAGGAAAGTCAATGGGCTGAAACCCATAATTTGCAGCTGGCCCATTTTCTAGACTTAGGGCAGGTTGGGTACAAAAGCCCAAAAGTTTGATTTTATTTCCTCGTTTCTTATAATTTGTTTATTGTATTAACTCTTAGGGTGTGTTTGGTATGAAGGAAAATATTTTTCATAGAAAATGTTTTTCTAGAAAATGTTTTCCCGAAAGATAAGTAGATTTTGGTTTTATTTTCTCATGTTTGGTTGGTGAGTAGAAAATATTTTTCGGAAATGATTTTTAGTGTTTGATTTATGAATGAAAAATGTTTTTGAGAGACATCTTTTATTTTTACTAGAGTAGAAAATAATTTGTAAAATTGAAAATATTTTTTAAAAACAATTTTTATCAAGGGTGGGGGGTGGGGGTGGGGGAGGGGGTAGGAGTGAAAAAATAAAAGTTTGAACTTTATAGTATTTTTAAAAAACAATTAATTTTTTTGGGGGTTAGGGTAGGTGGGGAACTGGACCGGGGGAAGGGGGGTAGAAGTTTAAAAATAAAAATTGAAGTTGAAAATATATTTAAAAAGCAAAATTATTTTTTTTGGGAGAGGGTAGGGTTGGGGGGGATGGCTGGTGGTGGGTGGGGGTCAGGGATCGGGTTAAAAAAAATAAAATTTTAAAATTATTTTTTTTAAATTGTTGTTTTTTCCAAAAAAAAAATGTAATTTAAACTTGGAGGAGAGTTTTGGAAAATGTTTTCCTTAATTTTTGAAGGGAAGACATTTTCCTTAATTTTGAGGAAAATGAGTTGATTTGGAAAATATGTTCCAAAACTTTTGTCTCAACCAAACATGAGAAAATTGGAAAATATTTTCCAGAAAATGTTTTCCTTCATACTTTTAACCTTTATTTGTTTGGTTAAATCCAATTAAATCTCCTAAAGATGAACCATTTTTATTAGGAATAATTACTAAACTACACAACTTTACTTTACCTATTCCCAATATTTCCCTATTCTTTCATTAAAATTCAAAAATTCCTTTTTTACACCCAATGATGCTTAACTTACTTTTTACATTACAAATTAAAACTGGAACTTTCCCATCCTCAAAAATTTCACCCAAATTATTTCCCCTAAAATTTTCAGATAAAATTTTAAAGCAACTTTGATTCAAAAAAATCCTATCCCTATTCATCCACTTTAGAGTTCAGAATTGGACTATCATCTTCTCCAGTAAGATTTCTTCCTCTTTTTTTTTTTACTTTTTCGTATATTTAATATTCTTTCTTTTCTATAAAATTTATAGTTTTTTTTTTCAGAATCGGAAGTTGTGAAGAATTGAGTTCTAAATCGTTGCATGACCCTATGGTAATGACAACTCCAAATTCTAGCAAGAGATCCTCTTCAAAAAACAGACATGCATCAACTTCAAAAGACCCAAAAATCCAAAAGAAAAAGGGTAGAAAGGCGGTACCTCCGATTATTCGACCAACACTACCTACGGCATCTACATTTGTATCCCTATCCATCCTGATTTTTGTATCTTTTTTCATTAATTTGATGATTGCTTTTTTTCATTTAAGTATAGTTTATTTTAAATTTTCATTGCACTCATGGAACACATAATTTTTTTGATTTTTTTATGTCTTACACACAAATATTAATGTTTCGTAGATAATATTTTAAGTATCAGTTTATTATTTTTGATACGTTATTTTTTTGTCTATTTATATAACGACAAATGAATTATTTAGGTATTGGTGTATCTTTTATGTGTTGGACAAGAACATTAACGTATCTAATCTGTTTAAGTTGAATATTTTATTGATATTTAGTATAAAATTGCATAAACATTAATGTATCTAATATTATTGTTTAAGTATCATATTAGTATGTAGGTGTTATTTAGTATCAATTTTCATGAACTTTAATGTATCTAAAGTGAACAGAAATCACACTAAGAATATTGATTTTTGTGTGATGCTTTTTTTAAATATCAGTTTGATTATTTAGTATAAAATTACATGAACATTAATGTATCTAATAATATTGTTTAAGTAGCATATTGACATGTAGTGTTATTTAGTATCAAAAGTGAACAGAAATCACAGAAGGAATATTGATTTTTGTGATACTTTTTAAGTATCAGTTTGATATGTTTATATAACGACTAATCAAATTTGTGTATTTGTGTAGCTTTTATGTGTTGCACACGAAAATTATTGTATATAATATAGTAATATGTTTAAGTTTAAATGTTTGGTTGTTATTTAGTATCAAAGTGCATGAACATATATATATGTAATACTTTTGTTTAAGTATCATATTGGCATGTATGTTTTATTTAGTATCACTATTCCTGTACATTGATGATGTAAAAGTTAACAATGATACTCATTAATGTAATGTTGTGTAACATTCTTCTTGTTATTTAATATCAGTTGAACCACAACATGATTATATGTCGGTAATAGTATATAAATTGTTTATATCTGTTGAAGATTGATAAAAAAATATTTATTTAATTGCAGAATATGATTTATGTAATTAAACATATATCAAGGAATGCTATAAAATTTGGTCCACCTACAACACCATTTATAGATTTTTATTGGGTGTTGGTTGTGGTTGTTTTGAAGGAAAAGTTGATAAGAGTGTATGACTCATCCATGGGTTCAAGGAAAAGAGTGCATCATGTAGAGATAAATAAGTTGTCTTTAATGCTTCCAAACTATCGACATGATAGTGTTTCCTTTGATAAAACTGAGAGAATTAATTGGTTGTTATTAGAGGCGCACAAAGACAAGAAAACGGGTGAACTGTTGGATCCACGACATTTCTTTGCAGTGGAATATGCTTAAGATATTATGAAACAACAAAGTGATAGCCTGTTAGTATTGTAAATCAATTTATTTACTTAGATATTCAATTCTTTTTTTAATGTATCTTCATTTTTGCAGGGATTGTGGAATGTATGTAGCTGCTTTTGCAGAATACTTGAGTGGCGAAATCAACATTCCATCTGTTAGTTTTCAGAGTGAATATCTTCGCAACAGATACGGAGCATTGTTATGAAAGTATGGTATGGACAAAGTCAAGGTTGGATATGTTAGTGATATCGATAATCATGTAAGGCCAAAGAGTGGTTACACTACACAGGCATAAGTTGGATTGGTTAAATTAGAGTAGTTAGGTTTATATAATGTTGAAGTTAAGTTAATTAGTATTTTATTTTATAACTTGTCCTTCCAACACAATATTAATAAGTATTTATTAATTTGAAAAATTCTTGTCATCAAGAAATGTATTTCAATTTCAATTTTTGTCTCTAAATATATAATTTAATTAACAGTAACGCGCTATGAATTAATTTTGTAAAATTAATATATACACAATTATTGCTGATACACTATAAACTTTGTTAACAGTATACATGATACTATATTTACACAATTAGTACACAAAACGATACAAATAATTAACTTAAAATGTTTAGTATTTCAATAAACCACAACATCTGATACAATATTATCATCAGATACACAATATTCATAGAGTTGTTAAGTATATGATACATATTTTATTATCAAAAATAGATTTGTGCATCTTTAACAATTAATAAACAATAATGTAATTAATATATTTAGTATCGTTCAACATGCTGCAACATATAAAACTCTATATATATTTAGTATCGGTTACAATTATGTGTCTGATAACAAATTTTTTTATCAGATCCATTATATTTTTACCGTTTTATGTAAATGAGACTATACAAATTATCAATATCATTACACTTGATATAATACAATCCAAAAAGATATATTTAGTATCACTACACATTTTGTATCTTGTAACATTTATATGAAGTTATACTCACATTAAATGAAAAAGTTCAAATCTTATTATCAAACTAAAAATATCCAGAAACATTATTACACATGAAACATAAAACAACAAAAAAAAATAATCATCAAGAATCTTTTGAAAAGAAGGTACATGTTTTTATATCGTGACATTCTTGTCCACAACGTCCACAACAATTACTTTTCATTGTTAGAGGATACATTCCGAATCCAACCTCATGTTTCTTAATTTCTATGTACAATTTCAAACTCATATCAGTCCGAATACACAAAGGAGACGAATTACCTTCAACAACATATCTAATCTCGATATTTTTTCGATTCATCAACACTCAACTAAGCCGCAATTGCTGAAATAAGATTCATGAATGAAATATTTTCTCCAACCACTATCCCATTACTTTTTTATCGCTCGTATATAACATCACTTTCTCATGTTCCAGAATATCTTAATAAGATCGAAATATTCATTATTTGAATCTTCACAAATTGCGTTCCAACTATTTTAAATCAAGCTTTGCGTATTTTTCTCGAAGAACAAAGTGAAGTTTGACAATTTGAAATTCACTAATGTCATCAATCAGGTAGACATTTATGCAGATTAGACACTAGTTTTGTTAAACCTCCGCTTGAATCGTGGAACAAATTTTATCCTTTTTTTACGTTATAACTGATAACAACAAATTAAATATTAAAGTATCTTTCCGCTCTAGTTTAAGTATCATTCCTCAATATTAAATATCCGAATTCATATAAAAAGAAGATTTTTGGTAAATAGATAAAGAGTAGGGATAGAAAATAATTTGTCTATTAGACTATGGGATTTGCCTAATTTTTACTTTTTATTATGATAATTTATTGCACTTACACAAATCTTATTTAATCAACTTTCTTTATTTGGTCACTTTTGACAAAGCTTACTTTCATTTCCATATTATTTCAAAATGTTTAAGTTTAATTCTTTTCAAATGATATTTTATTATTTTAAATACTTTTTGAAGTTAGTCAAAAAATTTTAGTCAAGTCGTAGGATAACCGCATGTTAGCGGACGTTTCAAAAATCTTAAAAACCTTCTTGAAGCGTAAATAAGAACTTCTTACCCATTTTCTCTAAACTTTTTAAGACTTAATCAGTTCGAGACTTTCTAAATTAAGTTTTCTTGATTTCTTTAAAAAATTAAGTTTTATACTTAGAACATTTCAAAAAGTGATTTTTCTAAAGATGGTAAAATTACAGCATAACAAATAGCATATTTGTAAGGATATGAATGACAAATCTTTAGGAATGTGTAATCTTTATTTTCTCAATATAATGGAAAGACTCTCTCACTTTGAGAGACACTTAGCAGAAAATTGACACATTTGTAGTTGAATTTCATAATTTCATCTTAACACCAATTGATATCTTCTATTCGTGGTATCCATGTTTTTTTTTTAAAAAAAGAAGAAAATCCACCTCTAACAATATGTTTGGATCATTGTAATTGATTCTATTGTATTGTATCGTTACTATATCTACAATGTTTGTTTTGATTGTTACTTAAAATGTATTGTACTATATTGTTAAATTTCGTTGTTACGTAACAATGAAAGCTCCTATTTTATGAAACAACTAATTCTTTGTGTTTTCATTGTTACTTAATTTCTTTTTCTAATCATTTTTTACATAATATTTCTAAATATTATTTTACCCTATACCTTAATTATTTAAATTTAGTCAAATCTCCTACGCTAGAATAATTAAGATTATTTTAGTAAATTTATAAATTACAACACCGTACGATACAATCAAACCAAAAAATTTAAATGTTATTAAACAAGAACAAACAACACAGTCTAACCAAACATTGTATCTACTACACAATACAGTACAATAGAGTACAATACAATATAATACAATACAATACATTATGAAAGAATGGGTAACAATGATCCAAACAAAGTGTAAGGGTCAAGAAACGAAGTTTGTCATCTTTTCCTCCAAAATCTCACACTTCTCAAGAATTTCGAGCATATTAGTTATGTAAGACTATCGTAGGGAAGAACTAAGTTTTTCCTCACGTCTTACATTAAAGATTTCCGTTAGTAAGATCAAATCTGGGTTATTATTCAAAGTCCATGATTTTTGAATTTCTTTATTTCGACTGTGTTCATTGATTATATTATTAATTTTATCATGCTATATCTTGATGATGATATTTGATTGATTTTGGACTCATGTTATTCCACCACATTACCCTTTTTGAACTAAAGTTAATTGAAAAAATTTTCATAATATTTCATATACATTATTTTCACGAAAGAAATAACATTAAGATTATCGAGAAGTATTTTAAGAAAATATTCTTATTTTAAGCGTCAAGTGTATTATTTTTAAAAAAGAGTACAAGAAAATGTATTTTGCATTCAAAATGCATATTTTCATAAAGAAAGTTTAGATAGTAATTCTTTAGTTCACCTCAATTTTGAGAAAACATAGTCGTATGTTTTTTTAGAAAAGTATAGTTAAGTTTTAAAGTAAGGTCCAATTCAAATTAATTTAGTTTTAATGAAACATTAATGAGGATAAACTCAAAGTGGATAAGGGTTCAGATAATCTTAACCCATAACCGTGTCGCTAGTGTAGGATAAGATCATGTGGTTGATTGGGACGACTTCTTATATAGCTAGCTCGTAGTGAAGGCTCAATGATTGGATCCATTAGTTAAGTTTGTCCTATATCATGACAAAGTATGTGATGATTTCGGAAACGTGGGCAAGACGTTGTATTATCATAATTCTCAATGTGATGGTTGTCTGTTAGAGAAACTCCCTGAGAAAGTAAAGTTATATTATTTTCCAATATTTGTTATCATCATATTTTCATTCATAAAGTTTTTTGTTAAAGTACAAATACATAACTATTCAATTGACTTTATTTCAACCAATCTTCAAGGTTATTCATTTAGTTTAATATGTTCAGTTTTAGCCATTTATTTTATTCTTCTATTTTATATATCGTGCATTCCATGGACTGATGTCATTTAACGTTGCATCTTTTAATGATGCAGATTTAGGTATTTAAGATCGACAATAGATGTAACTGCATAATCATTTTCATCTAGCTTTGGCGATAATTCAAACTTCAGAACTATGCCACCAACGTAGGATATGATGGTACCTTTGATTCAGGCGAATCCTTAAAAATTACCCTGGTAAGGGCTCAATGTTGGATAGACTAGTTAAGTTTATTCTATACCCTAGCAAAGTAATGACTTTGGCAAGATGGACAAGATATTGTATCATTAAAATGCTCAAAGTGATGGTTGCAATTAGAGAAATTCTGTATAAAAGTAAAGTTATATTACGTATAATTTTTGTCATAGAGTTTTGTGTTAAAGTACAGATACATGCATTACTATTCAGTTGACTTTATTTTAGTCCATCTTCAATGTTATTCATTTAAGATTAAATACTTGAATATATAATATCAGAATCTTGAACATGATAATCTTATATAGAGATCATTAAGGGCACATACCTGATGAGGAAGACATTATCACAGAGAAAATCGGAAGTGTTAGTCGTAAATTGATTTCTACCTTCTTGCCCTAACTTTATGTTATCACAACCGTCGGCGATAAAATTATTGTAGAGAATATGTGGTTAACCCTAATCGGTGGAGGGAGGACCAATTTATAGAGGTTATGATTTAATATGGTATTTCCATAAAGTAATCAATGTACGGACGAGATCTATTCCTTATTAAATACTATTTATTGTATTACTTGGATTATAAGTAAACTTAGGCCATGAGTAAGAAATAATTAATAATAATAATAATTCTTACATTCTCCCACTTGGATCAATAACCATATATCATTAATATTTAATAAACATTAGTTGCACATGCAATAGATCTCTTCTATAATGTCCATCATGCATACCAAAATATAACAAACTACTAATGTGAGTTATGACGGTTGTACATAAATTTTAAGCTACATACTTTCTTCCATATACTACTGTATTAGCAACTTATCATACTAGGTTCATAAGCTATAAAAACATATAACATTAAGGTCCACAATAATGTCTCATAGAGACTCATCTTGTAATTTCTCAAAAACAATAATGTGTACACCATTATGAGAAACAAGATATTTATTAATGTATATCATAAACACATAATTTGAGCTCAGAGTGTAAAACATCATAAATGTATCAATCATAAGTATAACCAAGACCCTTTTTTGAACATCTTCTTTAAATGTCTTTGTTTGCAAGCCTTTTGTTAATAGATCTGCAATCATGAGATAAGTTCTATTATTCTTAAGTAACACTCTTTATTTCTGAATTTCTTCCTCGACAGTAAAGTACTTTAATTCCATATGTTCAAAACATTTGGAGTACTTATCATTCTTGGAGAAGAATACTGCTGCAACATTATCACAATAAATTTTCAGCGGCTTGATAATGGTGTTGACAACCCCAAGTCCTAAAATAAAATTTTGCAGCCATAATGTATGAATTGTGGCTTCATAACATGCCATAAACTTTGTTTGCAGTTTTACAGTGATCCATTCCAGGATTACTTTAACATTTTTCCAACATTCTGACCACAAAGCTAATATATGATCTTGTACAAGTTTGAACATACATCAAACTTTCAAAAATAGAAATTTAAGAAAATGAGACCATTCCCTTTTCTTTCTACATCGTTCTTTAGGCATCGCATGAGATTAAATTTGTCCCGTTTTTATGAATAGGAACTATTCCTGCTGAACAATTGTTCATATTAAATCTCTCTAGAACTCTTTCGATATAGCCCTTTTGAGACAATCCCAATAATTCTTGTGATGTCTCATTTATCCCTATCACACAGGATGTCTCACCCAGATCTTTCATTTCAAAGTTCATAGAGGGAAAATCATTTGTCTCACACAATTATGCCTAAATCATTAGCAACAAGTAAAATATCATCATTATACATGACGAAAAATGTGAACTTACCCCCACTGATCTTTTGGTATATACACGGATCAACGATAATTTTCTTAAATCCAAAAGGTGTTATGGTATCATTAAGCTTTTAATTTCAAAACCCTTTGGTTAGTCAATATAAACATCCTCATTCGAGGTATACTATATGTAAGACAGTTTTCACATCCATTTGATGTAACTCTAAATCATAATGAGCTACCAAAGTTAAAACAATTCTTAATGAGTGTTTCTTTGGGACAGGTGAAAAGCTTTCTTTATAATCAATGTCTCCTTTTTGAGTGTATCCCTTGGCAACAAGTCTGGCTTTATATCGTTCAATATTACCATTTAAATCACGTTTGGTCTAAAAGACCCATCTACAATCGAATATTTTAGAATTTTCTAGTAATTGAACAACATTCTAGACTTTGTTGTATTCCATGAAACTCTTCATTCATGGCATCAATCCATTTGTCTGACTTTTCTTTTTGTCTTGTGAAAATGAATCTTTATTAATTCCAATGTCAAAATCTAACTCTTGAAACTAAATCACATAATGACCAATTTTCTTTATGTCATTGTTTGTGATTCATTTGCGCCAGATATTTGTGAGTTAGTTCCTTCTTGAAGTGTTTCACCCAAATGTTTTCCAACATTATCATAGTATTTTTCAACAAGAGGAACAACATTTGTAATTGGTGCGGAAGTACGTACATTCATGGGCAATGGAAGATTTACCCTTACATCATTAATTTTCACACTTTATCGTTCAACACTCCCACCAACTTCACCATTCACAAGGAATTTTACAAATAGACTTAGATATTGTTCTGATTAATTACAATTTTCATAATATTCACTACCTCTATCTGACCTAATTAATGATTTTATCTTTTTTATCTAATTGTCTTTCAATCTCATTAACATACACTTTGAGAGTGTCTGCTGCTTGAGATTTTTCTTTCAACAAATAGATAAATCCATAACGTGAAAATTCATTAACAAAGGTGATAGAATATTTTTCTCCACCTAAAGATGGAACAACAAAGGGTCCGCAAACATCCGTGTGTATTATTTCAAGAAGCTGAGTGCTCCTTGTGGCACCTTTCTTGGTATATTTGGTTTACTTTATTTTAATGCAATTCAAACATATATCAAGACAACAAAATTCAAATTCGAAAGAATTTAATTCTTTACTGATCTTTTTAATCGTTCTCTGGATACATGACCCAAACGTTTAAGCCACAAATAAGCAGAATTTTTATTTAGTGAAACTACGTTTAATTTTAACATTTTGATGAATAATAAGTAGTAATTTAGAAAAACTATTATCGAGTTTTAATCTATATAAACCATCATTAAGAACACTAGAACTAAAAAAAAAATATTCTTATATAAATTGAAACATCCATGTTCAAACTTAAAATCAAATCCAGAAACGTCAAATCTCAAAAGGGAAATCAAATTTCTAGAAACTGAAGGAATATAAAGAGTATGTAATAGATCGAGGTGATGTTCAGTCTCCAAGATCAAACGATAAGTCCATATGCCGATCGAGGTGATGTTCAGTCTCCAAGATCAAACGATAAGTCCATATGCCTTCAATTTTATCCTTCATACAATCTCCCATGAACAAGAAATTTTTTTATTTGATTCGTAGTTTGGATCGTAGTGAATCCCTTCAACATAGTGAATACATGAGTAGTTGCACCAGAATCAAGCCACCAAGTATTATTAGAAACTTCAACTAAATTTTATTTGAAACATACAAAGGCACTAAATGTACCTTTCTTTTCAAATTAAGTTTTACGTTTCAAGCAATCTTTCTAATAGTGTCCTTCCTTTATACAGAAATGATACAGATCATCCTTGAGTTCCTTGTAAGCATCTTGTGAAACATTAGCAGGTGCTTTCTTTTTCTAATACTTCTTGGTTTTCACTTTAAGCCATTTACTAGCTCCTTGACCCATGAGTTTAATGAAATGACATCTTTGTTACTTAAGTCTTGACTCTTCTTGAGTAAACATACTGGAAAATTCATTAACATTCCGCTTATCCTTATTAGTGCTATAGTTGATTTGGAATGGTCCATACTCAAGAGACAATAAGTTCAGAATATACTGAATTAAGAAGATGTCATCCACTTTCATGTCCAAGGTTCGAGGTCTTGCTGCAATGTTAGTCATCTCGATGATATGATTTTGTATACTACACGACCCATAAAACTTCATGGTCGTTAGTTCAACCATTAGTATACCAACGAGAGACTTATCAACAGAACGAAAACATTCTTCCACAAACTTATGATACTTCCTGACACTTTCTATTTGTGAAATAGTACTTTCAATGTTGTTAGCAACAGTCATTCGCATGAACATAAGGCTTAATCTGTTAGAGCATTTCCATGATTGATGAAAAGATTTCTCATCCTTACTGCTCTTATTAGTAATGACAGTAGGTTTGTCATTCAGCAAAGCCAAGTCAAGATCCATCACACCTAAGTTAAACTTGACTTGTTCATGACATTCAGAGAAGTTCAATACATTGAACACAGTAACAGACGAAGCATGCGAATGAAGAGAAATAACTGCAAATAGATACATGTTCACATATAAAAAATAATGTGAATATAGTAGAACGATAAAAGTACATCGTAATTCTACTTTGTGTAGATACTACGACACACTATCATAATTTAAATGTTATTTTTTAAAAAAATCTTTAATAGACAATTAAATAATTTTAACCAAATATATACAACATTTTTGTATATATAATATATTTTTAATTGAAATATTAATTTACTTCATAATTTTTCACTACTCGTAGAATGATAGATTCACCTTTAGGTAAAACTTTTAAGTTCTACCAATAGTGAATGTCAATTTATCTATTTATTTTCAATGTAGGCATTTAATTAAATTTCATGGATAAATGACAATGTTATGAGTGCATTTTTCTCAACCATACTAGTTTGGCCACTTTGATGACTAACAAGCTATATGAATACAAATGCATACATAATCTCATAAAATTTTGTGCATGTGAATAATTTTAAACATTTTATTTTGATCACTTTGGTGACTAACAAACTATAGAAATACAAAGTATACATAACATCATAAATTTTTTGTGCATGTGAATAATTTTAAACATTTTAGTTTGATGACTTTGGTGATTAACAATCTATAGAATCATAATACATGCATCAAGTTGAAAAAATCAGACCCAGATTCTGTTGGAATATTGAATGTGGTGAACATTAATTTTCTAGTTTGACGACTTTGGTGACTAACAAATTATATTTCACTGAGTACACACATATTATTTATTACTTAATATAACGATCACTTTAATTTATTGCACAATCTAAAAGAGAACATAATTATTGCATCATGGGAGAAATTGAAATTTTCAGAATTTGTGCAATCTAAAACAGAACATAATTATTTGTTTATTTAGGAATGGTGGGCGGTAATTACTCTTTATTACCCTCCCAAGGCTGATGCGGTTATATAGTTTATGAAGATTATATGTTCAAACAATCCAGGCTCTGATGCCACATGTAAGATTAAATACTTGAATACATAATATCAGGTTCTTGAACACGATAATGTTACATAGAGATCGTTAAGGGCACATAACTGATGAGGAAGACATTATCACAGAGAAAAGAAAAAGCGTTAGTCGTAAATTGATTTCTACCTAATTGCCCTAACTTTATGTTATCACAACCGTCAGCGATAAAATTATTGTAGAAAGTACGTGGTTAACCCTAATGGGTGGAGGGAGGACCAATTTATAGAGATTATGATTTAATCTTGTACGTCCATCAAGTAACCAATGTACGAACGGGATATATTTCTTATTAAATACTATTTATTGTTGACACCCAATTCTGACCCACGTCGGTATAAATTAATTATCGAGCTTCGTATGTTTTCCAAACAATTTAAATTAATTAGTTTTATAAATTTTGCGAAAATTAAATGATAGAATGCATGAACTTTATGTTACTTCGGATACTTTTTAGCATAACTTTAGATAATATATATGTTTACATAGTTATGTATATAGTTAGTATATTTCATGATTTTTCAAAAAAACCATCTCAAAAATATTTTAATTTTAGTAAGCATCTTATCTTAGTTTAAATTATAATTATACTTTGAATCACTATTTTATAATTATATTACTAAAAAAAAAAGGAGCTCGTTGATTAATTAATACTAATTCATTTTTATTTAAGGTTTATCCAATTTTTGATTTCATTTTTATTAACTAAAATTGGCCATATTTTAAGTTTAACCCATTTTCCTTTTAATCCATTTAAAAAATCAATCTTGGGCCTTTTCCAACTTACCAGCCCACTTCAACTCAAATCTCCTACACTTTCCCATTCATCAGCCCACTCCAATTCTTCCTTTTTCAGCAGCCTAAATTAATCCCCAACCCAATTAATTTCCCCAGGCCCAAGTCGATTCCCAGCCCCCAAATTTATCCCCAGGCCCAAAAATCCAGCCCAATACACTCAACCCTAGCCTCTTTCCCTTTGACCCCGCCCCGTCCCTTTCTCCTTCTTCCTCCCCCACGTTTCCTAGCAACAGAACACACACAAAACACACGAGAACCCAGCCACGAATTTCAGAAGAAAAACGACAAATTCCCAAAAACAGCAGCCGCGAAATTCCCTTACCCCGCGTCTCCCCCACGCTCTCTCCCTCCTCTGCCATGCTATCTCTCCTCCTCTTTCTAGTGCGTGGAGGAATGATGCAGTGCAACGGACACCTGCTGTCCTGCTGCTCTGTACGCGGCTCTGCGCACAAGGCGACGCATTTTCGTCCTCGCCATGGTGAGATTGACCCACGTCGTTTGCCAAGGACGAGAGATCAATCTGGATCGTCCACCTCACCTCCCATCCGTTAGAGTTTTTGGCATCAAATGCGGATATTCCTTCAGCTTTGGATAATTTTTCAGAATTTTGAAATGGAAAATGGGCCTGAAATCACCTTCCCGCCTTTCTCTCCGAAAATCCTAATTTTTCTTTCTATTTAAACCCCATCTTTCTTCAGAAAAGGGGTTGGGAAAAAAAAGAAATTAAGGAAGAGATTTTTGGCTTTACTGTTTTTCGGAAGAACAGGGGGTTAGAAAATCTGGGTCGGGAAATTCGAGGGGAGAAAGTTCTTTTAGTTTTCTTGTTTACTTCGGAAGAACTAAAGGAAAATTATAGAGATTGGAGATTTTTTGTTTAGACTTGAGCGGAGGATTTCTTTTCTCCCTATCATTTTTTTCAAACTTGTTGAGAAAAGTTTCAAGCTGCCTTTGAAAGGGTTTCCAAGATCGTGCGAAAACAGAGGTCAGCGGATTGGTGAGCTAATCGATCCAGCGGCTTTCATTTCGTCATTTGGTGCTCGTGTTTTCGTTATGGGATGGAAGTTGTTGTTGTTGCTGCTCGTTCCCGGTGTCGCTGCTCCTCAACAGGTAAACACCTTTTTTTTATGAAATTTTCTTCTCTTCTTGGTTTCAATATGATGGTTTGAGGGTGGAGAACTTTGTTGTGTGTCTATTGGGTTGTTTGTCACTGTTGGGTTGACATTACTGGATATGTCTGCTGGAGTTTGCTTTTTGTTTAAATTACATATACAACTCATGTGTTCTTAACTAGTCCATTTGAGCGAATACGTTGTGTGGTTAGAGTTTGGAGGTCCGCCGGCTTTACCAAAGATGATTATGTCCTCTTCTTCTTATTGAGCATATTTTTCTCTTATATAGTTGAATTTGAATTGGTGCTAAACATTCGATGTCTTATCCTTTATTCTTTCACCTCAAGTTGAAAGAATGAATTTAGATATCCAAAATTTGGATTTTACCTGTGGTGTTTTGACTGTTCGAAGTTTATGTGTTGCATCTTTGTCTTGTCCAAATGATTTTGTCGTTCAGAGATGATTCTCAAGTTCGGTTCCTAGCGAAAGTACGTCACTAATTTTAGGTTGAGTATATGGTTTAGTCTTATTTCAGAAGGTTTACAGCTTTAAAAGGTTGATTTTACCCCTTTCTTGGCTTTAAATACATGTCTGTTTGTTTCAACTTTTGTGTTAAACCTTATATTGTGCTTTTGTTGCCTTGGTTTGCTTCCTGCTTTGCTTGAAGTTGGAGAAATGCTAAGAAGAGATAAAAAGAAAATTTGTCTTTTGTTCTCGTGTCTGTTTTTAGCAAAAACAGTGGCATATGTTTTGCTTGAAGGTTTAGGTATTCATGGATTTTGCCAAGATAAAAGTGAATAATTTCAGTGTATTCATATGGCTGACCCCATTTTTAACATATCATGGTTCCTTGTGATTTCTTCAAGTTATATATGTTCCTTTGTATAATGTGGTTATAGAGGAACTCCAATAACTCCATTGCTACAGAGACTTAGTTGATCCATAAATATCCGTGCTTTGTTTATGTCATGTCCTTTTGTTATGTGTGCAAGAGTTGCTGTTGAGATTTGATAATGGTGGGTCTGATCCATTACTGTTTGCATGTGTTGTTATAATAAAATAATACCTCGAAAATTGTGAACTTGTGTGTTGCAATAATTGATATTAATTTTGCCTAAGAAGTGGAACATCGTATTAATGTTTTTTTTTATTTTTGTACGAAATTTGTCCGAGTTCTTCATGAACTCCCATTTTCCCTCGCTTTTGGCAACGGAGCCATTGAGGCTCGACTTCTTCATCTAGTCAACCCATCAAGATAGGCGTGCAAATTCGAAATTTCATGAAGTTTGAAGAAAATCAAAGAAGGCGGAATAGAAGATTTTTTATTTATTTATTGTGTTGTATTTTTGGGCATAAGCCCTTGTCATTTTTATTTTCCTTGTATTTATTTTTGTATTTTTAGACTAGGACAGGTGAAGTGGGTCGAAAACCCAAACGAAAAATGGGTTAAAAGCCCAAAAAGCAGGTGGGTCCAAATTTCGGTCAAGGTGGACAGAACCCGAAATTGGACCCAAATATCTCTCTCTCTCTCTCTCTCTCTCTCTCCCTGTCTTACTTGTTTACATACTTTCGTGCAATTGTTGTTAGTTTTAGGGCTAGAAAAACTCTGACCCTCTCGTTATACGCCTTACTATTTTATCAAACTTAAAACTAAATTGAATCTTAAAACGATAATATTTCAAATTCGAAAGTTCGCTTAGATTTAAATCTTAGGAAGTTTAATTTCAACAGATTCACAAATTTTAAAATGAATAGTACTCAAATGGTTAGTTGCCGGAAAGCCGAACTAAGCGGAACGTCTTAGGTTCCTTCAAAACCTTCCTAAGAAGTTAATAAGAATCCCCGAACCCTTTTAAAGTTTTCAAACGATTTTCTGTTTAAATTATTTGAAAACAAGTTTTCTTAATTTTTTCTAAAAAAAAATTAAGTGGCGAATCTTAAAAGTCGAAATCTCTTAAAATAAAATAAACTCTTTTGATTATTTTTTGATAAAACAGAATGGAGACTCTGCTGGGGAAACAGAGGATTCTAACCCTAGGATTAACTTTATTTGACTACTTGTGATTAACTGTTTAATTGTTCAATTGCTTTAGATTTCGAAAACCATTGCATTTCATTGCATATTCCCGCCAAATGGCCAATAGTTTGCATTAGGAAACGGAAGTTACGCGGCTTACCGCGACTTTCTTCAAATATACCCAAGAAATTATTTGGGAGTATCAAACAAATAGTCGGAATGCGGTCATCCAACGTTGTTTGGTAACTCCACCCCAATGTTTGTCCGACTCGAGTAACCGTCAATTTGAAAACAATTCTAGAAAGCCTAAGATAGAGCTAAACCAAAACCAAGTTAAGCATCAACCTAAGACGGCTAAATACCCAAGGCGTATTAAGTCCATTTTAGTAGAAGAACCGCCAAAATCGTGTCTAAGGTCTTCGACCTCACGACACATCATATTGTTTGACATTCGAATAATATATGTGTGAAAACCAACTTGGGGGTGGGGAAAAATCTAACGGGTTTCTATTTTACAAACATGGATCATTTTCTGAAGTTCGATATGGTCGTCTCAGCGCCACCTCAGCTTACGATGTGGTACAACGATTTGGATGGGGATCATAGAAGAACCATTAACAAATATGTAGGTGCCTTAACCGAACTGATCAACATGAATGGTTGGCCCGAGAAAATTGAGGTGCTTACAGGGTATTGGGACAGTCAGAAGATGGTTTTTCGTTTCGGAACAGCCGAAATTACCCAGACGCATGAAGAAATAAGGGACTGTATAGACACCGTAGGCACCGGGATAGAGAGAAAAGCTAGAAAACAAGAGGATATCTTCATCCCCAACAAAACTTCCGTAGAGAATATCGCGGATTGGTTTGGATTAAGAAAAGACTTCGCTTACTGGTGTCAGAATTCCCACGTGGCGTTCAGAGATATCTATATTTGATTTGGACACGCGATTTTCTACGCCTCGTACAATTGGGAGTTCAAGATCTCCTATAGAGAGTGGAACGAGATCCGTCCCCTAGGGTTTGTCGTGGCATTATTGGGAACAATGGTCTTCCCGCATGGTCCGAGTTTGAGCATCAACACCCGAGTCATAACACTCGTCCACACTTTGTTCAAAGGATATGAAAATCAAGGAACAACAATTCTACCCTGTAGCTCCAGTCATATTATCTGACATGTATCGGGCCTTAGGAAAGTGCAAAGAAGGACACCGATACATCCAAGGATGTAACCTACTCCTCTAGTGGTGGATCCTCAGCCATTTGGCGAAGGGTGTTGGGACTCGGGGATTACACACCCTCGACAACAAAAACACTCTCAAGGATTTAAATGACTTACTGTACTGGGCAAACATGGACAATCGGAGAACAAGAGGGAGATGGGCCCAAAGTTTCTCCGAATTGAGAGAAGAGGACCTCCAATGGATGCTCGACCGTTTTATATCCAAAGAAGTTGTCGTGGAGAGTCGCAGATATGTCGTGCTCCCTCTACCAGGCATTCGAGGAATTCGCCCTTACGCACCATTTCGAGTCTTGCGACAGTTCGGAAGAAAACAAATCGTGCCCAGAGAAGCGTACTATAGTGCTTATGTGTATGACATTGGAGATGACAGAGTGCATGACGCTTCGGAAATGCTCAGAGAATGGAAAAACGCCAAGCGCATGGATAAAGACACTATCGCCCCTGACCGATTCAATGCTGGATATGACGAGGGTTACAAAGAATGGCTGAAGAAGGACAAACAAAATATCTCCTTTCAGACTCCGCGTAGCTTTCGCCGTGTGACGGACAGAGAAGCCAAAGCAGTAGCTGAACTGCAAGAGATAAAGGAAGAGGCCAAAGAGGTGTACGCTAAGTTCGTAGAGAATCAAGACGCGCTTGAGAGGGAAACCCAAGAGGTTGAAAGACTTAGACGCGGTTATGATGATTTTGACAACTGGATCCAGCAGAAAATCGAGAGAATGCGATACGAAAGTTTGGAAGACAAAGGGCGCCTGGGTGAAGGTTTTCTACTGATGCTGAGGTATATGTTTCAGCAACACAAAATTCAGAAAGACGGCGACGGAGCAGGATCTTCCGGTGCAGCATAGTGGACATCACCCCTGCGTGGGGTTTTTACATGTATTTACACTGCTGTAGCCCCTGCATGGGCCTAATATTGTTGCACTTTCGAATGGCCCCTGCGTGGGTTTGTCTTTACATCTGTTTCCCTTTTTCGAACATTTTTATTCATTAGTAAATGTTATTTTGGTGGGAATTGTTTATTTGGTTTAAATTCACACGTACATAATTCGAATGCGCTAGGCCTACCCTTGGCACAAAAGGGTCCCCCTGTATGCTTTAGGACGCGATATATATGTGTGTTTAAATGCTTATGTGTTATATTGCTATGAATGAGGATATCGTAAACCCACTCCTAGCAAGAAATTCCAAAGAATATACGGAAGCCACTATTACCAAATGTCCGACCAAATTCCCAAGTCTCAAGTTTCTCACTCAAAAGGCTACCCCCTATACCACAAATCCTAAATACTGCTCTATCGTCTCAGGAAAGGCAAATCACCGCTATGGACAAGGGCAAGAACATCCAGACGAAACTCACTGAAGAGGAGTTGCAAAGAAAGATCGAACGAGTCACTCGAGAAATTCAAAAGGTTAAGGAGGAGGACTCAAAGTTGACATGACCACGACAATCTATAAAGCTGCAGCCGTGACATTGGATGAGGATCTGGCATCGCAGATAAAAAGAAAGAAAGAGGTTGAGATGGAAACCGAAAGCTTGAGGAAAAGGTTGAACATGCTTCGTTTGAAGGTGCACGAAGGAAAGGCGAGAGAGGCAAAGATAGATGTTGAGACTGCCGTACTGTTGGCCAAAAGTGCATCACTTGATAAGGAATTAATGAGCCGTAGCAACTTGAAGGGCGGAAAATACCTCGTCTGTGAATAGGGAGCAGACAATAACGGCTTCGACAATAAATTGATTGAAGAGGACAATGAGGAGGAAATAGCCTACAAGCCTCCATTTCCGATTGTCTGAAAGGGAATGAGTGACGCAACCACAGGACGAGAAATGACTAGAGTGCTATTGTCATCCTTTAAGAATTCCAGTGTTGTCTTTCAATTTCCTTGTAATCGCAATGAATGAAAATATTTCATCCTAAACTCGAACTACGTTGGGCCTGAATTCTCCTTGTGAGATACGTAGGCAGCCTTTACCGGCCCGGCCCCTATTTTTGAAAAATTTTCATTCTCCCTCATGTTGCGAAGGATATGAAGATCAGATCAACGGACATCAAAAAGCAGCTGCAAGAAGACCATAGCTCAACGTGATTCAGCCTTCCCGAGATAGCGTTAAACTAGCAAATTCCTTTTTGTTTAAAAACGTATTCCCGTCCTCATCTGTGGGTTAAAGATATCCTCAAGCAAAGCGACTTGTGTGCTTATCTGCTTTCTGTGTGATATTATGCATTTTGTACTCCGAATATGCGCTAACAAATCTGCCTTTGAGTTGTTTCACTTCACAGGTACTTTTAACTGGTCTGTGTCGATCAAAGCCGGCAGATCATCCTTACTTCACCAGATCGAAAGGTCCTACAGATTCCTTCCCCAGACCAAACTCAGACAGAGGAAATACAGCTATGGGAGACAATAACGACGAAGTTAGTCTCACAGACGTTGTGGTAGCTCAGCCCACCGTGGCGGAACAAAATGAACTGATCACGCAACGGATGCAACAGATAGCTGATATGAGAGTCGAAATGTAGCGGAGGCAAGACACGCCTCCACCCAGATTTGGACCTAATTTTGTTGATACAAGACCTCCGATGTACTTCCCCTCGTCAAACTTGGATCCAACTCAGAACCAGCCGTCAACACCTGTGCATAATCCGTTTGGGATAGTTTTAACAACCCAAAACCCCCAGTATGCTTCCGTATCTTATCAAACTCCCTCACCGCTTCCAAATAACCCTCCTCAAATGCCACCACACCCCCAGAATACTCAAACAACCCCACCGCCCCAGAATCAAAATCAAAATCCAACCGCCTTCAACCCCCAAACACCGCATCCCCACTTAAACCAAAACACCAATCCTCAAACATACCCACAAAACTACCAAACTGCTCAAAACATCCCAAGTCCTTCTATAGCTCCACCCCTTCCAAAAAGAACCACCTTCCAAGTTCCCATTCCTGCCGAGCATGAGGTGCACGGTTCCGAGTTGGATCACTACGAGGAGCAAGAGAAAGAGTGGAAGGCAAGGGAAGAAGCAAAGTTCGACATAAAGGAGGAGATTAAAAGGGCTATGAAAGAGCTGCAGTGCATTGCAGACGTCGACGGATTGAGTTATGCAGAATTATGTATCCACCCAGATTGAACCTTCCCGAAGGGTTCAAAATTCTAAAGTTTGATACCTTCGGACGGTAGGCAACCCCATGGCGCATTTAAGAGCGTACTGCAACCAGCTCGTGGGAGTTGGCAAAGATGAGGCTTTATTGATGAGGCTTTTCAGCCGATGTCTGTGCGAGGAGGCCCTAGAATGGTTTACGCAACACGAAACCAGGCAGTGGCCCAGTTGGAGCGCACTAGCTAAAGACTTCATTGATCGACTTGCGTACAATGTTGAGATAGTCCCTGATCGGTATTCTTTAGAGAAAATGAAGTAGAAATCGACGGAAAGCTATCGGGAATTTGCCTACAAATGGATGAAGCAGCAAGGGTGAGGCCTCCAATGATTGAAAAGGAGATTGTAGAAGTGTTTGTACGGGTGCAAGAGCCCGAATACTATGACAAAATCATTTTGTTAATCAGAGCCAAATTTGCCGAGATAGTCAAAGTTGGTGAGACTATCGAAGACGGTCTGAAGTCAGGGAAGATAGCCCGAGTATCCGAGTCGCCTGGATCTTCCGGATTGATGAGGAAGAAGAGAGAGGAAGTTGCCGATGTTTCTTATGGGGGAAGGAAAACTTCCAGAAACTCATCGCGCCCTCAAGATCGCTCCAAGCCTCCACCAAAATCTCACCAAGCCTATCGCCCACAATCCAATCATTCTAACAACTACAACGCTGCCCCCACCTATCCAGATGCCCAAATTTTGTCGTACCAAAATCCACCCCCAAATCTCCAAAACATTCCCTCCATGTACCCAAATTACCCCCAATCTTATTAAATTCCACCACCTTATCAGAATATCGCTCCCAACTGTGCCAACGTACAGTCGAGCCATCGAGCACCTTCCCCCACATATCAAGTCCAAGCTCCAGCATATCAAAACCCCCTCCTGAATTACCAAGCTTCAGTGCCAAATTACCAGACAAACCCCTACCCTAGAACCCAAGCTCCTCGCCTAAATGCCCGCAATTATCAACAGGTTCTTCCCCCTCAGCAAAGCGGGTATGATCCTTCTCGTCCCAGGTTTGAAAAAAGGGCTTCGAGGAATTTTACCGCACTGGCTGAAAGCCGGACCAAGCTATTCGAAGACTATCCGCGGACGGATACATCCACCCGGTGGGGCCTAAGCCCATGGATGTCAACTCTAAGTTCTACAAGCCGGAGCGGAGATGTGTTTATCACTCCAACAGTGTTGGACATGACACAGAAGACTGTATAAATCTTAAGCACAAGATCCAGGATCTGATCGACCAAGAAGTAGTCTCCCTCCAGCCTGCGGCGCCGAACCTCAATACGAATCCGTTACCGAATCATGGGGGTGTAAACATTAATATGATAGAGACGGACGAAAACGAGTGTGAAATCAAGAGGATTAATCCTGTTGCACAAGAAGACTTGGAAAAGGTTGTCGCTTCTTTAAGCGTCAAAGAGAAAAGAGAGTTCGTTATTCTGACACCCACGAAGGTTGTTGCCTTGGTGCCCTCAAAAACTCTCGCCAAACCCAAGTTTGTCATAGAAACTGTCGTGGCCCAAGGCATGACTAGGTCCGGAAGATGCTACACTCTTGATGAGCTTTCTCTCGGAGGACAAAAGAAAGACCGTGCCAAGAGGCCAATAAGCGAAGCAGAAGCGGAGGAATTCTGGAGGAGGATGCAACTGAAATATTACTCCATTTTCAAACACTTGGAGAAGACTCTGCTCAGATCTCCGTGTGGGACCTACTGATGAGTTCTCAGTCCCACCGGCAGGCTTTGATGAAATATCTTGATGATACGTACGTGCCCTCAGGTACAAGCAGCGATAACGTAGCTGCCATGATTCATCAAGTCATCCGGGGATACCGCATCAGCTCCTGTGACGATGAGTTTCCAGCCGAAGGAAGATCTCACAACAAAGCTCTGCACGTCACTGTGATATGCCATGGAAAGGTCGTCAATCGTGTTTTGGTAGATGATGGATCTGGTTTAAATATATGCCCCTTGTCGACATTGAAACAGCTGAGGTTTGACCTCGGGAAATTAGAGAAAACCCAGGTTAATGTAAGAGCGTTTGATGGTGTGCAAAGAAACACATTGGGGGCGGTGACCCTCCAAATGGGCCCCACAGAGTTCAGCGCGAAGTTCCAAATGTTGGATATCGACACCAGCTATAACCTTCAATTGGGAAGGCCGTTCATTCACATGGCTGGAGCCGACCCCTCCACTCTCCATCAAATGATGAAGCTGGTATGGCAAAATGAGGAGCTAGTTGTTCACGGTGAGAGAAGTCACTCAGGCAAGCAGGTGCCAGTCTTTGACGAGAAGCCGAAAGATGCGGACTTTTACACGGTGGAGTTGGTAAATGCCACCGATGAGGATTTGGCCCCGAAGACCCCCATGCCGGCCGTGTACAGAATGATCGCCACGATAATGCTGCAGAATGGGTTCGAGCCAGGTTTCGAATTGGGAAGAAATTCCCAAGGGATTATAGAACCTATTCCGGTCCTTGCTAAAGGATCAAAATATGGTTTGGGTACACCCCCACAGATGACGATATGATAATGAAGAAGAAAAAGGATCAAGAGTTGGCTAAACCGATCCCGCATTTGTATCAATCCTTTCCAATCCGGGAGTATGCCGAGCCTGAACACTGTGGGGAAGGAATTTGTGACCTCTTCAAGGAGATCAATGCTATTATCGAGGAGGAGGTCGAGCCAGCTAGTATTCGTGATGCTGAACCAGGGGAGATGCAGCAGAATTGGACTTCCACGCCAATCCTGATGTCCCGAACTCTTTGGTAGAAAGGAGTTATTTTATGCATACTAAAATCGGTGGTTGTCCGGAAGAGGCCCGAGACCCACCATTTCTGCATCTTTCTTGATTGTTCGAATTTTGAATTTTCGTTGTGATGTTTAAAAAAGCAACATGGCCCTGTGCCGTGACCAAAGTTTGCATTTTTGTTTTAAAAGAAAGCCTCCTTATTTTCTAATTTTGTCTGTTTATGATTTCAGTAACATAAGTTACAGAACTGCCAATGTCATGTCATGTCATGAGCTAAATGAACAAAACGAGACAGATGACGACAAGGTTGACGACTATGAAGAAGAAAATGGGGAACCAGATTATGTTGCAGAGGAATTTCGACAGTTCGAGAATCAGCATAAACCGAATCTAGAGGAGACGGAAATGGTGAATTTGAGAGATTCAGAATGTGTCAAAGAGGTTAAGATCAACACCTACCTGAATGGAACTCAGAAGGAGAGCCTGGTTCATTTGCTTGCCGAATACAGTGATGTGTTTGTTTGGGAAGTCGGTGACATGCAGGGGTTGAGTACTGATGTCGTATCTCATAAGCTACCTATCAACCCAGGGTTCAAGCCGGTGAAACAAAAGACTCGGAAATTCAAACCTGAATTGAGTTTGAAGATTAAGGAAGAAATCACCAAGCAAATAGAGTCTCAATTGGTGGAAGTAACGCAATATCCAACCTAGTTGGCCAATGTCGTTCCGGTCCCCAAGAAGGGTAGGAAAGTCAAGATTTGTGTTGATTATAGAGATCTCAACAAGGCTAGTTCGAAGGATAATTTTCCGTTGCCAAATATCCATATTTTGATTGACAACTGTGCCAAACATGAGATGCAGTCATTTGTGGACTGTTACGCAAGTTATCACCAAATTTTGATAGATGAAAAAGACGCGGAAAAAATGGCATTCATTACACCTTGGGGTGTATATCACTACAGGGTGATGCCGTTCGACCTCAAAAACGCCGGTGCTACTTACATGAGAGCCATGACAACCATTTTCCATGACATGATTCATAAGGAAATTGAAGTGTACGTGGACGACGTCATAATCAAATCCCGCGAGAGTTCAGATCATTTGACACACATGAGAAAATTCTTTGAACATTTGCGGCGGTACAACTTGAAGTTAAATCCCGCCAAATGCGCTTTTGGAGAAGTTGTTGGGATTTATAGTTAGCAGAAGGGGTATTGAACTTGACCCCTCCAAGATTAAAGCAATTCAAGAGTTACCTCCGCCGAAAACAAAAAAAGAGGTGATGAGTTTCTTATGGAGGTTAAACTATATCAGCTGGTTTATAGCACAATCAACAGTGGTGTGCGAGCCTATTTTCAAGTTGCTGAAGAAAGACGCCCCGACTAAGTGGACTGAGGAATGCCAAACTGCTTTCGATGCTATCAAGAGCTATTTGTATAACCCACCGGTATTGGTTCCTCAGCGAGAAGAGAGTCCTTTGTTGCTGTACTTTTCTATTTCAGATAGTGCCTTTGGATGTGTACTTGGTCAACACGACTAGACAGGAAAGAAAGAAAGGGCTATCTACTATATAAGCAAAAAATCTACTCCGTACGAGTCTCGTTACACTTTGCTAGAAAGAACATGTTGTGCTCTGACGTGGCTTGCCCAAAAATTGAGACACTATTTATCTTCGTATACTACATATCTCATTTCCAGAATGGATCCGTTAAAGTACATTTTCCAGAAAGCGATGCCGACCGAAAAGTTAGCTAAATGGCAAATGCTGTTGAGTGAGTTTGATATCGTGTGTGTGACTCAGAAGGCAATAAAGTCACAGGCTTTGGCTGATCACCTTGTAGAAAATCCTGTGGATGAAGAATATGAACCACTTAAGACTTATTCTCACGATGAAGAAGTGTCGTTTGTGGGTGAAGATATTTATGAAGCATACCCAGGTTGGAGATTCAGACCTTTTGATTCATCAGGTTCAAGGCGAATGGGCTGTGAAGAATCCAAAAATTATACCTTACGTACAGTATGTGCAAAATCTGTGTAAAAGGTTTCGCAAGATCGAGTTCAGACATACTCTCAGAATATAGAATGAATTAGTTGATGCTCTTGCCACCATCGCTTCGATGATCAAACATCCGGATACTGATTACATTGACCCGCTGGATATAGAGTTGAAGGAACACCCAGTCCACTGTTCACATGTTGGATCAGAACCAGACGGTTTGCCTTGGTATTTTTATATAAAGAGGTATTTGGAGTCTGGGACATATCCAGAAGACGCTACATCTAATAAGAAGAAGTCGATACGCCGTATGGCTCTCAATTTCTTTCTAAATGGAGAAGTCCTGTATAACAGAACTCCAGATTTGGGTCTTTTAAGATGTGTAGATGCTGCTGAAGCATTGAGGCTTATTGAACAAGTACATGCTGGAGTTTGCGGCACACATATGAATGGGCTTACTTTGGCAAGGAAGGTTCTTCGAGCTGGTTATTTCTGGATGACTATGGAGAATGACTGTTGCAAATTCGTGCAAAAATGCCACAAATGTCAAGTGCACGGCGATTTGATACGGGTGCCACCTCACGAACTTAACGCTATGAGTTCACCTTGCCATTTGTAGCTTGGGGAATGGGTGTCATCGGTCCTATAGAGCCGGCCGCTTCCAATGGACACAGGTTCATTTTGGTTGCCATTGATTATTTCACAAAGTGGGTGGAGGCAGCCTCTTACAAGTCGGTAACCAAGAAAGTGGTGGTCGATTTTGTCCGCAACAATCTGATATGCAGATTTGGAGTTCCAGAATCCATCATTACTGATAATGGTGCAAACCTCAATAGTCATTTGATGAAAGAGATATGTGAACAATTTAAGATTACTCATCGAAAGTCAACTGCCTATCGCCCCCAAATGAACGGAGCTGTAGAGGCCGCCAATAAGAATATCAAAAATATTTTGTGGAAAATGATTGGCAAACATCGAGGTTGGCATGAAATGTTGCCATATGCTTTACTAGGTTATCGAACGACGGTCAGAACATCGACTGGGGCTACTCCATATTTGCTAGTATATGGAACAAAAGCAGTCATACCTGTTGAAGTCGAGATACCGTCCTTGAGGATCATCGAAGAAGTTGAATTAAGTAACAATGAGTGGGTTAGCAAACGGATTGATTAACTAGCTTTGATTGATGAAAAGAGAATGATTGTCATTTTCCATGATCAGTTGTATAAAGAGAGAATGACTCGCGCCTTTCACAAAAGAGTAAGAGCCAGAGATTTTGAAGTTGGTCAGTTGGTTCTTAAGCGTATTTTTCCTCATCAAGATGAATACAAAGGAAAGTTCGCACCAAACTGGCAAGGTCCTTACATGGTTCGTAAAGTACTGTCTGGAGGTGCTTTGGTCATGTCGGAGATGTATGGCACTGTATGGCCTAAACCTATCAATTCAGATGCTGTCAAGAGATATTATGTGTGAAGTTTCATTTTGCATTTGCTGTTATTCACTTGTAATCGTTCTATTTGCTTGTATTTGTTCAATTTAAATTCTTATCCCTCTTGTAATGAACTACGTCTGACCTGAATTCTTGAGAACGAGATACGTAGGCGGCCTATGTCGGCTTCGGTTACCCCATTTATCCCCTTTAATTATCTCCTTGTATCTGAACTACGTTCGACCTTAATTCTCAAGAATGGGATACGTAGGCGGCCTTTGCCGGCTTTGGTCAGTTTCTTTGTAAATTTTATTTTTTGTTAACCTTTAGAGGGAACTACGTTTGACCTGATTCCTGCCTCAACGGGATACGTAGGTGCCACAAGGGTTCGGTCATATCTTCAGTAAGCTCTATCCCCCTTTGCAATAGAACAGGGACAGAATTTGTGAGAGGGACTCAAAAATTCTCCAGAAGAAGCCTTCTCTTCAGCAAGTCAAACTAAAGATATTTCGAGATCTGCAACTGGGACAGAATTTTTGAGAAGATCTCAAAATTCCGCGGTATGTTTAGTTACAATGAACGGATAAGCAAGATAGTAAACTGGGACAAAAATTTTGAGAATGGCCTCAAAATTTCGTTAGAATCTTCCCTACAAGTCCGGAGTGACCCTGAAACCTATCAGCGAATGATCAGATAGACCTTTCGAGTGTCAGATTCAAAGAAGCTTGTTAAACCTGATATGACATGACTTGGCAGTGATTTTTTCAAGAAACTATATCTTAAAGATTTCTTATTTCTCTCAAATTTTCCTTTTTATGTTTCATTTGTTTTAGCATAAAATATTTTGTCTTATCTATCAAGAGTCGGGAAATCGAGAAATCAACCGGAGATATCAAGACAAGGGGGCAAACAACCGAAGGAATCGACACAGATCAGTATGTTTTAAAACTGACAGTTTTTTTGTGGATGCAGGTTTATAGCTTTGCTTTAAAATCGGCCACATTCTCCAGACGAATGAATATGGAGAGCTCCCAAAGAGGAGAAAACTATCCCCAAAATTAGTAATTTTACTGAGAGAAGGAAACAGTTCATAACGTTTGTGTCAGGAGACTTGGGAATATGTTTGTTTATTTCAAACAATTTCCAACAATATGAAATTTACAAAGAGTGTCTAGCCAGATTCAAAGCTGAATCAAACAGGAACCTCAACGAAGATTTCACGATTTCCATAAAGGACGCTATTTGCGTTACATTATCAAGCAAGATAATTATTGTCAATCAAGACAATGCATTACCCCTGAAGAGATAGTCATTTTATCATTTTTTATTATCGATCAAGTCGATGTATTATTTGGAGGTCGTCTTGCCGTTATCATCAACACAGACGATATAGATATTCATGCATTATGAGTTAAAAATCATGTATTGCGGAAAACCATGCATCGCGGAGAATCATGCATTGCGCAAAATCATGCATCGCGGAAGTCATGCATTGCAAAAAATCATACATTGCGGAAATCATGCATAGCGAGAAATCATGCATAGCGAGAAGTCATACATCGCGGAAATCATGCATTGCGGAAAGTCATGCATTGCAGAAAATCATGCATCGCGAGTTTGGAATTTATGCATCACGAGAGGATTTCATGCCTCGTTAAATTTATATATCACGAGAAGACTTTATACCTCGCTGGAATTTATGCATCACGAGAAGATTTCATGCCTTGTCAAATTTATACATCGCGAGAAGACTCCATACCTCGCTGGAATTTATGCATCACGAGAAGAATCCATGCCTCGTTGAAAATCATGCATCGCGAAAAATCACGCATTGCGGAAAATCATGCATCGCGGGTCAACAATTATGCGTGACGAGAAGATTTCATGCCTCGTCAAAATTTATACATCGCGAGAAGAGTTCATACCTCGCCGAAATTTATGCATCACGAGAAGAGTTCATGCCTCGCTGAAAGTTATGCATTGCGAGAAAATTTCATACCTCGCAGGAATTTACGTATCATGGGAAGATATCCATGCCCCGCAAGAGGACATACACGGATAAAGAAAGGGAAATCGTACATCCCAAGAGCAATATTTATCTATCGGCCTCAACTGCATTCTTTTATTTTTTATAAGAGTAAACATTAAGAAGAGCATCGAAGACGGCAACAAACGAAATATCAATATCGCATCAGCAGTTATTTATTTATTTTGACATCAAGTATAGAGTACATTGAAAATTATATTGCAAAACACAAGTCACAAGCTTTATTTGTTGTACGTCAGACCAATCGAGTCGACGTCGAATATTGAGGAGAACAATGAAGTGTCGACATGGTAAAAGACACTATCTCCCATCCTAATTGCATTTTTAAGCTGATGAGTTTTATCTCAGTCTTTGTCGAGAGCATCCAAAGGATGAATTCTCCAAAAACCACAAGTGCGGACGACATCAAAAGGGATACAACACAACGTGGAACTTTTTCTTAGCAGCGAACTGGGACACAGTCCAAAGAGGAATGTCAAACTCTTCGGACGCGAGCAGAGGAGCGACTTCCACCACAATCGAACCACCCCTATCGAAACATGTGGGCTTTTCTCTAGTTCTGTCAGTTTCAGTCTCGCATCCAGAAGTTTCGATTTATCGGAAGCAAGTTTCCAATATGAGTGATAATGCACCAAGAGCTTTGGAAATTATGTCCGTGTAAGTTCTTAATTATGGGTGTGAAGCGCGCCACATTCATGGCTACGAGGTTACAAGCCTCCTTTTCATACTCGTTTAATTTGTCACTTGTCCAAAACTGAAGGTTATCTAGCATAATAGATTTCTTTTTCCACTGATCGAGTCGAACTACACACAGCCTGATTCCGAAGGTTTAAGGATATGTAGGCGGATTCGATGTTGAAAACTCGTCTATATTCCAACATTCGCTCTCGAATTCTATTCTCGAGCATTTCGATACCTTCATAATTCGGTATCGAGGTGGCTTTTGATTCTTTCAAAATCATGCGGTAAATCAATCTTATCGAACTACAAGTGGCCTGAATTCTCATATAGCCTGAGATATGTAGGAAGCCCGTTTCAAGGGTTCGGCCATAATTCCTAAACCCTTTATCGAATCCTTCCTTTAAAACATGAAAGGGGTTGGTCAAAATTGGTTTGGTCAATTTCATTTTCCTCGAATTGCTTGCATCAACCCAAGTAAAATGAGGGACAGTTGTTGACACCTAATTTTGACCCACGTCGGTATAAATTAATTATCGAGCTTCGTAAGTTTTCCAAACAATTTAAATTAATTAGTTTTATAAATTTTGCGAAAATTAAATGATAGAATGCATGAACTTTATGTTACTTCGGATACTTTTTAGCATAACTTTAGATAATATATATGTTTACATGGTTATGTATATAATTAGTATATTTCATGATTATTCAAAAAAACCATCTCAAAAATATTTTAATTTAAGTAAGCATCTTATCTTAGTTTAAATTATAATTATACTTTGAATCACTATTTTATTATTATATTACTAAAAAAAAGGAGCTCGTTGATTAATTAATACAAATTCATTTTTGTTTAAGGTTTAGCCAATTTTTGATTTCATTTTTATTAACTAAAATTGGCCATCTTTTAAGTTTAACCCATTTTCCCTTTAATCCATTTAAAAATCAATCTTGGGCCTTTTCCAACTTACCAGCCCACTTCAACTCAAATCTCCTACACTTTCCCATTCAGCAGCCCACTCCAATTCATCCTTTTTCAGCAGCCCAAATTAATCCCCAACCCAATTAATTTCCTCAGGCTCAAGTCGATTCCCAGCCCCCAAATTTATCCCCACGCCCAAAAATCCAGCCCAATACACTCAACCCAAGCCTCTTTCCCTTTGACCCGGCCCCATACCTTTCTCCTTCTTCCTCCCCCACGTTTCCCAGCAACAGAACTCACGCAAAACCCACGAGAACCCAGCCATGAATTTCAGAAAAAAAACGACAAATTCCCAGAAACAGCAGCCGCGAAATTCCCTTACCCCGCGTCTCCCCGACGCTCTCTCCCTCCTCTCCCCACGATCTCTCTCCTCCTCTTTCTAGCGCGTAGAGGAACGATGTAGTGCAACAGACACCTGCTGTCCTGCTGCTCCGTACACGACTCTGCGCACAAGGCGATGTGTTTTCTTCCTCGCCATGGTGAGATTGAGCCACGTCGTTTACCAAGGACGAGAGATCGATCTGGATCGTCCACCTCACCTCCCATCCGTTAGAGTTTTTGGCATCAAATGGGGATATTCCTTTAGCTTTGGATAATTTTTCAGAATTTCGAAATGGAAAATGGGCCTGAAATCACCTTCCCGCCTTTCTCTCCTAAAACCCTAGTTTTTCTTTCTATTTAAACCCCATCTTTCTTCAGAAAAGGGGTTGGGAAAAAAAAAGAAATTAAGGAAGAGATTTTTGGCTTTACTATTTTTTCGGAAGAACAGGGGGTTAGAAAATCTGGGTCGAGAAATTCGAGGAGAGAAAGTTCTTTTGGTTTTCTTGTTTACTTCGGAAAAACTAAAGGAAAATTATAGAGATTGGAGATTTTTGTACTTCGGAAGAACAAAAGGAAAATTATAGAGATTGGAGATTTTTGGTTTAGACTTCAGCGGAGGATTTCTTTTCTCCCTATCATTTTTTCAAACTTGTTGAGAAGAGTTTCAAGCTGCCTTTGAAAGGGTTTCCAAGATCGTGCAAAACCAGAGGTCAGCGGATTGGTGAGCTAATCGATCCAGCGGCTTTCATTTCGTCATTTGGTGCTCGTGTTTTCATTTTGGGGTGGAAATTGTTGTTGTTGCTGCTCGTTCCCAGTGTCGCTGCTCCTCAACAGGTAAACACCTTTTTTTTACGAAATTTTCTTCTCTTCTTGGTTTCAATATGATGGTTTGAGGGTGGAGAACTTTGTTGTTTGTCTATTGGGTTGTTTGTCACTGTTGGGTTGACATTACTGGATATGTCTGCTGGAGTTTGCTGTTTGTTTAAATTACATATACAACTCATGTGTTCTTAACTAGTCCATTTGAGCGAATACGTTGTGTTGTTAAAGTTTGGAGGTCCGTCGGCTTTACCGAAGATGATTCTGTCCTCTTCTTCTTATTGAGCATGGTTTTCTCTTATATAGTTGAATTTGAATTGGTGCTAAACATTCGATGTCTTATCCTTTATTCTTTCACCTCAAGTTGAAAGAATGAATTTAGATGTCCAAAATTTGGATTTTACCTGTGGTGTTTTGACTGTTCAAAGTTTATGTGTTGCATCTTCGTCTCGTCGAAATGATTTTGTGGTTCAGAGATGATTCTCAAGTTCGGTTCCTAGCGAAAGTACGTCACTGATTTTAGGTTGAGTTTAGTTTAGTCTTATTTCAGAAGGTTTACAGCTTTAAAAGGTTGATTTTACCCCTTTCTTGGCTTTAAATACATGTCTATTTGTTTTAACTTTTGTGTTAAACCTTATATTGTGCTTTTGTTGCCTTGGTTTGCTTCCTGCTTTGCTTGAAGTTGGAGAAATGCTAAGAAGAGATAAAAAGAAAATTTGTCTTTTGTTCTCGTGTCTGTTTTTAGCAAAAATAGTGGCATATGTATTGCTTGAAGGTTTAGGTATTCATGGATTTTGCCAAGATAGAAGTGAATAATTTCAGTGTATTTATATGGCTGACCCCATTTTCAACATATCATGGTTCCTTGTGACTTCTTCAAGTTATATATGTTCCTTTGTATAATGTGGTTATAGAGTAACTCCAATAACTCCATTGCTACAGAGAATTAGTTCATCGATAAATATCCGTGCTTTGTTTATGTCATGTCTTTTTGTTATGTGTGCAAGAGTTGCTTTTGAGATCTGATAATGGTGGGTATGATCCATTACTGTTTGCATGTGTTATTATAATAAAATAATACCTCGTAAATTGTGAACTCGTGTGTTGCAATAATTGATATTAATTTTTCCTAAGAAGTGGAACATCGCATTAATGTTTTTTTTTATTTTTGGTTTTTTTTGTAAGAAATTTGTCCGAGTTCTTCATGAACTCCCATTTTCCCTCGCTTTTGCAACGGAGCCATTGAGGCTCGACTTCTGCATCTAGTCAACCCATCAAGACAGACGTGCAAATTCGAAATTCCATGAAGTTTGAAGAAAATTAAAGAAGGCGGATTAGAAGTTTTTTTTTATTTATTGTGTTGTATTTTTGGGCATAAGCCCTTGTCATTTTTACTTTCCTTGTATTTATTTTTGTATGTTTAGACTAGGACAGGTGAAGTGGGTCGAAAACCAAAACGAAAAATGGGTTAAAAGCCCAAAAATCTGGTGGGTCCAAATTTCGGTCAAGGCGGACAGAACCCGAAATTGGACCCAAATCTCTCTCTCTCTCTCTCTCTCTCTCTCCCTCTCTTACTTGTTTACATACTTTCATGCAATTGTTGTTAGTTTTAGGGTTAGAAAAACTCTGACCCCCTCGTTATACGCCTTACTATTTTATCAAACTTAAAACTAAATTGAATCTTAAAATGATAATATTTCAAATTCAGAAGTTCGCTTAGATTTAAATCTTAGGAAGTTTAATTTCAACAGATTTGCAAATTTTAAAATGAATAGTAGTCAAATGGTTAGTTGTCGGAAAGCCGCACTAAGCGGAACGTCTTAGGTGCCTTCAAAACCTTCCTAAGACGTTAATAAGAATCCCCGAACCCTTTTAAAGTTTTCAAACGATTTTCTGTTTAAATTATTTGAAAACAAGTTTTCTGTGGCGACTCCTAAAAGTCGAAATCTCTTAAAATAAAATAAACTCTTTCGATTATTTTTCGATAAAACATTTATGGTATTACTTGGATTACAAGTAAACTTGGGCCATAAGTAAGAAATAATTATTATTAATAATAATAATTCTTACAATTCATTTAGCTCAATATGTTTTGTTTTAACCATTTGTTACATTTAACCTATTTCACATATTGTACCATCCATTCCATGTAGTGACGTCATTCAACGCTATATCTTTTAATAATGTATATTCAAATATTCAGAATAAGGAAAAACAAACATATCAATAGTATCACTTTCATCCAGCTTTGGAGAGACCGCCTAGATTTCAGAGGTCTCTAGTTTATTCAGAGTATAAATAGTTATTAGATGTTATTAGTAGAGTATTTAGTTAGCTTGGGATCTTGTCCATGTAACCTATATTTGGTATTTATAGTCTTCATAGGAGTGTTAGTTGAATCTTAATATCAATTGTTTTATCATCATGTCTTATTTATGGTTTATTACTTATAAATGATTGAAGTTATTTTCTATAGTAGTGGCATGTCCGCCTTTAAACAACTTCCACTTTTGTCCAGTCTTGATCACTTTAATAGTAAAACAGGTTAATAATTTGTTTGGGACCATAAATGGTTTTGAGTGTCAATCACATCCAGAGTGTAGGTTCGAGCATGACACAGTATTAAATTTGTCTCCTATTATTGAATCTGGCTCTGATACTACTTGTCAGAATCGGAAATAATCAGGTGTAACGCGGAAGCTAGCAAAGAAAACCTCTAAAGACCACGAGTAAGAAGACAAACGATAAATATACCAAAAGACAGAAAGATTTAACGTGGTTCAGCTAATCGACCTACATCGACAAAGGAGATGAGAAATCCACTATAAAAATGAGAGTACAAATACCGAGAGAAACAACCTCAATCAATTCACTCGGAATACATGGGAGGTTCACACAAGTGATAACACATCAAGCTTGTGACCCACAAATTCTCCCCCTAACCAAAACTCTCAAAGCCCTTAAGACTAAATTGTGAATGTTGATTAAGTTAAAAAAAATATGATTCTATTTATAGAGTCCTAAATCTTTTTCTATCAGAAAAAGGATTAGTCAAACTAAAATCTTTTTCTAAAAGGAAAACTATTTATGGTAAGAAATTCAGGGAAAATAAAACCCAACAAATCTCCCCTTGGTCTGAATTTCTGACAAAATAAATTTGTCCACCTTTTTCACTTATTCTTCAACAACTTGCTTCTCCTCTCCATAATCTCCTTTGCTAAATTTATGTCTCAACACAAAGAACCTCTCTGAAATAATTTCTCCAACAAAAATCTTTATTACTGTAAAAAAGGTTGCGTCTAGAACTAAACCTGCAAAGATGAACACATCTTTCTAACCTGGTTCAATAATTGATTATCGAATCATTGAATATGACTCCATTATTGAATCTGGCTCTGATACCACTTGTTATGTAGAAATTAGAAGAATTTTTGTAACCCTTTTATGATATAGTGATGCGATTCGAATCTCGTCGATCCCGTGGTGGTTGTCTTCGATTTGAAGGGTTTTCCACGTTAAACTTGTTGTTCTTTATTGTTAGATTTTCATTTTTATGTTTTCGTCATAACAACTGGTATCAGATCTAAGGTTATATATACAGAGAGGAATATGAGCAAGATGATATGTCTAAGCAGAAAAAACTACAACATATGGAAAAGCAAGAAGAAAGATCTATTGTTCGTGAAGAAGATGCATCTTCCTATTTTTTCTGCTCATAAATCCGAGACTGTGACCGATGAAAATTGGGAATTTGAACACCAACAAGACTGTGGATATATAAGACAATGGGTTGAAGATAATGTTCGCAACCATATTGTGAATGAGACACATGTTAGAACATTGTGAGAAAAGTTGAAAATGCTTTACGCTTAAAAAACTGGCAATAACAAGTTATTCTTGCTAAAACAATAGATGACCTTTAAAACAAGGAGGGAAGTACTATTCTTGATTGTATAAATGATTTTCAAGGTATTCTTGATCAGCTATCAGGAATGGGTGTTAATTTTGATAATGAAATACAAGGAGTTTGGTTTCTTACTACTCTACCAGATTCTTGGGAAACTCTTCGTGTTTCTTTAAAAAATTCTGTCACTGGTGGGAAGGTGACTATGGAATATGCAAAGAGTGGTGTGTTGAATGAAGAGGTTAGAAGAAAATCTCAGAACAAATCCTCACATTCAGATGTTCTATAAACAGAAGATTGAAGGAGAGATAAGACAAGAGAGAGGAGTAGAGGTAAAAGTAAAAGCAAGTCAAGATTCAATAATCCAAATATTATATGTTATCATTGTGGAAGAAAGGACATATTAAAAGATTCTGCAAACAATTGAAGCAAGATCTTAAAGAAGAGAATAAGAAAGAAAATAATGAAAACGATGTTGTTGCTATTGTCCAAGATGACCTTCTCTTCGCTTGTTATAAAGACGTCATCAATTTTGTACCTCCAGATACAACATGGATAGTAGATTTTGGAGCCACATCACATGTCTCACCAAGAAAAGACTTCTTTTTATCTTATACTTCTGTTAACTCTGAGGTGTTAAAAATGGGTAATACTGGTGAGGTTAAGGTGTTTGGTGTGGGCACTGTTTGTTTTAAAACCAATACTGGTTCAACATTGGTCCTTCAAAATGTCAAGCATACTCCAGACATTCCCTTAAATTTGATCTCTGTAGGACAACTAGATTATGATGGATATCATAATGACTTGTGTAATGGTCAATGGAAGCTCATCAAAGGCCCATGGCCTGATGATACTTGGAAAATTATTGAAATTATTCTCTTTATTTGGTTTTCAATTCTATTAGGAAAATGTTGGAATTGTAATCCTATTTGTATTTGGTTTTGACTTTGTAAAAGAAAAGCACAACTCTATAAATAGAGGATGGTCTTGAGAGAATAATCAATTGCGCATTGGTATTGTCTTTGAAAGACATTAGGACATAAGAGAGACTTTTGAGATAGCTTTCAACAGAGACAAGAGAGAAGAAAAAAGGGTTCTATTGCTGCAGTCTTTTTCTCCGACCAGCAACCTTCAGGTCGTGTTGCTCGATTAACTAACCCATTGGATTGAGATGAAATTTGGATTGAGTGTTCCTAACATCTTGGTGGTTGATTTGAACGGTGGAGATTGGATTTAAATGTCAGAAAGATCATATTTTAGGTCCCGAACAGCAGCTACGTTTGGGTGGTGTTTCTTACTATTTATCTTTTGTTGGTGTAGCTATTGTTTATTCTATTTTGGCACTTCTTGTGTATATATTAGAAGAATATTTGTAACCTTTTTATTGGTATAGTGAAGCAATTCGGATCTTGTCGATCCCATGGTGGTTACCTTTGATTTGAAGAGGTTTTCCACGTTAAACTTGGTGTTCTTTATTGTTAGATTTTCGTTTTCATTTTTTCGTCACAACAATATTCATCCTTGAATGAAAATTAAATCAACCTAAATAAGTTATCAGGAGTTGCCAAACTTTTTGCAGATTCTCCTCTATAAAAATAACCTAGAAACCTGAAATGCATAAAAGTCCAACTCGGGTGCCTCATATGGTAATAAAAAAATTAACAAGATGTAGCTAAATAAACAACTATTGAAATAGAATCATACTTGTAATGAATAGTTGCAAGTGAAGGAAGTAACTGATAACCTCGGCCACTACAATCAAAGATGGCATACCCTCACTCTAGTGTTGGAATAAATTAGGAGTATCTTGACCTCATATCATGTTGGGCCTCCCAGGTCATTTCTTTCACATTTTTGTTCCTCCAAAATACCTGTACAAAAGCCACATCTTTTATCCTCAATCTTTGCACTTGATGGTCTAGTACTTCTGGGATGACTACTTCTTTGAGATTTAAACATCCTAAACTTGGATAACCCGAGAAGTGCCTCCTATGTAATTCCACAATATCGATACATGAAAGACTTGATAAACAGTTTCTAGCCCACTAGATCATCAACTATTTGTATTATCCTCTTGGAGGATGTGATATGGCACAATGAGTCTCAGACTAAGCTTACCCGTATTTCAAAATCTCGACGTGCTCTTCATAGTAAGACCTTAGGAATACTCAATCATTAACATAAAACTCTATGTCCCACCATTGCATGTTGGAATACGACTTTTGGTGGTTTTGGGTTGTAGAGAACTTCTCTCAAATAAGCTTCAATTGATCACTTCGTGATGTACTAAGTCATGTCCAATCAACATAAATCACCCATCTCAAACCATACAATTACAAAGCCTCATGAGTCGTCACCCTAATACTTGAACGATAATTGTTATCATACATAATTCAATAAGAGGCAAGAGATCATCTCAAGTACGTTGAGAGTCTAGCACGCATGCCCATTAGACCATTGCACTGAAAAATGCTCTCGATCTGTTTGTCTATTAGTGGATTAAATTGTGATGCTATAAACCTACATTCCGAAATTCTTTTGGAACATAAACTCTAAAGGTTATGTAGAAATAATTGATATTTAGATATATGGAGCCTAACTATCTCCCTTGTATTGTGTGTTATCCGCGGTCATAAAAGTAGTCAGAACTAATAAGAAATAGATTGATTTTATTAGTCTATCCGCAATCACCCAAACAGAATCAAACTTATGTCATAAATGGGGTAATCTTATAACAAAATCCATAGTCACTATTACCCACTTCCAAAAAGGAATAACTATATCCTACACTAAGCCACATTGTTTTTTATGGTCAATTTTTACCTGATGAAAATTGGGTCACCTGACCACAAACTAAGCAATTCCTTTGTTCATCATGTGCAACCATTAGATTCCCTTAACATCATAGTACATCTTTGTCGATCCTAGGTGATTATAATAATATAAATATTGTGCGTCTTCCATAATATATTGTCAAAGTCCTACAGTATCTGGAACACAAAGTCGTACCTTATGTCTTCGGTGACCTCAAGGTCTGAAAAATATTTCTTTTATTGAGTATTTCCCCTTAGTTACACTAGGCTAGGATCCTTATTATGACGTTCTTTCAATTCTGCAACTAGAAATGACACTAAGGTATTCAAAATTGTGACCCGCTATAATTTAAGTTCCATAATCGGACTCCCAAGATTTCCAACAGGTGTAGCTCTCTCTTCTCAACTCCTAAGAAAGATAAGATACCCATAGACATGCGACTGAGGGCATCGACTATCACATTTTCCTTTTTTGGATGTTACTTTCAGAAACTCAATCTGTCATTGGTGCTGCAAGTTTAGATCTTTTTACTTAAATATGCACCAGAGGATCTTATGATCCGTAAAAATATCCGCCTTTATAATTAAAGACGATACAAATAGTGTATATTTATCTTTAATGCATGCATAACTGCATTTAATTCTAAATTATAGGTTAAAAAATTTCTCTTGGTCTTTCTTAACTTCCTCAAATCATATGCAATCATCTTATCATGTTCCATCAATAAACATCCCAATCGAACTCCAAAAGCATCATAGCCCTTTAAACCCTTTGGCAAAGCTAGAATTCATGTCGATATCATTATATCCATCTGCTTCAGGAAGCTCTAATCACAAACCTTGGTCCATTGTAACTTAGCTTTTCTCTAAGTTAGCTTCACCAATAGTGCTCGAGAGCTAAGAAAATCCCTTTACGAACCTCTTTTATTAACATGCTAATCCTAAGAAGCGTATATCAAATTCATGGGCTTAGACTAACATTTCACGTCCTTAATATTGCGTGAATTAACCATAATGCCTGATGGCTCTTAGTAAACTTTGCATAAAGCTCCCAATCTCAAAGCACTTGAAGTACTGCTTGCAAATGATTTGCAACATTTGTCTATAAATTTCAGTATATCAGAATACCATTGATAAACACAATTACGAATAGACCTAGATACAATCCCAATATATTATTCATTAGATCGATAAACATTGTCGGGTCATTTCTCAGCTCAAAAGATATCACAAGAAACTCAAACTGACCATATCTAGTCATGAAATCCATGTTTGAAATATAATTCTCTCGAACTCTTACCTGATTTTTTCCTAGTCGTAAATCAATCTTTAAGAAGAAATTAGCACCCATCAGCTGATCAAGCAAGTCATTGAGGATACTAATTCTTTATATTCACCTTGTTCAGGTATCGATAATAGATATACATCTTCACTGAGCAATGTTTCTTTCTCACAAACCAAATTGGTACACCTTATGGTGAAGCACTGCTTAATGACTTCTTTCTCGAGTAAATTGTAACGACCTGTTTAGTCGTTTTGAGCAGCAGATTTTATTTCTGGAAAAACTGTCGGAGTCGACGGAACCCACGACGGACCGTCATGGGCACGACGGACCGTCGAGGGTGTCTCGTTCCAAAACACTTGGGAATTCTGAAATCTGAGTACTGAAATCGACTCTCTGAACTCTGTGACGGACCTGCAGGACAGACCGTCACAGGTACGATGAA